>CM059441.1:24677850-25277850 GCA_030390025.1 Squalus acanthias
GGTTAAGCAATGCGTCGATTTCAAAATTCTCATCCTTGTTTTCAAATCCCTCCATGACCTCGCCCCTCCCTATCTCTGTAATCTCCTTCAGCTCCACAACCCCCCGAGATATCTGCGCTCCTCTAATTCTGCCCTCTTGAGCATCCCTAATTATAATCGCTCAACCTTTGGTGGCCGTGCCTTCTGTTGCCTCGGCCCTAAGCTCTGGAATTCCTGCCTAAACCTCTCCACCTCGCTACCTCTCTCTCCTCCTTTAAGACGTGCCTTAAAACCTGCCCTAATTTCTCCTTATGTGGCTCGGTGTCAATTTTTTTGTCTTATAATACACCTGTGAAGCGCCTTGGGATGTTTTTCTACGTTAAAGGCGCTGTATAAATACAAGTTGTTGTTGTTGAAATCCATTCTTGCACTAAAGGTGCACAGGATAGTGTTTGATGACTCTCCATTGTTTTAAAAACGATGGGGTATGTGACCGTACAAAATTTTGTTGCTGTTTTAGTTGGTATTTCTAGTGAGATTTAACCCTCTATGAACTGGATCTAACTTTGTAGCAACATTACAACATAAATAACACAAGGATCGTAGTCACCTTGGCACAGTTGACAGAACCGCTTTCCCCTGAGTCTGAAGCTTGTAGACTTGAGCCCCATCACATCATTTGCACTCATTATTTGGGCGAGTACTTTGGCGCAGCACTGAAGGAGTGCTACATTGCCAGAGATGCTGTCCTGTAGATGAGGGCATTAAACCAAGGCCTGTTCTGGTAGTTCAAGGAAATGTTTTTAAAAAATTCCTATGGCGTCATTTAAAGAAGATATCCTGGCCAACATTCCTCCCTCAATCATTGCCACCGATTAGTTGGTTATTCATCCCATTGCCTCGTTTGTGGGACGTGGTTGGTGCACAATGGCAGCTGCATGAGTCAATATATAATTAGCCACTGCTCTTCAAAAGTAAATCATTGTACGTGAAGCACTTTGAGACATTTCAACATAATAAAGCTCTACAATAGCACCACTAGTGTTATTCAATACCAGCTTTCTTGGCTTTGTTTGCAGCTCATGCAATTAGGTTTTGTGCGATGAATAGCTAAAATGCTTAAATCACAAAAATTACGCACAGGAGGAAGCTCTTGTGCCTGTGCCGATGGTAGGTCTTCAAGAGGATCTATTTATTCTAAATCCATTTCCCCACCCTTTTACCCCTGTTGTTCCTTTCAGACTTAAGTATTCATGTGGCAAAAGCATAATTTCCAAGTTGTAGGTTTTAAGTAAAAACAGAAAATGCTGGAAATTCTCAGCAGGTCTGGCAGCATCTGCGGAGAGAGAAACAGCGTTAACATTTCAGGCCGGTGACCTTTCGTCAGTACTGGAAAAAAGTTAGAGATGTAACAGTTTTTAAGCAAGTGCAGAGGCAGGGAAAGCGGGGAGGGAAGGAAAGAACAAAAGGGAAAGGCCTGTGATAGGGTGGAAGGCAGGAGAGATTAAATGACAAAAGGGATGATGGTGCGAGGAGAAAGGAGATGGTAATGGGACAAGTAAAGAAACAGAAGATGGGTCTAGAGGAGGTGTAAATGGGAATAGCAGAATCATCAACAGCTGCCGTCCGAAAAAATGGGGGCAGAGATTATGATCTGAAATTGTTGAACTCGATGTTTAGTCCGAAAGACTGTAAAGTGCCTAATCGAAAGATGAGGTGCTGCTCCTCGAGCTTACGTTGAGCTTCTGTTGCTTTTGTAGATTTTAAGGATTGTCTTAAAGGAGAAGGGAGAGGTGGAGCGGTTTAGGGAGGGAATTCCAGAGCTTAGGGACTTGGCAGCTGAAGGCACGGCCGCCAATGATGGAGGAAGAAAATCGGGGATGCGCAAGAGGCCAGAATTGGAGACTGCTTTATAAATGAGGGTGAAGTGCGTAAGCGAAACAGTGCTGTGAGATAGTATTATAATGGTGACCCTTCATGTAGGGTTATTGTGACTGACCATTGGTCTTTGTACAAGATTGTCTGCTTTTAGGGGTGACTTACCAGTAATTATCTTGATATCAAATGGCAATGCACAATTACCTGCCAAATCTGCGGCCTCCACCACCTAGAAGGACAAGGCCAGCAGGCGCATGGCAACACCACCACCTCAAAGTTTCCCCTCCAAGTCACACACCATCTGGACTTGGAAGTATATCGCCGATCCTTCATCGTTGCTGGGTCAAAATCCTGGAATTCCCTCCCTAACAGCACTGTGGAACACCTTCACTGCACGGACTGCAGCGGTTCAAGAAGGCAGCTCACCACCACCTTCTCAAGGGCAATTAGGGATGGGCAATAAATGCTGGCCTTGTCAGTGATGCCCACGTACCAAGAATGAAATTTTTTTTAAATGAAGGTGAATTTTGCACTTGTGCACATTGGGTTTCATTCCTAACGTTAGATGGCCCACCCCACCTGTTTTGGATTCAAGAAGAAGGCTCACCTCCACCTTCTCAAGGACAACTCGCGGCGGGCCTTGGTGAGCCCACACCTGGAGTACTGTGTACAGTCTTGGTCTCCTTATCTAAGGAAGGATATACTTGCCATAGAGGGAGTGCAACGAAGGTTCACCAGACTGATTCCTGGAATGGGGGATTGTCCTGTGAGGACAAATTGAGTAGACTAGGCCTATATTCCCTAGAATTTATAAGAATGCGAGGTGATCTCATTGAAACATATAAAATTCTTAAGGGGCTTGAAAGGGTAGATGCAGGGAGGATGTTTCCCCTGGCTGGGGAGTCTAGAACCAGGGGTCACAGTCTCAGGATAAGGGGTCGGCCATTTAGGACTGAGATGAGGAGTAATTTCTTCACTCAGAGGGCGGTGAATCTTTGGATTCTCTACCCCACAGGGCTGTGGAGGCTCCATCGTTGAGTATATTCAAGGCTGAGTACGATAGATTTTTGGACACTAAGGAAACCAAGGGATATGGGGATGGTGCAGGAAAGTGGAGATGGGGTAGAAGATCAGCCGTGAATGGCGGAGCAGGCTCGAGGGGCTGAATGGCCGACTCCTGCCCTTAGTTCTTATGTTTTTATGGTCAAAGAATGCTCCATATGTATTTGTAATCTGTGTACTGTGTGCTTAATCCACTGTCTGTATTCTCTGTACATATTGCACTCCAGGCTCATCTCTCTACAAGATAGCACAATTAATATGACTTTCAAATGTCCTGACATCTTTGAAGCTCAACTAAATAGATTTGCTATGAATATTTCATTGTGGGTAATGTGCCGTGATCTGTTCCTTTAGGCTGGACGCTGCTTGAGACGCTCACCCTATATTTGCTTTCAGTCCATCAAATAAGCCCAAATTATTTCTCCTTCAGTTTAGACACAACTATTCAGCCCCTGACGATGGAAGACTCTGTTTATCGTGAAGTGTTGCTCTACTTATTCCCTCTGTAGTCATCAGTCAGGAATCTCAAAACTTATCGCTGGGGTCTGTGCGTCAATTCCTTTCGCACATAATCATTTGCAACGGATGTTATGGAGACCAGTCACTTATATTCACAGACGTGTATTAGCTTCTATTTCTCAAACACCGATGCTTAATCGTACGTCGTAAAAGAATCATTTAATTGTGGGAATGTTGCATGATTTCATACGGGGGGGGGGCAGTTTTTCGATTTTGTTCGCAATCTGCATTTTTTTAACTCCTTTTTTTTGCCTCTCCCAGTTGATTAGATGGCTGGGATGGAGCCGGGTGGGGAGCGGGGTGGTAGTCTCTCATCACGATGCTCCAGCCATCACGGTGCGCGGAGCAGGCTTGATGGACCAGCTGGTCTTTACTGCCCATCAACTTCGTCTGGTCGTAAGATTACATCAGCGCTGTGGGAGGTGATCAGAGCTTAAGTTCGTCCTGACAAGAGGAGGAAATTTTCACAAACTTTGCCCTGTCTGGCCTGAATTTTCCGATTGGCGTTATTTATTTTAAATAGGAACGTAGGAACAGGAGGAGGCCATTCAGCTCCTCGAGCCTGTTCCACCATTCAGTGAGATCATGGTTGATCCGCGACCTAACTCCATATTCTCGCCTTTGCCCCATATCGCTTAATACCTTTGGTTAACAAAAATCTATCAATCTCAGAATTAACAATTGATCTAGCATCAATTGCCGTTTGTGGAAGAGAGTTCCAAACTTCTACCACCCTTTGTAGGGACAGGGTACTGAATTTGGATGATCAGCCATGATCTCGTTAAACTGGCGGAGCAGGCTCGAGGGGCCGAATGGCCTACTCCTGCTCCTATATTCTATGCTTCTATGAAGTGTTTCCTAATTTCACTCCTGAAAGGTCTGGCTCTAATTTTTAGACTCTGCCCCCCTAGTCATAGGCTCCACTGGCAATAAAATAGCTTACCACTGGCGTTAAAGCATCACCAGTCGCAAATCTCTTCTGTCTCATTGCCTTTGCTGATCTCTCTGTGTATGTCTCTCCCTTTTTCATTCTGTCTCTCGCTGTCCCTGTGTATATGTGTCCCTTTCTAAGTCGATGCCATTCACTGTTTCTTCTCTCTCTCTATGCGGGTGTATCTGTCTGTGCATTGTTCTCTATCTTCCTCTGCTTCTGTGCGTGCGACTCTGTCACTCTCTATGATTTGCGGTAGAATCTCCACTCGGTTTTTCCCAATCTCCCGCCACAACTTCGGCAGAATTTCCAGCCTTCTCCAGTGTTTCCGCCAATCTTCCACCAAAGTTAAGGCAGGAGCGCCCTGAGGAAATTCTACCCCTTAGTCTCCATCTCTTGATTGGACTCTATCCTTCTATATTTGGGTACGGTAGTTTAGTGGTTATATTACTGGACTAGTAATCCAGCAGGCCTGGAATAATAATCCACAGAGCGTGAGTTCAAATCCCACCATGGCAGGTTGAGAATTTGAACTCAGTTAATAAACAAACCTGGCAAAAAAAGAAAAGAAAGACTTTCATTTATATAGTGCCCCTCACGACCACTGGACGTCCCAAAGTGCTTTACAACCAACGAAGTACTTTTTTTGAAGTGTAGTCACTGTTGTAATGTAACAAAAAGTTGGTATCAGTAAAAGTGACCGTGAAGCTGTTGGATTGTCATTAAAAACCCAACTGGTTCACTAGTGTCCTTCGAGGAAGGAAACCTGCCAGCCTTGCCCAGTCTGGCCTAGATGTGACTCAAGTCCCACACCAATGTGGTTGACTGTTAACCACCCTCTGGAAAGGCCAAGCGCACTGCTCAATTATATCAAACTCACAGTAACTAGAGATGGGTAATAGATTCCCACCTTGCCAGTGATGGCCCCATTCCCGAGAATGAATTGTCTTGAAACAAAATTGCGTATCTTTCTGTCTCCTATACCTTTTCTTTCCCCTTGGGTCGGCATTCTGTCCAAACGGGCGCCGCTGCTCCCAGCAGTCCCGCAGGGTAAATTGAACGCCGCGGTTCTCCCGGCATTCCGTCGTCCCTTCGGTGGGAGATCGGCGCAAACCCCGGAGAAATGGCGCGAACGGTCATTGCCGTTGTTTCTCCCGGGGTTTCCCGGTAACCCTCATGGTGGAAAATCGATCACTTCCCCCGCAGAAATTTTAGCCTCGTGACATGTTGCAGACGTTTCAAACTTTATTCTATTGCTGACCACAATGCAAATAACTGATATCGCCTGAAGACTAAAGCACTGAAATCTCACAGCACAGAAGGAGGCCATTCGACCCACCGTGCCTGTGCCGGCTCTTAGAGCGCTCCAGTTAGTCCCACTCCCCCTGCTCTTTCCCCATTGCCCTAGACAGTTTTCCCCTTCAAGTATTTATCCAATTCTCTTTATTATTCAATCTGCTTCCACCGCCCTTTCAGGCAATGAATTCCAGATCATAACAGCTCGCTGCATAAAAGATATTCTCTTCATCTTCCCCTCTGGTTTGCCAATTACTTCAATATCCATACGAAGAAATGATTCCGTATTCCCTACAGCATGATACATTTTCAAGACATATTTTTTTTTTTCACACAGATTATTTCAATGGTTTACCGACGTGTTAATACTCAGGGGACGGCGGTGAGATCCGTCAGTTCGCTCAGCAGAGAAGAAAGGTGCAGCCTTTCAGCAATCAATGCTGACGGATTGAGAACTGATCTTCTTTTGTTTCTCTGTTACAGACTGGGCTGCTGTTCAAAGCACGAGAGGGGATTTCGGGCCAGTGTTTGAAGAGCAGCCAAAAAACACCCTGTATCCTGAAGGTTCGGCTGAAGGGAGGGTGACACTGAGCTGCCACGTACGGGCCAGCCCGCCTGCTGCGTACAGGTAGGGCCGAGTCTGCTTATCCGAGAAATCTGCCGCTAAAATGAGTGTTGGTAAACCCGAACGAAGTTTGCAAACAATCTTCTCACCGATTGGGATTGCTTACATATGAAATCATTCCATTTATGATAGTTGCAGCTCCATATCATAGGAATATAGGAGCAGCAATAGGCCCGTCAGCCCCTCGAGCCTGTTCCACCATTCAATCAGATAATGGACAATGTTCCCTTTTTTTTTGTGCGTGGTCCCTTTAAATTTGCTGCGCGGTATCTTTTCCAGCGGCAACAGCGGGTGAGCGGCCTGCGCGGGACCTCCCGAACGTTGACCTTGGCTGATCTGTATCTTAACTCCATCAACTCGCCTTGGCTTCATTTCCTTATACACCCTTGTCCAGAAAAATCTATCGATTTCGGATTTAAAACTATTAGTTGTCGGATTTAAAATGATTAATTCATAAAATTATCATAGAATCATAGAAGCGTACAGCGCAGAAGGAGGCCATTCAGGCCCATCGTGCCTGTGCCGGCCCTTTGAAAGAGCTCTCCAATTAGTCCCACTCCCCCCTGCTCTTTCCCAATAGCCCTGCAGGTTTTTCTCCCTTGAAGTATTTATCCAATTCTCTTTTGAAAGTTACGATTGAATCTGCTTCCACCGCCCTTCCAAGCAGCGCTCGCTGCGTAAAAAAAATTCACCTCACCTCTGGCTCTTTTGCCAATTACCTTAAAAATTGTCCTTAAGTATGGACTGCGACTAAAATTAAATCACACTCAGGAGGTTGTTTTACAATGTTTGCAATGACACCTGCTATTTATTGCCTATTCAGTGAGCTGAGCATAGAAAAAAATAATAAAGTGGGATCTAGCTACACACATCCCTCGCTCAATATTGAATCTCCTTGCGCATACCCATTGTACAGAACCCCCACGTATTATGTATTCAGTGTGTACCCATATGCCATTCCCACTCACTGCCAGTGTGAAAAATTTGCATGTCTATCCTCACATAGGATTACATAGGATATACGGCACAGAAACAGGCCATTCGGCCCAACCAGTCCATGCCGGCGTTTATGCTCCACTCGAGCCTCCTCCCGTCTTTCCTCATCTTTCCCTCTATTACCTTCTCCCTCATATGCTTATCTAGCCTCCCCTTAAATGCATCTATACTATTCACTTCAACCACTCCCTGTGGTAGCGAGTTCCACATTCTTACCACTCTCTGGGTAAAGAAGTTTCTTCTGAATTCCCTATTTGATTTCTTGGTGACTATCTTATATTGATGGATCTTCCCCATAAGTGGAAATATTCTCTCTCTATCCACCCTATCAAAACCTTTCATAATTTTAAAGACCTCTATTAGGTCACCCCTCGGCATTCTCTTTTCAAGAGAAAAGAGACTCAGCCTGTTCAACCTTTCCTTCACTCCCATAGTATGGGTTCCCACACACACCGATTCCCTTTACTCACATTGCATGCAATTCTTATGTACACTTATCATTCACTTTGTGCAGAATTCCCATATACCGTTCCCATTGTATAGAATTCTGATCCACCATTTCCAATCACTACCATTCAATAGATTTGCCATCCACTGCCATTATGTAGAATCCCATTGAACCAAACTAATCGCCATTCGTTTCCACTGTAGTGGATGTGAATGGACCCGAGCCATCCAAGCTTCATATTTCCTGGGAACCCCGGCTGGAAGGTGCTCCAAATGGTTGCCATCTTTGCCTACATGACAGCGGTCACTTCGCTTCAAAGTAATTCATCGTGTGTGAAGGGTTTGGAGGCGTTCCTGAGATCCGATGCTACATAAACATACGTCGTCCCTTTAGAATTATCAGGATTTGTTTGTAATGAGAAAGCAATTCCTGATGCAGTTAGGGTTATAAATGTGTTATATCTAAATCAGGAGTTCTACATAAGCCATTGAATGGAAAGTGATTTCATCCACTGGAATTCTATATAACGAGGTGATTCAATTCAGTTCAAGCACTTTTAATAAATTGAAAAACACAGCCTGCACTATGTTTTCATGTGACTTCATATATTCAAATCTGTTCAGCTTCCTGAAAAGGCTTTGAGCTTTAAGTAAATTGTGTAGATTTTATTTTTAACACCTTTTCAGACTTAACAAAGTATTTAATTACTTTTTTTTTTAAATGACTGTAATCCCACTGGAATTCTCTATGATGGGATGAATTGGAATGGATTTGGCCAATTGGAATGTTAAATAATAAGGTTATAGAGTGTCAGCCCTGGCCAGTGGGTAGCACCCTCGCCCGAGTCAGAAGGTTATGGGTTCAAGTCCCACTCCAGGGACTTGAGCATAATAAAGCTAGGCTGACACTCCAGTGCAGTACTGAGGGAGTGCTGCACTATCAGAGGTGCCATCTTTTGGATGAGGAGTTAAACCGAGTCTGCTCTCTCAGGTGGATGTTAAAGACCCCATGGCACTATTTTGAAGAAGAGCAGGGGAGTTCTCCCCAGTGTCCTGGGGCCAATATCTATCCCTCAACCAACATAACAAAAACAGATTATCTGATCATTATCACATTGCTGTTTGTGGGACCTTGCTGAGTGCAAATTGGCTGCCGCGTTTCCCACAGTACAACAGTGACTCCACTTTAAAAAGTATTTAATTGGCTGTAAAGCGCTTTGAGACGTCCAGTGGTCATGAAAGGCACTGTATAAATGCAAGTCTTTCTTTCTTTAGATTTAGCTTGGTAGAACTCCGTGAATGGAAGTGGTTTTGCAATAATTGGATAAAAGATTTTTTTTTTGCAAGAGCAACTATTGTTCACTGTAGTAATAAGACTAATTATCCAACTTTCTGGTGTCATTCCTCCTGGCAGGTGGAAGGTAAACGGGACAGATATCAACATTGAAGGGAATAGCCGTTACAGTCTGGTTGGAGGAAATCTGGTGGTCAGTAACCCAACACGGTCCAAAGACCCTGGATCCTATCAGTGCCTGGCAACAAACAAAATCGGGACCGTCATAAGCAAAGAGGCCTTCCTCCGATTCGGCTGTGAGTCTTTCAGTAGCTGGTACCTATGGTAGGGAGGTTCCTGCGCCTCCAACTCAGATACCGTCCACTAACCTTAAAGTAGAAATGTATGGTGAGGGTAGGAGGCAATAACGGTTTCCGTTACCCAATTAAAACCATCTAAGAACCAGATCAAAGCAAGATTCCTCATAGTGACGCTGTTCCTGGTCAGTCGTGTGATGGACTTACGCTGTTGTCTCAATGACCTGAACCTTGGAGTGGTAGAACATGGGTTCACGCCTCCGATTCGCCTGCCCAGCGAGTCCCCGATCTCAACTGTGTTGGGTGGGATGGAAGCAGAAAGGCAGTTCTGCACAAGGAGGGACAATTGCAAGACAATGAATAGCACTCCATCCACCACCTTAAACATTCACTCCCTCCACCACCGGCATACCGTGGCTGCAGTGTGTACCATCTACAAGATGCACTGCAGCAACTCGCCAAGGCTTCTTCGGCAGCACGTCCCAAACCCGCCACCTCTACCACCTAGAAGGACAAGGGCAGCAGGCGCATGGGAACACCACCACCTCCAAGTTCCCCTCCAAGTCACACACCATCCTGACTTAGAAGTATATCGCCAATCCTTCATCATCGCTGGGTCAAAATCCTGGAACTCCCTCCCTAACAGCACTGTGGGAGTACCTTCACCACATGGACTGCAGCGGTTCAAGAAGGCGGCTCACCACCACCTTCTCAAGGGCAATTAGGGATGGGCAATAAATGCTGGCCTTGCCAGCGACGCCCACATCCCATAAATGAATAAAAATAAAACAAGCCCAACTCAGGCCAACGTCCTGCAACTCTTGTAGTTGATCCAAAGCAGTGTTGGCAGAGGTCTGGCAAGCAGATCACCTGACCAATTCCTTGGCCAGGAAATGGGGCATTCCACAGCCAGGATCCAAAGAAGTGGAAGGTGCATTTTTTAAGTGGTCATGAAGCTCTTCCAGAACCTTGGTTTTTCAGTAATAGTGGTAGACATCCATTTCTTTCGCAATTTTGAACCCTGCCCATTCTGCTGAGTTGAAATCATTCTTGCCACCGGCTGCAAAGGACTTATGTCAAATGAGATGATGCCCTCTCAGGCCAATTCCTAGTCGGCACTTTCTTAGATAATCCTTCTATTCCCCCCCCCCCCCCCCACCTCACCCGCACCCCCATTAACTTCCACCGTCTGTCCCTTAGTCTATAAAATGCATACGTCCCATTGAGCCTCCCTACGGGATGGAGAACACGGATATAAATATTTATTGGAGGACAATGTCCTCTTAGGAAATACACTAATTTCTTGGGAAATAGAAAAAAACCCCGTGGGATGTGAGAAAGGGGCATCGTGCAACTTGTGGCTTCAAGTCCTCGCTCGTGCCTGCTGATAATGAAATGGCATGGATCGCAGTCTGAAAATGTGCAAACCTGTATTCTTGTCTTGGTGCTGAGTGGACACGTCCCGTCCCCTCCCCGCCCCCCCCCCCCCCCGCAAAAAAAAATAGGGTAATGAGTTAATTGCGAACCTGGTAATAAAGACATCTTTAAGAACATTTAACATGAGTTGTGGTCGATTAAGAACAACCTTCAGAGGTGATGTTATCAGGAGTCTCAAAGCAGTGCTCGGTGACGAAAGTCTGTGCCGGGGTTGGGGGGGGGGTTTAGACCCGAACACCCTTTCTATTAAACAAATGGGGAGGAGAGAGCAACTAAGGCCCATCTCACATCACGTTTGTCCCATTCGAGCAGTGCGATGATACTTCCATGATGGGGTGACATGGTTGAATGTGAGATCCATCATTTTGTTGTGTTCAGAAGTCCCTCAGTAAACCCGGCATTAAACTGATTCACTCTTCTTATTGTCAGATCTTTCGCAGTTTTCAACAGAAGAGAGGGATCTGGTAAAGGTGCCTGAAGGGGTGGGGGTAGTGCTGCCTTGTAACGCACCCCCGCATTATCCAGGTAATCACTGCGCCACATAAACTGTGTGTTGTTTCAATGTGTTGCAATGTTTCATTTTAATATATATGTGGAAGACCAATCAAAACTGTGGAACTCCTTAACTCCCTTCGTCCACCTTCAATTTACAGGCTTTCAAAGAAAGAAAGAACTCACATTTTTATAGCACCTTTCACGACCACCGGATGTCCCAAAGCACTTTACAGCCAATGAAGTACTCTTGAAGTGTAGTCATTGTTGTAATGTAGGAAACACGGCAGCCAATTTGCGCACAGCAAGCTCCCACAAACATCAATGTGATAATCTGTTTTTTTTGAGTGATGTTAAATGAGGGATGAATATCAACCAGGACATTAGGGAGAACTGTGTCATGGGAAATTTTGCGTCCACCTTAGCGGGTAGACGGGCCCTCAGTTTAACGCCTCACCCGAAAGACAGCACCTCCGACAGTGCGGCACTCCCTCAGTACTGCAGTGGAGCGTCAGTCTAGATTTTTGTGCTCAAGTCTCTGGAGTGGGAACTTGAACCCACAACCTTCTGACTCAAAGGTGAGAGAGAGTGTGACCCACTGAGCCACGGCTGACATGACCAACATTGGCAAAACCCAAGTTTGGTGTCAACTAACCATTACTTCTCGATGTACCTCGTCTTTTCTCCTGCGCTTTTCAATGTTGCTGGCTTCCTGCACTAAGATCCTTGGCCCATTCATCTAGATTTCTCAGTTTGAAATGAAATCACTCACCGTGCAGTCCATCTGCTCGTGTTAACAATAGTGAGCGCGACAGAGAGTACAACCTGGACCATTCTGTCACCATAAACCAGTGGCCTTAATGATAAACAGACAGACTCAATGAATGCAACGCCCGCACCAAAACACCAGTAAAAATACCATAATCCCATGTAATGAATACGGCATTCGATATAGAAACATAGAAAAATAGGAGCAGGAGTAGGCCATTCGGCCCTTCAAGCCTGCTCCGCCATTCAATATGATCATGGTTAATCCTCTATCTCAATACCATATTCCCGCTCTCTTCCCATACCCCTTGATGCCTTTTGTGTCTAGAAATCTATCTATTTCCTTCTTAAATATATTCAGTGTCTTGGCCTCCACAGCCTTCTGTGATAGAGAATTCCACAGGTTCACCACCCTCTGTGAAGAAATTTCTCCTCATCTCAGCCCTAAATGTCCTACCCCGTATCCTGAGACTGTGACCCCTCGTTCCAGATCCCCCAGCCAGGGGAAACATCCTCCCTGCATCCAGTCTGTCTAGCCCTGTCAGAATTTTATATGGTTCAATGAGATCCCCTCTCATTCTTCTAAACTCTAGTGAATACAGGCCTAGTCGACCCAATCTCTCCTCATACGACAGTCCTGCCATCCCAGAATCAGTCTGGTGAACCTTCGCTGCACTCCCTCTATGGCAAGTATATCCTTTCTTAGATAAGGAGACCAAAACTGCACACAGTACTCCAGGTGTGGTCTCACCAAGGCCCTGTACAACTGTAGTAAGACATCCTTGCTCCTGTACTCAAACCCTCTTGCAATGAAGGCCAACATACCATGTGCCTTCCTAACTGCTTGCTACACCTGCATGTTTGCTTTCAGTGACTGGTGAACAAGGACACCCAGGTCCCTTTGTACATCAACATTTCCCAATCTATCACCATTTAAATAATACTCTGCCTTTCTGTTTTTCCTACTTATTAAGTCGCCCATACATCATGCAGAGCTAGTCATGTGATTAGCTCCGGCAATAAAGGAACAAAAATCTTTTTTCTTGTACAGTGCCGCAGCGATTTGCTGGAACATCCACTGAGGTCGCTGTGTGCTGACTCCACGTATTGTGTGTATTTTAAAAAGAAAGAAAGAAAGAACTTGCATTTCTATAGCGCCTTTCACAACCTCAGGACGTCCCAAAGTGCTTTACAGCCAATGAAGTACTTTTGACGTGTAGTCACTGTTGTAATGTAGGAAATGCAGCAGCCAATTTGCGCACAGCAAGCTCCCACAAACAGCAATGAGATAATGACCAGATAATCTGTTTTAGATGCTGGCTCCTCCAACGTAAACTTGCTGCATCTGCTAAGGTCAGTGGCCCGTCTTGCCCGGCCTTGGTCGTGAAGGGCGCTATAGAAATGGAAGTCATAATTTCTTTCTAAGCACTTGACAGACAGTTTGATTTGTCTTTTAATATTTGTTTGCATTACAGGCCCTGTGTACCGTTGGTTTATCGACGAAATCCCAAACTTCATAACGCCAGACGACCGGCACTTCATCTCGCAGGTGACGGGCAACCTCTACATCGCCAAGGCAAAGACTTCAGACGCCGGCGCTCACTCCTGTTACCTCACCAGTCACATCGACTACGCTACGACCAGCGTCTTCAGCAAGTCCATTCCTCTGGCCGTGCAGTCTGTGGGTCAGTCCCTTTTACCTTCATTAAAGTAGTTCCAGTGGCGGTCTCATGTCTCCCAGTTCTGATTAGGGGGCGCAGGTTTGAGGTTAAAGCAGGATGAGTTACAACAGTGGAGTTAAAACTGAGATTAATAGATTTTTGTTAGGCAAGGGTAATTAAGGGTTACGGAACCAAGGCGGGTGGATGGAGTTAAGATACAGATCAGCCATGATCTAATTGAATGGCAGAATAGGCTCGAGGGGCTGAATGGACTCCTCCTGTTCCTATGGAGCTTTGGACTGGTAAACTGTAGCCCCAAAGTTGAAGCCAATCTTGACTAACTTGGCTTCATGCAAATAGTGAGTTCCCTTATTTTCTTAGTCTTTCAACTGAGCATCTTAAGAAAGGAGAAAAAATTGACAAGCTGCATGAGGGAAGGGCAAATATATAATGCCTTCCTGTGCTACTCACATTGGCCTCCTGATAAATCTATCAATAAGTGATGTGATGGTGTCTATGGAGAGCGCCTCAAGCTGTAAATGACCAGAGTGTCTATTGACACCACCGTGTCAGCCAGTAAGTTGCACTGTGTCAGCCTATAGATTGGAGGCGGAGCGTGACTTACGGCAGGGCTCACAGCAATCAGTCTATTTTACAGCAAACAGAATCTATTTACTCATCAAATAGAGTCTGCTTAAACAGCGCACTACAGCAAACAGTCTACAGAGTCTATTTAAAAAGAGTCTTTCTGAACTACAGCAAACAGAACTCCTGACCCAAACTACAGCAACATCTCCTGATTAAATACACACATATCTATATATATATATATATCTATTTATTTATATACACATATGTACTCTGTGTGTATCTGTTACAATATAAAACAGACGTTAAGTTGTGTTTACATCAAGAATGCCAATGTTGAAATAAAAAGAGAAGGCTGGACTCTCCAGAGAGATTATATCCTGTTTACATATCATGGAAGGAATGTAGAAAATAACCAGCAGAAAACAAATAGGAAAGGAAACACACACGCCATGCTTGGTAAGATCAGTGACTCTGCCTAATTAAACAGATGGAATATAAATTCCCTAAAAGAAGCCAGACGTCAAAAATGTGGCAGATGCACAAATATTATGCTCCATCTGTTGTTATTTTTTGTCCATCTCATTCCTGAACTAATAGCCGAACGTTCTTTTTTAATGTACAAGGAATATTTCAAGATGTGTGCGAGTAGTTTCAGTTGTGCAGCTTTTGTATGGGTGGGGGGGTGGGGGTTGGTTTGGGATTAGCACTGAAACGCCACATGAAAATCCTAACCTCGGCTAATTATCGGCACCCTGCGCTGATCTACACGGGCTGCAATATGGAATTATTCACAAGGAAACCTCCACAACCTGTTACGTGAACAAGTGTTAGTCCATGCCCAGTGACTGTTGCCACAGTTACCACTGTGGCAATTTTTTTTTTTACACCGTGATCACGACATCGAATAATATGAAACTCAAAGTCGGGTCAGTTTTGTACTTAAGATTTGGGAGAACCAAATAAAATAATTATTCGCACATTTTAAAACAAAATATTTTACAAAAATGGAATGTGCATTTGATAAAAATGTATTTTTGAAAATGTTTTAATAGTTACATCATCTGAATCTCCCAGACCATTAATTCATGTTAATAAACAACACGTATACATAGGTACCGATGTCTGCCTCTACCAGTACTATTTGACAAACTGCGCAGTGACATCTCAACATATATGTATCGCTTAATTTTTGGGAGGGGGGGTACTTCAGATTTTATTGCATTTCTGGCAGCAAGATTTACACAAAATATATCCACAGACACAGACGTTTACTACATGTGAGGGGTAATTCTGCAGTCCTTCCATAAGCGGCAATCACAGGGTGTACCGATCAGTGAACTAAGGCTGCAATGTTGCTCCCTGGGCGTGCAGCTTCTCACTGGGAACACCAGACCAGGGAACCAAAGTTCTCTGTCAGCTGCGCTGTGTTCTGTTAGTGCGCGGTCCCTTTAAATTTCCACGCGTGCGCGGTATTAACAATGGAGAAGCCGGTGGGCGGCCTGCACGGGACCTTGCTGATGACTGCGCGGCTGCGCAGCTTAGAGGGAACATTGCACAGGACTACCCATTTTTACCTACTATACAGCTCATATATCGAATGCTGCTTAAAAACAACCAGCGATTTATGTGAGATACAACAAATCATGTCATGATCAAAGACATGGATAGATATGAAGCACTTGTGTAAACAGAAAGGATGTTTATTTTATAGTGAGAGGCCACAACAAGTTAGCCATAGAACTGAAGGGGTTCAGCTCCAACAACACTGAAGAAGCTCAACACCGTCCAGGGCTAAGCAGTCTGCTTCATCAGCCGTGGCTCAGTGGGTAGCACTCTCACCTCTGAGTCCGAAGGTTGTGGGTTCAAGTCCCTTCTCCAGAGACTTGAGCACAAAAATCTTAGGCTGACACTCCAGTGCAGTGCAGTGCTGAGGGAGAGTTACACTGTCAGAGGTGCCGTCTTTCGGATGAGACGTTAAACCAAGGCCCCCATCTGCTCTCTCAGGTGGACGTAAAAGATCCCATGGCACTATTTCGAAGAAGAGCAGGGGAGTTATCCACGGTGTCCTGGTCAATACTTATCCCTCAATCAACATCAGTGAAAAAACAGATTATCTGGTCATCATCACATTGCTGTTTGTGGGGGCTTGCTGTGTGCAAATTGGCAGCTGCATTTCCCACATTACAACAGTGACTACACTTCAAAAAGTACTTCATTGGCTGTAAAGCGCTTTGAGACATCTGGCAGTCGTGAAAGGCGCTATATAAATGCAAGTATTTCTTTCTTTAATCAGCACCCCAACCACTAACTTAAACATCCTCTCCCTCCATGGCGAACCGTGGCTGCAGTGTGTACTATCTACAGAATGCACTGCAACAACTGGCCAAGGCTTCTTCGGCAGCACCAACCAAACATGTGACCTCCACCACCTGGAAGGACAAGGGCAGCAGATGCATGGGAACACCATCACTACATAGTCGCTGGGCCAAAATCCTGTAACTCCCTACCTAACAGAACTATGGGTGTGCCTTCACCATACGGACTGCCCACTACTACCACCTTCCCAAGGACAACTAAGAATGTGCAATAAATGCCAGCCTTAGTAGCGACACCCCCATCTCATCAAATGATTAAAAAAAACATAGAAGTTCACAGCCCAGAAGGAGGCCATTCAGCCTATTGTGTCTGTGCTGGATTTTTTGCAAAAGCAATTCAAACTAATCCCAGTGCACCTCACTCACCCCACAGCCCTGCATCTTTCTCTGCTTCCAATATTTATCCAAAGTTCTCTTAAAGGATGCAATGCTTCAACCATGCCCTGTAGCAAAGCATTGCACGCTCCAACAACCCTCTGTTAGCTCAGCAAATGATAGTCAGGAGCCCAGTCAGTTTTTAAGATCTAAATAATCCATAAAATCCACTCTCTGTAACCTGTTCAGCCTTACACAAAGCCCTGTGATGTATTTTCCATGGTATTGGTTGAATCCCTAGTTTGAGTTTGTATTTCACTTGTAAGGTCTTAAAATAGCTGCCAGCCAACCACTTCAGAGTTCTTCCAGTTACAATGGCTGCCCTCACAATGTATGAGAAATAATAGAATTTCAAAATATTTCAGATCTATCATACTCGTTGCTATCGGTCAATTGCTAAATCAATCATTGCACATTATCATTAGTGACACAATTCACTCATTTCTACATTCCCTTCAAACTGTAATTTCATTTTTATAATGTATTGATCCCATAAAAACTGCATTGATAAAATATTCCCATTGTATAATACGTCTTCATTATCTAAAGCATTGGGTCTCTTTATTGGCCAAACTATCGACTATTATTAAAAGTAATATTATGCACCTGTTCAATGGCCACCTATTTGTTGTTGGCAAGTGTCTGCTAGCTTATATGTGAACCAATGACCAATAAGGACGTGAGTGGTCAGCAGAAAGCCGAGCAATCACATCCCTCAATTATTTTAAATTGACCAATCAGCAAGTGTCACAAATCAAGCAGCCCGCTTGATTGGCACCCCATCCACCACCTTAAACATTCACTCCTTCCACCACCGGCGCACCGTGGCTGCAGTGTGTACCATCTACAAGATGCACTGCAGCAACTCGCCAAGGCTTCTTCGGCAGCACTTCCCAAATCGCGACCTCTTCCACCTAGAAGGACAAGGGCAGCAGGCGCGTGGGAACACCACCACCTCCAAGTTCCCCTCCAAGTCACACACCATCCTGACTTAGAAGTATATTGGCTGATCCTTCATCGTCGCTGGGTCAAAATCCTGGAACTCCCTCCCTAACAGCACTGTGGGCGTACCTTCACCACACAGACTGCAGCGGTTCAAGAAGGCGACTCGCCACCACCTTCTCGAGGGCAATTAGGGATGGGCAATAAATGCTGGCCTTGCCAGCGACGCCCAGATCCCATAAACGAATTTAAAAAAGATCCAGCCCAACAAATTGCTCAAAGCATTTCTTCACACTTTCTACAGATGCCATTTTCCTCCTTCACTCATCTAAGTGTACAACAGGTGTTGGATACAAAGATATTAGTATTGGTACGTTGAGTATTGGATGCAGCAGTTATTGGTATTGTGCTGGGTATTGGATATGAGAGGTATTGGAATATTAGAAATTGATTCCAATATAATTACAATGGAGATAACTGTCTGGGAAAGCAAGTCAAGAGGTGGGGGGGGGGGGGGCCCATTGTATTTGAAGTCTTGCAGACGTCAAGCAAGTTTAAATAGGATTACATAGAATTTACAGCACAGATTCGGGTCCATGCCGCTGTTTATGCTGACAACGAGCCTCCTCCCCGCCTCATCACCTCGCCCTATCGGCATAATCTTCTAATAAGTGAGCGCAGAGTACCCTGACCTGAGAAATGGACAATGGCTGGCGGATATTCACAGTAAATAAAGAGAGAGTAGACTAAGTAATGTTACGAATGGAAGAAAAAAAGGACTTGCATTTCTACAGCACCTTTCACGACCACCGGACGTCCCAAAACGCTTCACAGCCAATGAAGTACTTTTGGAAGTGTAGTCACTGTTGTAATGTAGGAAACGCGGCAGCCAATTTGCACACAGCAAGCTCCCACAAACTGTAATGTGATAATGACCGGATAATCTGTTTTAGTGATGTTGAGGTTCACACCTTGGAGTGTATATTTCCTGATAAAAGAAATGTAACTCCATATATCTGGTGTCCGAGTCACTTCTGTCCAATTGTTTAGCGGAAGACTTTCTTTGGTAAGTTTGAGTTTCAAGATTTCACTCACCATTTAAGACTGAGATGAGGAGGAATTTCTTCACTCAGAGGGTTGTCAATCTTTGAAATTCTCTGCCCTAAAGGGCTGTGGATGCTCAGTCGTTGAGTATTTATTTTTGATAGATTTTTGGACTCCAGAGGAATTAAGGGATATGGGGCTTGGGCGGGAAAGTGGAGTTGAGGTTGAAGATCGGCCATGATCTTACTGAATGGCGGAGCAGGCTCGAGGGGCCGCATGGCCGACTCCTGCTTCTAATTCTTACGTTCTTATGTTCTTAATAATGAATTAATTTAAACCGTTCTTGCTTTTAATGATTAATAATACATTTAAGTCACGTGCCTCTGGAATTGATGTGTTTTCTCCTTAGAAATTTTGACCCAATTTATTTTTGGATTTGGATTTGGCGTCCACTATTGGAAGAGCTGGATAATAGAAAGTGGCAATCAAGCATGGTGTTGCTTCCTATAACTCCTCTTTCATCTTTCATGATGCAATTTTCTCTTGCTCCACTCCAAAACTGACATTACTTCCATTAACTGTGGTACAAGCCTAAAGTAGCGTTAAACCCTGTGGAGTTAAATCTCAGTTGGTAAAGGAACTGAGACACACATACACAACCAAAGTTCCTAAAATTCAATTCCTGAGCTGGGCTGAGCTGATGACTGGGGTTGAAGTTAGGATGCTACAATGCGACTCAGTGCCAATGTGGCTGGGGAAGGGGAAATAAGCCCGGGTTCCTACTCCTGATATAAAATCTGTTTGGGCTGTCTCAACCCAGCTACACACAGCGTTTCAAGGAGGCGGCTCACCACCACCTTCTCAAGGACAACTAGGAATGGGCGTTAAATGCCGGCGTTTGCCAGCGACGCCCACATCCCGAGAATGAATAAATATTCATGTCCTGCAATTAAATCAGTTTTAATTCAACATTATTTAACATTAAGTTGTCAATCTTCCTCAAGGTTAACCAGTGTAGGATTAAAAAAACGTCTCCTGGGGCACATTGAAAGAAGACAAAAAGGAGGAGCTCTACGTTGCAATTAACTGCACTTCAGATGACCTAGGCGTGCTTGGCGCTGACACTGCTGCCTGATGTGGAAAGTACTCCTCTCCCGGCCCCAATGACTCAACTGGGTTTACTGAGACAGAGCATGAATGTCCCAGCTATTGGTTTGTAAATGAAGCTTTAGTCAGCTAATTTAATTCACTCTTACCCAGTATCGAGATTAATAAGCCCTTTACATAGTACCATAGAATTATACAGCACAGAAGGAGGCCATTCGGTCCATCGTGCCTGTGCCGGCTCTTTGAAAGAGCTATCCAATTAGTCCCACTCCCCTGGCCTTGCCCCATAGCCCTGCAAATTTTTCCCCACATGCAGCTTGCGATAAAATGCAGCCAGTGCACGACAACTAAATAATGGGCGCCAGCCAGTGGTGTCACATCTGTTGAAAGGCTAAACCGAGATTTCTGTCTCAATGAACGGACAATCAGCCAGGATTTCCCCGCCCACTCCTGGCCACGATCCACGATGCTGAAAGTCCATCTGTGCAGACACCAGGTGAGGGCAGGACTGGGCTCAGCCGTGATGTCCCCCAGCTACCCATTGTCCAGTGTCAGCCGTGGCTCAGTGGGTAGCACTCTCGCCTCCGAGCACAAAAATCTAGGCTGACACTCCAGTGCAGTACTGAGGGAGTGCTGCACTGTCGGAGGTGCCGTCTTTCAGATGAGACACATCTGAGGACTCGTCTGCTCTCTCAGGTGAACGTAAAAGATCCTAAAAATAAGAGCAGGGGTTATAAAAGAATAGTAGGGGTGTTCTCCCCAGTGTCCTGGGCCAATATTTATCCCTTATTCAACCTCACTAAAACAGATTATCTGGTCATTATCACATTGCTGTTTGTGGGAGCTTGCTGTGCGCAAATTGGCTGCCGCATTTGCCACATTTACAACAGTGACTACACTTCAAAAAGTACTTCATTGGCTGTAAAGTGCTTTTGGGATGTCCTGAGGTGGTGAAAGGCGCTATATAAATGCAAGTCTTTCTTTCTTTCCTCTTGCATTGAGAATGTCCACTTGTGCGAGGCTGCAAACGGCACCAGGCGCTCGTGGGTCTGTCCAGCAGAGAGGAGGGGAAATGGAGGGGAGGGGGGCGGAAAAAGAGAAAAAGAGAAAACATAAAGGTAAATTTTGCAAAGCTGGTGCAGACACTCATTCAGCAACAAGTTGCATTTAGATATTTAATGTTAAAAGCGTCCCATTGCGTTTCACAGGAGCGTTATCAGACAAAATAATGTGTGATCACATAAGGAGCTATTAGGACAGGTGACCAAAAAGCTTGGTCAAAAGAGGTAGGTTTTTTTGAGGAGCGTCTTAAAGGAGGAGAGAGCGGCGGAGAGGTTTCGGGAGGGAATTCCAGACCTTGGGGCCCAGGGTAGCTGAAGGCTGGAGTGCAGATCAGAGAATCGGCCACAGAGGTCAGCTCTGATTCGCAGCACTCCCATTATATCCAGGGATTGCAGTTATCTGAGTAGAGTAAGGTGCGACTCCAGGAGCCACAAGCTTACTCTCTGAACTTTTGCCTTGGATGGGTTCAGAGGCGACACGAGGAAAAACGTTTTTTATGCATCGAGTAGTTAGGATTTGGCGGTGGAAACAGATTCAATAGTAGCTTTCAAAAGGGAATTGGATAAATACTTGAAGGAGAAAATATTGCAGGGATATGGGGAAAGAGCGGGGGACTGGGACTAACTGGACTGCTCTTCGAAAGAGATTCGATGGGCCAAATGGCGGCCTCCTGTGCTGTATCATTCTATGATTCTATGTAAAGAGTTTATTAAAAGTGATTTAAATTAGCTAACTAAAGCATCACCTTCTGTGCTGTATGTTTCTATGATTCTATGAAGTGTTGCAATGGCCGATGTGCACCAGACGGAGTGAGTCAAGGAGGAACAATATCCTTGTTTCGTTCCTTTGTTCTCCATCACCTTCTGACCGTCTGGACCCCTTCCCCCTTGAGCTCCTCCTGATATCTCTTTGTTCTTGCTCCCTAGGTGATGCTCGAACTCACTCTCCGCACATTCGGGTGAAATTCCCCTCCGAAACCTATGCGCTGGCCGGACAATCGCTGAACCTGGAGTGCTTTGCCCTTGGAAAGTGAGTGAACGAGGTTTTGTTACGTAACTCTCAAAATTAATACAAAAGCAGAATGCTGCGGATGCAGGAAATCTGAAATAAAAACAGAAAATGCCGGAAATATTCAGCGGGTCCGACAGCATCTGCGGAGAGAGAAACAGAGTTTAATGTTTCAGGTCGATGACCTTTCGTCAGAATTGGAAGGTGTTAAATGATTAACGCGTTTTAAGCAAGTACAGAGCCAGGTTTGTCTTGTGTCCAAAGCCAGATATGAAAGGTACGGATGATGTTACGAACTACAACAGCAGGGTGTCACCTGAGCCAGTCTAGCCTTTCAGCCGATGGTATAAGACGTTTGTGTTATGAGTACAGTGATTACTGTTGCCGATGTAATGGTGCAAACCCTTATCCACTTCCTCTCTCCTCTATTTTCACAGATTTTTTTAGGTGCTTTAACATTTGGTTAAAATAGCGATGAGGAGAATTTGATACAAGTCTATTGAGTATTTGTTCAATAACAGCACCGACCTTAAATTCCATCCCATAATCTCACTGAGGCCAGACGTGTACAATGTCCGTTCACACAGCAAACTTCATCTTAAAATGTTAGTTAAAGAAAGAACTTTTATTTATGTAGTGCCTCCGTGTGTCCCAATGCGCTTCAGAGCCAACTAAGTACTTTTGAAGTGTAATCCACTGTTGTCTAGAGAAATATGGCAGCCAATTTTGTGCACAGCAAGGTGCCACAAACTGCAATGATTAATAACCAGTTAATCTATTTTCAATGGTGTTGGTTGAGGGGCAAAGGGATCTCAGGAAACCAGGGAGATCTCCCCTGCTCTTCTTCAAATAGTACTATGAGATCTTTTACCGGAGAGGGCAGCTGGGACTTCGATTTAACGTCTCATCTGAAAGACGGCCCCTCCGACAGTGCAGCGCTCCCTCAGCACTGCACTGGAGTGTCAGCCTAGATCTTTGTGCTCAAGTCTCTGGAGTGGGACTATGAACCCATGACCTTCTGACTCAGAGGTGAGCGTGCTACCCACGGAGCCACGGCTGACCCTCAACCTTCGCATTAGCGTCAACAGAGCAGGGTTTTCGTACACTTTGTTTTGAAATAAAGAGTCCAGGTCCCAGTCGCTCTCAATCAGGGCTTCAATTGGCCTCTGGAAGTGCACTTGTTTAACGTGTTGCATTAAAAAATCCTTTGTGTGCGATCGTCACCCAGCCATTAACTCAATTATTTTAAATGGGTGACAATTACGTTAAAAGTAACACGCCAAGACATTTCATCTGAACACCTTAACCAGTGCGCTACCTCAGAGTGTGTCGAGGTAGCTGGGACTTGGATTCAGACGGCACCTCCGACAGTGCAGCGCTCCTTCGAGTGTCAGCCCAGATAGTGTGTTCAAGTCTTAGGAGCGGGACTAGAATTGGTGGCCAGAGGTGAGAGTGCAACCCATTGAGTTACAGCTGACACCTATTTATTGGTGCCCCCGCTGACTCCTTAAACATCCCTTCAGAATGTACCGACCATTCCTGTGGCGAATCGGCTAAGATTTAACAGGCAGGGGGCGGATTTAACCCACTAAAAAAAAATCGAAAATGGGATCGGTAGACTTACCGTCACCCCGTTATATCAATGGTTTGGATGAGGGAACCAAATGTAATATTTCCAAGTTTGTTGATGACACGAAACTAGGTGGGATTGTGAGTTGTGAGGAGGATGCAAAGAGCCTTCAAGGCGATTTAGACAAGTTGAGTGAGTGGGCAAATACATGGCAGATGCAGTATAACATGGATAAATGTGAAGTTATTCACTTCGGTAGGAAAAACAGAAAGACAGAGTATTATTTAAATGGTGATAGATTGGGAAATGTTGATGTACAGAGGGACCTGGGTGTCCTTGTACATCAGTCACTGAAAGCAAACATGCAGGTGCAGCAAGCAGTTAGGAAGGCAAATGGTATGTTGGCCTTCATTGCAAGAGGATTTGAGTACAGGAGCAAGGATGTCTTACTACAGTTGTACAGGGCCTTGGTGAGACCACACCTGGAGTACTGTGTGCAGTTTTGGTCTCCTTACCTAAGAAAGGATATACTTGCCATAGAGGGAGTGCAGCGAAGATTCACCAGACTGATTCCTGGGATGGCAGGACTGTCGTATGAGGAGAGATTGGGTCGACTAGGCCTGTATTCACTAGAGTTTAGAAGAATGAGAGGGGATCTCATTGAAACGTATAAAATTCTGACAGTGCTAGACAGACTGGATGCAGGGAGGATGTTTCCCCTGGCTGGGGGGTCTAGAACGAGGAGGTCACAGTCTCAGGATACGGGGTAGGACATTTAGGACTGAGATGAGGAGAAATTTCTTCACTCAGAGGGTGGTGAACCTGTGGAATTCTCTACCACAAGACTGTGGAGGCCAAGTCACTGAATATATTTAAGAAGGAGATAGATAGATTTCTAGACGCAAAAGGCATCAAGGGGTATGGGGAGAGCGCGGGAATATGGTATTGAGATAGAGGATCAGCCATGATCATATTGAATGGCCTGCTCCTGCTCCTGCTCCTATTTTTCTATGTTTCTATGTGAGCACCAACGCACTGCCAGCTGCCATTTTTACAGGGGCCTACCATTAGGCAGCCCAAAGCGCCCACCTGTTTTAGGTAATAGGTCCCTTTTAATACGTTAACCGGGGTCCGAAGACGTACATAGGACCCCGGTCGCAATTTTAGAACAACTGGCCACTTGCGTCATGCCCTCTCCATCCAGTTTCTCTGGAGGTACAGCCGAAGAGGCCCCCAAGTTATTCTTGTGGAGCCAGAAGGAGCAGGAGTGGTCTAGGCCTGCTCCTGCCTCATGTCTCCCCTCCCCCACACCCCGTTCCCCCCTGTGGTCGCAACACCCACCTCCTATATTGGGGTGTGGGCTTGCGGGTGGGGGGCAGTGGGGGCTCAAAATAACTCCGACCTCTTTGCTACTGGGACGAGCGGACCACGGTATTCCAAATGTTAATACCGACACCCCGCCGTGTGAAGGTCACAATGTCCACCACATTGACATTTATTTCATTAGTGACATTTTCCAGATGATTTTTCTTCCCGACTCCCTAGTTTCTTCTGAATCTGAATCCCCCTTTGCCCTTGTTTTCCAAAAAAAAGACTTGCCTTTATATAGCACCTTTCACGACCACCGGACGTCCCAAAGTGCTTTACAGCCAATGAAGTACTTTTTGAAGTGCAGTCACTGTTGTAATGTGGGAAACGCGGCAGCCAATCGCGCACAGCAAGATCCCACAAACAGCAATATGATAATGACCAGATAATCTATTTTTTTAGTGATGTTGACTGAAGGATAAATATTGGCCAGGTCACCGGCGAGATCTCCCCTGCTCTTCTTCGAAATAGTGCCATGGGATCATTTACGTCCGCCTGAGAGAGCAGACGGGGCCTCGGTTTAACGTCTCATCCATAAGACGGCACCTCCAACAGTGCAGCACTCCCACAGCACTGCACTGGGAGTGTCAGCCTAGAATTTTGTGCTCAAGTCTCTGGAGTGGAACTTGAACCCACGACCTCCTGACTCAGAGAAGAGAGTGCGACCCACTGAGCCACGGATGACACTCTGAACCAAAACAAATGTGGTCATAAAAAAAAATCAGTAAAATTACTTAATGGAGTCGCGTTGCCGTGGTAAAATCAGTGATGTGATGATGTCAGTGCCTTCTTGAGTGAATGGAGTTGAGGTAGATACTTGGTGCAGAGTAGAGGGAGCTTAAATATTCATCCAGCTCATGTTATGCCTGCTTTGGGAGGGATTGACATTCAGCGCTGTTGGTGGAAAAATATTCTGTTCCTCGCTGATAAAAACAAGACACCTTCCCCGAATCGGCCCTATCTTTATTGGGTTTTTTTCTCCCAGTTTCTGATATAATTTCATTCATTGAATGCCAGCCAGCTGTGAAATGACATTAGTTGCACTAAGAACACCGTGCTGAAATCTAGATATAAGTTTCAGATGCCCTGGAGGAGTACTGTCTAACATGGTAATTCCAGTGTATAACACATCCGCGGGTGAGCTTCGATTAACTTTATAGGGTGTCTTAGCTGGAGCGCACCGTTGCCACGGTGACGATTGTTTGATTTTTTTTCTCTCTAAAACCATTGTAATAAAAAAAGGCCATTTGTTTATGAGCTTCGACACACTCTGAGGTAGCGCACTGGTTAATTTGTTCGGGTGAAATGTCTTGGCGTGTTACTTTTAACGTAATTGTCACCCATTTAAAATAATTGAGTTAATGGCTGGGTGACGATAGCACACAAAGGATTTTTTAATGCAACACGTTAAACAAGTGCACTTCCAGAGGCCAATTGAAGCCCTGATTGAGAGCGACCGCTGGGACCTGGGCTCTTTATTGAGTATGAAAACCCTGCGCTGTTGACGTTAATGCGAAGGTTAAGGGTCAGCCGTGGCTCAGTGGGTAGCACGCTCCCCTTTGCCTGGATGTTTCTCCTCTCACAGCCCACGCCCCACCCACACCACCATCTAGACAGCCGGCCTGTAGACCTCCGCTCTCGACAGACCGGCCTCCAGTCCTATGATGGGTCCCAAGTGAGCCAAGGAACTCTCAACGTAAGGAGACCGTCCACTACCACCCCGAGCAGGCTCGAGGGGCCGAACGGCCTACTCCTGCTCCTAATTCTTATGCTCTTATGTTAGTACATTGAACCAGAGTCGGCAACGCTATCTGTGCTGTATTCTGATGGGTTCTGCCAGGTTCTCGCCTGAGTCACAGCAGGACTCGAGCCAAGGCCCCAAGGCAATTCATGTCCACCGCGTTTATCAAAGTAATTAGTTTTAATTTTAAAGGTTAATTGATTAAAATTAATCAGCTACAGTTCATTGGGCAAAGGGATAACAAGATAGGTTTAACGTTACACTGCATTACTTTGTTTGTTAGTCTCATGCGGCTGGAGATATAACGGGCAATGTTCTCTGTAATTTTTTTTCCCTTTAAATTCTGCTGCGCATGCGCGGCATCTTTTCCAGCTGCGACAGCTTGTGAGCGGCCTGCGCGGGACCTCCCGATCGAAGCGTGGCCGCGTGCCTTGCGGCCCCTCGAGCCCACCCCACCATTCAGCAAGATCATGGCTGATCTTCGACCTCAACTCCACTTTCCCACCCGATCCCCGTATCCCCATGGTTCCTGGAGGTTTCATCACATGACCTCCCGCCACGGGTCGCCCCGACATGTCCATCCTTGCGAACGTTGGTAACGGGCCAAAAATATCCCACCTCTCTGCCGCGCTCCTGCCGTGACTCTAGTGGGAGTGCGCCAGGAACTAGGCCTAACGTCAGACTTTGCACGATCGTTAAGGACGGCATAAGTAAGGGCGGAAATAGGGAGGGACCAGGACATGACCTCCCCAGCCTGGGAAATGCCAGTTAGGGGATTGATGGCTGGAACACGCAGAAGAATGAGGCTTATCAATCTCAGGATCGGCGGTGGTGGGGTCCACCTCCCGAAGATTCAGGTAGATGGTTTCGGCTTTCATACGAAGGCGGCTGATTGGGTCACTGTTAATAAGTTTCTGGGAAGGGGGCCCTCCCATCGTGGCCAGCAATGTTCCCCCTAACTTTTTTGGGGGGGGTGCGCAGTCCCTTTAAGGGGCTGCGCGGCCCATTCAAAGTTCCGCGAATGCGCGAAATTTCACATTTGAGAAGCCGGTCCCGGGCCGCACGGGACAGGCAAACAGTTGCTCAGCCGCGCGGCCACGCAGCTTAGAGGGAACATTGGTGGCCAGCATATACGCCAGGATTCCTGGCCTCCCCTGTCTGGTGGTGCCCAAGATGTCCACCTTGTGATTATCCAAGGTGTCCGCCTTATGACTGACTCTCAACCAACATCACTAAAATAGATTATCTGGCTGCTTATTGCTGCTGGTGGGATATTGCTGTGTGAGGATTGGCTGACGCGTTTCCTGCACTGCAGCAGTGACTTACACTGGTTGCTTGTGGGCGCCAGCCATTAGCATGTAAATCAATGGACCGCCCCTTGAGCCTGCTTAATCTGGCAGGGACAGAGGTGAAGGTCCCATGCGGGTACGTCACTTATGCCACGATGTGCCCTCTGCGGATTTTTTTTTTGGTCCTTGCGAGCGCTGATTGTGTTACTGTTGTGACCTGGGTTTCTATGAAAGGTCTCTTCAAGCAAGTTATCTAAAGAGGGAAAAAACAATTCCAGTAATTGGAATCTGTTATAAATGGCACCTCGGAGAAATATGACAAATAGTTCATGAGAACTCTATCATTTTGAATGGAACATGGAGTTCTCCTGACAGAAAAGCATCAATGGTGGTCAATGAGATGTCCTCATCTCAGACCACTTACGGCTTTCAAGCAAAGAGGGTTTAAAGAAACAATGAGCCGCCACCAATCGGCTAATAGTGTCAACCGTGGCTCAGTGGGTAGCACTCTTGCCTCTGAGTCAGAAGGTTGTGGATTCAAGTCCCACTCCAGAGACTTGAGCACGAAAATCCTGGCTGACGCTCCCAGTGCAGTGCTGAGGGAGTGCTGCACTGTCGGAGGTGCCATCTTTCGGATGAGATGTTAAACCGAGGCGCCGTCTGCTCTCTCAGCTGGATGTAAAAGATCGCACGCCCACTATTTCGAAGAAGAGCAGGGGAGTTCTCCTCGGTGTCCTGGCCAAAAATTATCCCTTGCCCAACATCACTAAAACAGATGATCTGGTCATTATCACATTGATGTTTGTGGGAGCTTGCTGTGCGCAAATTGGCAGAGCAGGCTCAAGGGGCCGTATGTGTCATGTCCTACATTACAACTGTGATTACACTTCAAAAGTACTTCATTGGCTGTAAAGTACTTTGGGACGTCCTGAGGTTGTGAAAGGTGCTGAATAAATGCAAGTTCTTTCTTTTAATAATTCCGGTGTTTGATATCTTCCAGTCCTGTGCCCACCATTAAATGGAGGAAGCTTGATGGGTCGATGCCGTCCAAGATGCTGCAATCCATAAACAAACCCATCCTGCACGTGCCCGATGTACAGTTTGAAGATGAAGGCGTATATGAATGCGAGGCAGCCAACGCAAGAGGAAAAGACTCAACGCAGGGGAGAATCATCGTTCATGGTGAGAGAGAGGGAGAAATCCAGGATCTCCCACTGAGTTATACAAGAAACTAGACGACTGAACTTTGGGACACTAGTTGGCATATTCAGGCTAGATCATTGGCCGGGATATGACCGCATACGTGGCCGTTAGTGCCCCCCAAGTTCCAGATCTTCACGTGCGTCGCGCATGCGCAAAAACCCGGAACTCGCGCTCCGTCAAGTTTCAGCTCGGCAGATCCACCGCATTCCCGGAAAATGGACATTCCCGGGCAGAGAGTCGGGCTATTTGCGCAGTGGATGCCCACAAAACCCTTACGCTTGGTGTAAGCAGGCATAGGGCCTGCTTCTACCAGCGTAAGAGTTTAAATAAATATTATTTTTTTTTATTTAAACATAAAAAAAGGTAATAGGTTATTTTTAGCCCCTTTAAAACGTTTAAATTTATTTTTCAAAAATTAAATTTGTGTTTTAATTGTTTAATTTAATTGTATTTTAATTAATTTTGAACATGCAATGTGATGTAAGAAAATTACTAGGCACTTGGTCTAAGCGTTAAACAAAGCTTTAATCAACTGTTTTTCAACATGGAGATCTAGTTGTGTCCTTCACTAGTTCCTGTTGAGGAATGTCCTAAGCAAGCTGGGCCCATGCCCGAGTATTTATACTCTCCCTGGACAGCGCCACCAGCAGGCCACCCAGTATTACTTCATACATGAATGACAAGATTCATATCACAATGATTTATTTTTATTTGACTGGTGTGTAATTGTGTTTTTAGGGGATTCCTATTCCTGTTTATGGGGATTCCGTCCTCATAAGCATGATGAGAATCCCCCTTTCTCATTGGTTGGGCTGGCCCATGTGATCCCAGGGACGCTTGCGAACCGCCTGCGCCCCTGGGATACGTGGGCCTTTACGCAGGCGTACACGTAGAGGCCCAGGAGCGTGAGTGTCCGAACCTCCAGGACCATCAGGTAGGTTGGCACTTTCCTTGAGGTTCGGAGGCCTCCGCCTGCGGGAAGCCTCCGACCGCAAATTCGGGCCCGTTACCCTTTAATGTTGGGAATCCAGCATACGAGGGGATAAAGGTGTCTTTCATTCTGATGGTTGTAATGGGACATTTTTGTCAGGCAAATGTATAAAGAGTTACGGTAACCAAAGCGGGTAGATGGAGTGAAGATACAGAGCACCCATGCTCTGGTTGAATGGCGGAACGGGCTTGAGGGGCTGAATGGCCTCCTCCTGTTCCTAAATTGTTTTGTTTTTTTGTGGGTTAGTTCTTGGAAGTGGGCAGTACTGGCAAGGCAGCCTTTATTACCTAGCTCTCGTTGTCCTGAGAATATCAGGAGTCAACCAGAGAGGGGGCCAACTTTATCACCCGGGCAGGAACGCAGCCGAGCGAGCGGCCGGCCTCTCCCAGAGAGAGAGATAGCCGGGAGCCTCGGCCAAGTTTAACGGTCTCAAAAAAGTCTACTGAGTCCTTTCGCTGGAGCTCACTGTTGCCACGGTGATGATTGGTTGACATGTTTTGTCACCACTGTAAAAAGGCCATTTTTTTTTTACCAATCTTGGTCTCGGACAATGCTCGGCACAGCATCGAGGGCCGAAGGGCCTGTACTGTGCTGTACTCTTCTATGTTCTATGTAACCCTGAGGGGTTTTGGTTTCCTGTGGTGGCAACGCACTGGTTACCGTGTTCAGGTAAAGTGCCTTTGCGTGTTATTTTAACGCAATCGCCAACCAATGTTTCCCCTCATTTTTTTTGGGGGGGTGGGGTTGGTTGCGTGACCCCTTTAACGGGCTGCCCCGGTGCATTCAAAGTTTTCCGCGTGCGCAAAGTTTCACTTTGGGAAAGACGGCCCCGGGCTGCGTGGGACCGGCTGACAGCTGCGTGGTTGCGCAGCTGGGAGGAAATGTTGTTGTCAATCCATTCAAAAATAAGTGCATTAATGACTGGGTTAAAATGGCGCACAAGGGAATTTTAAGCTCAAACTTTGGAACATTGCGCTCCGAGAGGCACTTAAAGCCCTGAGTGAGTGCAGCCGCTGGGACCCTTTGGAAAATTAAGTCAGTTGCCAACTTTAACATTATTTCTGTGGGTTAAGTGTCTAAAGGCCCGGTTCTATTGGTGCCAATGAGAAGGCATTGAGCTCAACACTGCTATTGTGTAGGTGGAGTTAGAGCAACAAAAAAAACAAACCAAAGGTTGGTGCCAGTTGACACTAAATTGGCAAAACGCTCAAAGAGGGCACAAGGATGGAGTGGATGTGTCCCATTGGTACTGTTGGTCATGGGGGTCCGAGCTCTGGCCGTGGGGGTCCGAGCTCTGGCCGTGGGGGTCCGAGCTCTGGCCGTGGGGGTCCGAGCTCTGGCCGTGGGGGTCCGAGCTCTGGCCGTGGGGGTCCGAGCTCTGGCCGTGGGGGTCCGAGCTCTGGCCGTGGGGGTCCGAGCTCTGGCCGTGGGGGTCCGTGCTCTGGCCGTGGGGGTCCGAGCTCTGGCCGTGAGCGTCCGTGCTCTGGCCGTGGGGGTCGGAGCTTTGGCCGTGGGGGTCGGAGCTCTGGCCGTGGGGGTCCGAGCTCTGGCCGTGGGGGTCCGAGCTCTGGCCGTGGGGGTCCGAGCTCTGGCCGTGGGGGTCCGAGCTCTGGCCGTGGGGGTCCGAGCTCTGGCCGTGGGGGTCCGAGCTATGGCCGTGGGGGTCCGAGCTATGGCCGTGGGGGTCCGAGCTATGGCCGTGGGGGTCGGAGCTCTGGCCGTGGGGGTCGGAGCTGTGGCCGTGGGGGTCGGAGCTCTGGCCGTGGGGGTCGGAGCTCTGGCCGTGGGAGTCCGAGCTCTGGCCGTGGGGGTCGGAGCTCTGGCCGTGGGGGTCGGAGCTCTGGCCGTGGGGGTCCGAGCTCTGGCCGTGGGGGTCGGAGCTCTGGCCGTGGGGGTCGGAGCTCTGGCCGTGGGGGTCGGAGCTCTGGCCGTGGGGGTCGGAGCTCTGGCCGTGGGGGTCCGAGCTCTGGCCGTGGGAGTCCGAGCTCTGGCCGTGGGAGTCCGAGCTCTGGCCGTGGGGGTCCGAGCTCTGGCCGTGGGGGTCGGAGCTCTGGTCCTGGGGGTCCGAGCTCTGGCCGTGGGGGTCACAGTTCTGGCCGTGGGGGTCGGAGCTATGGTCATGGGGGTCCGAGCTATGGCCGTGGGGGTCGGAGCTATGGCCCCCGCCCCCGTCTCTGGCAGCCATGGCCCGCAAAGCCCTGGCCACTCAGTTCTATTTGCGCTGACTTGCTGGTTTTGTTCTGCTTGAATTTTATGTGCCTACCCTCAATCAGAAAACCATAAAATCCATTCATATCAGCAGCTTGAGATATCTGCAAATTAAGGGGAAGATGGACGGTGAATTCACACCCTCCCCGACTTCTCCTGCTTCACCACCGTAACTGCGTTGGAAGCTTAGCTAAACCCCCGGCTAATGGAGTCTCCGCCAAAGTGAGGGAGACAGGGCAGGAGAAACTTTAATTGTGCCCCCCACCCCCCTCCCCGAGAGGGTCCGTGATACGTGTCCATGGGTCAACAAAGACAAGGGGCTGGATTTTGATACTGGGGTCGTGATGGAGTCGGGACTCCCACTTTTTGGGTTGTAGTCCCGCCTCCATCGAGATGTGGCCAACCCACTGTATTTTCCCTTGATTGACCTTGTTGAGCCCGCCCAGTGGGCTCAGCAGGCCAATTAAGGGCCACCTGGCAACAGGTGACGTCACAGATTGACATTTCATCTGTCAAGAGCTTTTGACAGATGAAATATCAACGTTTGACAGCTCCTTGAAGCTGTCAAACACTGACAATTTGTCTTCTAACTTGAGTCCTTCCTCTCAGGCTGAGTTCGAAATCATTCCAGCACAGAAAACAGAGGCTGAAACTTTTGACAGCACCACGGACTTTCTGCTTTCTGTGCCGGTGAGATTTCTGACTCCCGAGAACTGAAGCGCTGACACCTGCAGGAGGAAGTTAAGGTAAGTAAAACTTTTTCCCACACTTTGCACTTACCTCACACATTTACCTCTGCACACATGCACCCATCACTCACCTGCCCACCGGACATATCGACCCCTCCAACCCCTGCAGACCCACGGCCCGCCCCGATAACTTGGCGTGGTTGGCACCTGTCGGGAAGCCCACATTTCAGCCTTCAAAATAGGGATTAGGCAAAAAACTGCCTGTTAACTACCTGTTAACAGGCAGTTAATTGTCACTAATCCCCTTCCCGCCTCGGGGAGTCGGGTCCCAGCACAGGTCGGGTACCCACCGCCAGCGAAACTGGTATGGAGGCGGCATGGGGTCGGGACCCCCGAATCTGCAACTTTAACCCCCCACATGCCTCCAAACCCGACTCCACGGGTCATTGAAAATCCAGCCCAAGATGTTTGGAGACTCCCTGCTATAAAGGGTGCTCTTCTGAGACTGAGGGGGGAAGGATTTTGCTGAGGTAGAGTAGAGAGAGTTTTCTATACCTCTCTGTTTACCAAGCCTGGGAAGAGTACCTGACCACTGGCTGCAGTCTTAGCACTGACAGCCTTGGTGTTGATGTGGTCGTTATTGGCAAGACACCAGTTTGGCCACTTGTTTGAGTACAATTTGTAATATATTTTAAAATTCTCATCCTTGTTTTCAAATCCCTCCATGGCCTTGCCCCTTCTTATCTCTGTAACCTCCTCCAGCACTACAACCCTCCGAGATATCTGCGCTCCTACAATTCTGGCCTCTTGCGCATCCCCGATTTTAATCGCTCCACCATTGGTGGCCGTGCCTTCAGCTGCCAAGGCCCTAAGCTCTGGAATTCCCTCCCTAAACCTCTCTACCTCTCTTTCCTCCTTTAAGACGCTCCTTAAAACCTGGCTCTTTGACCAAGCTTTTGGTCATCTGTCCTTATATCTCCTGATGTGGCTCGGTGTCAAATTCTGTTTGATAATGCTCCTGTGAAGCGCCTTGGGACGTTTTACTACGTTAAAGGCGCTGTATAAATGCGAGTTGTATATGCAAATACAGTAAACTCTTGTTTAAATGGCACTTTATCATCCGGAATACTTTAATAACCGGCATCTTCTACCATACATTTAACGGAACATTCTGTAGGTGAGTACCCAATTATACAGTACATTTCTTGATTTTTTATTTTTGTTTGTGTTAAAAATTGCCTTGGTAGATATACCTCTCTGTTATCCAGCATTTTTCATCAACCGGCACCATCCTGGTCCCATCGGTGCCGGATAAGAAAGAGTTTACTGTAATAATATTCGTCTGTCAGCATGTAATGAAGGTTACTGCTGCTCAGCTCAAGTGGTATAATGTTCCTGAGAGTGTGGGTTAGTCATTCTCTTGTGTGTATTTATGAGGTTTAACTCCCCATTTCCTCTGAGTTGCTGATTTCAGCTATGTTTCTGTGAATGGAGGCAGCAAACAGAGGCCAGGCACCGCTCGCAAGAGCTGGAGCTAGAATTCAAAGGAAGTCTTCACCGGGCCAGGCTGCCCTCCAACACTCTCCAGTGCCCAACTAAGAGTAACGTGGGTGGTGGTCTGGGAGCATGAGATATTGTTGGCCACAAATGGTTCATGTCTCAAATGAGAGCAGAAGGTTCTGACATGTGCCGGGTCCAATTCCCCGGGTGCCAGTCCCGTCAGCCTCCGGTAACTCAACCAAGGAGCCATATTGAGTGTCAGGACACCGTCCACTGTCAGAACTGGTTACTCCGTGTTGCCTGAATTATTGATCCCAAAGTTGATGGTTCTCTATTCCTGGTGCAGCTGCTGATGCCTGAAGCAAAGTAGAGAATCGATAACGTCCCTGAGCTCTGTCAATCCATATAGTTAATCCCACGAATACTGATGGGGTCTTATAGTCAGCCAGCCAGTTATCATAAGAACATAAGAAATAGGAGCAGGAGTAGGCCATGCGGCCCCTCCAGCCTGATCCGCCATTCAATAAGATCATGGCTGATCTTCGACCTCAACTCCACTTTCCCGCCTGATCCCCATATCCCTTGATTCCCCTAGAGTCCAAAAATCTATCGATCTCAGTCTTGAATATACTCAATGACTGAGCATCCACAGCCCTCTGGGGCAGAGAATTCCAAAGATTCACAACCCTCTGAGTGAAGAAATTTCTCATCATTTCAGTCCTAAATGGACAATCCCTTATCCTGAGACTGTGACCCCTGGTTGTCTTTGACACCGAGCCACATAAGGAGATATTAGGACAGCGTTAAGTAGGTTTTAATGAGTGTCTTAAAGGAGGAGAGAGAGGCAGAGAGGTTTAGGGAGGGAATTCCAGAGCTTAGGGCCTCGGCAGCTGAAGGCCTATTATAGCCAGAGAACAAGTTATCAAACATTATCGATTGGGGATGTCATTGTGTGACTTCTTCTTTTACTTTTTTTTGATTCGTTCATGGGATGTGGGCGTCGCTGGCCAGGCCAGAATTTATTGCCCATCTCTAGTTGCCCTTGAGAAGGTGGTGGTGAGCCACCTTGTTGAACCGCTGCAGTCCGTGTGGTGAAGGTACTCCCACAGTGCTGTTAGGGAGGGAGTTCCAGGATTTTGACCCAGAGACGATGAAGGTATCCATTAGTTTTGAGAAAACTCTTCCTTTACTTTACAACACTCCCCTGGCCGGCCTCCCATCTTTCACCCTCCATAAACTTCAGCTCATCCTATTCTCTGCTGCCCATGTCCTAACTCGCACCAAGTTCCGTTCACCCATCATCCCTGGGCTCGCTGACCTTCATTGGCTCCCAGTCCACCAATGCCTCAATTTAAAAATTCTCATCCTTGTTTTCAAATCCCTCAATGGCCTCGGCCTTCCCTATCTCTGCAACCTCCCCCAGCCCTACAGCCCCCCGAGAACTCCGTGTTCCTCCAACTCTGGCCTCTTGTGATTCCTTTACTTTCTTCGCTCCACCATTGGCGGCCGCGCCTTCAGCTGCCTGGGACCTAAGCTCTGGAATTCCCTCCCTAAACCTCTCCGCCTCTCTCTCCTCCTTTAAGACACCCCTTAAAACCTACCTCTTCAACCAACTGTCCTAATATCTCTTTCTTTGGCTCTGTGTCAATTTTTGTCTGATTTCCCTCCTGTGAAGCACCTTGGGACATTTTACGAAGTTAAAGGCGCTATATAAATGCAAGTTGCAGTTGTTATTTAAAACTGGATCCAAATCTTCGATCGATGACCAATCTGAATACCCATCATGTCTGATGCAGAAACAGAAAGTCAATAAGAAGGAGACACAGACACTTAAGCAGCAGATGTTGTTCCTGTCTGAAGCTGACCCGGTTCGGAGTTGTGTCTGACTGCACACAGTGGGAGAGTATTAACAGTTCCGAGCTGCAGTGTGAAGTGGAATGTCTCATATATCATAACACTGAGGGAATCTATTTCATACCACAGACTATCCTTTATCCGCTGAATGGAGAGTAACGTGGATGATTCATTGCATCAATGTCCACAATCCAGGCCATCACTCCTGGAGCAAAATGGGATTGTACAGAAAACTGATTTGTGGTTTTCTATTCCTCCCTCGTTCTCAATGTTGCTCACTCGTTCTCTGGTGAGAATGTGGAACTCACTGCCACATGGAGTGGTTGAGGTGAATAGCATTAAGGAGAAGCTAGATAAGCACATGAGAGAGATAGGAAGAGAAAGATATGCTAGTAGGGTCAGATGAATTAAATAGAGTGGGAGGCAATGTTCCCGCTATAGTGTGCCTGCGCACGGCTGTGAGGTAACAGGAGAGGTCCCGTGCGGACCGCTCACCGGCTTTCACACTGTAAACACCGCGCACGCGCAGAAATTTAAAGGGACCGCGCATTAAAAGAAACAGGCCGCGCAGAACGCAGCGGAGTTTACAAGGAACATTAGTGGGAGAAGGTTCGTGTGGAGCCTGTGCTGTAAAATTCTATGTAATTCCACATCCACCTCTCCTCTTGTTCTTTGACTCTCTTTTCGTTTCCTTACCCCCCAGCTCAGCCGGAGTGGCTTCAGATTATCGGTGACACAGGAGCTGACATCGGCTCCAACCTGTGGTGGAAATGTGCAGCCGCTGGGAAGCCCCGTCCCACATGCAGGTGGCTTAGAAACGGCCTGTCGTTAACTTCTAAGGTACGGACATTTCTACCGAATTAGAAAAGCAGCATTTTCCCTGTGTGGTGTGGGCAGCGTGTCATTGCAAATATGGGGGGTACAGTAGCATAGTGGTTCTGTTACTGGACTAGTAATTCAGAGGCCTGGACTAATGATCTCTAATCTATGTACAGTAGTTCAAATCCCACCACAGCAGCTGGGGAATTTAAAATACAGTTAATAAAATAAATCTGCAATATAAAGGTAGTAATGGTGACCCTGAAACTACCGGATTGTCATAAAAACCCATCTGGTTCACTAATGTCCTTTAGGGAAGGAAATCTGCTGTCCTTACCCGATCTGGCCCATATGTGACTCCAGACCCACAGCAATGTGGTTGGTACATAAGATGTAGGAGCAGGAGTAGGTTATTTGGCCCCTCGAGCCTGCTCTGCCATTCAATAAGATCATGGCCTCAACTCCACTTCCCTGCCTGCTCCCTTATTGTTCAAAAATCTGTCTATCTCTAATTAAATATATTCAATGACCCAGCCTCCACAGCTCTCTGGGGAAGAGAATTCCAAAGATTCACGACCCTCTGAGAGAAGAAATTCCTCCTCATTTCCGATTTAAAAGGGTGCCCCCTTATTCTGAAATTATGCCCCCTAGTTCTAGATTCCCCCACGAGGGGAAACATCCTCTCTTACCTTCCCTCTGAATCCACTCAGTTGTATTCAAGAAGGCGGCTCACCACCACCTTCTCGAGGGCAATTAGGGATGGGCAATAAATGCTGGCCTTGCCAGCGATGCCCACATCCCGTGAATGAATTTAAAAAAGAGTTAGGAGAGTTGTCTCTATGGTTACACCTTGTTATAAATAGGATAGTAAGACTGGGCGGCACTTGAGCTGCTTATTTCTTCAACTGTTGGATTTATATTTGTATTACATGTAGATAGTTCCTCGTCCGATTCTCTCCTCTCCTCTCCAGAAGGTATATGTTCAATATATTCATTCTCCGGTTGTGGGCGTCGCTGGCAAGGCCGGCATTTATTGCCCACCCTTGTTGCCCTTCAGAAGGTGGTGGTGGGTCTTCTTGAACCGCTGCAGTCCCGTGTGGTGAAGGTCCTCCCACAGCGCCGTTAAGTAGGGAATATCAGGATTTTGGCCCTGCGACAAGGAACAGCGATACAAGTCCAAGTCAGGATGGTGTGTGACTTGGAGGTGGTGGTGTTCTCCTGCACCTGCTGCCCTTGTCCTTCTAGGTGGTAGAGGTCGCAGGTTTGGGAGGTGCTGCCGAAGAAGCCTTGGCCAGTTGCTGCATCCTGTAGATAGCACACACTGCAGCGACTCCAGTCAAAAAGAGAATTGGATAAATACTTGAAGGGGAAAATCGTGTAGGGCTATGGGGAAAGAGCAGGGGGGAAGTGGGACTAATTGGATAGCTCTTTCAAAGAGCCGGCACAGGCATGATGGGCCGAATGGCCTCCTTCTGTGCTGTATGATTCTAAGAAAGACTGGGAGTAAGGAGGATAGGAGAGACACTAGTATATAGCATTTTTCAAACTTTTGGACATGACAATACAGGACAATTGGACAGCAATGATCTCCTCCTGTCCTGTACGTTCCTATGTTCCATAGACTACTTGATGACCACACCACATCCTGTAAATACTATGTAATAATTTACATAATCAGGGGGCCTCAGGCTCAGGCTTGTTTTAGGTGCTGCCCACAAAGTTGGCAGTGGCACCGATGCCTGCACATAGTGGATGCGGTCCGTCCCACTGCCAAATTGGTATGTTCCGCACCCGTTTTACACCCGAGCGCAAGGCATACCAGTTTCTACCCCACGGTCATTCCAACAGGAGTTACCAAGACGGTCATCAGAAGTGGGAAACCTGGCTGAATTCTCCCCTTCCTAGTCCAAAACCAATGAGACTAGGTGCATTGGTCTAATTAAGATGGAGGGAGGGATGCGTCGTCAGAATCAAATTCTCTTCTATTTCTGTTCATCGCTACCCTCTCAGGCATTAACTTTGATTCTTTCAGAGCCGCTTTGAAGTCTACAATTGCGCGTTGAAAATTTCAAGACTAGCTCTGGAAGATTCCGGAATGTACCAGTGCGTTGCTGAGAACAAACACGGAACCATTTATGCCAACGCGGAGTTGAAAGTTCAAGGTTGGTTGGACATTGATGCAGCTAATGAGAGGTCTCCAGATGCTGCAACTCTTAGTCAACTGACCATCAAAGTTAGCTGATAAATCAACGTTGAACAAAGGCTCATTGGGCAGGGGGTGGTCACACAGCGGCCAAGAGCATTCTAGCTCAAAACCAAGCTCAAACCCAGTAATATTGATTCTAGTAAGGTTACTCCCACACACTCCCACCTCAACGTAAGCTCAAGGAACAGCACCTCATCTTTCGATTAGGCACTTTACAGCCTTCTGGACTCAACATCGAGTTCAACAATTTCAGACCATAACCTCTGCTCCTATTTTTTTTTTCACATGGCAGCCTGTTGATGAATTCTGCCAGTGCCATTTACACTTCATCGAGAGCCATCTTTTGTTTCTTAACTTGTCCCATTACCATCTCCTTTCGCCTTGCACCATCATCCCTTTTGTCTCTTAATCTCTCCTGCCTTCCATCCTATCACAGACCTTCCCTTTTGTTCTTTCCTCCCCTCCCCCCTTTCCCTGCCCCTTGCACTTGCTCAAAAACCTGTTACATGTCCAACTTTTTCCAGTTCTGACGAAGGGTCATCGACCTGAAACGTTAACTCTGTTTCTCTCTCCACAGATGCTGCCTGACCTGCTGAGTATTTCCAGCATTTTCTGTTTTTACTCCCACACACATTGGATGCGGTACCCTCCATTTACTTATGTTTGGGTGTGGCATTGCATCTTCTCTTTACCAAGCTTTGCTGTATACCCTTTTATCATTAGAACCATTGGCCTCAGGAACTGCGCTTCCTCCTCCGAATCTAGCAATACCAGTGGAACGCCAAAGGAATTCCCTCCGGAGCCACTTCTGTTGCTGCTAGCAAAATAGAATGAAGGAGCTACACAGCAGAGTTGTGTGTGGGACTGGAGTGGCTACCACTGTGGGGGGTGTGATAGCATACTGATTATGTTACTGGTCTAGTAATCCATGAAACCTGGACTAATGATCTGGTGGAGATGTGAGTTCAAATCCCACAACAGCAGCTGGGGAATATTAAATAAATCTGGAATATTAAAAAAAAAGGATTCTATAAGGGAGTTGGATGAGTACTTGAAGGAAAAGAATTAGAAGGGTGAGTGGGACTAGCTGAAGTGCTCTTGCAGAGAGCTGGCACAGGCTTGACGAGCCAAATGGCCTCCTTCCGTGCTGTAACCATACTTTTATTCTGTGTGGGAGTTTGCTGTCCAGTCCAGTGTCCGGCACTGTCACTGGATCTGATTTGTTTTGAATAATTCACTCCAGTGGTTCATGGTCTTTCATTCCCAGCCTTTCCTCCGGATTTTCAATCGAACCCAGGTGAGGCGGCTAATTCCAGCCGCGCGGGGCGGTGAGGTTCTGATCGAGTGCAGCCCGCGGTCAGCGCCCAAACCAAGCATCTTCTGGAGTAAAGGGACCGAGATTCTTTCCAACAACACAAGGTCAGTGGCTAAAATAACCTCATCAATAGGACGGGCCCCAAGGTCATTGGCGATGTGGAGCTTTATCATTGAGAAACTTCGTTGAAGGGACGAGGCCCATCATGCAGGATATCACTGGGGTTGGGAGGTAGGGGACAGAGTGTAGGGATATAGGAAATGTTCTCTGATTGGCGGGATGTGACAAGTGGCGTTCCCCAGGGATTTATACTGATGCCTCAGCTTTTCACCATGTATATCAATGATTGGATGAAGGAATAGGTTTGTATATCCAAGTTTACGGATGACACTAAGTTAGGAGGCACAGTAAATAGTGTAGATGGAAGTGGTAAGTTACAAAGGGACATAGGCAGATTAAGTGAGTGGGTAAAAACTGTAGCAGGTGGAGCTCATAGAATCATACAGCACAGAAGGAGGCCATTTGGCCCATCGTGCCTGTGCCGGCTCTTTGAACGAGCTATCCAATTAGTCCCACTCACCCTGCTCTTTCCCCATAGCCCTGCAAATTTTGCCTTCTCAGAGGGGGGAGATGAGGAGAAATTTTTCTACGTAGCGAGTTGTTGTGATTTGGAATGTACTGCCAAGATAGGGTGGTGGAAGCAGATTCAATAATAACTTTCAAAAGGGAATTGGAGAAATACTTGAAAAGTAAAAAAATTTGCAGGGCTATGGGGAAAGAGCAGGGGGGAGTGGGACTAATTGGAGAGCTCTTTCAAAGAGCCGGCACAGGCAGGATGGACCGAATGGCCTCCTCCTTCTGTGCTGTATGATTCTGAGAGGTTAGGAGAACATTTTTTATTCAGTGTTGTTAGGGAATGCCCTATCAGAAATAGTGGTTGAATCTATAAAAGGGAAATGGATAAATATTTGCAGAAGAAAAAAAGATTAAAAGGCTTTGGGGAAAGGACAGTGGAATGGGACTAAGTGGATAGATCTATCAGAGAACTGACTTTCCTGTTCTCAAAGTGGAAAAAGGTGGGCATTGAGCAAGAAAGGAGAAGGAACAACATTTAGGGGCAGGATGATTGAAGGTTTTTTTTAAGAAGCTTTTCAAGGCAGGGTAAGGTGGCAAGATGGAGTGGTTTTTGGGAGGAAGTGGCTGAGTGATCAACCTCCATTGGTGGAGCGGAGGTAGCAGAGAACAAGTGGTAATCTGTAGTTGCAGGAGTGGTGGCGGCAGTGGGTGAGGTTCTGGGCGGGGATGTATGACCGGACAAGATCCCTCAGATGAGATGGAACGAGGCTGCGGAGGGGTTTGAAGATGAGTGCTAATCTTATAAGAACATAAGACATAAGAACATAAGACATAGGAGCAGGAGTAGGTCATTTGGCCCCTTGAATCTGCTCCGCCATTCAATAAGATCATGGCTGATCTGATCTTGGCCTCAATTCTACTTCCCTGCCTGCTCCCCATAACCCTTGACTCCCTTATCGTTCAAAAATCTGTCTATCTCCACCTTAAATATATTCAATGACCCAGCCTCCACAGCTCTCTGGGGAAGAGAATTCCAAAGATTCACGACCCTCTGAGAGAAGAAATTCCTCCTCATTTCCGATTTATAATGGTGCCCCCCTTATTCTGAAATTATGCCCCTAGTTCTAGATTCCCCCACGAGGGGAAACATCCTCTCTGCATCTACCCTGTCAAGCCCCCTTTAGAATCTTATATATTTCAATAAAATCCCCTCTCATTCTTCTTGAAGTCACTTCACTGACACACAGGAAGCCAGGGCATGTTGCAAAGGATGGCGGGCGGCATGAGACTTTGTGCAGGAGTTGACGCGGTCTGAGAAGTTCTGAGTAAGGTGGAAGTTGTGAGCCATGGAGAAAACTGATGAAGAGCTGGAGATCCGCTCTGTGGTGTCCACTTGGACATCAGCCACCCAGTGACCACTTGGCCAGGTGGCTGGGTCGGAAGGCGCTTATCATTCATAACTGTGTTACTTCTCTTCGTTTCGCTCATGCAGAACGACCATAACTCCAAACGGTACTTTGAGGATTCGGAACATAAGCCGACTGGACGAAGGAAAATACACCTGCTTTGCGGAGAATTTCCTGGGAAAGGCAAACAGCACGGGTACCGTGTCAGTCAGAGGTCAGTCTGGGTGGTCTGTGTTTAGCAGGAGTACAGACTCTGGTCAATAGACGACACCCCAAGAAGATCTCATTTCTCTTTCTGAATTTTTAAGAGCATTCTGATTATGTTTTCTCTCTCTTTCTCCAGGGTTGTCCTTTTATGATCCCCTTCCTCCTTCCTTGACTCATTCCTCTGTTTCTCCCACTCTCTCACAGATGCCACGAAAATTACCCTGGCCCCGTCCAATGCTGATATTAACCTTGGTGAGGACACCATACTTCAGTGTCACGCAAGCCACGATCCCACCATGGACCTCACATTCACCTGGTCAGTCAACGAATCGCCGATCGACTTTGACATAATGGGGGAGCACTACCAACGCGTTTCCACAGTGAGTATAACTCAACAACGAAACAACCCCGAAGGCCTGAGGCTCCTCTTCAAGCAAGGCAAATGCCCGCTTTTGCTCCATAATTGACAATCTACGACCAACATCGCAGCAACGACTTTGAGAAGCAATTTCTGAGAGCGTACTTTGGTTAGTCAGTCGTTAATCATGGAGAATAACAGGCATTCTCACACTTCTCATTAAAAGAGGATTTTCTAATGTTAAATGGAAGGGATAGACACCTTTTTAGTAAATAAAGAAGTTTCGTATGGTGCTTCACAAATAGGCATAAGGAAATAAATGGAGAACCAGCAAGGGAAAGATTAGGAGCAGTGGCTGGAAGCTTCATCAAAGAGGAGGTTTTTACAGGCGGAGAGAGGTAGAGAAGTTTAGGGAGATTGTTTCAGAGAGGACCGAGGCAGTTGAAGGCTCTTCCCCCAATATTGGGGTGAAGGGACAAGGGAATTCAAATCTGTTTCCCATTCGGTCCCATTTCTCACAACGTACTTTGGTTAGTCGGTCGTTAACCATGGAGAAAAACAGCCACTCTCTCACTTCTCATTAAAAGAGGATTTTCTAATGTAAAACGAGATTAATAGACTTTTTTTTTACATCCATATGAAAACATTTCAAAAACTTTCCTGGTTTAAGCACTTTTAAGAAACGTAGGGAGTTAATTTTCACCTTCAATGATGGGGTGGTGATCTGGCAAAGCTGATCACCCAACCATTGTAGACCCCGTTCTCATCCTTGTTTTCAAATCCCTCTATGGCCTCACCCCTTCCTCTCTCTGTAACCTCCTCCAGGCCCTACAACCCTCCGCGATCTCTGTGCTCCTCCAATTCTGGCATCTTGAGCATCCCTGATTTTAATCGCTCCACCATTGGCGGCCGTGCCTTCAGTTGCCAAGGCCATAAGCTCTGGAATTCCCTCCCTAAACCTCTCCGCCTCTCTCTCTCCTCCTTTAAGACGCTCCTTAAAACCTACCTGTTTGACCAAGCTTTTGGTCACCTGTCCTAATATCTCCTTATGTGGCTCGGTGTCAAATTTTATTTGAATACGCTCCTGTGAAGCGCCTTGGGATGTTTTACTACATTAAGGGTGTTATATAAATACAAGTTGTTGCTGAAATGTGCTTTGCTCAGTTTGTCCATTTGCCTGGATATGAGAGATATTTTGAGAGACTCAGCAAATAGTAACTGGTTTCCTAAACATAAATATTGCCCGAACATCAGGGCTAATGTACACAGCGCATAAATAAATCAACAATTAAAATTTTAATAATAATTTATTCTGCAACAGCACAATTTAAATCAGCACTTTACTCCTCTATAAAGGAATACTCGGTAAGGTAGATTCTCAATGGATTTTCACTGTAACATAGAGCTGATCGGGTCTGGGCTCGATTCCACTCCTTCCCCCTCTGCGCTCTGTTGTCTGGTTCCCCTCGGGATAAGCTCTCATCTCCGCTGTGCTCTACGCCCCACCCCATCCTGACTTCCGTCCCTTGCTGTGCTTTGCTCCATGGCATTGGCCTCCCAACCCAGCACAGAGTGAGGAGTGAGACTGCGCTCCAAACTTACATGTGAGCCAGAACATGGCAGGTGATATATACGTATGTTTGTGTGTATAGACACACACGTTCTATGTATATGCATTTTATATATCTATATGAGTGTGTGAATTTATTTATATACATTATATGTATACACACATACACTTTGCATTATTTTTATATCAATATACACATTATATATATATATATATATATATATATGTACACCCACACTACATACACCAATGTTCCCTTTAAGCTGTGCGGCCGTGCAGTGATCTGCAGGTCCCGAGCAGCCAGCTCAACGGCGTTCTAATAGCAAAATCAGCGCATGCGCGGTAATTTGAATGGGCCCTGCAGTCCCTTAAAGGGGCCGCGCACCCCAAAAAAAATTACCGGCACATTGATATAGAAAGAAAGAAAGACTTGCATTTATATAGCGCCTTTCATGACCACCGGACATTTCAAAGCGCTTTACAGCCAATGAAGTACTTTTGAAGTGTAGTCACTGTTGTAATGTTGGAAACGCGGCAGCCAATTCGCGCACAGCAAGCTCCCACAAACAGCAATGTGATAATGACCAGATAATCTGTTTTTGTGATGTTGATTGAGGGATAAATATTGGCCAGGACACCGGGGATAACTCCCCTGCTCTTCTTCGAAACAGTGCAATGGGATCTTTTACGTCCACCTGAGAGAGCAGACGGGGCCTCGGTTTAATGTCTCATCCGAAAGACAGCACCTCCAGCTGTGCAGCACCCCCTCAGCACTGCACTGGAGTGTCAGCCTAGATTTATGTGCTGTATACACACACATATATATGTATACATACACGCACACATTATATCTATATATACGTAGACATATATAGATACATATATGTGAGAATTTTAAAAGCAAAGCGTTGCCGGACCGGGAGCCAATGTAGGTCAGCGAGCACAAAGGTGGTGGGTCAACGGGACTTGTTGTGAGTTAGGACATGGGGCAGCAGAGTTTTGGATGAGCTCAAGTTTCCAGAGGGTGGAAGATGTGAATCCGGCCAGGAGAGCGTTGACTCTGCTCCGCGTTACCACCCGTGGCTTTCAGTAAATGATGCGCTGTGAGGGGGTAGGTTATTTGTGCCGGTTCTTCCCCCCCCCCCCCTGATTCTGCTCCTTGGGGGGAGGTTGGGGGGGTGGGGGGCAGCTAAGGCAATCGGCTCCACAGTATTTCCCACAGCTGAGACTTATTCCGAGGCTTGTGCTGCCAAGACGAAGACGCGGTCACTGTGTTCGGTGTGATTTTTGCTCATCAAAGGCGTTCAGTCGGTTTGTTGACTTGGCAAGTGCGGTAGTGGGGCAGTGTCTGATGGCACTGGGCGATGCCGTTTTGAGTGGGGCGGGTGGCAGCGATGGGCTGTTCGGAGTTCAGTGTTTGCGAGGGTCGCTGCTTGTTGCCTCCTATTTGAGTGGTCGGTAGCGACTGTGTGTTACTCTATCAATGGGCCATGGTGCACCCACTCGTGCCACTGCCTTATTCACATAGAAGTACTTCCATCTCTCTACTTGCAGCGGGAAACTATCGGAGACCTCAAGATAACCAACGTGCAGCTGAAACACTCTGGGAGATACACGTGCACCGCCCAGACGGTAGTGGACAGCGCCTCTGTGTCCGGAATGCTGGTTGTGAGAGGTAAGGACCGTCGACTTGATTACATAGAAATATACATCATTTGCAGCGCAGAAATAGATCATTCGCCCAACTGGTCCATGCCGGTGTTTATGCTCCACACGAGCCTCCTCCCACCCTACTTCATCTCACCCTTTCAGCATAACCTTCTATTCCTTATTCCCTCATGTGTTTTTCTAGCTTCCCCTTAAATGCCTCTATGCAATTTACCTCAACCACTCCCCGTGGTAGCGAGTTCCACATTCTAACCACCCTCTGGGTAAAGAAGTTTCTCCTGAATTCCCTATTGGATTTATTAGTGACTTTATGGCCCCTAGTTTTGGTCTCCCCCGCAAGTGGAAGCATCTTCTCTGTGTCTACCCTATCAAACCCTTTCATAATCTTAAAGACCTCTATCAGGTCACCCCTCAGTCTTCTCTTCTAGAGAGAACAGCCCCAGCCTGTTATAACAAAGCTAAAAGGGTTCAATTATGAGGACAGGTCGCATAGACTAGGCTTGTATTCCCTCGAGTATAGAAGATTAAGGGGTGATCTAATTGAGGTGTTTAAGATGATTAAAGGAGTTGATAGGGTGGATAGAGAGAAACTATTTCCTCTGGTGGTGGAGTCCTGAACAAGGGGGCAGAACCTTAAAATTACAGCCAGGCCATTCAGGGGTGATGTCAGGAAGCACTTCTTCACACAAAGGGTAGTGGAAATCTGGAACTCTCTTCCCCTAAAAGCTGTTGAGGCTAAGTTGAAATTTCCAAACTGAGATCGATAGATTTTTGTTAGGCAAGGGTTTTAAGAGTTATGGAACCAAGGCGGTTAGATGAAGTTAAGGTACATTAAAGGGGAATTAGAGAAGCATGCAGTAAGGGCACAGCAGTCATCATGGGTGACTTCAATTTACATATAGATTGGGCTAACCAAATTAGTAAAAATACTGTGGAGGAGGAATTCTATTTGGTGCTGTGGGAAATTAGATCTCCCGCATGCCCATATCCAACAGACCCAGAGGGCTAAAGTTCAAGGCAGTGATAAATATGTTGGCAGGCAAGCCCTCTGCCCTTTGCAAATGCCATGTGTGCCCATTTTGTTGCTTAAAGATCTTGACAGGTACACTTTGCTGATCGCTGAGTCGGAAGCCTGCAGACACCCTTTTTTTTTAAGCTACTCTTAAATGAACAGAGTTAATCACTGTTTGCTGACCCAGGACTACAAGCTGAGAAAACCGATCACCTGTGCACAGTCCTGGGCACCGCACCTTAGAAGTAGAGGAGGAATTCCTAGAATGTTTACGGGATGGTTTTCTGGAATAATATGTCGAGGAACCAACCAGAGATCAGGCCATCTTAGACTGGGTATTATGTAACGAGGAAAGGATTAATTAGCAATCTTGTTGTACGAGGTCCCTTGGGTCAGAGTGATCATAATATGATAGAATTCTTCATTAGGATGGAGAGTGAAGTAGTTGAATCAGAGACTAGGGTCCTGAATTTAAATAAAGGAAATTACGAAGGTATGAGGCGCGAATTGGGTAGGATTGACTGGGGAATGTCACTCAAAGGGTTGACGGTGGATAGGCAATGGCAAACATTCAAAGACTGCATGGATGAACTACAGAATTTGTTCATCCCAGTGTGGCATAAGAATAAAACAAAAAGGGTGACTCAACCGTGGCTAACAAGGGAAATTAGGGATAGCATAAGATCCAAGGAGAGGGCATATAAATTGACCAGAAAAAGCGGTAACCCTGAGGATTGGGAGCAGTTTAGGATTCAACAAAGGAGGACAAAGGGATTAATTAAGAAGGGGAAAATAGAATATGAAAGTAAGCTTGCTGGGAACATAAAAACTGACTGTAAGAGCTTTTATAGATATGTGAAGAGAAAAAGATTAGTGAAATCAAGTGTAGGTCCCTTGCAGTCAGAAGCGGGGGAAGTTATAATGGGGAACAAAGAAATGGCAGACCAATTAAATGCATATTTTGGTTCTGTCTTCACAAAGGAGGACACAAATAACCTCCCAGAGATGTTGGAGAACATAGGGTCTGATGAAATGGAGGAACTGAAAGAAATCAGTATTTGCAGGGAAATGGTGTTAGGGAAATTGACGGGATTGAAGGCCGATAAATCCCCAGGGCCTGATAATCTACATCCTAGGGTACTTAAGGAAGTGGCCCTAGAAATAGTAGATGCATTGCTGATCATCTTCCAACATTCGATGGAATCCGGAACTGTACCCATGGATTGGAGGGTAGCTAATGTTACCCCACTATTCAAAAAGGGTGGTAGAGAGAAAGCGGGGAATTACAGACCGGTAAGCCTGACATCGGTATTGGGGAAAATGCTAGAGTCCATTATAAAGGATGTAATAGCTGAGCATTTGAAAAACAGTGACAGGATCGGACAAAGTCAACATGGATTTACAAAAGGTAAATCGTGCTTGACTAATCTACTGGAATTTTTTGAGGATGTAACTGGGAAAATAGATAAGGGAGAACCAGTAGATGTGGTGTATTTGGACTTTCAAAAGGCTTTCGATAAGGTCCCGCATAAGAGATTAGCATGTAAAGTTAAGGCACATGGGATTGGGGGCGAGGTATTGACTTGGATAGAGAACTGGTTGGCGGACAGAAAGCAGAGAGTGGGTCTTTTTCCGAGTGGCAGGCAGTGACTAGTGGGGTACCGCAGGGATCGGTCCTTGGACCCCAGCTATTCACGATATACATTAATGATCTAGATAAGGGAACTAAATGTAATATCTCCAAGTTTGCAGATGACACAAAGCTGGGTGGGCGTGTGTGCTGCGAGGAGGATACCAAGAAACTCCAGGATGATTTGGACAGGTTGGGGTGAGTGGGCAGAAGCGTGGCAGATGCAATATAACGTGGATAAATGCAAGGTTATCCACTTTGGTGTCAAAAACAGAAAAGCAGACTATTATCTGAATGGCAATAGATTGGGAGAAGGGGAAGTGCAACGAGACCTGGGTGTCCTTGTGCACCAGTTGCTGAAGGTAAGCATGCAGGTGCAGCAGGCGGTGAAGAAGGCAAATGGTATGTTGGCCTTCATAGCGAAAGGGTTTGAGTATAGGAACAGGGATGTCCTGCTGCAGTTGTACAGGGCCTTGGTGAGACCACACCTTGAGTACTGTGTGCAGTTTTGGTCGCCTTATCTGAGGAAGGATGTTCTTGCCATGGAAGGAGTTCAGCGAAGATTCACAAGGCTGATACCTGGGATGGCAGGAATGACACATGAGGAGAGATTGGGTCGATTGGGCTTATACTCGCTGGAGTGTAGAAGAATGAGAGGGGATCTCATCGAAACATATAAAATTCTGACAGGTCTGGACAAACTAGATGCAGGAAGAATGTTCCCGATGGTCGGAGAGTCCAGAACCAGGGGTCATAATCTAAGGATATGGGGTAAGCCATTTAGGATAGAAATGAGGAAGAATTTCTTCACCCAGAGAGTGATGAACCAGTGGAATTCTCTACCACAGAAGGTAGTTGAGGCCAAGTCATTAAATATATTCAAGAATGAGTTAGATATATTTCTTAAGGCTAAAGGTATCAAGGGATATGTGGAGAAGGCAGGTACAGGGTACTGAGTTTGGATGATCAGCCATGATCTCATCGAATGGCGGAGCAGGCTTGAGGGGCCGAATGGCCTACTCCTGCTCCTATCTTCTATGTTTCTATGTTTCTAAGATACAGATCAGACATGATCTCATTGAATGGCAGAACAGGCTCAAGGGGCTGAATGGCCTCCTCCTGTTCCTACGTTCCAGTGGCCAAAGGCTTCAACTGAAGTAGCATTAAAGGACACAGGCTAGGAGATCTCAGGTTTAGTTATTGGTCTCTGGTCTGTCTCAAGGGGCTGAATGGCCTACTCCTGTTCCTATGTTCCTGAGTAATCAAGTGATTGGGTTAACCTGGTGACCTGGAGAAAAGTAACAAAATAGATAAGCTGCTCAGAGCATGTGCTGCCCAGGGTAGTCTGATCCCTGGTCAATGCCAAGCCAGCTAATCTCAGTTGGGGTACTGCAGTTGGCCTTAGGGAAAGGAAAAGTCAACCATGGTTCCCCCTCCTGATCTCTGTCCCTCTGGAACGTGCCCTGGTGGGGGACATTAGATAAAGGATGAGATCGGGTTGGGCCATGGATTGAGTAGGCCACCAACGTTCACCGTCTTGGCTAACAGATGAAGAGGGGTGAGGCAGTGGAGGACGATGGGTGTCCATTCAATCTCCTTTCCATTTGTTAAGGTGTCCCAAGAAGAATTCACAACCTTGACACCTTTCCTAAAGTGTCCAATTCTGGGCACCTCACTTTAGGAAGGATGTCAAGGTCTTGGAGAGTATGCGAAGGAGACTGACTAGAATGATAGCAGGGATAAGGGACTTCAGTGATGTGAAGAGACTGGAGAAGCTGGGATTGTTCTCCTTGGAGCAGAGATGGTTAAGGGGAGATTTACTAGAATGGTACCAGGGATGAGGGACTTCAGTGATGTGAAGAGACTGGAGAAGCTGGGATTGCTCTCCTTCGAGCAGCGAAGGTTAAGGGGAGATTTAATACAGGCGTTCAAAATTATGAAGCATTTTGATAGAGTAAATAAGGAGAAACTGTAACTAGTTTCTCCAGTGCCATACCCTTCTTCATCTGTTAGCCACTGTAACCAGATTTAAGATAATTGGCAAAAAAAAACAGAAGGGAGAATTCTTTTAATGCAGCGAGTTGTTATGATCTGGAATGCGCTGCCTGAAAGGACGGTGGAAGTAGATTCAATAGTAACTTTCAAAAGGATATTGGGTAAATACTTGAAAAGGAAAAATTTATAGGATTATGGGGAACGAGCAGGGGGGAGTGGGACTAGTTGGATAGCTCTTTCAAAGAGCCGGCACAGGCACGATGGGCCGAATGGCCTCCTTCTGTGCTGTAAGATTCTATAATTAAGAAAAATGGAGAGAAAAGCACAATGAGATAATAACTGCATGTGATGTTTATGGACGGCCCATCTCTCAGTCTGCTAGGTTTTAAAACAGCTCTAAGTTCAAATCACTGGGGACTTGGATTCGATTTTCAGTGTTTAATTGATATCCGACTGATGTATATTAATCTCTTCAGCCTCCCCTGTTAATTGCAACTTCTTTTGATGCAGAAAATGTCACAGCGAAGTGACATATAATCAGTCGCATGCAGATGAAGGGCTGGTTACTTCAGCGAGTGCCAGACCCTCCAGATCCAGCAAACAGCTGGCGTGACAGATGTTTCCATAGGCTTTCAGGACCACAAAGGTTCTTTTCATCAAATAATTAAAGGGGAAGGGTAATCCTTGGGAATCGCTTTTCATTCCAATCACTCCCCTAAGCTTCGTTTTATTGAAGAAAACAAGTCCAAAACAAGGGATTGTTTTATTCCACGAATGTCAATTTTCTTACCAGCATACAGGCCCTCAAGTTGGGTGGGCCGTTTGTTACCGTGGTTACTCCAGGAAGACACATTTCCAATCCTTGTACTGCCTTTGTCCGGAGATCCTTGGCTCTCGGGATAATCCCAAGTGGGGTCGCCAACCCTTCAGGATTGGCCTGGAGTCTCCAGGAATGGAATCCCCTGGACACTGCTGTGAGCAAACTCCGGAGAAAAATCATCGGGGCATTAAAAAAATTGTATGTTTTTTTTCCCCCATTTTCTTTGAATACTTCTGTTTATTAGTTATAAAAATATTGGAGATGGGGGGACGGGACAAAAGGCTGTTTGACTGGACAGCCAAGAATCATCCAATTGGGTAACGAAGAGTCTTTTCGCTTTCCGATTGGCCGTGGGAAGGTGGGGCGCCGTGACGATCGACATGTCGGGCGACCAATGGCGGGGGGTGTAGGGGCGGGACAGTTGGAGATGAGCGGTCATGTGATGAAACCTCTTGGAATACGTTCGACCATGGGTGACAACCCTGGCGCCCCAAGTCCAGGCCATGCTGCTCCCGCGGGCCACTCCCCATCAATGACATCACTGGAGCGGTCCAGGAGGGAGGAAGCGTGGACTCTCAGGGTAACCTTGCTAGTGGGCGTGAGGACGCGATCAGCTGTAGGTGAATGTGTTCTTTTTTTTCTCTGTACATCTTTTGCCCTCTTCACGTCGCACCCAGCTGTGATATTTCAGTCCTTTTTGTGTGTCAGCTGTGGCTCAGTGGGTAGCACTCTCGCCTCTGAGTCAGAAGGTTGTGGGTTCAAGTCCCACTCCAGAGACTTCAGCACAAAAATCTAGGCTGACACTCCAGTGCAGTACTGAGGGAGTGCTGCACTGTCGGAGGTGCTGTCTTTCTGATGAGACGTTAAACCGAGGCCCCGTCTGCTCTCTCAGGTGGACATAAAAGATCCCATGGTACTATTTCGAAGAAGAGCAGGGGAGTTCTCCCCGGTGTCCTGGGGCCAATATTTATCCCTCAATCAACATAACAAAAACAGATTATCTGGTCATTATCACATTGCTGTTTGTGTGCAAATTGGCTGCCGCGTTTCCTACATTACGACAGTGACTACACTTCAAAAGTACTTCATTGGCTGTAAAGTGCTTTGAGATGTCCGGTGGTCGTGAAAGGCGCTATAGAAATGCAAGTCTGTCTCTTGTCTTCTCTGGTTGAAGAGCTAAAGAAAGTATGAGACAGTTATGGAGGCAGGGCTCACCCAGAATGCTTAGCGGTCATGAAAGTAGGAAAATGCCCTCTAATTGACCTAGGGTCTGCCTACGATCAATTAGCTTCTAATTAACCTCAGTTTGTGACTATACAGCAATTGCCTATTTAGGACTGAGATGAGGATAAAATAAACAATTACCTTCGAGGCGGTGCAACAAAGGTTCACTAGATTGATTCGTGGGATGAGAGGGCTGTCCTATGAGGAGAGATTGAGTAGAATGGGCCTATACTCTCTGGAGCTTAGAAGAATGAGAGGTGATCTCATTGAAACATAAGATTCTGAAGGGCATTGACAGGGTAGATGCTGAGAGGATGTTTCCCCTGGCTGGAGAGTCTAGAACTAGGGGGCATAGTCTCAGGATAAGGGGTCGGCCATGTAAGACTGAGATGAGGAGGAATTTCTTCACTCAGAGGGTTGTGAATCTTTGGAATTCTCTATCCCAGAGGGCTGTGGTGCTGAATCGTTGAGTATATTCAAGACAGAGATCGATAGATTTGTAGGCTCAAGGGGAACCAAGGGTTATGGGGATCAGGCGGGAAAGTGGAGTTGAGGTCAAAGATCAGCCATGATCATATTGAATAGGCTCGTGGGGCCGTATGGGCTACTCCTGCTCCTAATTGTTATGCGTTGACAGGCCATCCGCGTGGACCACAAAAAAGCAATCGATGGCGCAGAGTTGGGCTATTTGCCCAGCGACTGGCCAGCAATTGCACACGTAAGTGTTATAGTTGATGCAAAGTCCCGCATGGGAGACTGGTCAAGAAGGTAAGAGCCCATGGGATCCAGGGCAACTTGGCACATTGGATCCAAGGTTGGCTTAGTGGCAGGAGGCAGAAGGTGATGGTCGAAGGTTGCTTTTGTGACTGGAGGCCTGTGTCCAGTGGTGTGCCGCAGAGATCGGTGCTGGGTCCTTTGCTGTTTGTAGTGTACATTAATGATTTAGATATGAATGTAGGAGTTCGCAGATGACACGAAAATTGGTGGGGTGGTAAATAGCGAGGAGGGAAGCCTCAGGCTACAGGACGATATAGATGGGTTGGTTAGATGGGCAGAACAGTGGCAAATGGAATTTAACCCTGAAAAGTGTGAGGTGATGCATTTTGGGAGGACTAACAAGGCAAAGGAATACACTATGAATGGTAGGACCCTATGAAGGACAGAGGATCAGAGGGACCTTGGTGTGCATGTACATATCTACCTGTCCTGCTGCCTTCAGGGATCTAAGGTGGTTAAAAAGGCATATGGGATACTTGCCTTCATTAGCCGAGGCATAGAATATAAGAGCAGGAGGTTATGATGGATCTGTACATAACGCTAGTTAGGCCACAGCTGGAATACTGTGTGCAGTTCTGGTCGCCACACTATAGGAAGGATGTGATTGCATTGGAGAGGGTGCAGAGGAGATTCACCAGGATGTTACCTGGGCTGCAGCGCTTCAGCTATGAAGAGAGACTGGACAGGCTGGGGTTGTTTTCCTTAGAGCAGAGAAGGCTGAGGGGGGACCTGATTGAGGTGTACAAAATTATGAGGGGCATAGATAGGGTGGATAGAAAGGAACTTTTCCCCTTAGTAGAGGGGTCAATAACCAGGGGGCATAGTTTCAAGGTAAGGGGCAGGAGGTTTAGAGGGGATTTGAGGGAAAACTTTTTCACCCAGAGGGTGGTTGGAATCTGGAACTCACTGCCTGAAAGGGTGGTAGAGGCAGGAACCCTCACAACATTCAAGAAGCATTTAGATGAGCACTTGAAACACCATAGCATACAAGGCTACGGACCAAGTGCTGGAAAATGGGATTAGAATAGATAGGGCTTGATGGCCGGCGCAGACACGATGGGCCGAAGGGCCTCTTTCTGTGCTGTATGACTCTATGACTGAAACAGGAGCAGAGCCTGTTTGCATTAACGTAAGGGGATATCTAAGTCATTAATTAAACATTTTCATATCGTAATTATGTGCATACACTGTATGAAATGAGTTTATGCAAATATTGGCCCGGATTACAATTTTAATGACTTCTAAAATGATCAAAAAATTACATTTTTAGTGAGGTTGGTGAAGTGAAGATAATTATGAATAAAATTCCAATTCTGTTAATTGTACAATTATTACATTTCTGGATTCCATTCCATCTCATTAGGGGATTCCCTTCGTAAATGATTAAAACGGAATTCTGCTTTGTGATTGGAGGGCCAGGCCCACGTGATCCCAGGTACACTTCCACACTGCCTGCGTCCCTGGGATCTGTGGGCCTTTACGCTGCCCTCCGCCTCGCGGCCCGAGACCGCAGCTTTTTGCATCCTCGCCGCCAGCAGGTAGGTCCATAATTCTTTCGCGGGTTGGTGGAGTACCCCGGAGTTACACCTCTGGCCGCAATTCCAGGGCTATTATGTAATTATCTAAATGGTGAGGGATTGCAGAGCTCTGAGATGCAGAGGGATCTGGGTGTCCTAGTGCATGAATCACAAAAGGTTAGTATGCAGGTACAGCAAGTAATTAGGAAAGCTAATAGAATGTTATCGTTTATTGCGAGGGGAATTGAATACAAAAGTAGGGAGGTTATGCTTCAGTTATACAGGGCATAGGTGAGACCACATCTGGAGTACTGTGTACAGTATTGGTCTCCTTATTTAAGGAAGGATGTAAATGCGTTGGAAGCAGTTCAGAGAAGGTTTACTAGACTAATACCTGGAATGGGCGGGTTGTCTTATGAGGAAAGGTTGGACAGGCTAAGCTTGTATCCGCTGGAGTTTAGAAGAGTAAGAGGTGACTTGATTGAAACATATAAGATCCTGAGGGGTCTGGACAGGGTGGATGTGGAGAGCATGTTTCCTCTTGTGGGAGAATCTAGAACTAAGGGTCACTGTTTAAAAATAAGGGGTTGCCCATTTAAGACAGAGATGAGGAGAAATTTTTTCTCGCAGAGGGTCGTGAGTCTTTGGAACTCTGTTCCTCAGAGGGCGGTGGAAGCAGAGTCTTTGAATATTTTTAAGGCAGAGGTAGATAGATTCTTGATAAGCAAGGGGGTGAAAGGTTATCGGGGGTAGGCGGGAATGTGGAGTAATCAGATCAGCCATGATCTTATTGAATGGCGGAGCAGGCTCGAGGGGCCGAGTAGCCTACTCCTGCTCCTAATTCGTATGTTCGTATAAGGCAGTTACATCATGACAGGCATTAAGCTTGGGTACAAACAAATTGAGCTTATTCATGGCCTATTGTTACGTAGAATGTACAGCACAGAAACAGGCCATTCGGCCCAACTAGTCTGTGCCGGTGTTTATGCTCCACACGAGCGCTCTCCCACCTCTGCGTCAGCTAACCCTATCAGCATAACCTTGTATTCCTTTCTCCCTCGTGTACTTATCTAGCATCCCCTCGCGTTTCTGGCAAAACAATTACATTAGAAAAATCAACATGAATTTTAAGATGAGGGTCTTCAGTTATGTGGAGAGTTTGGAGAAGCTGGGATTGTTCTCGTCAGATCAGAAAAAGTTAAGCAGAGACCTAATAGAGGTATTCAAAATTATGAGGGGTTCTTGGCCTCTTGCGCATCCCCAATTTTAATCGCTCCACCATTGGCAGCCATGCCTTCAACTGGCTCGGCCCTAAGCTCTGGAATATGCTCCCTAAAATTCTTATCCTTGTTTCCAAATCCCTCCATGGCCTCGCCCCTCCCTATCTCTGTAAACTCCTCCAGCCCTACAACCCCCCGAGATCTCTGCGCTCCTCCAATTCTGGCCTCTTGCGCATCCCCACTTTTAATCGCTCCACCATGGGCGGCCGTGCCTTCAGCTGCTGAGGCCCGAAGCTCCGGAATTGCTTCCCTAAACCACCCCGCCTCTCTCTCTCCTCTTTTGAGATACTCTTTAAAAACCTACCTCTTTGACCAAGCTTTTGATCACCTGTCCTAATATCTCCTGATGTAGCTCGGTGTCTCATTTTGTCTGATGACGCTGTTGTGAAGTGCCTTGGGATGTTAAGGGCGTTATATAAATGCAAATTGTTGTTGTTCTTCTCCTTCTTGTTGCCCAGGTCCACCTGGCCCTCCAGGAGGTGTTGTGGTGAAAGAAATCAATGACACTTCGGTGCTGCTAAGTTGGAGCAGAGGCTACGATAACCACAGCCCGATCGGCAAATACATAATACAAGCCAGGACACCGCTGTCTGACGAGTGGAAGAATGTCAGGACAGGTACAGTCAACGCCACACTCTGTATGTTTGCTCTGTTTAAAGGTTTGGGGGTGCACTATCTCTAACTAAATTACATAATCTAGGCTGGTATTCCCTAGAATATAGAAGGTTAAGAGGTGATTTGATTGAGGGTTTTTTAGGATTTTGAAAGGGATTGATAGGGTAGATAGAGAGAAACCTTTTCCGCTGGTGGGGGGAGTCTAGGACAAGGGGGCATAACCTTAAAATTAGAGCCAGGCCATTCAGGAGAGAACATAAGAAATAGAAGCATGAGTTGGCCATTCAGCCCATTTTTCGGATGAGATGTTAAACCGAGGCCGCGTCTGCCCTCGCAGGTGGACGTGAAAGATCCCGCGGCACTATTCTGAAGAAGAGCAGGGGAGTTATCCCCGGTGTCCTGGGGCCAATATTTATCCCTCAACCAACATCACTAAAACAGATGATCTGGTCATTATCACATTGCTGTTTGTGGGAGCTTGCTGTGCGCAAATTGACTGCCGTTTTTCCCACATTACAACAGTGACTACACTTTTAAAAAGTACTTCATTGGCTGTAAAGCGCTTTGAGATGTCCGGTGGTCAGGAAAGGCGCTATAGAAATGCGAGTCTTTCTTTTCTTTTCTAGATGCCCAGGGTAACACTCTCTACAGGTCTATCCAAGCTGAAAATTGTCCCTTTTTTTTCCTCCCCTTGGTGTAATCAAGGCGTTAACTTTTTATTTCCCCGAACTGACTGAAATTATTATAATTTTAAAAAATCTGATTCGCGGCAGCCCCCTTGCTTGATTTCTTTCCCCCTAAATGGAAAGCCGGGGTGGGGGGGAGGTGTGCGAATTCCACCCACGGAGATGCGGCAGGGAGCTTACAACGTGCAACCTGCCCTCACTGTTACAGTGGCTGCTGTCCTCCGCCTTCCCCCAGCAAGCCGCGCAGTGCAGCCTGACTGTTCGCAGTGTGTCAAGGCGAGAGCACTGAAATCAATCATTCGAAATTCAATTCAGCAAAATTTCCATTTTAATCGCGCGAGAGGCCAAACTAAAATTTACCAGGAGCTGTTTGTTTGGAGGAGTGTAACTGATTTTTTTTTATATATATATCTCTGAAATAATAGGCTGTGGGTGTTTGAGCGGAGGAGGAGAATGATTTTTGTTTTATTTATTTTTATCATTTCTCACGTCTCCTGAAGGTATTGAACTTTCAGATCCATGGGTGTTGAAGGATTTCTGTACCTCAGGCCAATGTGTGGGCTGAGAAAGCAAAGGCCTGGTTTTAACCCTGTCAGGATTGGCCTGGAATACCCAGGAATTAAAGATTAATCTCCAGAACAAACCCTGGAGAAAAATCATAGGTTGCGGGGCGGAGGGGGGGGGGCCATTAAAAAAAATTGTTTCTCTTTTAATTTTCTTTGAACACTTTTGTTTATTAGTTATTGGAGACCGGGGTGGGGGGGGATTCAACAAAAGGATATTTGACCAGGTGAGGTGGTTGGAGGCAGGAGGTCATGTGATGAAACCGCCAGGAATATGCCCAGCCAGAGTTGGCAACCGTATCGCCCACCCGTTGGGAACAGGGCCATTGGGCGATTAAAATGGCGGCTGCGCGCTCCCCCCCTCTTCATTCCTGATGCGCTCTCGCCTGACGCCATTTTAGCCGCCGGATTTTCGGCAGCATGAGGTGGGGGGTGGTCACCCAATGTGGATCCGATTAACCTGTGAAAGTCGGGGGTCCTCCGATGAAATTAGGACCCCGACACGATTTTAAATGCCGATCGCGGCAATCGCGCGCGGTGATGGAGCCACCGGTGAAACCTGCCGGGAAACAGGAGCCGGGCCAGCGGTGCTCCTCCAGGCCTCACTTGGGCCTTCCCCTACCCCCCGAGCCTCACCTCCTTATCGCCAGACAGCGGTCCCCTCCAGACCACAGCAGCAGCCAATTTGTGCACAGCAAGCTCCCACAAACAGCAAAGTGATAATGACCAGATCATCTGTTTTAGTGATTTTGGTTAAGGGATAAATATTGGCGAGGACACCGGGGAGAACACCCCTACTCTTCTTTTATAACCCCTGCTCTTTTTTTTAGGATCTTTTACGTTCACCTGAGAGGGCAGACGAGTCCTCAGATGTGTCTCATCTGAAAGACGGCACCTCCGACAGTGCAGCACTCCCTCAGTACTGCACTGGAGTGTCAGCCTAGAATTTTGCGCTCAAGTCTTATGGAGTGGGACTACGAACCCACAACCTCCTGCCTCAGAGGCGAGAGTGCTACTCAGCGAGCCACGGCTGACACCTAATCAAAAGTAGGAATGGAAACTGGGATCTTCCTGTTTTTTTTATGGTTCAGTAGCGCACTGCACAGTGCATTCATTCACTGAGGCATCAGCTGAATGCAGTTTTCATCCTCGGTTGGGGGGGACCAATGTTCTAACTCTTTCTCTTTTCAATTACGTCTGTCAAGCTCCCCAACATATCGAAGGCAATGCGGAGACAGCCTGGGTAACTAACCTCATTCCATGGATGGATTATGAATTCCGAGTCACAGCCAACAACATCTTGGGAACTGGTGACCCCAGCTTGCCCTCGCAGTCTATACGCACCAGAGAAGCGGGTAAGTGAGCAAGTTGGGCGCCTCCAGTCTTCATTTGTGACCCTAAATAATAATCTGATGTGACTTACTGCAAACCCCTCAAAAAATATTTTGTACATTCCTGTAAAACCTCAGCAAATATTGGCACACAAACTCAAAAGCAAAATACTGTGGATGCTGGAAATTTGAAATAAAAACAAAAAAATGCTGGAAATACTCAACAGGTCAGGCAGCATCTGTGGAGAGAGAAACAGAGCTAACGTTTCAGGTCGATGACCCTTCAAAACTGGGAAAAGGAATAATGGCACACTCCCGGAGACCCCCCAGCAAATAATGGCACACTCCTGGAGACCCCCCAGCAAATAATGCCACACTCCCAGAGACCCCCAGCAAATAATGGCACACTCCCAGAGACCCCCCAGCAAATAATGCCACACTCCTGGAGACCCCCAGCAAATAATGGCACATTCCCAGAGACCCCCAGCAAATAATGGCACACTCCCGGAGACCCCCCAGCAAATAATGCCACACTCCTGGAGACCCCCAGCAAATAATGGCACACTCCCGGAGACCCCCAACTCACGCCGTGTCACTTAATCCCCTGAACCTGCTGGCCAATTAATAACGGCGTGCCTCGTTAACACGCTGTTATTTTTCCAGCAAGATTCAGCCCAATGTGTTAGTATGTCAACAAATACAGAAAATCTAGGAAAAAATGATTGAAAGTAGAATTGTTGTGCTTACAATCATCAGTATGGCTGACCCCAAATCGATAGAAATCTAATGACCTTGTGGATCCACAGACCGCACTTTGAAAATCTATGGCTTAATGTATGAGGTTGGAATTGAGGTTTGCACCATGTTGAGTCTGCTAGTTGTTTTCATCACTCAGCCAGCGAGCTGAACTAAGAAGGTCCTGAATGAGCATGAAGATATCTTTATTCTTTCAAATTTCATTGAATTCCTGATAAATGTGTTAAATAACTTGGTAGCTATTTTAATTTCTCCCTCCCGTTTGGTTTTACACATCCATGTTCCCAGGCTGAAAGCTAGTCCAGAAAATCTGGCCATCAGTCTTGAACTAACTCAATTGGTAGCGTGCTCACCTCTAGGTCAAAGGGTTGTGGTCCGACACACCGGTGCATTAATAAAAAGAAAGAATTGTGTTTATGTAGCATCTTTCACAACATCAAGATGTCCCAAAGCCAATGAAGTACTTTTGACGTACAGTCGCTGTTGCAATGTAGGAAAAGCAGCAGCCAATTTGTGCACAGCAAGCTCCCACAAACAGCAATGAGATAAATGGCCACATAATCTGTTTTAGGTGTCAAGGGATAAATATAGGCCAGGACACCAGGGAAAACTCCACTATTTATTCTTCAAATAGTGCTGTGGGATCTTTTATGTCCACCTGAGAAGGCATACAGGACCTCGGTTTAATGTCTTACGTGAAAGACGGCACCTCCTGACAGTGCAGCGCTCCCTCAGTACTGCACTGGGAGTGTCGGCCTAGATTTTTGTGCTCAAGTCTCTGGAGTGGGACTTGAACCCACAACCTCTGACTCAGAGGCGAGAAGTGCTACCCACTGAGCCACGGCTGACACTTACTCGAGTGCGGCACTGTTAGAGGCACTGCCTTTCAGATGAAACGTAAACCAAGAGCCCGTCCGTGTGTTCAGGTCGATGTTGAAGATCCCATGGCACAATTTGAAGAAGAGCAGGGGGAGTTCGCCCAGTGTTTTGGGCCAACATTCCTCCCACAATCAGCAGCACGAGAAACAAATTAACTTGACTTATTCATCCAGTTGTTATTTGTAGGGTGAAAATTGGCTGCTGCATTTGCCGAAGTAACAACAGTCACTGGGGCAGATCTTGATAACTTTGTGCGACGCTGTGAAACGAGCGAGAGCGAGTCGGCAGCCCGTTTTACATCTCTCCCCATGTTGGTTTCCATTGGAGTCTGAAACACGTCATGACACCAGACGAGCTCTTGCACTTGCGTATGTTTTTATGGTTCAAGATATTCCACTTTGTGTCCCCCAGCTCCCACAGTTGCTCCATCAAGCATCACCGGTGGAGGCGGAGATCAGCACGAGGTCACAATTCTGTGGGCGGTAAGTAATCAGGAAAGCCCGAGACTGAAACTGGAGAGGAGAGCAGGCTCACAGTGGGGAGGGTCCTTGTGTGGTGAACTGCAGAGTGGAGGATTTAGGCTAAAAACCAGAGATTTATTTATTTTCAACTGAGAGACAAAACCTTTATTGTCCCTTCCCCCTTCCCTCCACGTTCAGGGCTTGGATACAGAACTAAAGGACACACGCACAAAATCAACAGATCTCACGTGGGACTGGAGAATGCCAGAAATGTTTTTCCCCACGAAACAATTGTTTCGTGGGTCAGATTTCCTACTTTATCTCACCCTATCAGCATAACCTTCTATTCCTTTCTCCCTCATGTGTTTTTCTAGCTTCCCCTTAAATGAAACAAAAAAAGAGGGTGTATGATGCATGTCAGGGGAATTCTTCAAGGGAGAACCAGACCAAATACAATAAGTTGAGAGGGGATGTGAAGATGAAAATAAGACTGGCAAAGAAAGAATATGAGAGTAGACTGGCAGTTAACATAAAAGGGAACCCAAAAATCTTCTACCGGCATGTAAACAGTAAGCGGGTAGTAAGAAGCGGGGTAGGGGCCTATTAGAGACAAAGAAGGTGATATATGCTTAGAGGCGCAGGCTAGAATACTCAATGAATACTTTGTATCAGTGTTTACTAAGAAGGTGGATGCTGACAAAATATCGGTAGAAGTGGAAAAGGTTTTAAAGAGTGTGCAGGGACAGAGGGACCTGGGAGTTAATGTGCATAGGTCCCTGAAGGTGGCAGGACATATTGAAAGAGTGGTTAACAAAGCATATGGGATCTTGGGCTTCATAAATAGAGGTATTGTGTACAAAAGTAGGGAAGTTATGCTGAACTTTTATAAAGCGCTGGTTAGGCCACAACTGGAGTATTGCGTCCAGTTCTGGTCACCACACTTTAGGAAGGATGTGAAGGCCCTTGAGAGGGTGTAGAGGAGATTTACCAGAATGGTTCCGGGGATGGGGGATCTTAGCTACAAGGACAGATTGGAGAAGCTGGATTTGTTTTCATTAGAGCAAAGGAGGTTGAGGGGTGATTTGATAGAGGTGTACAAGATTATGACGGATTTGGATAGGCTAGACGGGGAAACGCTGTTCCCACTAGTTGATGGTACAAGGACTAGGGGACACAGATTTAAGGTTTTGGGCAAGAGACACAGGGGTGATGTGAGGAAAAAGAATTTTACGCAGCGAGTAGTGAGGACCTGGAACTCGCTACCGACGGAAGTGGTGGAGGCGGAGACACTCAATGTTTTCAAGGGGAGACTGGATAGGCACTTGAGGGAAATAAACTTGCAGGGCTACAGGGATAGAGTGGGGAAATGGAACTGACTGGATTGCTCTACAGAGAGCCGGCACGTGCTCAATGGGCCGAATGGCCTCCTTCTGTGCCGTTATGACTCATTGGACTGGATTTTGTGAATGGAGGCGAGTTGGAGGTGGGACTGCTGCTTGTCATAGAAACATAGAATCTAGGAGCAGGAGTAGGCCATTCAGCCCGTCGAGCCTGCTCCGCCATTCAATACGATCATGGCTGATCATCCAAATCCAGTACCCTGTCCCTGCTTTAATCCCCACAGTACACATATCCCACCCTACCCCCGTAACCCCACGTATTTAATTCCCCCTAACATATCCCATCCTATCCCCATAACCCCACATATTTAATCCCCCCTAACACTAAGGGTCAATTTATCATAGCCAAATCAACCTAACCCACACATTTTTGGACTGTGGGAGGAAACCGGAGCACCCGGAGGAAACCCACGCAGACACGGGGAGAATGTGCAAACTCCACACAGACAGTCACCCGAGGTCAGATTCGAACCCGGGTCTCTGGCGCTGTGAGGCACCAGTGCTAACCACTATGCCACCGTGTTGTCGTGTCAATGTCCCGCCTCCATCCTCGCCTGACCATTCAGAGGGATTTTCCCCTGATTGAGCTTATTAAGCCCGCCCTGCGGGCTCAGCAGGCCAATTAGGGAAGAAGTCACTGACAGATCACGTCAACGTCAGACGTGCTATCTGTCAAGGCTTCTTGAAAGAAGAAATGACAGCGTTTGACAGCTCTGTGAAACTGTCAAACACTGACATTCTCTTTAGTTTGATGAGTCTTTGAGGTGAGGACTCATCAAACATTGCAAATTTGTAAATTTCTGATGGATCGGAGGGTCCATCAGCCATTACCTGAAATTGACAAGCAGGATGTCGGCTCTCCCGATCCTCCGCGGCTAAAGGCTATGGAAGGAAAACAAGGTAAGTGAACACTTTTTTAAACTTATCACTCACCTTGCATACTTACCACTCCACACTTGCGCCCATCACTCACCTCTACACCTTACTTCCAGGTGCCTCCGACCGCCGCAGACCTCCTCCACGTCTCCTCCAACCCGGCGGGGTTCTCCGAGGTCGGGAAGCCTTCACCTGTGAAGGTAAAATGGCACTAATCCTTTTTCCTGCCTGTTAACAGGCAGTTAAAAGGATTAAATGCCTTTCCCGCCTCCAGGAGACGGGACCCGAAGCTGCATATCTTCCCGCCTCCTGGCAAGTGGGCACGGAGGCGGGATGGGGGCGGGTTTGCCATCCGCCCCCAATTTCTCCAAGTTTACCAGCAGTCCCGCCTCCATGCCCGCCTCCTCGGGGCTTGGAAAATCCAGCCCTATGACTCGAAATGTATCTATGCTATAGCTCCTCAACAACTCCATGTGGTAGCGAGTTCCACGTTCTAACCACACTCTGGGTCAAGAAGCTGCCCCTGAATTCCCCATTGGATTTACTAGTGATCTGATATTTATGACCCCCTGGTTTTGGTCTCCCCCACAAGTGGAACCATCTTCTTTACATCTACCCTCTCGAACCCTTTCATAATCTTAAAGACCTCTATCAGGTCACCCCACAGTCTTCCCTTTTCTAGAGAAAAGAGCCCCAGCCTGTTCAGCCTTGCCTGGTCAGTATAAAAACTTGTGGTACTGGATTTGGTCTCGGCAGGGCTGGGACAGGAAAGAGAAAATATTCCGCCAGTGCCCCCACTCTTGATCACTATCAACTGACCCCCCCCCCATTACTCTAAAGGGTGTGGATATTGGGCGAGGATCAGGTTTGCATGTGATGCTGCTGTAGTTGAGCAGCCCACTGAAATTCACAGTTGAGTCTTACTCATGAACTTTGGACACATGCTTGAGGTGGGGAAAGGATTGCTGGTGCCAGGGGAACTCAATCCCAGTACGAGTCAGCTCCTTCAAAAGAAGAGGATGAGGGGGGGTGGAGGGGGGATTAGAAAGCTTCTCCGGATTTTAACTTTCCTATTTATTGATTTATTTTAAGCCTGTGCCACGCGAGTACCAGAACGGCGAGGGCTTTGGCTACATCATCACCTTTCGAAAGGAGGAGACGAAAGACTGGAGGAACGCAAAGGTTCTGGGCGCAGAGTCCTCACGGTACGTTTACCGGAATGATACGGTCGCATCGTACAGTCGATTTGAAGTGAAGGTGAAGGCCTTCAACAACAAGGGTCAGGGACCGTACAGCCAGACTACAGTCGTCTACTCAGCAGAGGAAGGTAAGGCTGGTGATCCCAACTCTCTGTCATCGTCCGTACTTTTGTCCTCAATTTCGTACAATCATTTAGGCTTTCTTCTATAGTTGCACCTCCCCCACCATTGTTTTATTAGGGTAATATATTCATTGAATCACGCTGCACAGAAGGCGGCCATTTGGCCCATCGTGCCTGTGCCGGCTCCTTGAAAGAGCTATCCAATTAGTCCCACTCCCCACCCCCACTGCTCTTTCCCCATAGCCCTGCAAATATTTCCCTTTCAAGTATTTATCCAATTCTCTTTTGAAAGTTACTATTGAATCTGCTTCCACCACCCATTCAGGCAGCGCATTCCAGATCATAACTACTCGCTGCATAAAAAAAAATTCTCCTCATTTCTTCCCTGGATTTTAATTAGCTTAAATATGTTTTCTCTGTTTACCAACCCTCCTGCCAGTGGAAACAGTTTCTCCGTATCTACGCTACCAAAACCCCTGATGATTTTGAACACCTCTATCAAATCTCTTAACCTTCTCTGCTCTAAGGAGAACAACCCAGCTTCTGCAGTCTCTCTATGTTATTGTAGCCCCTCATCCCTGGTACCATCCTCGTAACTCTTCTCTGCACCCTCTCCAAGGCCTTGTCATCCTTCCTGAAGTGTGGCGCCCAGAATTGGACACTGCATTTCAGGAAGGATGTCAATGGTGTGATTTCTTGGTGGGGCACCTTAACAAACGGAAAGGAGACTGAATGGACAATGGTCGTCCTCCATTATCTCGTCCATCTTCATCTGTTAGCCAAGCTGGTGAACGTTGGTAGCCTAGTAAATCTCCTCTGCACCCTCTCCAAGGGGTGGAACCCATTCATTGTCTAATCTGATGGGCTAGTCTGCCAACCTGCACGTCCATCTCACAACGAATTGAAAACAAATTTTTCTCCCTCCCCTCAGAACCGAGCGTTGCCCCCTCTGGGGTGTCGGCCAGCAGCCTCTCCTCCTCCGAAATCGAGGTGAGCTGGAAGCCAGTCGGACAGGTCACCATGAACGGTAAACTGCTGGGCTACGAGGTGAGCTGCTCTTTTTTGCCTTTACCCCTTTCCCAGCGGGGAGGGCGTTGTGTTCAGGGCCACGGGACGCGGAAAAATTATCTCGGAGCTGCTCCCGCATTCCCCCCCGCTCCCCCGGGAGGTTTCCCGCCGTGCTTCTGTGAAGTCATGTCGTCAGAGCTCCAAGGAGTTTCCCCGCCACGGTGAGGCTCTTATTAATAAATCCACGGAAGTCTACTTGCTTCATGGAAATAGGTAGAAACCGAAGAAAATAGTTTGATTTCAAAGACGTTAATTTTTATTAAACAAAAAGTCTTTGATAAATGGTCTTATGATTCTATTGGGAAGTGTAGGAACGATTGTGGGAGCCAGCTTTGAATTAACTGTGTCAGTTGTAGCTCAGTTGGTAGCACCCTCGCCTGAGTCAGATACTTGAGCGCATAATCTAGGCTAACACAAAGTGCAGTGCTGAGGGAGTGCTGCACTGTCAGAGGTGCCGTCTTTCGGATAAGATGTTCACTCGCGGGCCCCGTCTGCCCGCTCAGGTTAATGGAAAAGATCCCATGGCACTCTTTCGAAGAAGAGCAGGGGAGTTCTCCTCGCTGTCCTGGGCCAATAGTTATTCCTCAACCAACATCACTAAAACAGAGGAACTGGTCATTATCACGATGTTGTTTGTGGGAGCTTGCTGTGCGCAAATTGGCTGCCACGTTTCCCACATTAGAACAGTATTTATTGGCAGTAACGTGCTTTGGTTGTGAGGCCGTGAAAGGTGCTATATGCAAGTTCTTTCTTTCTAACTTGATCTGAGTTGGAGCAAGAGGTACGGCACTATGGTTGAGGTCAACACTACTGGAAGGGGAAATAAAATCTGCCTGGGTTTCCTCTCCTAACCGCTATCTAGCGATTTCTGGTGAGCATGTATACATGGGGCGCGGACAGGATCGGGCTTTGCTGTGATGCTCCCACAGTCGAATAACCGGCGGACCCTCGCTTCTAGACTCGCGCGAAAAGAGCGGTGACTTTGGTGAGGTGGTGGAGGCACTCAGCAGGAGTCAGTACCTTCGGGGAGAAAGGTTGAGAGGCTTGCATCTCAACCCAATGTTCATTTCCACTGACTTCAGTGGGGGAGAGACGTAAAACAGGCTGCCGACTCGCGATCACCCATTCTACACGATCGCGCAGAGTCAAAACTGCCCCCAGACAGGCTGGTTTGAAACACCCTAATGGGCAGCTTACCTACAGCTTGTTTTTTCGCTTCATTATTTTCTTTTAACGCTCTCCATTCTTCTTTCCTTGGTTTTTGTTTTGTACATTTTTCCCATCTCCAAAGATCAGGTACTGGAGAGAGAACGATAAAGAGGCTTCAGCGGATCGAGTGAGGACCCTTGGGCTTGAAACGTCAGCCCAGGTCCCAGACCTGAAGCCCAGCACTCTGTACCACGTGAAGGTCAGGGCCTACAACAGTGCTGGCAGCGGCCCTTCCAGTCCCTCCACAATCGTCGTCACCAAGAAAGCGCGTGAGTACGGTGCTGCTGTTTAAGGGTTTAGCGCTTGGAGGAGAGCGATTTACAGAAGAGAAAGAAGATTTACAAGTATGATACCAGAAATGCGAGGGTACACCTATCAGGAAAGGATGAACAGGCTGGGTCTCTCTTCTCTTGAAAAGAGAAGGCTGAGGGGTGACCTAATAGAGGTCTTTAAAATCATGAAAGGTTTTGATAGAGTGGATACAGAGAGAGTGTTTCTGCTTGTGGGGAAGAGCATAACTGGAGGACATCAATATAAGATAGTCACCAAGAAATCAAATAGGGAATTCAGAAGAAACTTCTTTACCAAGAGAATGTGGAACTCGCTACCACAGGGAGTGGTTGAGGCGAATAGTAGAAATGCATTTAAGGGGAGGTTAGATAAGCTTATGAGGGAAAAGGGACTAGAGGGTTATGCTGATAGATTTGGATGAGGAAAGACGGGAGGAGGCTCGAGTGGAGCATAAACGCCGGCATGGACTGGTTGGGCCGAATGGACTGGTTGGGCCGAATGGCCTGTTTCTGTGCTGTATGCCCTATGTAATCCTGTGTAATGAATGGCATTGGCGGTCCAAATCCTCCACTTGTGCGGGAATCCAAAACCAGGGGGTCATAAATATAAGATAGTTACTAATAAATCCTATAGGGAGAAATATCTTTGCCCAGAGAGTGGTTACAATGTGGAACTCGCTACCACAGGGAGTGGTTGAGGCAAATAACATAGAGGCATTTAAGGGGAAGCTGGATAAACACATGCGGGAGAAAGGAATAGAAGGTCATTCTGATAGGGTGAGATTAAGTAAGGTGGGAGGAAGCTCGTGCGGAGGGTTAACCAGTCAGGCCGAATAGCCTGTTTCTGTGCCGTAAATTCTATGTAAAGATTCAAACTCACTGTATCTACTGGAGAGTATTTGGAATATGGTGGGCCACCTTTGTTATCCTACATGTGGAAGGACATTGATGAACTGGAGTAGGTTCAGAGACAAGCAACAAGGATTAGGAGAACTGAGTTTGTGGAAAAGAAAATGGAGGGGAGACATAGCCCAAGTCTTTAAAATGCTCAGAGGTATAAATAATATAAGTGTCTGACTTGGACTGTGAGCACAGACTGGAGGACGCAAGTTTAACATTAACAAATCTCAAATGAGTCAAGTATAGGCACAATTACTGATAAAATGATGGTAACCCCGCCTATAAATATGCCCCACCCATGCTAATACCCAGCCCACACGCTTGCCCTGCCCACACATATACACCGCCCACACGCATGCCTCGACCGCACACAAGCCCTGCCCATGCCCCGCCCATGCACATGCCCCACCCACACACATGCCCCGCCCATACATATGCCCCACCTACATGCATGACCCACCCACGCACATGCCCCGCCCATACATATGCCCCGCCCCTCCACATGCCCCGCCCCACACATGCCCCGCCCATGCTCCTGCTCCATCCACCTTTTTTCTCCTATCCAGATGCCTTTTTCTCAACGCTAACTCAAGCCAATTACCATTCTTCACAAAACTACCTGATCCCGCAGTTCCCAGACCTCTTTCGGGCAGGGTCTCACAAAAAAAGTGTCAGCTTCCCACACTTCTCTGGGGGTGGAAATAGTGGTAGGACTGCAAAAAATGTTTCATTCTCCTCCCTCGCTTCTCTTTCTCTCCAGCTCTCCTCCTTTATGTTTTGCCACCTCTCCTTCCATTGTTGCCCTCTCACTCTCCTCCTTCAATGTCGGAGCTCTCCCGACTTATTAAGACGAGGCCCAAGGTCCAAATTTTGGTGGCCCTCGGGCCCAGCCTCTTCTGGTGCAGTCAGCGTTACACGCCACCCAATTCGCGTCCGTAAACGGGCTTGAACAAATTTATTCCCCTGGGGTGTCACTCGGTGGGAGCGCTGATTGGGGAATCTGGCGTGGAAGCGGGAACACCTCAGTCAGGACACCTCCTGATTTTGCCAGTAATATTGACTGGCGAATCTGGAGTCCTGCAAACCAGGAGCGCTGGAGCACCACATGCAGTCTCTGATGTGTTCTCCCATCAAGCGAGACGCCCCACTTGGCACACAGGCTCGATGAGTTCATCCCTTGTTCCCCTCCTAGTGGTGGATGCAGACACCTGCCAAAATTAACGGAGCAAGCTTAGATTAACCTCGGAAAAAGAACTGAATAAATATCTTGTGGGGAAGCAGAAGTTATTGGAGGGGTACAGAACAATATGGTCAGATATTCATGGCACACAATGGATGCACTGTTGACGAGGCTTCAGGGGTCTGTGGTGTCTGTGGAGAGCCGTAGGCTGGTGTTGATTAAGTGGAGATGGATGAATATTCTGGAGTTTTGCTTTCGGAATCGGGGAATGTTTCGGCAGAATTTGGTCTGGAATTAAATGGGAGGGTTAGGACCTTTCCATGCTGTAGTACAGTGGTAGTGGGACTAGACTAGCGACCCTGAGGTCATGAGTTCACATCAAAACCATGGCAAGTTGTGACATCAAATTCAATAAATCTGGCAGTTTACAGGAAAATATGATCGTGAAAACTGCTCCAATGTCATAAGAATTTTTTTTTTTATTCGTTCATGGGATGTGGGCGTCGCTGGCAAGGCCAGCATTTATTGCCCATCCCTAATTGCCCTCGAGAATGTGGTGGTGCTCCCACAGTGCTGTTAGGTAGGGAGTTCCAGGATTTTGACCCAGCGACGATGAAGGAACGGCCGATATACTTCCAGGTCAGGATGGTGTGTGACTTGCAGGGGAACTTGGAGGTGGTGGTGTTCCCATGCACCTGCTGCCCTTGTCCTTCTAGGTGGCGGAGGTCGCGGGTTTGGGAGGTGCTGCCGAAGAAGCCTTGGCGAGTTGCTGCAGGGCATCTTGTAGGTGGTACACACTGCAGCCACGGTGCGCCGATAGTGGAGGGAGCGAACGTTTAAGGTGGTAAGGTAATAATTCAACTGGTTGGCTAATGTCCTCCAAGGAGTTGGACTTTCTTATGACCAAGTAAGGCTCAAACACTAGAGTAAGCTACGATAACACCTCATTAGCGCAGAAGCACGGCATTCATAAGCAATGCGTCTATACTCACAATTGGAAGCCCCATTGGGAGTTTTCTTGCTGCTACCTCGCGCGAAGCCAAGACCCTTGGGAACAGAGTGCTCCTCGCCCCTTGGGCAGTTTACATGCTTCTATCAGAACAAAGCCATGCTCATTAGCACCAACTATCATAACATACCATGAATGTTAAACCTCCTCCCTCTGGAAAACCAGTCCTAAAGTCTGCATCTTGCACCTTCTCGGCGCCTTAGCTTGTTTTTCACATTCTGAACCCTTTTCCACTGGCTCTGACTTGTTTATCCCTCTAAGTATGCGCTCATCCCTGTTATAGAGAAGAGTTAAGGGTTCCCAGTCCCCGTACCCAGTAATTTACCATCACGAGTTCAGCACAAGCAGAGTATATTTGTTCCCGATAGCAATGTGTCTGAAATTGAGTTTGAAAATGCCTGAGGAGAAGAAAGCAGCTCCCAAGAAGGGCGCCAAAGAAAGCCCTGAATAAAGCGGCAGCAAAGGGCGGCATGAATGGGAGAAGGTGGAGGAAGGAGAGTTACTCCATCTACGTCTACAGAGTGACGAAGCAGGTTTGCCCCTCAACACCCCGGCTTCTCCTCCTAGACCATGAGTATCGTGGCCTCGTTTGCGAACGGTACTTTTGAGCGTGTGACGGGGTGAGGCTTCCTGCCTGGCCCATTACAACAATCGCTCGACCATCAGCTCCCAGGAGATCCAGACCGCTGTGCGCCTGCTGCCGCCCCAAGGAGCTGGCCAAACACACTGTGTCGGAGTAGACTAGGCCTATATTCTCTAGAGTTTAGAAGAATGAGAGGTGATCTCATTGAAACATACAAAATTCTTACAGGGCTTGACAGGGTAGATGCAGGGAGGATGTTTGCCCTGGCTAGGGAGTCTAGAACCAGGGGTCACAGTCTCAGAATAAGAGGTCGGCCATTTAGGACTGAGATGAGGAGAAGTTTCTTCACTGAGAGGGTGGTGAATCTTTGGAATTCTCTACCCCAGAGGTCTGTGGAGGCTCAGTCGTTGAGTATATTCAAGACAGAGATTGATAGATTTTTGAATATTATATATAAAAAAAACCATCACATTAATAAAATAAGTATAGTTAAATAAATTAACCATTTTAAATAAAAAATTAAATTTTTGAAAAAATTTAAAATCTTTTAAAAAGTTATAAAAATAAACTTACCTGTCTTTAAAGTCTCTAAAAAAGATATACCTGTTAAAAAAAATTCAAAAAAATACTTAATTCACTACTTACCTTGTTAAAAGTGGGTCTTACTCCTCCTTTTTCCATTTCTAAAATCTTCCGTACTTACCTGCGCGTCCAAAGCATGAAGTGCACAGCGTGCGCGCAGCCTGTAGCGCGCACGCAATGCACCGAGGAACCGCCCCCTTTTCAAAAGACCAATTGCCGGTTTTCAGCGCATGCGCAGGGCATGCAGAAAACCGGCAATTGGAGTGGGAATACGCGAGAGTACGCAGTGCGTACTCTCGCGTCGCGGGATGAATTTTTGGCCCATTGTTTTACAAATAGCCAATATGCTAATCTTCCTTCGGTCGTGAGTGTAGTCAAGTATCAAGTTAGGAAAACACGATAAAACAGAGAGCCTCTTAGATTTCAACAACCGCAGGCAAAATGGAATCCCCATCAAGAATTCTCCCCTTCCCCCACCAACCACGCTCATTAAATATTAGTAATGGGCTCCATATAATGTCAAACACCTTACCCTCGCCCCATACAAATGAGAGAAATCTTCACAATCAGCTATTACTCCGGTTAGGGAGATCTGTTCCTACACTGGAGGATGGGGCCTGTTTTATTTTGCTCCGAACTCTTATTAGTTAGTGCTTGCACACAAATAGCCTGAGGGTGCATACTCAACCAGGGACTCGGAGGATTTGAGTACTCAACTCACCTGTTCTTTGCTTATTTAATAAGGTATTAATAGTAGATGACGCCAATTATTTCTTTTCCACAGTTAGTTTGATTGACTCTGGGATTCCCAAGGCTGATCCTATTGAATGCCTTCCACTGTTTGTGTAGATCTGGTTCGGCTTTAGCTTGAAGTCATGGGTTTCATTTGCCACTCTCTCTTGTGTTTTCAGCACCTAACCGGCCACCAAGTAAAATCTCTTGGAAGTCATTCGGCTCCTGGGTCAGAATCAAGTGGGATCACGTCAAGGCCTTTGAGAATGAATCTGCTGTAGCCGGATACAAGGTAGAGTCTGGGAAGTTCCACCTCTAATATTCAGGATCCATCCCTAATGCAGTCCTATATACAGCAGCAGAACAGGACTGATTGCTTTTTACTTGAGCTGGACAGTAGGCAGGGTCCTATCCTGCATGTCACTAAGGAAAGTCAACAACAACTTGCATTTATGTAGCGCATTTAATGTAGGAGAATATCCCAAGGTGCCTCACCGTACCATAAGGGAAAAAAAATCAAATGCCAAGCCAAAGAATCATAGAATCAGAGAAATTTATGACACAGAAGGAGGCCATTCGGCCCATCGTGTCTGTGCCGGCCGAAAGAGCTCTCCAGCCTAATCCCATTTCCCAGCTCTTGTTCCATAGCCCTGTAGGTTACGGCACTTCAAGTTCATATCCAAGTACTTTTTAAATGTGATGAGGGTTTCTGCCTCTACCACCCTTTCAGGCAGTGAGTTCTAGACCCCCACCACCCTCTGGGTGAAAAAAGTTCTCCTCAACTCCCCTCTAATCCTTCTACCAATTACTTTAAACCTATGCCCCCTGGTTATTGACCTCCCTGCTAAGGGAAATAGGTCCTTCCTATCAACTTTATCTAGGCCCCTCAGAATTTTATACACCTCAATTAAGTCTCCCCTCAGAAGGCATTATTAGGAGGCGTGACCAAAAGCTTGGCCGAAGGGCTGGGTTTTAAGGAACGACTTAAAGGAGGAGAGGGAGGTGGAGAGGGGGAATGGTTTAGGAAGGGAATTCCAGATCAAGGGCTGGAGGGAGTTGAGGAAGTTGCACAGGAGGCGGAAATCAGAGGAACAGAGAGTTTGGGAGTGGGTGTCGGGCTGGGGGAGGTTACAGAGGAAAAGAAAGTCTTGCATTTCTATAGCGCCTTTCACGACCACTGGATGTCTCAAAGCGCTTTACAGCCAACGAAGTACATTTTGAAGTGTAGTCACTGTTGTAATGTAGGAAACGCGGCAGCCAATTTGCGCACAGCAAGATCCCACAAACAGCACTGTGATAATGACCAGTTAATGTGTTTTTGTTATATTGAGTGAAGGATAAATATTTGGCAGGACACCGGGGATAACTCCTCTGCTCTTCTTCGAAATAGTGAAATGGGATCTTCTATGTCCACCTGAGAGAGCAGACGGGGCCTCGGTTTAATGTCTCATCCGAAAGACGGCTCCTCCGACAGTGCAGCGCTCCCCTCAGTACTGCACTGGAATGTCAGCCTAGATTTTTGCGCTCAAGTCTCTGGAGTGGGACTTGAACCCACAACCTTCTGACTCAGAGGCGAGGGTGCTACCTACTGAGCCACGGCTGGCAGGAAAGGAGAAGTAAGGCCATGAAGGGATTGAAGTAGAAGAAGGAGAATTTTAAACCTGCGGTCTTGGGGGATAGGGAGCCAATGGTAATTGACAAGAATCCATGCTGGATATTCCCTGCAATTAGGAGATGTTTGCTCTTACTATTCAGTGTCAACACTGTAACTCCACTATAAAACTCAACTCCTGTGCTGACCTGGGTTTATTTAATTTACTACTGCCCCTTCTAGACTTCACCATCGCCTTGTGCCATTTTCGGGCTTGCAAATAAATCACTCCCAGGCCTCTGACAATGTTCAGCAGGGGTAACTATCCCAATTATTTTCCTTCCCTTCCTTATTCTTCGAGGCTGTGCATTCCCAAGAATCCATGATGTCAGGAAGGCACTGCGAAATTTGTCAATGAATTTGATATTGTTTTCTGTAGGTTTTACTCCAGGGACTCTGCACGATAAGTACAGGCAGTGTCGAGCGTACTCATTATGATCAGCCCCATCCTGTAACAATGCACCTGAGGTCAAGAATTTATTGTGTGGGAACACAATGGAGCTTCTGGCAAGGCTCATTGTGCACGACACCTCGTCAGAATGCACTGTGTTCCTCTGTCAGGCCCGAGATTAATGCAGAAGGTTGGCTGGTGGAGGGGTCGGGGGGTCACAGGACAAGCCTATAAGCAGTGTTGCGCACTATATTGGCCTTGGGTTGATCTAGTAAAGGTGTCAGCCAGTGGCTCAGTTGGTAGCACTCTCGCCTCTGAGTCAAGAAGGTTCAATGAGTTCAAGTCCCACCCCAGAGACTTGAGCACACGATCCAGGCTGACACTGTGGTGCAGTACTGAGGGAGGTGCAGTCTTTCAAATGAGACGTTAAAGCGAGGCGCTGTCTACCCTCTTGGGTGGATGTAAAAGATCCCATGGCACTATTTTAAGAGCAGGAGAGTTCTCCCCGGTGTCTCGGCCAATATTAATCCCTTAATCAACATCATTAAAACCGATTATCTGGTCATTATCACATTGTTGTTTGTGGGAGCTTGCTGTGCGCAAATTGGCTGCCAAGTTTCCCCACATTACAGCAGTGACTACACTTCAAAAGTACTTCAAGGTACAGCAAGCAGTTAGGAAGGCAAATGGCATGTTGGCCTTTATTGCAAGGGGTTTGGAGTACAAGAGTAAGGAAGTCTTACTACCAGTTGTACAGGGCTTTGATGAGATCACACCTGGAGTACTGTGCACAGTTTTGGCCTCCTTACCTGAGGAAGGACATACTTGCCTTAGAGGCGGTGCAGTGAAGGTTCACTAGATTGATCCCTGTGATGAGAGGGTTGTCCTATGAGGAGAGATTGAGTAGATTGGGCCTATACTCTCTGGAGTTTAGAAGAATGAGAGGTGATCTCATTGAAACATACAAAATACTGAGGGGGGATTGACACGGTAGATGCTGAAAGGTTGTTTCCCCTGGCTGGAGAGTCTAGAACTAGGGGGCATAGTCTCAGGATAAGGGGTCGACCATTTAAGACTGAGATGAGGAGGAATTTCTTCACTCAGAGGGTTGTGAATCTTTGGAATTCTCTATCCCAGAGAGCTGTGGATGCTGAGTCGTTGAGTATATTCAAGGCTGAGATAGATAGATTTTTGGAATCGAGGGATATGGGGATCGGGCGGGAAAGTAGAGTTGAGGTCGATGATCAGCAGGCTCGAGGGGCCGTATGGCCTACTCCTGCTCCTAATTCTTATGTTCTTACGTTCTTATGTTCATTGACTGTAAAGCATTTTGGAACGTCCTAGGGTCGTGAAAGGCACTATTTAAATGCAAATCTTTCATTCTTGAATGGGTGGATGATTGGGTGGGGTGGGGGGTAGAAGGCTGTGTGAATGGTGGGTGAATGGATATATGGGTAGCTGGGTGAACAGATGGGCGATGCTGGGTGGATGGGTAGGTGGAGTCATTGATGAACATTCACAATCCAACTTAACAGATGTGCTTTCTGTGTCAGCTTGACTCAGTTGGTGGCACTCTCACCCCTAAATCAGAAGGTCATGGGTTCAAGCTCCATCCAATGACTTCAACACATAATCTAGGCACTCCAGTGAGCAAGTGGGCAACATTGTCAGAGGTATTATCCTTTGGATGAGTCATTAAATCAAGACTGGGGGCATTGAATACAAAAACAAGGCAGTCATAATTGCCTTTACAAATTGCTGGTTAGGCCTCAGCTGGAGTATTGCGTACAATTCTGGGCACCACACTTTAGCAAGGATGTCAAGACCTTGGAGAGGGTGCGGAGGAGGTTTACCAGGATGATAACAAGGATGAGAGAGTTCAGTTATGTGGAGAGATTGGAGAAGCTGGGATTGTTCTTCTTAGAGCAGAGAAGGTTAAGGAGAGACCTAATAGAGGTATTTAAAATTATGAGGGGTTTTGATAGAGCAAGTAGGGGGAAACTGTTTCCTCCGGCAAGTGGGTCGGTAACCAAAGCTCACAGACTTAACATAACTGGTAAAAGAACTAGAAGAGAAATGAGAAATGTCTTCACGCAGAGGGTTGTTAAGATCTGGAACGCACTACCTGAAAGGGTGGTGGGAATCTGATTCCAGAGGAACTTTCAAAATGCAATTGGACACGTACTTGAAGAGGACTAATTTGCAGGGTTATGGGGAAAAAGCTGGAGTGTGGGACTAAATTGGAGAGCTCTTTCAAAGAGCCGGCACAGGCACGATGGGCCGAATGGCCTCCTTCTGTGTCGACTGTTTCGACCTGTTCTGGTGATTCCAGTGGACATTAAAGATCCCATGGCACGACTCAAAGAAGAGCAGGAAATGCTTTTGTTGTCCTGGCCAATATTTATCCCTCAAATCACCACCAAAAAAACAACTCAAGAAGCAGTTCATTGCATGCAAAGCACTTTGAGATGATTCTGAGAAAAAGACTTACATTTCTAGAGCACCTTTCACAAGCTCAGTGTGTCCCAAAGCGCTTTACAGCCAATGAAGTACTTTTGAAGTGTGGTCACTGTTGTAACGTAGGAAATGCGGCCGCCAATTTGTGCACAGCAAGCTCCCACAAGCAGCAAAGTGAGAATGACCAGATAATCTGTTTTGATGACGTTGATTGAGGGATAAATATTGGCCCTTCTTCAAAATAGTGCCATGGGATCTTTTTACGTCGACCTGAGAGAGCAGACGGGGCCTTGGTTTAATATCTCATCCGAAAGACGGCACCTCCAACAGTGCAGCATTCCACTGGAGTGTCAGCTTAGAGTTTTGTGCTCAAGACTCTGGAGTGGGATTCGAACCCACAACCTTCTGCCTCAGTAGGCGAGAGCGCTGCCCACTGAGCCACAGCTGACACGGCTGAGAGATGCGCTACAGAGGGTGTGATAAATGCAAGTCTTTCTGTGTACTCTGTCCTAACAGCTGTACTAATAGAAGCTGCTCGTTGTTCTAGGTGTTGTACAAGCCTGAGGATCAGTCGGCCATCAAAATAATAGAAACCAGCAAAAACTCTGTGCAGCTCCCGCTGCCCGATGACATGAGCTACCTGGTGGTGATCCGCGCGTCAGGAGAAGGAGGAGACGGAGCAGCTGCGAAAATCAGAATATCGAAAAGCTCAGGTCAGAACCCAGTCGCAGCTTTGAGCAGAGACTAGAACCCAAAGGCGAGAAGACTGGCGACAGAGCCAGTGGGAATGGTGTTGTTTGCTCTCAGTACTGGGCTTTGAATCCAGCCCATCTACAAGGAGTGAAGCTCTCCCCTCTCTGCTACCGCTTGCGATCCTAAAGTGAAATGGGTTTGAGCACACTCAATTCGCTCTCTACCAATTGGTACTAAATTGGTAATCGTCCTGAGAAAGCCCACAAAGGTGTGGGAGATCTCACACCCGTCCAGTACGGAGATTCTTCCGAGGTTTGGAACTAAAATGCAATGTTGGGGCAAAGTTACATAGGATTACATAGGATATATGGCACAGAAACAGGGCATTCGGCCCAACCAGTCCCTGCTGGCGTTTATGCTCCACTCGAGCCTCCTCCCGTTTTTCCTCATCTAACTATCAGCATTTCCCTCTATTCCCTTCTCCCTCATATGCTTGTCGAGCCTCCCCTTAAATGCATCTATACTATTCGCCTCAACCACTCCCTGTGGTAGCAAGTTCCACATTCTCACCACTCTCTGGGTAAAGAAGTTTCTTCTGAATTCCCTATTTGATTTCTCGGTGACTATCTTATATTGATGGCCTCTAGTTTTGCTCTTCCCCACAAGTGGAAACAGTGTGTGTGTGTGTGCGTGTGTGTACGTGTGTGTACGTACCATTCCTCTGTGGCTAACCCATGCTGCACTTCAGAGCAATTGAAGCATACTTGGTTTAGAACTTGCACCTAACTCCTTATACCCAATCTGAGAGTGCTTGCTGCTCATAGTCAGTGTACCTCTTGGGTCAATGTTCCATTCTCCAAACACTGACATCCCTCATCTGCAAGAAGAAAATTTGCAACGGTTGGGGGTGGCTGGTGGGGGGGGGGAAGTAAAACAGAAATAAAGAGACAATCGAGGGGGGCAAGGAAGAGGTCTACACACGTTGAAAGATTAACAGGAGTCCGTGTAGTGGCATGTTTAGCGTTCATCATCTCTGCTTCGTTAAAAGCTCCCGCACCCTGTCGATATGAAATTGAAAGAAAGGGCCCCTCGTTGGACCACCGAGGCACTGCTGATGCACCCTCACAGGCACGGGCAGCCTGACCCGACCTCGCGAATGAATCCGTCCCTGCAATTCAGGACGGGTTCTCTAGGTCGTCTAACCTCAGCGGACTTGCAGCCAGCTCCACCGGATTTCCGCCGGTCAGTACAGCTGACCCGTCGGAAATTTGGCGGCCCCGTCTTTCATTGAGAAGTTACGGTGAAGGACCGAGGCCCAAAGCACAGGATTGTCCTGCAGGAATGAAAAGAGTAAGATATATAATGAGTCAAATCGAGGAGCGGGGATTAAACATTCATTAAGACACTTTGGCCACGGCAATTCCACGGGGGTTTTCCCGGAACTTTGGCGGGAAACGGGCGGACTCTCCAGAGAAGGAAAGACCTGCCTTTATATTACGCCTTTCACACACTCAGGATGTCCCAAAGCCAATGAAGCACTTTTGAAGTGTAGTCACTGTTGTAATGTAGGAAACGCAGCAGCCAATTTGCGCACAGCAAGCTCCCACAAACAGCAATATGATAATGACCAGATAATCTGTTTTTTGGTGATGTTGGTTGAGTGATAAATATCAGCCAGGACACCGGGGAGAACTCCCCTGCTCCTCTTCGAAATAGTGGCCATGGGATCTTTTACGTCCACCTGAGAGAGCAGACGGGGCCTCGGTTTAACGTCTCATCCGAAAAGACGGCACCTCCGACAGTGCAGCACTCCCTCAGCACTGCACTGGGAGTATCGGGGGTTCCTCCAACATTTCCACCGAAGTTCCGGGGAGAGACTGGGAGAGTGGGTTTTTTTCAAGTTACTTTTCAGCCTGATTATGGGCAACTGCCGGGCTCCTTCTCCCCTTCCCCCTGGACCTCATTGGCGTGTTTGTTTCTCTCTGTCTGCCTTGCTGGCGGACTCTCCTGAGAACAGCCGCAGGTCAGATTACCCTCGCAGGGAATCTCTAACAGGCCTCAGACAGATTGAATTACCATTACCTCATGCTGCATCGCCAATATGTAATGTCTGCTGGGGCATTCACAGCGTCTTCATCTGCTTGTAAACATGGGGGAGCGGGGAGGCTCATCTCAATCTCACGCGTTTTTTTATTGGCTTAACTGCTGATGTCAGATGTTTGTAAGAAACAGTATGGATTCGTTTAAATGTGCAAAAAACAAGCCGCCACTCACTCTTATCAACAGTTTGGGCCCCAATTTTAACTCCCCGGCCAGGAGAAATTGGGCATGGTGGTGGGGGGGGGGGGGGGGGGGGGGCGGGGGTTTAAAATGAGGGGAACAATTTAACCCCTGTCTTCCCACCGCCTTCCCGCCATGTCCCGATGTTAACCGATGCAGGGCGCTCGCAGGTAGGCAGCGGGAGTCTCCTTTAAATATGCAGAGTGGGTCCTGATGACAGCAGCAGGGTCCGACTGCGATATTAGTTCGAGACCTGAGTGGGGGGGAGGTTAGGGGATGGGGGAAGGGCGTGAGGGGTGCGGGGGAAGTGGGGGTGGGGGAAGGGGGTGAGGGGTGGGAGGGAAGTGGGGGTGGGGGAAGGGGGTGAGGGGTGGGAGGGAAGTGGGGGTGGGGGAAGGGGGTGAGGGGTGGGAGGGAAGTGGGGGTGGGGGAAAGGCGTGGGGGAAGTGGGGGTAGGCGAAGGGGGTGAGGGAAGTGGGGGTGGGGAAAGTGAGGGTGGGGGAAAGTGGGTTGGGGAAGTACACTGGGGGCAGGGGGGTGGGCGCAGTGACGGCTTCCTGCTCACACCAGACCTGCCGGGAAGGGGGAATCGTGGGCCAGAAGAGGTAAGACTTTAAATTTTTTATTTTAGGTTTCCTTGTGGCCCAGGAGGGGGTAGGAGTGCTCCTCCAGGGCCCTACATGGAAGCTTTGGGGCCTCCCTTACCCCAAGATTCCCCCTCTCCCGATCACCTTCGTCCACCTCTTCCCCCACTGCACCCCCTCACCCCCCCCCCCCCATTCCCCCACCTCCTCTTACCATTTACCAAGCTGTGGGGGTCCGATCCCGGCTGCGGCCTCCTGCCTGCGATATTCCGCTCCCACCCGCCGACCAAGGTAATGGATCTGGCCAGGGTTCGGGCAGTTCGCCGATGAAAGCTTCGGGGATTGCGCGCACCGTACTCGCCACCCCTTTAAAATCGGCCTTTAACTGTGTGTGTGTTCAGGCTCTGCCACATAGGGCCAGGCATCAGTCAGTTGTCTGTTTTTACCTGGGAGTTGAAAATTGTACTAAACATAGTGTGCAGGTTAACAATGTTCACCTCAAGTTCCTGCGTGTTATTGTAATGATGTTCATAACCTATCTAAAATAAACAAGTTAATAACTGTCACGATACAACACGCAGGATCTTGATGCATGTGCTAACCCAGCGCATTAAGAGTAGTCCACACAAGGGTTTGAGGGGCTATTAGACATTCAGTTGTGTCCCCACTGCCACTGTATCTGAGATTGGCTCCCTCAGCAGAGACCAGGGATGCGAACATATGGCCTTCCTAGTCTGTCTGGCTCACACACACTACGCTGCCTATTTACCCGCTGTACCATAAGGAAAGCCATCAATCGTTTGCCGTTACCCAATGTACAACTTAAATTCACCGGTCCCTCACTCCCAGTGGGGAGCCAAGGGATCATGAGTCAGAGATAGGGCTACAACACTGTAGCCCCAATTCCCTGACCCACACTCGCTTGGCGCACACCTCCCTACTCAAAGCCTGGGATCACTGAATTCTCCCGCGCTCCCCTTTCCATGCACAGAAGTTAACAATGAGAGACCCACAAGCTGTGGGTGAGTGAAGAGTTGATGTTTATCTGACCTGTGGCTCAGTGGGTAGCACCCTCACCTCTGTCTAGTCTGGAAGGTTGTGGGTTCCAGTCCCACTCCAGAGACTTGAGCACTCCAGGCTGACACTCCCAGTGCAGTACTGAGGGAGGGCTGCACTGTCGGAGGTGCCAGCTTTCAGATGAGACGTAAAACCAAAGCCCTGTCTGCTCTCTGAGGTGGGAGTAAAAGATCCCATGGCACTATTTCGAAGAAGAGCAGGGGAATTATCCCCGGTGTCCTGGCCAATATTTATCCCTCAATCAACATAACAAAAAACAGATTATCTGGTCATTATCACATTGCTGTTTGTGGGAGCTTGCTGTGCGCAAATTGGCTGCCGTGTTTCCCATATTACAACAGTGACTACACTTCAAAAAAGTACTTCATTGGCTGTAAAGTGCTTTGAGACATCCACTGGTCGTGAAAGGCGTTGTAGAAGCGCAAGCCTGTCGGTCTTTCCTTTCTGTGCTGTGCATGTACGGGAGTTGACACTGAGATGTACAGTCCGGTTTTCTGACCCTAACATGCATTGTGACATAGTCTTGCTGGAGCAAGTTTTCTGAATGATAATGTCCTTCTTGATCTGCAGGCACCAGCATGATGGTGGACAACTCAGGGGTGCAAGTCCTCCACAACGTCCTCTTCACTGCCATACTAACACTTACTGCCATTGGCTGCCTGGAGCTCTGACTGCGACCACTCACCTGCATCTTTGCTGCACGCCATTTCCCAGCGGAGGATGGGTCATCCAACACCAAACTGTTTATAGTATTAAAAAAAAAAATGTGACATTTGTCTTACGATTTTAAGTAGAAAATTTCATACATTTGGTGACTGGGGAAAGTCTTACTGAAGAAACGTAAAAAAAACTTTTTTTTGTAAAAAAAAATCTGTGTGGAAAGCATCAACGATAAGTTTTCATAATCTGTTTGGTTTGAAGGTAGTAACCTGGGAAGTTAAATATAGCAGAGACTGAGCTGTATAGAACAATCTTTCTTTTTACTATGCACAGTGCTGTACATTTGTATATACAACGCATAATCGAAGCAAGAGATCTTGGTTACAGGGTTTCCGAGTCCCAAGGAGATTTTGTGAGGTACCAGCTACTCTGCGGAATGTATTCCATTCACGCAGTTTCAAATCTCACTTTTTTTTGGCTCTAGGATCTTGAAGGTTCCTGGGTTTCTCTTTCCATTGATTTCACCAGTGAATCTACTCGAATGATACTTCCTTCCAAACTGAGCCTCCCCTCCCCCACTTCCCCACTCCACCCCCACAGGTTTTCCTTCTGAACCCATTGAGATAACATCCATGGGTTGTCATGGGTGGGCATCAATAGATTGGGTGAACTGTTTCATTGAGCTTGATCTTTGAGCAGATGCAGGATATTTCTGTGGCTTGGTCTGCACTTCCTTGCCAAGGCCAGATCTGGAAGGTGTCTGTAGGTCCTACCTGGGTCAGCAATATTGAATGTGGGCAAATCTTTGTTAGGCAGTGGGGTATTAAGGGTTACGGAACCAAGGAGGATAGACGGAGTTAAGATACAGATCAGCCATGATCTAATCGAATGGCGGAACAGGCTCAAGGGGCTGAATGGCCTTCTCCTGTTCCTATGTTCCTTCCTATGTGCCTGAACGTTGGAGCAGGTCCTGACTCAGGAACTTTAGGAGCCAGATGGAGGGATCGCAGAATTGGCTATGTCAATAAATCTGCCACCCGTAGCTCATCTGTATAGAATCAGAGTCATTCAGTGATCATATCTATTGACCCCCAAAGACTCTTCTTCTGTTTGGATAAGCAGTGTTGGGGGAATATTCTGATTGCTAAAGTAGTAAAGAAAAAATGAAAATGTACTAGTTTGTAACTGAGTGAAGGTGACCTAAGTGAAGGGACAAGATCACCGAGTTCCGATCTGCCCACACTCAACTACAACCTAAAGCAGCAATGTGTATTTGATATTGTTAGCCAATCACATCATCAAGAGACTTTTTTTTGGTCCAGATTACATGGTATGTCTCACACTACATCACACCACCATTTTGATATCATCTGATGTCCTTAATCCACCTCAACCCCGCCTTCAATCAAAATGGAAGGCAGCATAGCAACCAATCAGATGTTGACGTTCAAGATGAGATGTGATTGAGTAACAAATCAAATAATAGTGTCATTACTGCAACGAAACAGTGATTAGCTTTTGGCCAGCCTTGTAGTGTATTGGCTGTTCGTGCCTATTTGGCTCCATGTGTGGAATTGGTTGTCAATCACCATTGGGGAAGAGTAGGGTAGAGGTGGGAAGGGAAGGGTAGGGAAGAGTAGGGTAGAGGAAGGGTAGGGTAGAGGAAGGGGAAGGGAAGGGTTGGGTAGAGGAAGGGGAAGGGTTGGGTAGAGGAAGGGGAAGGAGAAGGGAAGGGTCGGGTAGATGAAGGATAGGGGAAGGGTAGGGTAGAGGGAAGGGAAGGGTAGAGGGAGGGGAAGGGTAGGGTAGAGGGAGGGGAAGGGAAGTGTAGGGTACGGTAGGGAAGGGTAGGGTAGAGGGAGGGGAAGGGAAGTGTAGCATAGGGTATGGGAAGGGTAGGGTAGGTATGAAAGAGGCTGGTGATTGTTCTGTGAGAATGGAAGAATGTAGTAGTTGAGGTTAGTTTAGCCTGCAGCAGTAAGAGTAGGATGGAGGATAGAAGCAGTTTGTAACACTTAGGTGGGGTTGATTATTGGTTTGTACAGGATGAGGTCATAGTTCAACTCTTTCCCTGATGGGAAGGAGATTAATATGTTTAATTTATTTAATTTAATTATATGTTTTAAATTTGTTTTGGAGGCATAGAAGCCAAGTGTTTGGGCTGATGGTTCAATATTTGAAAGGCTTGTGGCTGTCATAGTTCAGGGCCCCTGCTTCCTCTGCCAGGTTTGCTAGTTTTGACTCCCAGTAGAATACAGTCTGCTAGCTGAGTCCAAGTGGCAGGGGTGGGGGGAGCATTGAGAATCACTGAATGGGCTGTTTTGCAAGGCTATTACAATGGAGGAGAGACTGATGCTGTTCAGTGTGTGATATTCACAGTGTTGCTGTGTTGCTCCTGATAACTGAACGCAAAAGAGAACTGCCCTTCACTGTGACAAGTGGCTAGCATTCACACGAGCAATCAGTGACGGCCACTTCCAGACCCTTGGGTGATAATCTAGAGTTCCTGGAAAACCATTCCCATCACACCTCTCCATACACTCTGGATGAAGTTGTAAAGACATTTGGAGACTCGGAAGAGCTACATTTTCAGAGTTTCACTCAACGGGAGCAGTGGGAAAGTTAATGACTGGCATGCCTCATTCTCCAAGTCAGGCTTCTGTCAAGTGAGGCTCCACACTGGGAGCAGAATCTCCCAAACATTTATTTCGCAAGCCCCTTGCTGACTGTGCCCTAACTGGAGTCCCTCCTACATATTAGCTAACAGCTCACAATGGTAGAGAGACTCTCAAAGGCATTGTCAAGTCCTGAAGCTCTCTGACTATAACAAGATTATAGTCAAAGGCAAAGGGCTCATGGGGGCTGGGGGAGAGAGAACAATGGCGAACTGAGCTATGCTGAGTTGAGGAAAGAAGGAAGCTAAAAATATTAAGCCTGTTTTTCATGGTCTCATCAGACATGCTAAGTACCGAGACACTCAACCAATACCCCTCTATGGTCTAGTGGGTGAAGACACTATCAAGTGTATTGTTGGACCTGAAGGCTCTAGGTTCAGTTCCCAATTCTGTGTTCAGTTAGCAACCCACAGGTATGGGGTGAGTAGGAGGTGCTACATATGCATCGACGAACCTGAGATAGAGAGGGAAAATCCACCAGGAATCTCATTCCAGATTACTAGCCATTGATTGCTGAAAAAAATGTAAGAGGACAGGATTGAACTTTCTCTACATTTACATAGGCTGCCTAGCACTCGTGTCTAAGCTGATTCAGACGTGTAGATGGGGTACCAGAGGGTTTCCAGCACCTATGGACTCCACTATGAGGCAGGGTCTCGCAGGAGCAGGGGAGAAACTTGGACAAAGAATTTGATGATTCCTCATGTCCCACAAGCCCACCCCTCCTCTCCCATGAGGAGCAAACAGGAGAAAAGTGGTTATGCTTTAGTTCGAAGTAGTTTGTCAGTGATATTCATGGGCTGGTGTTGAGGGCTAATTCACTACTGATGACTCCGCTTCCCAATCGCATCCACCGAGGGACCTAACAGTAAATATTCTTTTGCCAGGCACAACTGCGCTTAAATTAATTCTGTTCCCTGACAAAACGCAAGGGCAGAAATTATGATGTATTGTACGAACACTTAACGCCTCCATTGAAATAGCAGCAAGGAAGGAAGTTGATATGTGTGTTAAGGACGTCGGCAGTAGTAATCTATACCCTGTCAACTTTCTTCTGAAAAGGAAACCTTTTTTAAGAGCATTGAAAATTTTCTATCATTATTATGCTCGTCAATGTGCTGTGAGTAATATGGCCCTGTGATAGTCACACTTGAGTCGGTCCATTTATAGTGGGTGGTCAGCCACACTTGAGTGAAGTCATAGATCTGGATGATGATAGCAATTTGTCCTTCCTGTTAATGAGACCGTTAAACAAAACTCAAAACTACACAGGTTAAGAACATAATATACATGACCAGGGTCGACCATTCACATCCATTTGATTGATACCATAGTTCAAAGGAGCCATACACTACTTTATGGAGTTGATTCAGCGATCCAGCACTCTCATCATGGAACCTTACTCAACAGGTCTCCCTCTCATAACAAAAACAGAAAGTGCCAGAAACACTCAGCAGGTCAGGCAGCATCTGTGGAGAGAGAAACAGAGTTAACGTTTCAGGTCAGTGACCCTTCGTCAGAACTGGAAAAAGTTAGAGATGTAACAGGTTTTTAAGCAAGTGCAGGGGCAGAGAAAAGGGGGAGGGGAGGAAAGAACAAAAGGGAAGGTCTGTGATAGGGCAGAAGGCAGGAGAGATTAAGAGACAAAAGGGATGATGGTGCGAGGCAAAAGGAGATGGTGATGGGGCAAGTAAAGAAACAATAGATGGATCTAGAGGAGGTGTAAATGGGAATATCAGAATCATCAGTAACAGCTGCCATCCGGAAAAAGGGGAGCAGAGATTATGATCTGAAATTGTTGAACTCGATGATGAGTCCGGAAGGCTGTAAAGTGCCTAATCGAAAGATGAGGTGCTGTTCCTTGAGGTCTCCCTCTTTTGCCTTCTCTTCCCAAGAAAAGGAGCTGGCAGCTAAGTGCGATGATGGAATTGTTTCTGGAGCAGCATCAATGCCTTGGAAACCTAATAGTAAGGATGCTTGGCTCATCATCAGGGTGTTGATACATCGATTTACTCCATTAACAGTGTTGCTGTGTGAGCCTTCTGCAAAATACAGGGATCACTGGGGTTCAGTCTCAGTGGAGCTTTAAACTGAACACGTAAACTAAGTAGATGGCCCAGTGCAGTACAGCGGGAGTACTGTATTGTTGGAGGTACTGTCCTTCAGATTAGGGATTAAACTGAGGTCCCATCTGCCTGCGCCAGTGGTTTGGATAGACGTTAAAGATCCCATGACACAAAAGTTTCAAAACTGAGATCGATAGGTTTTTGTTCAGCAAGGGTATTAAGGGAGATGGAGCTAAAGCGATCAATGGAGTTGGGATACAGATCAGCTACGATCTAATTGAATGACGGAACGGGCTCACGGGGCTGAACGGCCTCCTCCTGTTCCTATACTTCAGTTCTGGCAATATGGCCGTCTGTATCCGGTTGTATTTTATCAGACCTTGGGCTGAGTGCTCAGTCGACCGAGTGTCCCAGGAGATAAAGGCTTGGACTTTTACCTTTCTCATTGGCAAAGAAAAACATGTAGGCAATTACTGTACCGATGCCTTTGGGAGTCAGGGAATGGCAACTGGTGGAAATATGTAAATAAATTCACTAATTAAGATGAATGAATGTTACTTTCTTTAATTAACGCTTCATATTAAGTGCAAAAACAATTGGACCCGCATCTGTAACTCTGACAGGGAGATCAGCAATTCCAAATGAAAAACACAAGAGGTTTCTGTCGCAGTTTGAATGAATCATCTTCATAAGCTCAGAATATCTGACACACTAATGTACTATATTGTATTTGATTTATAAATAAAAACCTGGCCTCCACAACCTCTTCCTAATAAAGTATTACAAGGACTACCAACCGACTTGAGTGAAATTTATTCTCAAATTGTCTCCAAAATTGAGGCCACCTGCATCCCACATCCCTCAACCGCTTTCACCTTTGCCCCTAGCCTAACCCCCATCCTGACAACACCCAATAGGTTCTCCCACATCTTCCCTGCCAGCCCTCATTAGAATCATCATCGCCGTGAGACTCCCTTCCAGCTCCCTCAATCTCCCCCAACTAATCTCTCCTCAGCCCAACTCCGTGAGACTCCTTTCCAGCTCTCTTAATCTCCCCCAGCTCAGCTCCTCCCCACCCAACTAATCTCTCCTCAGCCCTAAACCCACTGATATAGTGAACTGCTATTTCTCCAAAGATGTTCCTCCCACTCAACCACTTCAAAACCGCTGCCATCATTGGCCCCCCCTCCTCCTATCCTCGGCCTCTTTGCTCTCTCCAGTTGCCGCCCTATTTTTAAACTCCCCTAAGGTCGTGGAATGCATCGTTGCCACCCAGATCCGTGCACTCTTCGACTACTTCCCCTTGTTCGAATCCCTTCGGCCTGGTTTCCATTCTGTCGACAGTATCAAGACCACTTTCATCAGTCACCAATGCCATTCATTGCGGCTGATAACACAGCATATTATCCTCCCTGGACCTCCTCAACGTCTCTGTACCTTTTCCTACGGTCAACCAAACCATCCTCCTCCACCACCTCTCTTTTGGTCAAGCTTCATGATACCACAGTCCCATTGTTGCGCAGTTACTTGTCCCAGCATAGTCAGTACATCCCCTTTAATGGCTTTTCCACCCGCCCCCACATGACCACCTCAGGCATCCACTAAGAATCTTTTCTTGGGTCCCTTCCAATCATGGCCTGCATTCTGCCCCCCGGTAAGCATGGAGTCAGTTTCCTTACAGAAATCGAGTGGTTGTTCAGATTAACACTGGAAAGACCAAAGCGCTCTCCACCAGAATCTTTGCACACTATACTACACCCTGGGTGGCATCTACCACCACACCCCCAAAGCTGAGCACTCAGGTTAACATGACAGTGTGTAATGTAGGAACACAGGAACAGGAGGAGGCCATTCAGCCCCTCGAGCCTGTTCCACCATTCAATTAGATCATGGCTGATCTGTATCTTAACTCCATTTACCCGTGGAAGCGCAGATGCAACACCTGCACTTTTACCTCCTCCCTTCCCACTGTCCAGGGCCCCAAACACTCCTTCCAGGTGAAACAGCGATTTACTTGTGCTTCTTGCAATTTAGTATACTGTATGACGTAAGAAAACTACTAGGCACTTGGTCTAAGCGTTAAACAAAGCTTTAATCAACTGTTTTTCAACATGGAGATCTAGTTGTGTCCTTCACTAGTTCCTGTTGAGGAATGTCCTACGCAAGCTGGGCCCATGCCCGAGTATTTATACTCTCCCTGGTCAGCGCCACCAGCAGGCCGCCTAGTATTACTTCATACATGAATGACAAGATTCATGTCACTGTATTTGCTGCTCACGATGCGGTCTCCTCTACACTGGGGAGACCAAATGCAGATGGGGTGACCGCTTTGCGGAACACCTCCGTTCAGTCCGTAAAGGTGACCCTGAGCTTCCGGTCGCCTGTCACTTTAATTCCCCGCTCCACTCCCACTCTGACCTCTCCACCCTCAGCCTCTTATACTGTTCCAACGAAGCTCAACGTAAGCTCGAGGAACAGCACCTCATCTTTCAATTAGGCACTTTACAGCCTTCTGGACTCAACATCGAGTTCAACAATTTCAGACCATAACCTCTACCCCTATTTTTCCACATGGCAGCTGTTGATGATTCTGCCTTTCCCATTTACACCTCCTCTAGACCCATCCTTTGTTTCTTAACTTGTCCTATTGCCCTCTCCTTTCGCCTTGCATCATCATCCCTTTTGTCTTTTAGTCTCTCCTGCCTTCCATCCTATCACAGACCTTCCCTTTTGTTCTTTCCTCCCCTCCCCCCTTTCCCTGCCCCTGCACTTGCTTAAAAACCTGTTACATCTCGAACTTTTTCCAGTTCTGTCGAAGGGTCATCGACCTGAAACGTTAACTCTGTTTCTCTCTCCACAGATGCTGCCTGACCTGCTGAGTATTTCCAGCATTGTCTGTTTTTACTCCATCTACCCTGCCTTGGTTCCATAACTCTTAATACCCTTGCCCAACAAAAAAATGAGCTCAGTTTCAATGTTGGTGTCTTGATCCATGACTAAGACTCCCTACTTCCACTGCAGTAATATTGCCCACCCTCGACCCTACTCTGCCCCACCACTGCTCAAACCCTTATACACAACCTAGCCAGCTCCAAGCTCGACTTCTTCAATGTTCCTCTTGCCAGCCTTTCTCACTCCATCCTACATAAAATCTAACTTGTTGGAAACTCCACCTCCCGTAACCTACCCCATACTAAGTCCCACTCACCTCTCACCGCTGTCTTTGCTGATCACTGGTATTAATTTCAAAATCCTTGTCCTCATTTACAAATCCCTCCATGACCTTGCCCAACCCAAGCTCTGCGATGCCCTCCAGCCCCCTGTCCCAGCAAACGTCCTCTGCTCCTTCTCCGATTTCAGACTACAGCACACTTCCACCACCCTAGTTCTCCGAAACACTCTTCCTAAACCTTTTCGCCTTGCTACATCTCTCACCAACCTCGGAAGCCTTCTCTAAATTTGTCACCTTGAGCACGCCTTCGATCACATCCCTTCTCAGCCGTGGCACTCTCGCCTCTGAGTCAGAAGGTTGTGGGTCCAAGTGTGTTGTATTTATATAGCCCCTTTCACACACTCAGGGCATCACTAAGCACGTTGCAGCCAATGAACTACTTTTTGAAGAGTAGTCACTGGTAATGGAGGAAACGGGGCTGCAACTTGCGCAGAGCAAGATCCCACAACCAGCAATGTGATAATGATCAGATCATCTGTTTGTAGTGATGTTGGTTGAGGGATCCATGTTGGCCCCAGGACACCGGGGAGAACTCCCCTGCTCTTCTTCGAAATAATGACGTGGGAACTTTTACGTCCACCTGAGAGGGCAGACGGGGACTCTCATCCGAAAGACGGCACCTGCGACAGTGCAGCACTCCCTCAGTACCACACTGGGAGTGTCAGCCTGGATTTTGCCCTCGAGTTCTTTGGATTGGGAATTTGATCCCTCGACCTCCTGACTCGTAGGTGAGAGTGCTACCCACTGAGCCACAGCTGACCTTGCAAGGGAGAGGAAGAGTCAGTAAGAGCTCCTGCAGCTGATCGCTATCCAGCCGCACCACCTTCTGGAAAGGGTGTGCAGATGAACATCAGATGAGGATCGGATTGGACTCCACCGTGATGCCCCGTGTAGTTGAATAGCCTACTCACGCTCGAGGGTGTCAGAGGGCAGCCGTTACCTGTGTAACCGTGCCCCCAGCAAGAGTCAGTGGAGGGAAGAACAACAACGTGTATTTATGTAGCAGTAGGACAGTCTCAGTGAGGGGGAGGATATGGGGTCGGAAGCTCAGCTCGGGGTCAAACAGGACATCGAGGCTGTGAACAGTCTGGATCAGGCTGGGACAGTGGCCGGCGAGGTGGGTGGAATCAATGGTGAGGGAACAGAGTTTGTGGTGGGTGGGGAGGGACCGAAGGCAACGTCTACCGTCTTCCCAGTGTTTAATTGGAGGAGATTTCTGCCCATCCAGTACTGGCTGTCGGACAAGCATCCTGACAATTGCAGAGGTAGTGGAGGGAGAAAAACCAGGAGCGTATCAAAAACATGGCATCACCTCAGGTTCTAGTGTCGAGCACTGTGAACAGACCCAAACCGCACAGCTTTTAAACGTCAGGGATATTTTCTAATTGGTCTGGTGGCTTCGTAACTCAACGTATCAGAGTCACATGAAGGGATGAAAACTGTGAGGTCTTCGTCTTTTCGCTGTTCCCTTTGGGGAACAGTGTGGATTAGTGGAAGGATTAGCAGGCTGATTAACAGTCTGACTGGCTGCGTTAACACTCCTTCCACGGCCGCAACCATCTTTATACCAGCCGATAGGGTGGTTAGTCCTATACAGTGGGAGGGTTTTATGGGCTCCCATAGCCCATACAATGAGTGTGGGGGGCGGGGGGCGGGGCGGGGGGGGGGGGGTTGGGGGGCCACCCACACCCACCGGACGCGAGTATCCTGCTGGATGTCAACCCAGAATTCAAAGCCGGAGCTCCGACTCCACTCGCCGGGACTGTCTAGAGTGGGGTTCGAACCCTGCACCTTCTGGCTCATCACTAAAAACAGATGATCTGATCACTGGCTCACTGCGCCAAAGCTTCACTCCCACTGTGAGGTCAACAACACAATAAAAAAAGAATTGATATAGCACCTTTTTTTCGACCTCAGAATCTAAGTGGGGTAGAAGAGCAAAGGGATCTCGGAGTACTAATGCACAAATCACGAAAAGTAGCGACCCAGGTTAATAAGGCCATTAAAAAAAAGCAAACCAAGCACTAGGGTTTATTTCTAGAGGGATAGAATTGAGAAGTAGTGAAGTTATGCTAAACGTGCATCGAACCTTGGTTAGACCACACTTGGAGTACTGCGTACAGTTCTGGTCGCCATATTATAAAAAGGATATAGAGGCACTGGCGAGGGTGCAAAAATGATTTACAAGGATGATACCAGAAATGCGAGGCTATACCTATCAGGAAAGGATGAACAGGCTGGGGCTGAGGGGTGGCCTAATAGAGGTCTGTGAGTCAGTCAAGTGACCTCTCAGAGTTCTTGGACAAGACACCAATAGGCAGCAGCCAGTATGTTTGAGCAATAGATCAGATTTATTAAGTTTACAGCGTAATCAATACTTAACATTAGGCAATAGTCAAAATGAATAGCTCGCAGCCCTTGATCTCTGGAGCCCTTCGGCCACAGGCAACGTCGTCATAAGTCTGTCCCTTTTCTTCGCAGCAAATCTCTGTGTGAAGTTGTTCTTTGAGTATCGAGGTTTTAACCCTTTCCTTATCAACAGTTCATTTGGCCAGTGTCCATATATGGTCTTTAACAAAATCACCTTCTTTAATTGGTTCTAATGGTCAAAATACCATTGTCACTCAGGTTAAGGCTAGTAACCTGGCCACTCCTTTTCCAGTACATTTCCACTAACTCTGCTCCGCTGTCGTGTTATCTTGTTTATAGCTTTTCACCCCATTGGAATTTACCATTTCTCTTTCATTTCATGTCTCCCTGGTACAAGGCCTTTATACCAAGGGCCCATATCAGCGCTGTTTTACTTGTCTTGAGCTGTCCAGACTATCTCACTTTAATCTAACCATGATCTCTCTCATTTTATGTCCTTATACTAATTATCCTTTAAATATTGTTGCAATTAGTATTGTTAAGTGAATTCTAAGTTTTATTCAGCATCATAATATGTTATTTAATGATTTGACCTTCACTTGCAGCCTGTAGCTGTTTGTTATCAAAGCTTAGTCAAAACTGCATTTGACTGTCCTTGTAGCTGCATTCTGAACAAGTCTTAGCTTTTTAGTTACCCAGGAGTAATTATGGGTAATATTATTTGGTCAATGGCTACACTTGAAGTTATACAAATATGATTTTCATCTACTAAATATCTTTAAATATCAGCCTTTCCTACAGGTCTTTAAAATTATGAAAGGTTTTGATAGAGTAGACACAGAGAGAGTGTTTCCACTTGTGGGGAAGAGCAAAACTAGAGGCCATCAATATAAGATAGTCACCAAGAAATCCAATAGGGAATTCAGGAGAAACTTCTTTACCCAGAGAGTGGTGAGAATGTGGAACTCGCTACCACAGGGAGTGGTTGAGGTGAATAGTATAGATGCATTTAAGGGGAGGCTAGATAGACATATGAAGGAGAAGGGAATAGAGGATTACGCTGATAGATTTAGATGAGGAAAAGATGGGAGGAGGCTCGAATGGAGCATCAACGTTGGCATGGACTGGTTGGGCCAAATGGCCTGTTTCTGTGCTGTATGTCCTATGTAATCCTATGTAGGATGTCCCAAAGAGCTTTACAGCCAATGAAGTACTTTTTTTGAAGAGTAGTCACTGTTGTAATGTAGGGAAACGCGGTAGCCAAATTGCGCAGATCCCACAAACAGCAATATGATAATGACCAGATCATCTGCTTTTTTAGTGATGTTGGTTGAGGGATCAATATTGGCCCAGGACTCCCCTGCTCTTCTTCGAAATAGTGCCGTGAGATTATTTAATGTCCACCTGAGATGGCAGACGGGGCCCTCGGTTTAACATCTCATCTGAAAGACGGCACCTCCGACAGTGCAGCGCTCCCTCAGAACATAAGAAATAGATGCAGAAGTGGGCCATTCGAGCCTGCTCCGCAAATAAATAGCGCCGCAACTGCTGGCGTTCGAACCCACCCCGCAGAGACTGAAGCCTTAATCCAGCCGCCTTAGCCCACTCGGCCACACTACCACACAAAGGCTGCCTGAGTACGGTAGCATAGTGATTATGTTACTGGACTAGTAATCCAGAGGCCTGGACTAATAATCTCAGAGATGTGAGTTCAAATCCATAGTATCAGTAATGGTGACCATGAAACTACTGGATTATTGGAAAAACCCAACTGGTTCACTAATGTCCTTTAGGGAAGGAAATCTGCCGCCCTTACCCGGTCTGGCCTATATGTGACTCCAGATCCACAGCAATGTGGTTGACTCTTAACTGCCCTCTGAAATGGCCTAGCAAGCCACTCAGTTGCACCAAACCGCTACGATAAAGTCAGCACTGTGGGATTACCTTCACCTCAAGGACTGCAGCGGTTCAGGAAGGTGGCTGACCACCACCCTCGGAAGGGCAATTAGGGACGGGCAATAAATGCCAGCCTTGCCAGCGATGCCCACATCCCGTGAAGAAATAAATATTTTTTTAAATGGGCTTTGAACCCACGCCTCCAGGAGAAACTGTGATCTGAACCGTTCGGCTATCCCGGCTCCTGTGCTGGCACTGGGGGAGTGGCAGCCTAGATTGTTCAATGATCTGTCGCCGTCCCCATTGTCGGAATTTGGACATCTACCGCTCAGAATCCTCCCTACAGCCGCGCACCAGAGCAAGCTCACATGGTTCGGCTCAGGGTCCCTTGTTTCTCTTGAGTGAAGAGCAGCTTCTCTGGTCCTGCTGCCCGTGTTTGTTTGTTGTCTCACTGGACTTCCTGCCGGCAGTGTCACCTACACAAACACACACAGAGGCTGCGGAGGTCAGGGATTGCAGTGAAGCATCCCAAGGAACAACGTCCTTGTGTTTCTGCCCCAGGCCACCCAGCTCGCTGCCGCTGAGCTCCACAGTCTCGAGCGTGGAGACGCAACCAGTGCTTCATCAGCATCATGACATTTACGGGCGTGTAAATCATGCAGCAGGCAGGCAATCCCTCTCCCAGCTGTCACTCAGGCAGACCGCAGTCCATTGTAAATAGACACACTTCCACGTGTCACTAACTTAAACTCGCCTTTATGGCTGTTGTCTTTAGGACAGTTCCTCTTTTTAATTGTGCTCTGCAGGGTATGTGTTATCTGTTCGAGCCAAAGTTTGGGCTGATGGTGAGGTGGAAAGCAAAGAGAGAAATGATGCGAACAGGCTGATCACAAGACACACGTTTAGAAGCCATAAGGAGCCCGAGGGAATCGTGATTTGGAAATGTTGGGGAGTAAAGAGTATTCAAATCGGAAACAAAACCAAATAAAATAATACTGCCAGCTCTGTTCCTGTAGCTGCAGAGAACTGCTGTAAGGGGACAGGGATGGAGCTTAGCTCTCGCTGTAGAGGAACGCTCTCATTCTCACTCTGACCAGTAGCTCTGGGCGTAGATAGGACGCATTCTGCTCATTAACTCTGGGTGCAGAACCGACAGTGCAGCGCTCCCTCAGTACTGCCCCTCCGACAGCGCAGCGCTCCCTCAGTACTGCCCCTCCGACAGAGCAGCGCTCCCTCAGTACTGATCCTCCGACAGTGCAGCACTCCCTCAGTACTGACCTTCTGACAGTGCAGCACTCCCTCAGTACTGACCCTCTGACAGTGCAGCACTCCCTCAGTACTGATCCTCCGACAGCGCAGCACTCCCTCAGTACTGACCCTCTGACAGTGCAGCACTCCCTCAGTACTGATCCCCCGACAGTGCAGCACTCCCTCAGTACTGACCCTCTGACAGTGCAGCACTCCCTCAGCACTGCCCCAGCAACAGTGCAGCGCTCCTCAGTACTGACCCTCTGACAGTGCAGCACTCCCTCAGTACTGATCCTCCGACAGTGCAGCTCTCCCTCAGTACTGACCCTCCGACAGTGCAGCTCTCCCTCAGTACTGACCCTCCGACAGTGCAGCTCTCCCTCAGTACTGACCCTCCGACAGTGCAGTGCTCCTTCAGTACTGGCCCCCCCCCGCGCCCCCCGACAGTGCAGTGCTCCCTCAGTACTGCCCCCCTCCGACAGTGCGGCGCTCCCTCAGTACTGCCTCTCCGACAGTGCAGCGCTCCCTCAGTACTGCACCGCCCCCCCCCCCCACCGACTGTGCAACACTCCGTCAGTGCTGAGCACTGGGATTGTCAGCCTGGATTATATGCTGAAATCTCTGGAGTGGATCTTGAACCTCTAACCTTCTGACTCAGAGGCGAGAACACTACCCACTGTGCCACGACTGACACTGACCAGGGGCAGAAGTCGTCACCGTGCAAACTTTCACGGGGAGGAGTCTGTGTTTTTAAAAAATATATATTTAAACCGCTCATTCCTTAACGCAGAAGAAATATACCAACGCCTAAAATATGGTTGGTGCACGGAGGGAAGTTTACGGTGGAGATCTTTGGCTCCGGTGGAGGGGGGTTGGGCTGGCGTGTGGGGTAGGGAGGGAGGAGCTGTGATCAAGATAATGGGGCATCCTCTGGAGAGGGAGCAGAGCAGGCCTGCTTCACGGGAGGCCGTGAGCTCAAAGGCAGAAGCTTTAAACTCCTCACTAATTGAAAAAGCTCCAGATCACATCAGCAATAAGAACATAAGCTGAGGTTTACAACGCTGTCCTCTGTGAACATAAGAAGGAACTTAAGAAATAGAAGCAGGAGTAGGCCCCTCGAGCCTGCTCCGCCATTCAATAAGATCATGGCCAATCTTGTTCCTCATCTCCACTTTCCTGCACTATTCCCATATCCCTTGATTCCCTTAATATCCAAAAATCTATCGATCTCTGTCTTGAACATACTCAACGACAAACACAAATGCAGTAGCTCACTCACTGCATCAGGCCTGAGCAATGCCTTTGTGCCGTCTGCTATGTGAGGGGCTCAGGGTTCGCCAGTTTATAAACACCGAGGATCTCACCTTTGCTGTTTTCAACTCCCTCCATGGCCTCGTCCCTCCCTATCCCTGCAACCTCCACCAGCCTCACAACTAATGTTCCCTCTAATTTGTTTTATTGGGCCCGCGCGGCCCCATTATTGGGCTCCGTGCCCCATTCAAAATTCCGCGCATGCGCGGTTTTTCCATTTAAAAGCCGGTAAGCCGGCTGCTCGAGACGTCCAACAACAACAACAACACTGTATTTATATAGCGCCTTTAACGTAGTAAAACATCTCAAGGCGCTTCACAGGAGTATTATAAGCCAAAAAAACATTTGACACCGAGCCACATAAGGATAAATTAGGGCAGGTGACCAAAAGCTTGGTCAAAGAGGTAGGTTTTAAGGAGCATCTTAAAGGAGGAGAGAGAGATTGCGAGGCGGAGAGGTTTAGGCAGGGAATTCCAGAGCTCAGGGCCTAGGCAACAGAAGGCACGGCCACCAAAGGTTGAGCGATTATAATCAGGGATGCTCAAGAGGGCAGTATTAGAGGAGCGCAGAGATCTCGGGGGGTTGTGGCTGAAGGAGATTACAGAGATAGGGAGGGGCGAGGCCATGGAGGGATTTGAAAACAAGGATTCCAGAGCACTGTGCAGCCGCACAGCATAAAGGGAACATTGCCTACAGCCCCCCGAGATCTCTGCGCTCCTCCAATTCTGGCCTCTTGCGCATCCCCGATTTTCAGCGCTCCACCATTGACGGTCGTGCCTTCAGCTGCCTGGTCCCCATGCTCTGGAATTCCCTCCTTAAACCTCCTTTAAGACACTCCTTAAAACCTACCTCTTTGACCGACCTGTCCTAATTTCTCCTTACGTAGCCCAGTGACAAATTCTGTTTCATTACGCACCTGTGAAACACCTTGGGACGTTTTTACTACATTTAAAGGCGCTATATAAATGCAAGTTTTTTCTCCTTCAAGTATTTATCGAATTCCCTTTTGAAGGCTGCTATTGACACCCTATCAGGCAGTGCATTCCACATCCTAACCATTCCGCTCATTCCAGCTTGCAATTTCTTTTCTTCTGGGCCTTCCTGTGCATTCCATCCCGTCCACCCCGCGTCGCCGCCCCCCCCACCCCCGCCTCCGCTCCACCATGAGTGGCAGAACCTGGCCACGACCCTGACTCTTAAATGCAAGAATTCTCCAACTGCGCTTGTTCGGGCGCAATAGCAAAGAAATTAGTTCTTCTGACGAAGGGTCATCGACCTGAAACGTTAACTCTGTTTCTCTCCCCACAGATGCTGCCTCACCTGCTGAGTATTTCCAGCATTTTCTGTTTTTATTTCAGATTTCCAGCATCCGCGGTATTTTGCCTTTGTATTAGTTCTTCTGACGTTTTATTGCATTATTGTGCGCATTTATTTGAATAATTTATCCTCACTGAGACATTTTCTGTTTCTTCTCTGGCATCAGTACAAGTCACTTTAAAAATGGAAAAGCTTCTGGAGTTTAGAAGAATGAGAGATGATCTCATTGAAACTTAAAAGATTCTGAGGGGGATAGGCTAGATGCTGAGAGGATGTTTCTTCTAGGCCTTCCTGTGTATTCATCCCGCCCACCCCGCGTCACCGCCCCCCCCCCCACCCCCCACCTCTGCTCTACGATGAGTGGCAGAACCTGCAGCAACCAAGGCATGAACTCTGGATCCTGGGGAGTCTAGAACCAGGGGTCACAGTCTCAGGATAAGAGGTCGTCCATTTAGGGCTGAGATGAGGAGAAATTTCTTCACTCAGAGGGTTGTGAATCGTTGGAATTCTCTACCCCAGAGGGCTGTGGATGCTCAGTCGTTGAGTATATTCAAGGCTGAGATCGATAGATTTATGGACTCTAAGTGAATCAAGGATATGGAGATTGGGCAGGGAAGTGCAGTTGGAATCGAAGATCAGCAGCCTCGAAGGGCCACATGGCCTACTTCTGCTCCTATTTCTTATGTTCTTATGTTGTTATGTTCCCTAACTCGCACCAAGTCCCGTTCGCCCATCACCCTTGTGCTCGCTGACCTACATTGGCTCCCGGTTAAGCAACGCCTCGATTTCAAAATTCTCAGTCTTGTTTTCAAATCCCTCCATGGCCTCGCCCCATCCTATCTCTGTAATCTCCTTCAGCCCCACAACCCCCCGAGATATCTGCGCTCCTCTAATTCTGCCCTCTTGAGCATCCCTGATTATAATCGCTCAACCTTTGGTGGCTGTGCCTTCTGTTGCCTCGGCCCGAAGCTCTGGAATTCCCTGCCTAAACCTGTCCGCCTCGCTACCTCTCTTTCCTCCTTTAAGACGCTCCTTAAACTATAGACCGGTTAGCCTAACATCTGTGGTAGGTAAAATTTTGGAGTCCATTATTAAGGAGACAGTAACGGGACATTTGGATAATCATAATTTAATAGGACAAAGTCAGCATGGTTTTATGAAGGGGAAGTCATGTTTGACAAATTTGAGGAAGTAACACACAGGGTGGATAAAGGGGAACCAGTGGATGTGGTGTATTTAGACTTCCAAAAGGCATTTGACAAGGTGCCACACAAAAGATTATTGCTTAAGATAAAAAATCACGGGATTGGGGGTAATAGTCTGGCATGGATAGAGGATTGGCTATCTAACAGAAGGCAGAGAGTTGGGATAAATGGTTCATTCTCAGACTGGCAATCAGTAACTAGTGGTGTTCCGCAGGGGTCAGTGCTCGGTCCCCAACTCTTTACAATCTATATTAACGATTTGGAGGAGGGGACCGAGTGTAACATATCAAAGTTTGCAGATGATACTAAGATGGGAGGGAAAGTAGTGAGTGAGGAGGACATAAAAAATCTGCAAGGGGACATAGACAGGCTAAGTAAGTGGGCAGAGATTTGGCAGATGGAATACAATACTGGAAAGTGTGAGGTTATGCACTTTGGCAGGAAAAATAGTAGAGCAAGTTATTATCTAAATGGCAAGAAACTGGAAAGTACTGAAGTACAAAGGGATCTGGGGGTCCTGGTGCACGAAACTCAAAAGGTTAGTATGCAGGTGCAGCAAGTGATTAAGAAGGCCAATGGAATGTTGGCTTTCATTGCTAGGGGGATAGAATATAAAAATAGGGAGGTATTGCTTCAGTTGTACAAGGTATTGGTGAGACCGCACCTGGAATACTGCATACAGTTTTGGTGTCCATACTTAAGAAAAGACATACTTGCTCTCGAGTCAGTACAAAGAAGGTTCACTCGGTTAATCCCGGGGATGAGGGGATGGACATATGAGGAGAGGTTGGGTAGATTGGGACTCTACTCATTGGAGTTCAGAAGAATGAGAGGCGATCTTATTGAAACATATAAGATTGTGAAGGGGTTGGATCGGGTGGATGCGGGTAGGATGTTCCCGATGATGGGTGAAACTAGAACTAGGGGGCATAGTCTTAGAATAAGGGGCTGCTCTTTCAAAACTGAGATGAGAAGGAACTACTTCACTCAGAGGGTGGTAGGTCCATGGAATATGCTGCCCCAAAAAGCTGTAGAAGCTACATCATTACATAAATTTAAAACAGAAATAGACAGTTTCCTAGAAGTAAAGGGAATTAAGGGTTACGGGGAGCGGGCAGGAATTTGGACATGAGTCTAGGTTCGGATCGGTCATGGCCCTATGGGTAGCGTAGCGGGCCCAGGGGCCGTGTAGCCTGATCCTGCTCCTATTTCGTGTGTCCAATTATGTTAGGTTCAGGAGATGGTTCTGTGATAGTAGATTGGCGGTTAGGATCAGATCAGCCATGATCTTATTGAATGGCGGAGCAGGCTCGAGGGGCCAATTGGCCTACTCCTGCTCCTATTTCTTATGTTCTTATGTTCTAAAACCTACCTCTTTGACCAAGCTTTTGGTCACCTGCCCTAATTTATCCTTATGTGGCTCGGTGTCAAATTTTTTGTCTTAAACACGGTGGCATAGTGGTTAGCACTGGTGCCTCACAGCGCCAGGGTCCCGGGTTCGAATCTGACCTCGGGTGACTGTCTGTGGAGTTTGCACATTCTCCCCGTGTCTGCGTGGGTTTCCTCCGGGTGCTCCGGTTTCCTCCCACAGTCCAAAAATGTGCGGGTTAGGTTGATTTGGCTATGATAAATTGACCCTTAGTGTTAGGGGGGGATTAAATATGTGGGGTTATGGGGATAGGATGGGATATGTTAGGGGGAATTAAATACGTGGGGTTACGGGGGTAGGGTGGGATATGTGTACTGTGGGGATTAAAGCAGGGACAGGGTACTGGATTTGGATGATCAGCCATGATCGTATTGAATGGTGGAGCAGGCTCGACGGGCCGAATGGCCTACTCCTGCTCCTAGATTCTATGTTTCTAAAATACTCCTGTGCAGCGCCTTGGGACGTTTTACTACATTAAAGGCGCTATATAAATACAAGTTGTTGTTGTTGTTGTTGATTGTAGGTTCCTGAAGCTGCTGTACCTGAATGAAGGTTCAATGAGTTAAAATTTAACTTTTATACATAAATATCCTGGTGTGGATTTGATGCTTTCGTTGGGTCCCGATTGTTTATGCTGATTTCTGCCCATTTTAAGTTCGGTGTACCCTAATGACGTCGGGAGGATACTTGAGTGTTACTTGATGTCGGCAAATTGGCGGCATTTTCAGGTCTAATTTCCAGATTGTGGCCAAGGAGGAAACTCCAAGCTTGGACGTCTTGTCTTAAACCTCTCCCCCTGCCTCTTCTTTCCCCACCTTCCGAAGCCTCCTTAAAACCTGCCTCTTCGATCACGGTGCTGGTCACCTCCCTTCCTTCCTCTCCGACTCATCTTCATGGGTCTGTACTCTGCTTCTCCACAGGTCAGGCCAGTGGAAGGCCAACTGTATCTCTACAGCGGACTGCACTTATAAAGATATAGGGGGCGATCTTGCCAGCCCTGGGGAGGCAGGACTGCCGGGAAAATGGCAGAATCTGGGGGCAGGTACCCATCCTACCCCCAACCCGCCTCCGTGCCATCTTCCCAGGAGGCGGGTACCCAACCCGCGCTGGGTCCCGCCTCCTAGAGGCAGGAAGGGGATTACAGCCACTTAACTGCCTGTTAACAGGTAGTTAACAGCCAGTTAAGAGGATTATCCTCATTTTTCCATCAGAGGTGTGGGCTTCCTGACGTCGGGAAACCCCGCCAGGGTCAGCGAGGCGAGCAGTGGGTCCGCAGGGGTGAGAGGGGTCCAAAAGTGCGCTGTGGAGGTGAGAGATGGGTGCAAGTCTGGAGAAGTAAGTATGTGAGGTGAGTGAAAAGTGTTAGAAAAAGTTTCCTTACCTTTGTTTCTTCCTGCAGGCTTCAATCGTTGGGGATCCAGAGGCTTCGGCATCTCCGCAGCAGAGATGACAGAATGGCTGCTGCATTCTCCGATGCAACAGCCATCTGCTTTCTGCTCAGAAAATAGGTTTGGTGAGTCTTCAGTACAAGGACTCACCAAACAACAGAGAATGTCAGTGTTTGACAGCTTCTCAAAGCTGTCAAACGATGATAATTCATCTGTCAAAAATTTTTGACAGATGAAACGTCATACGCTGATGTTCTCTGTAACCAGCTTCCCCTTAATTGGCCTGCTAAGCCCGCTGGGCGGGCTTAACAAGGTCAATCAAGGGAAAATAGCGTGGGTTGGCCACAAGTCGATGGAGGCGGGACTGAAACTGAACAAGCAGCAGTCCCGCCTCCAATACGCCCCCATTGGCAAAATCACCCCCATACAGTGGGATTCAGAGATTTTAATCGACAATTAAGGTGCAAGTCACGTGTGTGACTTTTAATCAGTGCAAATTATGCCCAGAACCTGTCCACCCTTTACTCTAGGAACATTCGGAACAGGAGCAGGCCATTCAACCCCTCGCTACTCAATCAGATCATTGCTGATCTACACCTCAGCTCCATTTCTCACCGTGGCTCCATATCCCTTTATACACTTACCTAACAAAAATCTATCGAGCTCAGTCTCGAAAGCTCCAGTTGTCCCCCAGCATCCACAGCCTTTTGGGGAGGGGGGGGGGGAGAGTTCCAGATTTCCACTCTACTTTGTGTAAAGAAGGTGCCTCCTGATTTCCCTCCTGAACGGCCCGGCTCGAATTTGAAGATTCTGTCCCCTTTGTCCTTGACTCACCCGACCAGAGGAAATAGTTTCTCCGTATCGACCCTATTGCATCCTTTTAACATTTTAAACACCTCGATCAGAGCATCCTCGACCTTCAACACTCAAGGGAGTACCAGCCAGGTTTATGCAACCTGTCCTCATAATTTATCCCCTTTTAGCCCCGGGTGTCATTCTGGTCAATCTGCGCTGCTCCCCCTCCAAGGCCAATACATCCTTCCTGAGGTGCGGGGCCCAGAACTGAACGCGGTTACCCCTGCTCAATGTTCCTTGTCATTTTGCATTGGTGCCGTGCGGCCCCTTCAAGCAAAATGCCGGTAACTGTTGGATTTTTGAGGGAGACGGCTCTGGAAACCAAATGTGCGATGATGCTTTTAGATGTATTACTGGCAGTTTCTCACCCAGCTCGTCAGATTGGGATGTACAAAGCCTACCTTTATTAAAATGAGAAGTCGCACAACACCAGGTTATAGTCCAACAGATTTATTTAATTTTACAAGCTTTCGGAGCTTTCGCTCCTTCCTCAGGTAGGTTAGCAGTGAGAGAATCTCCCAGAATTCACAATTTAAACACAGACAAAATCTATTCAAATCTTTCCCTACATCAAAGACACACTAAGAGCACAGCCAAGACAATGAGATGTGTCCCAGGGGGTCCAACGTGTCAAACCACCTGCTGGCTGCATATCCTGTCAATTTGTGTTGGTTCTTGTGTTAGTCTTTTTAAAAAAAAAAACACCTGGGAAGACCGGCCATGATGTCAAGTCACGTTCTGTATCGTGACATGAACCCGATATCGCGATTGAGGCCATCCTCATGAGTGCGGAACTTGGCTATCAGTTTCTGCTCTATGATTTTGCGCTGTCGTGTATCCCGAAGGCCGCCTTGGAGAACGCTTACCCGCAGATCCGAGGCTGAATGCCCCTGGCTGCTGAAGTGTTCCCCGACTGGGAGGCAACCCTCCTGCCTGGCGATTGTTGCGCGGTGTCCGTTCATACGTTGTCTCAGTGTCTGCATGGTCTCACCGATGTACCATGCTCTGGAGCATCCTTTACTGCAACGTATCAGGTAGACAACGTTGGCCGAGTCACATGAGTATGTACCGTGTACCTGGTGGGTAGTGTCCTCACGTGTGATGATGGTATCTGTGTCCATGATTTGGCATGTCTTGCAGCGGTTGCCGTGGCAGGGTTGTGTGGTGTCTTGGTTGCTGTTCTCCTGAAAGATGGGTAATCTGCTGCGAACGATGGTACTTTTGAGGTTAGGCGGCTGCTTGAAGGCGAGTAGTGGAGGCGTGGGGATGGCCTTAGCAAGGTGTTCGTCGTCATCGATGACATGTTGAAGGCTGCGAAGAACAAGGCGTAGTTTTTCCGCTCCGGGGAAGTACTGGACGACGTAGGGTACTCTGTTGGTTGTGTCCCGTGTTCGTCTTCTGAGGAGGTCTTATTAAAGGATGGCCTGCAAATTCTAAATTGTCCTTTGAGTTTTTGCTATCCTTAAGCATACCTTGACCCCTTTAAGGGGCCGCGCGGGCTGTTCAAAATACCGCACGTGCGCTGCAAAGCCGGCTGCGCGGGGTCCCTTGAGCGCTGCACGCCCGGCGTACAGGCAACCTTGCCCCCCCACTGGGGTCTGACTATGGCTCCATACGAAAGAACTCTCATGTAGAAAAAGGACTTGCATCCTGAAGACGTCCCAAAGCACTTTGGAGCCAACAAATTACTTTGGAAATGTTGTTTTGTAGGTCAAGAACCAAGCAGTCTGCTGCTGTCAGCCTTTGGCTCAGTGGGCTAGCACTCTCACCTCTCATGAAGGTTGTGAATTCACATCCCACAGCATGAGACTCAAGCACTAAAATCTAGGTTAGCACTCCTAGTGCAGGACTAAGGGAGTGCTGCACTGTCGGAGGTGCTGTCTTTCGGATGAGATGTTAAACTGAGGTCCCGTCTGCCCCCTCAGGTGAACGTAAATAGATCCCATTGGCCACTATTTCGAGAAGAGCAGAGCGGGGGAGTTATCCCTGGGGCCAATATTTATTCCTCAATCAACATCACTAAAACAGATTATCTGGTCATTATCACATTGCTGTTTGTGGGAGCTTGCTGTGTGCATATTGGCTGCCGCATTTCCTACATTACAACAGTGACTACACTTTAAAAAAGTGCTTAATTGGCTGTAAAGCATTTGGAGACGTCCGGTGGTTGTGAAAGGCGCTGTATAAGTCTTTCTTTTCTTTTTAGGACTTCGCATTCACGCACTGTTACACTTGACTTTGATCTGTCTGCCACTGTCGTTACTGTAACTGAGTGGCGTACACTGACCTGAGATTCAGTGACATGGGAGATTCAATCAGCCTATTGCTCTTATTACCAGAACCGAGCACAGTACCAAGACAGGACATGTTTCCTGCTGTCTGTACTTGCATACCCTAATATCACCATGGTAACTGTAGTGAAATCCAGTTTTGTTTTCAAATCCCTCCATGGCCTCGCCCCTCCCTATCTCTCTAACCTCCTCCAGCCCTACAACCATTCGTGATCTCTGCGCACCTCCAATTCTGACCTCTTGAGCATCCCCGATTTTAACCGCCCGCCCCACCATTGGCGGTCGTGCCTTCAGCTGCCAAGGAACTAAGCTCTGAAATTCCCTCCCTAAATCTCTCCGTCTCCCTACCTCTCTTTCCTCCTTTAAGACGCTCCTTAAAACCTACCTCCTTGATCTGTCCTAATATCTCCTTATGTGGCTCGGTGTCAAATTTTGTTTGATAATCGCTCCTGTGAAGCGCCTTGGGACATTTTACTACGTTAAAGGTGCTATATAAATGCAGGTTGTTGTTGTGTTGCTGAACTGTAATTTATGGGGGATGGGGCACCCTAGAAAATGGCCTCAGAACCTCATTGTCAATATACTTTCCAATTTTACATTTTGCGGTGGGGTGCACACAGAGAGGGATTGAGAAATAAAATTGCTTAATGTGGATATCTGACCCATGTCTGGCACAGATTAACTAGCTGGCTCGAAAATCTTCGGACACACTCTGACCAATGAGAAAAGACTAAAGACCTCGTCCTCGTCTCTAGACTGAGAACGAAAAAGGAAGAGTTACCCTAAAAACAGCTAACAAGCAACAGCAAGGTTTTCGATGGCAAGACAGCAGATATTGCTAAGAGTTAGTCAACACCACGTTAATCACATCATTTGATTCACTAGACAACAACACTAACTTGCATTTATATAGCACCTTTAATGTAGACAAAATGCCCCAAAGCGCTTGTCACCCCATGGCTCAGTGGGTAGCACCCTCGCCTCTGAGTCAGCAGGTTGTGGGATCAAGTCCCAATCCCGAGACTGGAACACAAAAATCTAGGTTGACACTCCAGTGCAATACTTACAATTTTGTTTAATAACAATCCTGTGAAGAAAGACTTGCATTTCTACAGCGCTTTTCACAATCACCGGACGTCCCAAAGCGCTTTACAGCCAATCAAAGTACTTTTTGAAATGCAGTCACTGTTGTAATGTAGGAAACGCAGCAGCCAATTTGCGCACAGCAAGCTCCCACAAACAGCAATGTGATAATGACCTCTACTTACCATAGACCAACCCTTTTGTTCTTTTATTCCTCCCCCCAGCTTCCCCCTTGCATTTTTATCTGTTTAATTTCTTGCTTTTCGCTCAGTTCCGACGAAGGGTTTCGACCTGAAACGTTAACTCTGTTTCTCTCTCCACAGATGTTGCCTGGCCTGCTGAGTTTTTCCAGCGTTTTCTGCTGTTATTTCGGATTTCCAGCATCCGCAGTATTTTGCTATCATACTGAGATTAACTAGCTGGCTGCACTGTCGGAGGTGCCGTCTTTCGGATGAGATGTTAAACCGAGGCCCCATCTGCCCTCTCAGGTGGCTGTAAAAGATCCCATGGCCACTATTTCGAGGAAGAGCAGGGGAGTTATCCCCGGTGTCCTGGGCCAATATTTATCCCTCAACCAACATCACTAAAACAGATTATCTGGTCAATATCACATTGCTGTTTGTGGGAGCTTGCTGTGCGCAAATTGGCTGCTGCGTTTCCTACATTACAACAGTGACTGCATTTCAAAAAGTACTTTGATTGGCTGTAAAGCGCTTTGGGACGTCCGGTGATTGTGAAAAGCACTGTAGAAATGCAAATCTTTCTTCACAGGATTGTTATTAAACAAAACTTGACACCGAGTCACATATGGAAATATTAGGACAGGCTTGGCCAAAGGGGTAGGTTTTAAGGAGCGTCTTAAAGGAGGAGAGAGAGGCAGAGAGGTTTAGGGAGGGAATTCCAGAGCGTAGGGCCCAGGCAGCTGAAGGCACGGCCGCCAATGGTGGAGCGATGGAAATCAGGGATGAGCAAGAGGCCAGAATTGGAGGAGCGCAGAGATCTCGAAGGGTTGTAGGGAAAAGGTTACAGAGATAGGGAGGGGCGAGGTCATGGAGAGATTTGAAAACAAGGATGAGAATTTTAAAATCGAGGTGTTGCTGGACCGGGAGCCAGTGTAGGTCAGCGAGTACAGAGTGATGGGTGAACGGGACTTGGTGTGAGTTAGGATACGTGCAGCACGCCAGTTATTGGAAGAAATAAAATCCCACATAACAGCACAGCTTTCAGTCTGAAGTAGAATCTCAGGCTTCGACTGCCCATTGTGACTGATAACCCTCTCAACCTCTGCCAAAGTACTCTTGCCATTTAAACGGTTTACAATTGTACAACATCTGAGAGATGCTTGTAGATAGTGGAGTTAGAAACATAGAAATTTACAGAACAGAGAATGAAAGAAAGAAAGAATTAGTATTTATATAGCACTTTTCACAACCTCAGGACGTCCCAAAGCGCTTTACAGCCAATGAAGTACTTTTTGAAGTGTAGTCACTGTTGTAATGTAGGAAACGCAGCAGCCAAATTGTGCACAGCAAGCTCCCACAAACAGCAATGTGATAATGACCAGATAATCTGTTTTAGTGATGTTGGTTGAGGGATAAATATTGTCCAGAACACCGGGGAGAACTCCCCTGCTCTTCTTCGAATTAGTGCCATGGGATCTTTTATGTCCACCTGAGAGAGAGCAGACGGAGCCTCGCTTTAACGTCTCATCCGAAAGACAGCACCTCCGACAGTGCAGCACTCCCTCAGCACTGCACTGGGAGTGTCAGCCTAGATTTTGCGCTCAGCTTTCTGGAGTGGGAGCAGAGGAGGCCATTCGGCCCATCGTGCCTGGCCCAGCTCTTTGCTACAGCAATCCCAAATTAATCTCACTGCTCCACGCTCTCGCCTTAGCCCTGTATTTTTCCTCTGCTTCAAATATTTATCTACCCTTCTCTTAAAAGGTGCAGTCATCTCTGCTTCAATTGCTCCCACTGGTAAAGCATTCTGCGTTCCAACAGCTCCCCACAGAGAGACATGTCTTCCGCCATCGCTCCTCACTTTCTTAGTGCAATTTCAAATGGTGGCCTCTCATCCTTGTCTCCTGTATTCACTCTATCAAAACTCTTCATAATTATATTAAAAATAAACAATAAATCCTCTCTCCACATTCTCTCCTCCAGAGGAAATGCTCCCAGTATCTCAGGTCTTTCCTCATTACTGGATTCCCATGTCCCTAGTATCACCCTGGTGAGTCTTTGCTGAATGCTTTCTACAACTTTAATGTCCCTTCTACAATGGGAGGCCAAATTCCTGCAACTGTGACTTTATTGTTGTCTTTTACAATTTTTTCATTTCTATTTTTGCTCTTGTACTCTATGCCACTGTTTATAAAATCCAAAATGCCACAAATTCCGAGTAGTTATGCATCAATTTCATTCTGTGAATTGGGGAAGGATACTCCCATGTGATAGTTGCCTTTATACCTTCTCTACATTCTACTGAAACCGTACACCTTCTCTACGTTCTAATGAGAGACTGTACACCTTCTCTACATTCTACTGAAACCCGTATACACCTCTCTACATAACCGTACACCTTATCTACATTCTATGAGGACTGTACACCTTCTCTACATTCTACTGAGAGACTGTACACCTTCTCTACATTCTACTGAAACCGTACACCTTCTCTACATTCTACTGAGAGACTGTACACCTTCTCTACATTCTACTGAAACCGTACACCTTCTCTACATTCTATTGAGAGACTGTACACCTTCTCTACGTTCTATTGAGAGACTGTACACCTTCTCTACATTCTACTGAGAGACTGTACACCTTCTCTACATTCTACTGAGAGACTGTACACCTTCTCTACATTCTACTGAGAGACTGTACACCTTCTCTACATTCTACTGAGAGACTGTACACCTTCTCTACATTCTACTGAGAGACTGTACACCTTCTCTACATTCTACTGAGAGACTGTACACCTTCTCTACATTCTACTGAGAGACTGTACACCTTCTCTACGTTCTATTGAGAGACTGTACACCTTCTCTACGTTCTATTGAGAGACTGTACACCTTCTCTACATTCTACTGAAACCGTACACCTTCTCTACATTCTACTGAGAGACTGTACACCTTCTCTACGTTCTACTGAGAGACTGTACACCTTCTCTACGTTCTACTGAGAGACTGTACACCTTCTCTACGTTCTACTGAGAGACTGTACACCTTCTCTACGTACTACTGTGAGACTGTACACCTTCTCTACGTTCTACTGTGAGACTGTACACCTTCTCTACGTTCTACTGAGAGACGGTACACCTTCTCTACGTTCTAGGCTGACACTCCAGTGCTGAGGGAGCGCTGCAATGTCGGAGGTGCCGTCTTTCAGGAAAGACGTTAAACCGAGGCCCCGTCTGCTCTCTCAGGTGGACGTAAAAGATCCCATGGGCACTATTTCGAGGAAGAGCAGGGGAGTTCTCTCCGATGTCCTGGGGCCAATATTTATCCCTCAACCAACATCACTAAAACAGATTATCTGGTCATTATCACATTGCTGTTTGTGGGAGCTTGCTGTGCACAAAATTGGCTGCCGCGTTTCCTACATTACAACAGTGACCACACTTCAAAAAGTACTTCATTGGCTGTAAAGCGCTTTGGGATGTCCTGAGATCGTGAAAGGTGCTGTAGAAATATAAACTTTTTACTACGTTAAAGGCGCTGTATAAAAACAAGTTGTTGTTGTTGTGCTTCTTTCTCTCTTTCTTTCTTTCTTTCTCTCTTTCTCTCTTTCTTTCTCTCTTTCTCTCTTTCTTTCTCCGCACACCTTCTCTACATTCCACTGAGCGATGGTAACCCTTTGGCCAAGCTGTCACCCTTTCCTAATATCCCCTTCTTTGGCTCGCCGTCCATTTTCCTTTCCTTTCTGTGAAGTACCTGGGGACGTGTTGCTACCCCAAGGTGCGCTGTTACATAAATGCAAGTTGTTGTCAGTGAGCGGCGAGGATTGGGAGGCAAGAATTTTAAAAAGAGAAAAAAGGAAGAGGGGAAAAGTAATAAATACTTTAACAACGAAAAAAACTCGCACTGATTACAGCATTACCTCATGTGGGAATACCCCTTTAACCCTTCCCAACACTGCCTGTTTAGATAGCCAACACATATCTCAGTCTGCAAACTCCAAAAGAAAATCTGGTTAATGAAAGACTTTAAGGATCCATAGAGGATTTCCTGTACAGGGCTGGGTTTGTTTCCCAATAACTGTGAGCTAGATTAGCCACACTCAAAACACAATGGCTGGCCTGCTGGGCACAATAAGATTATTGGATTGACGGAGGGCACTGGGGAGGATTTCCTAAATCACTTCCTTCTGCAGCTATCAACTGCTTTGTAATTTATTATCGAGCAGGCTACAGCCCACAGGCCCTCAGCATGGAATAATTTATTCACCAAACACACTGGGAAAGCATTAGGCAAAGCAGTCAGGCACATCAGACCCTTCATTAGCACCAGTAAATGCGCCTTAAGAGAGACCCCAGCTGGTGTCGGCCTGCAGGGAGGGCTTCAAACACTCTCAGTCCCCCACCCCGCCCCCACCACTCCCCACAAACTAAATAAACAAATGTGCTTCATTAAATAAGCCCAACAGTTGTCCATTTCAGTTGGTCAGTGACACTGCTCGAGTGACAAGAGGGAAAGAACGAGAGGGACTTCAGAAGAGGTCTCGGTTTCTTTCGCGAATTTCTTTCAGGTTGCGACCTTCGTCGCTCCAGCGTCAGATCTGCTTCCTTCAGAAGTTCACCAGCACGCAAGCTCCATTACGATGTTGCTGGTGTTGTCCTCCTGTGACCATATCAAGGTAAGGCCTCTTGTTAACCAAGACAAATGTATATAGAGAAACGGAACGACAGACTTGCATTTCTCTAGCGCCTTTCACAACCTCAGGACATCCCAAAAGCGCTTCACAGCCAATTAAGTTCTTTTTGAAGTGTAGTCACTGTCGTAATGTGTGAAACGTGGCAGCCAATTTGTGCACAGCAAGCTCCCACCAACAGCAATGACCAGATAATCTGGTTTAGTGATTTTGGTTGTGGGATAGATATTGGCCAGGACACCAGGGAGAGCTCCCCTGCTCTTCTTCGAATTGCAGTGATATCTTTTACGTCCACTTGAGAGGGCAGACAGGGCCTCGGTTTAACGTCTCATCCGAAAGACTGGAGTGTCAGCCTAGATCAGGTGCTCAAGTCTCTGGAGTGGGACTTGAACCCACAACCTTCTGACTCAGAGGTGTTGAGCCACAGCTGACACAAGGAAGCAACAGCAGAAGTGTCAGCCATGCCTCTGTGGGCAGCACTCTCGCCTCTGCATCAGAAAATATTTGGTTTAAGTCCCACTCCAGAGACTTGAGCACAAAAATCTAAGCTGACTCTCCAGTGCAGTGCTGAGGGAGCGCCGCACTGTCGGAGGTAACTCTTTCAGATGAGACACTAAACCAAGGCTCCAACTGCCTTCTTTGGCCAACGTTTATCCCTTAACCAACATCACTAAAACAGACGATCTGGTCATTTTAATTCATTGCTGTTTGTGGGAGCTTGCTGTGCGCAAATTGGCTGCCATATTTCCTACATTACAACAGTGACTACACTTCAAAAAGTATTTCAGTGGCTGTGAAGCGCTTTGGGACTTCCTGAGGATGGGACGGTGCTATAGAAATGCAAGTCTTTTCTTTCTCTTTCACCTGTCGGTGCTGTGGTCACCCAATGTGCGGGCCTTGCTCAGGTGTAGCCCAAGTAGACCTGCTGGATTTGATAAGGCCGGTTGCCAGAAAGGTTGTGGGGCTGGAGGAGGTTACAGAGATCGGGAGGGGCGAGGCCGTGGAGGGATTTGAAAACAAGGATGAGAATTTTGAAATCGAGGCGTTGCTTAACCGGGAGCCAATGTAGGTCAGCGAGCACAGGGGGTGATGGGCGAACGGGACTTGGTGCGAGTTAGGATACAGCACAGAAGGACACCATTCGGCCCATCGTGCCTGTGTCGGCTCTTTGAAAGAGCTACCCAAATAGTCCCACTTCCCCTGTTCTATCCCCATAGTTCTGCAAATTTTTCCTTTTCAAATTTATCCCCAATTCTTTCTTTTTATCCAAGAAGGTGCTCATGGGGAGCAATCATCAGAAGCACCTGAGCGAGAGAGGAATGAGAATTGCTGAACCAGTATTTCTGCTTGTAGCCCCGGTTTCAGAATGACAAAGATTTGCATTTATATAGCGCCTTTCACAACCTCGGGACGTCCCAAAAGCTCTTTACAGCCAATGAAGTACTTTTTGATGTGTCGCAGGTAGTGAGATGCCATTTCGCCACAAGACCTTCCAACGGTGGCTCAGTTGGAGTTCCAGGTTCGTCTCTCAGTCGACGCTAAGTTAACTGATTCGAGGCAGGGCAGCAAATAAGACTGGCCTCGGCATCCCCCTGGCGACGGTCCCCGTTCCTGATCGCTGTCCACTCAGCCCTGCCGAAAGCGCTCCCGTCGTTCAGCTGTGCTGCCCCCTGCGGCCGAATAGTCTGCTGGCACTGGGCTCGTGCATAAAGCAGGGGCTGTCTCCGAGTTACCGTGGAGCTCCCATGGGACCGAGCTGTGGTACGAGTCAGGGAGAGGGGCTGAGAGACAGCTCTATGAATTTGAACGCAGCGGGATGAAAGTGGGTGAAACAGTGGCAAGTGGCAGGCACGCGATTGGGGGACATTATCCCCGTTTGCATTATCATCTTAGTCCTTCTGTTGCCTGGGCCCTAAGCTCTTGAATTCCCTCCCTAATCCTCTCCGCCTCTCCGCTTCTCTCTCCTCCTTTAAGACGCTCCTTAAAACCTACCTCTTTGACCAAGCTTTTGGTCATCTGCCCTAATTTCTCCTTATATGGCTCGGTGTCAAATTTGTTGTCTTATAACACTCCTGTGAAGCACCTGGGGACGTTTTACTACGTTAAAGGCGCTATATAAATACAAGTTGTTGTTGTTGTTTTGGAAAAGGAGCCTGGAATTTGCGCAAGTTAAATTTCGCACTTCTACCGCACAAGTACTGTGCCCAAAAGCGGCAAAAAATAAAATTGCGGGAGGGTGGGAAGAATGGTCACCTTTTTGTGAGCTTGTATTATTTCGGTAAGATTTTTATTTTGTTTGTGACTGAAGGTGAGCTCCAGCACCAAGATCGGGACTGAGGGCTGGAAGCACACTGGTAAAGTGCTAGCTCATTACTTTTCGCCTCTATCCCTTGATTGGGGTATTAATCCCATTTAAAGGGCCCCGCCCCATATTAAAAGGAGCAGATGCACTGCAGTGACGAGTGTTGTTCTCCTTAAAAGAAAGACTTGCATTTCTACAGCGTCTTTCACGACCTCAGGACGTCCCAAAGCGCTTTACAGCCAATGAAGTGCTTTTTAAAGTGTGGTCACTGTTGTGATGTAGGAAAAGTGGCAGCCAATTTGCGCACAGCAAGCTCCCACAAACAGCAATGTGATAATGACCAGATCATCTGTTTTAGTGATGCCTTAGAGCAGAGAAGGTTAAGGGGAGATTTGATAGAGGCGTTCAAAATCATGAAAGGTGTTGATAAGAGTAAATATGGAGAAACTGTTTCCACTGACAGGAGGGTCGGTAACCAGAGGACACAGATTTATGGTAATTGGCAAAAAAAACCAGGGGGGGAGATGAGGAGAATTATTTTACGCAGCGAGTTGTTATGATCTGGGAAATGCGCTGCTTGAAAGGGTGGCGGAGGCAGCTTCAATAGTAACTTTCAAAAGGGAATCGGATACATACTTGAAAAGGAAGAATTTACAGGGAAACAACAACAGAAAACACTGGAAAAACTCAGCAGGCCAGGCAACATCCGTGGAGAGAGAAACAGAGTTAACGTTTCAGGTCGAAACCCTTCGTCAGAACTGAGAAAAAAGCAGGAAATGAAACAGATAAAAAAGCAAGGGGGAGGCTAGGGGGAGGAATAAATGTGGTAAGTAGATATACAGGGATATGGGGAAAGAGCAGGGGGGGAGTGGGACCAATTGGATCGCTCTACTAAAGAGCCGACACTGGCACGATGGGCCGAATGGCCTCCTTCTGTGCTTTGTGGTTCTATGATTCTGTGTCGAATGATTGCCTTACAGCGCTGCTGATCAGTAGCGTTAGTCTTAAACATTTATGGTGTTTTGGGAAGCTTAAGCACTATGGCTGGGAGGAAGAAATGTAACAGGTAAGGCAAACCCAAATCATTACTTCAAATTAAGGCAGGAAAATAGGACCAGAGGGACATTAATTGAAATGAGTGAAAAGTAAATTTAAAACAGATATTCGGAAGAACTTCTTTGCTAAACAAAAATAAATGGTTGAGATAATCTGTCAAGCAGGATAATAGGGACAATGGCACTAGTTTGTTTATATAGGACTTGCTTTCATTTGGGTTCGGGGAGATGGGTTTACCGATGAGTCCGTTTCTGGAAATCCCATTACTAAATCCAGCTTCCTTATCCCAATAGCAGTCTGGTAGAATCCAGTATTTGTCCTGGGTCTACAATTCTGCCCTTGGGATTTAGTTAAGGAAAACACATTTGAGGTAATTGGCAAAAAAGCCAGAGGGGAGATTTTTTTTTTACTCAGCGAGTTGTTATGATCTGGAATGCGCTGCCTGAAAGGGTGGTGGAGGCAGATTCAATAACAGCTTTCAAAAGGGAACTGGGGATAAACTTGAAAAGGAAAAATTTTGCAAGGCTATGGAGCAAGAGCAGACAAGTGGGACTATTTGGATAGCTCTTTCAAGGAGCCGGCACAGGCATGATAGGCCTAATGGCCTACATAGGATTACATAGGATATATGGCACAGAAACAGGCCATTCGGCCCAACCAGTCCATGCCGGCGTTTATGCTCCACTCGAGCCTCCTCCTGTCTTTCCTCATCTAACTCTATCAGCATAACCCTCTATTCCCTTCTCCCTCATATGCTTGTCTAGCCTCCCCTTAAATGCATCTATACTATTTGCTTCAACCACTCCCTGTGGTAGTGAGTTCCACATTCTCGCCACTCTCTGGGTAAAGAAGTTTCTTCTGAATTCCCTATTGGATTTCTTGGTGACTATCTTATATTGATGGCCTCTAGTTATGCTCTTCCCCACAAGTGGAAACATTCTCTCTGTATCCACTCTATCAAAACCTTTCATAACTTTAAAGACTTCTATTAGGTCACCCCTCAGCCTTCTCTTTTCCAGAAAAAAGTGAACCAGCCTGTTCATCCTTTCCTGATATGTATACCCTCGCATTTCTGGCATCATCCTTGTAAATCTTCTCTGCACCCTCTCCAGTGCCTCTATATCCTTTTTATAATATGGTGACCAGAACTACACGCAGTACTCCCAAGTGTGGTCTAACCAAGGTTTGATACAGGTTTAGCATAACTTCCCTACTTTTCAATTCTATCCCTCTAGAAATAAACCCTAGTGCTTGGTTTGCTTTTTTTATGGCCTTGCTAACCTGCGCCGCAGCTTTTAGTGATTTGTGTATTTGTACTCTTCGATCCCTTTGTTCCTCTACCCCACCTAGACTCGCACCCTCCAAGTGATAAGTGACCTCCCTATTTTTCCTACCGAAATGTAATACCTCACAATTATCTGTGTTGAACTTCATTTGCCAATTATTTGCCCATTCTGCAAGTTTATTAATGTCCTCCTGTAACTTGTTGCAGTCTTCTTCTGTGCTGTATCCTAATTCGCACCAAGTCTCGTTCACCCATCACCCCTGTGCTCGCTAACCTGCATTGGCTCCTGGTTAAGCAACGCCTCGATTTTAAAATTCTCATCCTTGTTTTCAAATCCCTCTACGGCCTCGCCCCTCCCGATCTCTGTAACCTCCTCCAGCCCCACAACCTTTCTGGCAACCGGCCTTATCAAATCCAGCAGGTCTACTTCGGCTACACCTGAGCAAGGCCGGCACATTGGGTGACCACAGCACCGACAGGTGAAAGAGAAAGAAAAGACTTGCATTTCTATAGTGCCTTCCCGTCCTCAGGGAGTCCCAAAGCACTTCACAGCCAATGAAATACTTTTTGGAATGTAGTCACTGCTGTAATGTAGAAAACGTGACAGCCAATTTGCACACAGCAAGCTCCCACAAACAGCAATGTGATAATGACCAGATCATCTGTTTTTTAGTGATGTTGATTGAGGGATAAATATTGGCCCCAGGACACCGGGGATAACTCCCCTGCTCTTCTTCGAAATAGTGGCCATGGGATCTTTTACGTCCACCTGAGAGAGCAGACTGGGGCCTCGGTTTAACGTCTCATGTGAAAGCGGCACCTCCGATAGTACAGCGCTGGAGTGACAGCCTAGATTTCGAGCTCACGCCTCTGCAGTGGGGCTTGAATCCATGACCTTCTAACTCAGAAGTGAGAGTGCTACCCACTGAGCCACAGCTGACGACTTATGACAAATATGGGGCCTGAGGGGAGTGTTTGCATGTGGAGTTGTCTGTATGTAATGTATGAAGGTATTTGAAAGATACTAATTGATTTGATTAAGAAGAAAGATTTTGTGTTTGCCAGGCAGGCTGCCTGCCATCTCAGCCTGATGAGATTTGGCCATTTGGGGCCTGCTGTATGCTAATAGAGTTTAGACTGATAAATAGCCTCCACTAGCCAAACCATTTGTCCAGACCTCGTCTACAAGTAACAACAGGGCCCAGCTGGGGTTAATATCTCCAGGGCCAGTGTCAAAATCACATTAAAGGTGCCCATTCCCCTGTGTACAAGGACAGTGCGGAGAGAAGATAAACTGAGCAGGTCCGAGGTGTTTAGGCATTTTTGAGCCTCTTTGTCGAAACCTGCGCTATTGCCACTGGTCCCTGAAGCACAGGGCAACCATGGGTACTGCCGTATCACGCTTATGTTACTGGTCTAGTAATGCCTGGATTACTAATGTTTACAGAGGGTCCCTGGGTGTATGTTAATATTTAGAGAGGGTCCCTGGGTGTATGTTAATATTTACAGAGGGTCCCTTGGTGTATGTTAATATTTACAGAGGGTCCCTTGGTGTATGTTAATAATTACAGAGGGTCCCTGGGTGTATGTTAATATTTACAGAGGGTCCCTTGGTGTATGTTAATATTTACAGAGGGTCCCTGGGTGTATGTTAATATTTACAGAGGGTCCCTGGGTGTATGTTAATATTTACAGAGGGTCCCTGGGTGTATGTTAATAATCAGTCAGGGCCCCCACCCCTTCTCACTATCCAGTGACCCTATGCTGCAAAATGCCCCATATGTTCAAATGAGATCTGGATTGGGCTCGGCTGTGATGCTTCCCACAGCCAAATAACCCGGCAGCACTCACTGCGTAGGCTCACACACAAACAGTAGCGGCTTGGGTGAGGTCATGGGCCCCAGCGCAAGTGGCTTCAATAAAGAGCAGTGGAGAATACTGGAGAGAGGAAGGAACAAAGAGATTGGTCTATAATTGAATTGGAAACCAGACCAGACTGACAGGCTGACTCAATATACAAAAGATGAGCTAAATATTCATGAGGTGGCCGGTTTAAATGAAGAGGTCTCCAAGATCTCCAGCTATCTTACTTGGGCATTGAGGACACACCAAACAATGAGACCCAAGGAGAGGGTGCAGAGTTTGTGGACAAAACAATAAGCAAATGGGAACGGTAGTGTAGTGGTAATGTCACTGGGCTAGTAATCTCAGAGGCCTGGATTAATGATCCAAGAAATGTGAGTTCAAATCCCATCATAGCAGCTGGGAACATTTGAATTCAATTAAATAAATCTGGAATAATTACTATTATCAGTAATGGTAACAGTGAAACTATCTGGATTGTCATAAAAACCCATCTGGTTCACTAATGTCCTTTAGCGGAAGGAAATCTGCTGGCCGAAATGTGACTCCAGACCCACAGCAATGTGGTTGACTCTTAACTGCCCCTCTGAAATGGCCTAGCCAGCCATTGTAACAAACCACTACAAAACATAATAACTCCCTACCTAACAGCACTGTGTGGTGGTACCTTCACCACATGGACTGCAGTGGTTTAAGAAGGCAGGTCACCACTACCTTCTCGAGGGCAATTAGGGATGGGCAATAAATGCTGGCCTTGCCAGTGATGCCCATAAATGAATAAAACATTTTTTTTTAAATCTCATTGAACCGGCCCACTGAATGAGCCTCCAGAATTTATAAATGGGATGCAAGTCCCTGAAAGCGCAACGGTGAGGAGAACCTGTCAGCTTTCAGATGTATGTGTTCGATGCTGAATTACGGATTGATCAAGGGAGATAAATTCCTCCCACCCATGATCTGTTCAGCAGAGGCCAACGCATATATAATTCGAAAAATGTGTACAAGATCGTGCTGCTGTGAGTTCTTACCCGCTACTGTACTTGACAAGCTATTCAGTGCACTGCCCATTACATGGACTCGAACATGTGAAGGAGAGACTGATTATTCACAGCGTAGACACAGTCCTCCCTCTGTCTCCCTCCCTCTGTTTAGAGGTGGTTCTGTAATGTAAGCGAGACTATCTGAGGCTGAACCAGACTGTTCGCAACCTTGGCATCCTATTTGACCCCGAGCTGAGCTTCCGACCCCGTATCCTCTCCCTCACCAAGACCGCCTACTTCCACCTGCGTATAATTGCGTGTCTACGCTCCCGTCTCAGCCCGTCTGCTGCTGAAACCCTCGTCCATGCTTTTGTTACCTCCAGACTCAGCTATTTCAACGCACTCCTGGCTGGCCTCCTATCTTCCACCTCTGCTCACAGGCTCTGCTGCCCCGTGTCCTAACTCGCACCAAGTCCCGTTCGCCCATCACCCCCTGGGCTCGCTGACCTACATTGGTTCCCGGTCCGACAACGCCTCGATTTTAAAATTCTCATCCTTGTGTTCAAATCCCTCCATGGCCTCGCCCCCCTCCCTATCTCTGTACCTTCCTCCAGCCCTACAACCCCCGAGTACTCTGTGTTCCTCCAATTCTGGCATCTTGTGAATTCCCAATTTCTTTCGCCCCCTCCTAGGCCTTAAGCTCTGGAAATTCCTCCCTAAACCTCTCCGCCTCTCTACCTCTCTCTCCTCCTTTAAGAACCTCCTCAAAACCTACCTCTTTGACCAAGCTTTTGGACTCCTGTCCTATCATCTCCTTATGTGGCTCGGTGTCAAATATTGTCTGGTTACACTCCTGTGAAGCACGTTGGGACGTTTTTACTACATTAAAGACACTATCTAAATGCAAGTTGTTATTGTGGAGACAGCGAAGGTGGCAAAGTGCCATTGGCATCTAAGTTGGGTGGGTGTTTTCAGCAGGGCTGGGTGGGTGCTGCTGACTACCAGAAACTCTCTGCCTGCCCACAACTGGTCAGATCAGCAAGCTGGAGTTTACAAAGCTGTCCTCTGTGAACATAAGAGAGAACATAAGAAATAGGAGCAGGAGTCGGCCGTACGATCAATAAGATCATGGCTCATCTTCAACCTCAACTCCACTTTCCCGCCCGATCCCCCATATCCCTCGATTCCCTTAGTGTCCAGAAATCTCTCGATCTCTGTCTTGAATATACTCAACAACTGAGCCTCCACAGCCCTCTGGGGTAGAGAATTCCAAAGATTCACCACCCTCTGAGTGAAGAAACTTCTCCTCATCTCAGTCCTAAATGGCCGACCCCCTTATTCTGAGACTGTGACCCCTGGTTCTAGACTCCCCAGCCAGGGGAAACATCCTCCCTGCAGCTGCCCCGTCAAGCCCTGTAAGAATTTTATAACTTTCAGTGTTGGGGGAAGGTCCACGCTGGACAAGTAAAGTGACAGTCGCCACGTTTAAGCAGCAGTGTCGGTGCGATCCTGAATCGTCAGCTATCAGAATCCACCCCTGCAATGTAAACAGCGTGAGTTCAGACAAAAGAAAAATAGAAAGACTTGCATTTATAAAGAGAGAGAGCACCAGAATCCTTAACACGCTGGAGGGCCACATCCGACTCCACAGTATAAATGTGCCCTAGCTCTCTCTCTCTCTTTCCTTTCTCATGCCTTTCTTTATCACACTCTCTGTTTATGTCTGTCTCATTCTCTCTCTCTACACTCTGCGGGCAGGACCTGCTAGCTGCCTCATCCTGTGCTGTGTCAATGCCCCACTTCCCGTTGTGGATTAAGCTCTTCGATCGTGTCGGAGAAACCCCGAAGCTGCACATTCCCTCCTCTATTCATTTTGATTTTTAAAAGTTCTCGTTAATTTTCACCTGAAGGCACTGACTCCTTGTTGGGGCAGCGTTCTTCACAGGCACCAGCCATCCTCCGGTACCTCCCCCCAACTGTTCACAGCTCGTGTTGAAGACGAGCATTAGCAGGCTGTTCGACTGCAAGGTGCATCACAGCGAAGCCTGATCCTGGATTCACTCGGTGCACGCGTGCTTCCAGTAGGGGTTGTTACACAGTGATCAGGAGCAGGAACCCCTGGCCGATTTTTCTTTCTCTGGCCCAGAGGTGCTGAGGCTATTTGCATGGTCTCCTGCCAATGTTCCCTCTTTTTATTTTGGTGCGTGGTCCCTTTAACTGGCTGCGCTGCCCGTTCAAGTTTTCGTGCATGCGCGGTGAGCGGCCTGCACGGGACCTCTAGGCTGCTGCGGGGGCCGTGTGGCCACGCAACTTAGCGGAAACATTGTTCCCCGCCCCACCTCCGCCTCTCATAACTGAGATCGAATAATGCAGCACCACTGGTCTGGGAGTCAAACCTGGGACCTTCATAGTTTATAAAATAAAAACAGAAAATGCTGGAGATACTCAGCAGGTCAGGCAGCATCTGTGAAGAGAGAAACAGAGTTAACGTTTCAGGTCGATGACCTTTCGTCAAAACTGGAAAAAAGCAGGAAATGGAACAGATTTTCAAGCAAGTGTAGAGGCTGGGAAAGGGGGGAGGGGATGAAAGAACTAAAGGGAAGGTCTGTGATGGGATAGAAGGCGGGAGAGGTTAAGAGACATTAAGAGATGTTCAAGGCAAAAGGAGATGGTAATGGGACAGGTTAAGAAACAAAGGATGGCTCTAGATGAAGTGTAAATTGCGCTGGTGAAGAACACCTCGAGTCTCTTCACCGGGAGCAAGTGGAAGCCAAGCGCAAACAGTGGAAGGAGCGCACGTCAACCCAAGCACCCCACCCACCCGCCCCTTCAACCACCGTCTGCCCCACCTGTGACAGAGACTGCAGGTCCCGCTTCGGACTCATCAGTCACCTGAGAACTCATTTTTAATGTGGAAGCAAGTCATCCTCGGTTCCGAGGGATTGCCTCAGAAGAAGAGAAGAGAAGAAGAAATTGCGCTGGCAGAATGAAAGACAGCTGCCATGTGGGAGAGAAGAACAGAAGGCACAAACAAAAAGTGTGGATATTTGGCTCCGCGACATGTATTGGGCAAATTCGCCAAGTCGCGAAGTGGAGCCTTGCACCCTCATTTCCCTCCCTAAACCTCTCCGGCTCTCTGCCTCTCTCTCTCCTCCTTAAAGGCGCTCCTTAAAACCGACCTCTTTGGCCAAGCTGTCCTATATCTCCTTCTGTGGCTCGGTGTGTGTTTGATAATCGCCCCTGTGAAGCGCCTTGGGACCTGTTAAAGGCGCTGTATAAATACAAGTTGTTGCTGTTGTATCCGGATACCCGAGGGTGTTAATTATCCCCAACAATCAATTAATTATCCAACAGGACGTTTCATCCAAAGACAAATCTGGTCCTTTACTGCCTCCCAGTGGCAAGAGAAGTGAACAGGCAGAAGAGCAGGGAGCTGTCTGCAGCAGCGATTAGGCATTCTACAGCCCTCTGGACTCAACATAGAGTTCAACAATTTCAGATCATAACCTCGGCCCCTATCACACATATATATATATTTTATCCACACTTTTTGTTTGGCCTTTTTTTCTTCCCTCCCACATGGCAGCTGTTCATTCTGCCAGCGCAATTCACACTTCATCTGGAGCCATCCTTTGTTCCTTAACCTGTCACATTACCACCTCCTCTTGTCTTGAATATCTCTTAATGTCTCTCAATGTCTCTCAATCTCTCCTGCTTTCTATCCTGTCACTGACCTTCCCTTTTGTTCTTTCATCCCCTCCCCCATTTCCCAGCCCCTAAACCTGCTTTAAAATCTATTCCATTTCCTGCTTTTTTCCAGTTCCGACGAAGGGTTTCGACCTGAAACGTTAACTCTGTTTCTCTCTCCACGGATGCTGCCTGGCCTGCTGAGTTTTTCCAGCGTTTTCTGTTGTTATTTCGGATTTCCAGCATCCACAGTATTTTGCTATTGTAATAGTTTCTCTCTGTCTACCCAATCTGCGTAACATTTTAAACAACTCGATCGGATCACCCCTCAATCTCCTACACTCGATGTCGGGGGGATTACGGGTCAGATTTCATCAGCCTGACACTACTCCTTGTCTAGGCTCGCACATGCTCACTTGCTGAGAAACCGGAGGGTAACTCAAGAATAAAAACAGAAAAATGCTGGAAACACTCAGCGTCTGTGGAAGGAAGAAGACTTGCATTTATATCGCGCCTTTCACATTTCTAAAGTACTTTTGAAGTGGAGTCACTGTTGTAATGTGGGAAACACGGCAGCCAATTTGTGCACAGCAAGCTCCCACAAACAGCAATGTGCTAATGACCAGATAATCTGTTTTTGTGATGTGGATTGAGGGATAAATATTGGCCAGGACACCAGGGATAACTCCCCTGCTCTACTTCGAAACAGTGCCATGGGATCTTTAATGTCCACCTGAGAGAGCAGACGGGGCCTCGGTTTAAAGTCTCATCCAAAAGACAGCACTTTCCGACAGTGCAGCACTCCGCTGGAGTGGAGTGTCAGCCTGGAATTTTTGTGTTCAAGGCTCTGAAGCAGGATATGAACCCACAACCTTCTGACTCAAAGGCAAGAGGGCTACTGACTGAGCCAGAGCTGGAGGTAGGAACAGAGGTAACGTTTCAGGTTGATGACCTTTTGTCAGAACTGGAACGAGGCAGAAGGGATAAACGCAAATCCCGTCGGAGAGAAGAGCAGAACATCTTCAGGGTGGGTGTTCCTGGAAGAGAAGTGGCGGTGAACTAGACACTAAAACAAAGGCAAAATTCTGCGTATGCCGAAAATCAGTCTGTTTCTCTCTCCACGGATGCTGCCTGACCTGCCGAGTGTTTCCAGCATTTTCCGGTTTTCATTTCCGATTTCCAGCATCCTCAGTATTTTGCTTTTGTTTTATTGGGATTTGCGGAGCTGTCCTCCGGCAGGGGATGATCACCTTCAGAAGCTGCGGAGAGGAAACGGGGGGGGAATCAAACTGATTACAGCATTATATAAAAACAAAACCCCAATCTTATTTGAAGGCCTCAGTCTGAGATCTGATAACGAGCTCAGATATGTCTCTTCCTACTCCCACTCGCCACCCCCGTTCTCAATTCTGCTGAGCGTCTCAGGATTGATTCAGTCCTCGCTTCATTGTCAATCCATTTGTGCCTCGCTTCAATGTTGTCAAATTTCATCCAGCTTCCGAGCAAAATTAAAAGCCCGAGTGATTACATTACACAGTGCTTCAATCTAGTTATAGAATTACATTTCATTATTGGTGCACCTCCATCTGTGTTTTACATTAACCAAGGTGCTCGGTAATAGAATTAACTGATTCCCTGCAGATTGTGTCGGTCTGCTCACATCCTCTCTCCACTTGCCCACAGCGTTTTCAACTGAAATGAGCGTTGGTCTCAGCTGAAGGGTCACGAAACTCGAGTCGACTTTAATTTGGTTTCCTCTTTGGTTCAACACACTCCAAAAGAAAGAAAGACTTGCATTTCTATAGCGCCTTTCACGCTCTCACTTGAAGGAATAAGAACATAAGAATTAGGAGCAGGAGCAGGCCATTCAGCCCTTCGAGCCTGCTCCGCCATTCAATAAGATCATGGCTGATCTTCTACCTCATCTCCACTTTGCTGCACTATCCCCATATCCCTTGATTCTCTCAGGGCGCGAAATTCGGTTACGCCCCGTTTGCGGGTGGTAACCGAGTTAAGGCCGGACACTTAGCGCCCGGCGTGGAAGTACTGCCCCGGCCGCTAAATTCGGCTTATCACCCCGCACAGGAAGTGAAGCGCACTTCCTGGTGGGGCGGTAACTGAGGCGATGCCGGGGCGCGCTCCGTGGAAGCTCCACGGAGCGCTGCCGCGTTTCAACACCCCTCCCCTTCTGTTAAAGGGGAGGGCCGCTGCGCACTCTGCAGGGCCTCCGATGGCCCCGACTCAGCCACCAGGGCGGTGTGGTGCCGCGGCAGCAGCCCGGAGCCAAGACGCGGTGCCGGGCTGCGCGATGGTGGCCAGGACCACGCCACAGCCCACCACAGAGGGCTCGACCTGGAGGTCGGCCAAAAAGAGAAAATGGTGACGCGGGTCGCGGCCGCACCTCCCCTTTAAATACCGCCCCGAGAGCGGAGGTTGGCCCGGCTCGCGACCCGCGAGGCTGGCGCTGACATCGCCCATGGCAACCTCGCGGGGTGCAGCCAAATTAATTCACGGGGCGGTAAGGGGTTGCAGCGCACAGCGGTGACATCATTGGCGGTGGCACGGCAGCCTGGGGCGCTACCGGCGGGGCGTGGCACTATCGGGTAGCGCCTCAGCAACACCCTACCGAATTTCTCGTGAGGTGCTTTTTCCGTCACCCCCAACAATAAGCATTTTGCGACCCGTTAGCGCCCCCTGGAGACGGTAACAACAGGCGCAAAGGAGCCGAATTTCTAGCCCTTCATCTCCAAAAATCTATCGATCTCAACCTCTAAATATCGGGTGTTACAATAGCGTCCCAGTGGGCTTTCCCCCACCTGTCTATCTCAGAGACCCTGAAGCCAATTGTGCTATCCCTACTGCTGCCTCAGCACAGACTAAGCATTGAATCTTGGACCAACTGGACTGTCTGGCTCCAGGTGGGGCATTTACGCACTCAGGCGTGCAGGATACCGCAGCAATGAAACCCGGCAACTTGTTTTAAGTGTTTTGTTTTGATTCCAACAGGTCAATGGTAAGGAGATTTCTACAGGCGTGAAAGATGAGATGATAGAAATATTCCAGGGTGAAGAGGAACAGGTTATCGTACAGGTGCTGCGGAAAAATGCGTGCACCAGACACGCCCCGAGGGTAGATGTTGGTACACAGACAGATCTGGCCGATAGTTGCACAGATGTAGAGTACCCAGCCTTTCACTCCACTGCAGTCTCAGACAGGTATGTATAGCACAGAGGATAAATACTGCGGATGCTGGAAATCTGAAATAAAAACAGAAAATGCTGGAAATACTCAGCAGGTCAGGCAGCATCTGTGGAGAGAGAAACAGAGTTAACGTTTCAGGTCTCTGACCTTTCATCAGAATTTATCCTTATATAGCTCGGTGTCAAATTTTTTGTCTTATAATACTCCTGTACAGTCCCTTGGGACGTTTTACTACGTTAAAGGTGCTATATAAACACAAGTTGTTAGTGTTGTTGGAAAGCCTATTGCGCTAAGATACAAGGAAGTTCGATTATTAACCCTTAACTCCCCAAGATGTGTAACATATAACTCCCCAAGATGTCCGACAGTCACTAGCCTGTGCTCTCAGACAGCACAGCTGCCAAGGCTGGAGATTTCATCAAGAAGGATGAGGAAAAAAAGCTGATGCCTGTTTTTATTATACCTTGGACAGGTGTTTCCTGCACAGACCTGCACCTGATCGTCACTACAACGCTACCGAATACCTTCCCCGCACCTCTCATGAGATGGAAAGTGAATGCAACCCAGTGTATGAGGTAACTCGCAACTGCATAACTATCCCGAGCCATCGCCTTCAGGGAGATGTCGGCAGTGAGATTAATGCGCAGAATTAAAACAAGTGCCAGCCAATGTTCCCCGTGAGCGGCGCTGTGTTCTGCGCGGCCTGTTTCTTTAAATGCGCGGTCCCTTTAAATTTCTGCGCTTGCCCGGTGTTTACAATGGGAAAGCCGGTGAGCGGCCTGTGCGGGACCTTGCAGATTACTGCACGGCTGCGCGCTCAGCTTAGCAGGAACGTTGGTGCCAGTTAACACTGCCGCCTTCCCTTCCAGCACCACGAGTGGACAAGGGAATCGTGGGGGAGATGATGAGATTTTTTTTTTTACGCAGCGAGTTGTTGTGATCTGGAATGCGCTGCCTGAAAGGGCGGTGGAGGCAGATTCAACAGTGACTTTCAAAAGGGAATTGGATAAATACTTGTAAAAGAAAGATTTTACAGGGCTATGAAAAAAGACTTGCATTTCGACAGCACCTTTCATGACCTCCGGATGTCCCAAAGCACTTTACGGCCAATTAAGTACTTTTTGAAGTGTAGTCACTGTTGTAATGTGGGAAATGCGGCAGCCAATCTGCGCTCAGCAAGCTCCCACAAACAGCAATGTGATAATGACCAGATAATCTGTTTTTTAGTGATGTTGATTGAGTGATAAATATTGGCCAGGACACCAGGGAGACTCCCCTGCTCTTCTTCGAAATAGTGCCATGGGATCTTTTACGTCCACCTGAGAGAGCAGACGGGGCCTCAGTTTAACGTCTCATCCGAAAGACGGCACCTCCGACAGTGCGGCACTCCCTCAGTGCAGCACTGGAGTGTCAGACTAGATTTTTGTGCTCAAGTCTCTTGAGAAAGAGCAGTGGAGTGGGACTAATTGGAGAGCTCTTTGAAAGAGCCGGCACAGGCACGATGGGCTGAAAGGCCTCATTCTGTGCTGTATGATTCTATGGCAAAGCCAAGTTGTAGTGCTCTGCTTGCATCACCCTCTAATCATTGGATTAATCGTCTCCCTTTATATATAAATTATATCATTACTGTAAATAGGAAATGATTCATTTTTAATTTCGTGTTTCTTCCTGCTGATTTAATCCCCTCCCGAAGACGGTGACTATTTACTGGGGCACAGATTCAAAGCTGGTAGGTGCCTCTCAGCGCCTCAGCCGAGTGGTCTTAGCAGTGAGTGTCAGCCAGCTATTCAGCTGCAGGGATTATCACAACCAAGCCTGACCTGGTCCTCACCCAACAGCCACAAACATGCACTTCCAGCAGGGTCCCTGGATACAGGAGCCCCGGCTGATTTTTTTCCCCCCTCACTAACCCTGGTTGAGATCAGTGAACTCAGTACAGACCAGGGCTGGAACCTGAGGTCCTCCTGGTCCGGACATCTCAGCTACTCATTGGATAATCTTACTGAGCAAGACCTCAATTTCTGATCTCAATATAATGGAATTAGTTAACAATTTATATTCCACCATGATTACACAAAATTGAACAAACTAGTGAAAGTGTTTTTGGACAATACCTATTCCAGGGTTGCCAACTCTCCAGGATTGCCCTGGAGTCCCCAGGAAAGAAAGACTTGCATACTTACATTTATATAGCACCTTTCACAACCACTGGACATCGCAAAGTGCATTACAGCCAATTAAGTACTTTTTGAAATGCAGTCACTGTTGTAATGTAGCAGCCAAATTTGCACACAGCAAGCTCCCACAAACAGCAATGTGATAATGACCAGATAATCTGTTTTAGTGATGTCGATTGAGGGATAAATATTGGCCCAGGACACCGGGGATAACTCCCTTGCTCTTCTTCGAAATAGTGCCACGGGATCTTTTATGTCCACCGGAGAGAGCAGACGGGGCCTCGGTTTAACGTCGCATCCGAAAGACGGCACCTCCGACACTGCAGCACCCCCTCAGTACTGCACTGGAGTGGGACTTGAACCCACAAACTTTCTGACTCAGAGGCAAGTGTGCTACCCACTGAGCCACAGCTGACACTGAAATAAAGGTTTATCTCCAGGGCACCGCCGCCAGCAAAGACCCAGGAGAAAGATCATTAAATTAATTATGTGATTTCTCTCAGTTTATTTGAACACTTTTCATTAAATTATGGGAGTTGGGGGGGGGAAAGGCTGTTCGACCGGGTGGGGTGGTTGGAGGCGGGAAGTCATGTGATGAAACCTCCAGGAATACGCCCAACTAGAGTTGGCAACCCAAATCCATTGGGAAGAGGATTCTCATCCAGCCCAGTCTGGTGAGCTAAAAGACCCCTCTACCTTACTCAACCAATGAGTCCTAAATGCTATTCGATGTGACTGTCTCAAGCCAGTCTCCAGTAGCCAAATGCCCAGCAAACTTACAGTTGGTATCAGTGAGCTTAAGAACATAAGAAATAGGAGCAGGAGTCGGCCATGTTGCCCCCTGCGCCTGCTCCACGAAAGTGCAGAAAAGCTTCAATTTCGAACAAACGTTCCACCTGCTGACACCAGTCCGACATATTCTAATCTGCTTTACCTTCTTTCTTAAAAGGAGATGGAGGTGTTCAAACTGAAATACTATCAGGAGATGAGCCTGGGCTTAAGTAGCTGCTACACCATCAATGAAGAACAGCCAAGTATCTCTCTCAATAAAGTAAGTGGTTATTATCAACCAGCTTTATACAGACAGATCTACGAACTTCTCCATGTGTGTGGCTTCCCCCAAGAGTCATTGAAAGGGGGACACAGTTTGTGCGGATACACCTTTGCATGTACATATTGTAGGAATATGTGTTGATATTTGTGGCCAAGAGGTTAGATGTAAAGTCTGCTTCTGGGCTACCATGATTGTCTCCTCTATCAGCGGCCATCAGGATTGTCAAGGCAGAGCTTTCCCCTCTATTTTCAACAACATTAACTTGTATTTCTACAGCGCCTTTAACGTAGTAAAACGTCCAAAGGCGCTTCACTGGAGCGATTATCAAACACAATTTGACACCGAGCCACATAAGGAGCTATTAGGACAGATGACCAAAAGCTTGGTCAAAGAGGTAGGTTTTAAGGAGCGTCTTAAAGGAGGAGAGAGAGGTAGACAGGCGGAGAGGTTTAGGGAGGGAATTCCAGTGCTTAGGGCCTTGGCAGCTGAAGGCACGGCCACCAGTGGTGGAGCGATTAAAATCGAGGCTGCTCAAAAGGCCAGAATTGGAGGAGCGCAGATATCTCGGAGGGTTGTAGGGCTGGAGGAGATTAGATAAGGAGGGGCAAGGCCATGAAGGAATTTGGATACAAGGATGAGAATTTTAAATTTGAGGTGTTGCCGGACCGGGAGCCAATGTAGGTCAGCGAGCACAGGGGGTGATGGGTGAATGGGACTTGGTGTGAGTTAGGATACGGGGCAGCAGAGTTTTGGATGACCTTAAGTTCATGGAGGTTGAAGATTGGAGGCCAGCCAGGAGAGCGTTGGAATAGTCAAGTCTAGAGGTTAACAAAGGCATGGATGAGGGTTTCAGCAGCAGATGAGCTGAGGCAGGGGCGGAGTCGGACTCTCCCTCTCACATTGATAGCAGGTGCTGCAACCTTTGATCAGCACCTCACTGTTCAATGTGGCTCTAATTGAGCAGAATAAGACCTAAACCTACAATCATCCCAAACACCGAGCATTACTTCCACCTAGATTATGTTTTAAGGAGCACTGGGGAGGTAGAACATCCTTAAGGTTCATGTAGATCCTCCAAGATTCACAGGAAATTATGGCGTAAAAACGGGAGCATTTTCCGGCGTAATTTCGACGTAAATCGGATTGAGGAAATTCTGGCCCTAACTCTTCAAGGAAAGTGATCAGTCCCTGGAATGGTCAGCCGGGTAGTGTCGTGGAGGCAAACACAGGAGTCATTCAACAAGTCTTTAGATGCTGCGATGAGGGAGGGTATCTGTCCCGTCCAGCTCATCTTTCTATAGAAACCTATGACCTTCCTCCCTTATCTTGGTGATCTTCCTACGATGCCAACACTTCAACAAAACTTTACTCGGCCTGCGCTGAATTTTGATGAGCACCAGCTAGTGTTATCAGTTGGAATCGTGCCACAACTCTGCAACCTGGATCTCTCTCTCTCTCTCTCTCTTAGGCAGTCCCTCGGAACCGAGGATGACTTGCTTCCACATTAAAAATGAGTTCTCAGGTGGCTGATGAGTCCTGACATTCCAGGTCCCGAACTTCATTTTAAAGGGTGGAAGTTGCCTGTGCGTGAATTCACACACCAGCTACCACACAGGCTTGACCTGGATCTACCCAAATGGACAAGATGAAAGTTTCCTCTCAACCCGCTGTAAAGTTCAAATGTGAAATGAGATTGAGGCAGTGCCGATCCAGTTCTTGTGAGAATGAACACAGGAGGTCACAGGGTAGATGTGGATCGGGGAAGGTCTTTCAGACTGTCCGACCCCTGTCTGTCCACAGAGACAGGCCCAGATTTTCCGGGGCCTGTGACTGCGTACGCAGCCTTTAGTGCCCCGTAAGTTCCGGGTTTCCGCATGCGCCACGCATGCGCAAAAACCCAGCACTTGCGATCTGTCAAGTTTCAGCTCAGCAGATCCACCGCATCCCTGGGAAACGGACATTCGCGGGCGGAGAGTCGGGCTATTTGCCCGGCGGATGCCCCAATTAATTTTGACCATGTAATGATTTATTTTTATTTAACTGGTGTGTAATTGTGTTTTTTAGGGATTCCTATTCCTGTTTATGGAGATTCCGTACGTAAATGGATTCCCCATAAGCATGATGGGGATCCCCCTTTCTCATTGGTTGGGCCGGCCCACGTGATCCCAGGGACGCTGGCGAACCGCCTGCGCCCCTGGGATAGGTGGGCCTTTACGCAGGCGTACGCGTAGGGGCCCATGAGCGCGAGTGTCCGAACCTCCGGGACCGTCAGGTAGGTTCGCACTTTCCTTGCGGTTCGGAGGCCTCCGCCCGCGGGAAACCTCCAACCACAATGTCAGGCCCGTCGTGACTCAGTGGTCTAGTGCGTTGGTCAGACCCCGTCTGGGGCGCTTCCTTCAGTTTTGAGCACGGCATCTCAGCAAAGATAGATTGGCCTTGAAGAGAGTGTAGCGCAGATTCATCAGAACAACACCGGGGCTAAAAGGGTTAAGTTATGAGGACCGGTTGCATAAACTTGGCTTGTATTCCCTCGCGTGTAGAAGATTAAGAGATGATCTGATTGAGTTGCTTAAAATGTTAAAAGGATTCGACAGAGTCGATTCAGAGAAACTATTTCCTCTGGTGGGGGATTCAAGAACAAGAGGACATAAAATTAGAGCCAGGCCATTTAGGAGGGAAATTAGGAAGCACTTTTTCACACAAACGGTAGTAGAAATCTGGAATTAAGCCCAATAAATTTTAAAAGGAAGAAAGAAAATAGTATCATGGGATCTTTTACATCCATCTGAGAGGGCAGATGGGGCCTCAGTTGACTGCCTCATTCGAAAGACGGCCTCTCTCTCATTTCTGCACTGGGAATGTCAACCTGGATTTTGTGCTCCAAGTCTCTGGAGCGAGGAGACTTGAACCCACAACTTTCCTGACGTGGAAGGCGAGAGTGCTGCCACTGAGCCACAGCTGAACATACGAACATACGCATTAGGAGCAGGAGTCGGCCACTCGGCCCCTCGAGCCCGCTCCACCATTCAATAAGATCATGGCTGATCCGATTACTCCACATTCCCGCCTACCCCCGATAACTTTTCACCCCCTTGCTTATCAAGAATCTATCTACCTCTGCCTTAAAAATATTCAAGGACTCTGCTTCCACCGCCCTCTGAGGAAGAGAGTTCAAAGACTCACGACCCTCTGTGAGAAAACATTTCTCCTCCTCTCTGTCTTAAATGGGCGACCCCTTATTTTTAAACAGTGACCCCTAGTTCTAGATTCTCCCACAAGAGGAAACATCCTCTCCACATCCACCCTGTCCAGACCCCTCAGGATCTTATATGTTTCAATCAAGTCACCTCTTACTCTTCTAAACTTCAGCGGATACAAGCTTAGCCTGTCCAACCTTTCCTCATAAGACAACCCGCCCATTCCAGGTATTAGTCTAGTAAACCTTCTCTGAACTGCTTCCAACGCATTTACATCCTTCCTTAAATAAGGAGACCAATACTGTACACAGTACTCCAGATGTGGTCTCACCTATGCCCTGTATAACTGAAGCATAACCTCCCTACTTTTGTATTCAATTCCCCTCGCAATAAACGATAACATTCTATTAGCTTTCCTAATTACTTGCTGTACCTGCATACTAACCTTTTGCGATTCATGCACTAGCTGACACCAGTTATACTGTTGTTATCTTTGATTTCTTGTATTTTAGACAGATGATGACAGCAAGGCAAACAGAGATACCACGCCGGAGCCATCCAGACTCCAAGACCGAGACAGCGGACTGGGACATGTGGACGGGAGCACGCAGAACGACGCGGCTTCCGAGCAGGAGACCGAGGAGGACGGCTGGTGGGGGCTGGGCAGCCGCAGAGACATGCTCACAGGCGATGAGCTCCCTCTCAGAGATTCTATTACCTCAGACGAATGTAGCGACTGGGGCTTTTACAGCATCAGCCCCGGAGAGTATGAGAGGTTTCAGAAGGTTCTGGAAAGGAAGTGTCGACAGTACACGAGCAGAAGCAAGTCTGAGTTGGGCGGAGAGGCACCAACAGAGGAGGAGACTAAGAGCGGCCGGAACAACAATCCCACAAATGAGCTTGATAGATCACAGGAGGGCCGTGAAAATGGTGCAGGGGAACACACTGATTTGACAGAAAGACCTCCAGTTATGGACCAGCCCAAAAGCCTTCAAACTTGTTCTACCAGCAACAGTTGCTACCACTGGGAGACATCATCATCGGCAAACAGATCAAGGAGCTTCCAACAAAACAATAGCGTTATTCCCCCTCAAAAATTGTCCCAACAAAGATCAGCCGTCTTTACCTGCTCGAAATTCTGGCGCACCCAACAGAGAAGCCACCTGTGCCCTTATGGGGGAGAACATTGAGGGGAAGAAAGAGGAGGAAAAGAAAACTGGACAGGAATCGCCATCAGCCAGAAGATATAACCATGAGTCTGACTCACAGACGTCAAGTCGGGGATCCATCCACATACCACAACATGCACGGCACTATCAGAGCTACATGCAGCTGGTGCAACAGAAAGCTGCAGTCCAGTGCAGCGAGAGCCTCTCAGATGCCGGCGAAGGCGATGGAGAAATGCCTCGCTCAATGTCAAGGTTGGAAGACGACCGAACCTGCTTCACCGCCGAGAAACAGCGGAGAGACCGGCTCCTCAAAGACCGCGCGGTGAAGATCAGAGAGGAGCGCAACGGCACGACCACCGATGACGACAGCTTGAGTGAGATAAAGGTGGGAAGGTATTGGAGCAAAGTGGAGAGGCGCCAGCACTGGATGCTGGCGAAAGAGAAGAGGCAGAGGAGAGCGGCGATGATGCAAAGCAGGCTGGAGATGGTGAAGGAAAGCGCGCAGGCGGTGGACAGCGGGAGAGCGGAAACCAACATTATTGAACTGAGCCAGAGGAAAGTGAGCAGAAAAAGAAACAAGAAGGTTTTTGACAACTGGGTGACCATTCAGGAACTGTTGGCACATGGCTCACGATCTGCTGATGGCACAGTGGTTTACAGTCCCTTGCTCTCTGTCACTACTGTATAGAAGCAACACTGCTGTCGTTTAAGAGAACAGATGGAAGGGATACTTCAATTAGAACTTCACACGCTGAACTTTGTCAAAAGCTTTCTGAAAGTCTAAGTAAAATATATCAGAGTGAGCTCCGCTATCTGCAACACCAACAATGATACAAGGGAAATAACAACAGAAAGCGCTGGAAAAACTCAGCAGGCCAGGCAACATCCGTGGAGAGAGAAACAGAGTTAACGTTTCAGGTCGAAGACCCTTCGTCAGAACTGAAAAAAAAGCAGGAAATGAAACAGATGAAAAAGCAAGTTTGGAGGCTGGGGGAAGGAATAAAAGAACAAAAGGGGAGGTCTGTGAGGAGTAGAGACATTAAGAGATACTCAAGACGAGACGAGATGGTAATAGGACAGGTTAAGAAACAAAAGATGGCTCGAGAAGTGTGAAATGCACTGGCAGAATGAAAGACAGCTGCCATGTGGGAGAGAGAAAAAAAAGGGAAAAGGCACAAACCAAAAGTGTGGATAAAAAATATATATATATGTATGGTAGGGGCCGAGGTTATGATCTGAAAGTATGATCTGATACAAGGGACTTTCTTTATTAGTTCTTCCACACCTGGCACTAAATCCGTCTTTAATTCCTCATTGAGTCCTTGCAATGGACGAAAGTCTATTCCCAGGTTGCAGTTTGCTTACAGTTACAGTTAGGTCATTAATGAGGTAAACTCTGCCCGTTAGTTACTGGTAAAAAAAAATATCGGCGTGTTAACGACTCACATCGTTATTAATGCGCAAATCAGCCAGCACGTTTAGGGGATTAAGAGATAAGCTGTGAGTTGTGAATTTCCAGAACTTGCTGGTTGGTTTATTTCGCACAAACTTTCAAATCCGTTTGACTGTAATGCTGATGTGAGTTCCGCAGTTTTGCTCGGTGTGATTTTTTAAATGTTGTTCGTCCTTTGGTGCTGTCTTTCAACTCAATTAAAACTTCACACGTTGAACTTTGTCAAAAGCTTTCTGAAAGTCTAAGTAAAGTATATCACAGTGAGCGCCGCCATCTGCAAAACCAACAATGATACAAGAAGGTTTGACAGACAACGTAAACCCATGTTAGCTGTTTCTTTTTACCTGACAGTGATACAGGGACTGGTCCAGCCTTCCCCTATGAATAGCTGAAGAGCAGCGCTTCAAATTTAATATTCTCATCCTCGTGTTCAAATCTTTCCATGTCCTCGCCCCTCCCTACCTCTGTAATCTCCTCCAGCCCTACAACCTTCCGAGAGTTCAGCGCTCCACCAATTCTGGCCTCTTGCGCATCCCTGATTTCCTTTTCTCTGCCATTGCCTTCAGTTCCCAAGACCCTAAGCTCTGGAATTCCCTCTTTAAACCTCCACCTCTCTACCTCTCTCTCTCCTCCTTTAAGATGCTCCTTAAAACCTACCTTTTTGACCAAGCTTTTGGTCACCTGTCCCTATGTGGCTCGGTGTCGAATTTTGTTTGATAATCGCCCTTGTGAAGCGCCTTGGGACATTTTACTACGTTAAAGGCGCTATATAAACGCAAGTTGTTGCTGTAGTTTCCACTATTTTACCTGTCGTTGACGTTCCGTTAATGCCTCTGTGGTTGATCTGGGTCAGATTTGTCCCTCTTCTAAGGCCTAAGTTTGCTCTCTTGTGTTCTACAGAACCTCATCAGTCACAAGTGATGGTGCCTCATTGAAAGCAGGCAAAGCCCCGCAAATTTCATCCTGAGGATTATATGTAATTATTAACGGTTCAACGAAGGCGTTAGGCTTAAGTCCTCTTAACTTAATAAGTGTCGCTACCAGACTGACTTCAAAATCCTCCACCATTGTACAAAAATTAGATAGCAAGCTAGTGTTATCGTCCTTGGCAGGTACAGTACAATACAGAAGATATTCACTTAATTGTTTGTAGAGAATACGTATTCTGTTGCTCTCTAACGTTTCACTTACTGATAAAATATTTTATTTTTCTATCTGTGGGCTGTAGGTGTGATTTCTGTATGAGACTAAAATGAAAGGAATTCGGGACAAAATTAATAAAATACAGGAAATATTGCTGTTTCCTTAATTGCATCCCAAGGAAATGACATTGCTGGTTCTACCTTTATTTCTTCCAATTTTTAGAATATAAACTTTTTCTGATTAGTGTTGGTACTCGTTAAGTGAAGGATATCAGTTCTGGAGAACACGACATTGTCCCACTTTGGGCAACCACGATTAGTTCCAGGCTCTCCCAGGTTAGGAAGAGCACGGGTTTTATGCAGAGTGAAACGCTGTCCACTCTGCCCCTAACTATGTGTCCCAAACTCCATCCCTCTTCTGTGCTGGCCAGAATGTATCCCTTAATTAACTCCAGCGAAGCAATGAGGGAGTGCTGCACTGTCGGAGGTGCCGTCTTTCAGATGAGACGTTAAACCGAGGCCCCGTCTGCTCTCTCAGGTGGATGTAAAAGATCCCATGGCACTATTTCGAAGAAGAGCAAGGGGAGTTATCCCCGGTGTCCTGGTCAATATTTATCCCTCAACCAACATTACTAAAAATAAAGCAGATGATTTGGTCATTATCACATTGCTGTTTGTGGGAGCTTGCTGTGCGCAAATTGGCTGCTGCATTTCCCACATTACAACAGTGACTCAAAAGGCAGCTGTTGATGATTCTGCCATTGCCATTTACACCTCATCTAGAGTCATCTTTTGTTTCTTAACTTGTCCCATTACCATCCCCTTTTGCCCTGTACCATTGTCCCTTTTGTCTTTTAATCTCTCTTGCCTTCCAGCCTATCACAGACCTTCCCTTTTGTTCTTTCCTCCCCTCATCCCTGTCCCTACCCCTACACTTGCTTAAAAATCTGTTACATCTCTAACTTTTTCCAGTTCTGACAAAGGGTCATCGACCTAAAACGTTAACTCTGTTTCTCTCTCTACAGATGCTGCCTGACCTGCTGAGTGTTTCCAGCATTTTCTGTTTTTATTTCAGATTTCCAGCATCTGCAGTATTTTGCTTTTGTATTAGTGTTTAATTCACTGTCACTTCTCTTCTAGGAATGCCCACCTTGAAGAAGTTCTGCTCTTCTCTCCGACGGAATTTCCGTTTGTCTCTTTTAGTTTGTTCATCGTCATTGCTTTCTGTTTCCCTTCTCGTGTTTGATCAGGTATCTACCAAAACTCGCTTCCACAGCCACAACTCTTTCCTCAGCAACTGTCTCTGACTCCGACTTATTCCACATGGATTCCAACTGAAATTCCACCCTTCATGTTTTGGATCCACCCAGGATTACAGATATCTCAGAGATATTCAGCGTTCCTGAAACCACTGCTCTTGCCGTATCCTGAGATCCACGCTCAACGCCATGCGCTGCCACATGCACACTCTCGACCTCTCTCTTCAGCAGCACCGACTCACTCTATCTCAAAGCTGTCCTGGTCCGCAGTTCCATTTCACCCTTCGCCTCATCCGCCGCTTTAACAAAAACTTTTTTTCTTCCTTTCAGGTATCAAGAATCGTAAGCTTCAACAACTCTTGGACACCAACGCCCCTCCTTCTTCCCCTTCACTTTCCTCTGACCCCATCCCTTCTTCCAATCTCACCCCGTCGTGTTTTCACTATCCCCTCTGACCTTCCCCTCTCTGACCCCGAACGATCAGTCCTCAGCAAAGGCCTGAGCTTCATCCTCTTACGCCCCCACCTCAATGAATTTCGAGCTCGGCACGATGCTGAGCTCTTCTTCCATCGCCATCGTCTCCGTGCCCACTTCTTTGGCCAGGAGTTTTCCCCCCGCACAGCTGACCCTTTCTCCCGTTTTCAGAATTCTCGCTACCTGGACCCCTCCCTCTGGCCTCTTAACCTCTCTAGATCTTTTCATTGCAAACTGCCGGCGTGACATCGGCCATCTCAATTTCTCTGCTCCCCTCACTCACTCCAACCTACCTCCCTCTGAACTTGCAGCACTCCATTTTCTCAGATCCAACCCCAACATTGTCATTAAACCTGCTGACAAGGGTGGCGCTGTTGTTGTTTGGTGAACTGACCTCTACCTAGCGGAGGCTGAACGCCAACTCTCTGACACCTCCTCCTACCTCCCCCTGGACCATGACCCCACTACCGAACATCAAGCCACCGTTTCCAAGACCATCACTGACCTCATCTCCTCTGGTGATCGTCCCTCCACGGCCACCAATCTCATAGTTCCCCAACCCCGCACAGCCCACTTCTACCTCCTTCCCAAGATCCACAAACAGGACTGCCCTGGTAGATCCATTGTTTCAGCCTGTTCTTGCCCCATGGATCTCATCTCTTCCTATCGCGACTCTATTTTTTCTCCCCTTGTCCAGTCTCTTCCCACCTATATCCGCGACTCTTCCGACGCCCTCCGCCACTTTAACAGTTTCCAGTTTCCTGGCCCCAACCATCTCCTTTTCACTATGGACACCCAATCCCTCTACACCTCCATCCCCCACTAGGATGGCCTGAAGGCGCTCCGCTTCTTCCTTGAACAGAGGCCCAACCAGTCCCCTTCCACCACCACCCTCCTCTGCCTGGCTGAACTTGTTCTCACATTGAACAACTTCTCCTTTGACTCCACTCACTTTCTGCAAATTAAAGGTGTTGCTATGGGAACCCGCATGGGTCCTAGCTATGCCTGCCTTTTTGTGAGATATGTGGAACATTCTTTGTTCCAGTCCTACTCGGGTCCCCTCCCTGACCTCTTTTTCTGATACATTGATGACTGTATCAGTGCCGTTTCCTGCTCTTGCCCTGAACTCGAAAATTTCATTCACTTTGCTTCCAATTTTCACCCCTCCCTTACCTTCACATGGTCCATCTCCGACTCTTCCCTTCCATTCCTCGACTTCTCTTGTCTCCATTTCTGGGGATAGGCTATTGACAAACATTCACCAGAAGCCCACTGACTCCCACAGCTACCTGGACTACACTTCCTCTCACCCCGCTTCCTGTAAGGACTCTATTCCATTCTCCCAGTTTCTCCGTCTCCGCCGCATCTGCTCTGACGATGCCACCTTCCATACTAGTGCTTCTGATATGTCTTCCTTTTTCCTCAACCAAGGATTCCCCTCTACTGTGGTTGACACGGCCCTTGACCGTGTCCATTCTATTTCCCGCACTTCTGCTCTCACCCCTTCCCCTCCCTCCCAGAACCACAATAGGGTTCCCCTTGTCCTCACATTTCACCCCACCGGCCTCCACATTCAATGGATCATCCTCCGCCATTTCCGCCACCTCCAGCGTGATCCCACCACCAAACATATCTTCCCCTCCCCTTTCAGCATTCCGAAGGAAACGTTCCCTCCGAGACACCCTGGTCCACTCCTCTATCACCCCCAACACTCCTTCCCACAGCACCTTCCCGTGCAAACACACAAGATGCAACACCTGCCCTTTTACCTCCTCCCTTCCCACTGTCCAAGGCCCCAAACACTCTTTCCAGGTGAAACAGCGATTTACTTGTACTTCTTGCAATTTAGTATACTGTATTCGCTGCTCACGATGCAGGTCTCCTCTACATTGGGGAGACTAAACGCAGATTGGGTGACCGCTTTGCAGAACACCTCCATTCAGTCCGTAAGGGGGACCCCGAGCTTCCAGTCACCTGTCACTTTAATTCTCCGCTCCACTCCCACTCAGACCTCTCTGTCCTCGGCCTCTTACACTGTTCCAACGAAGCTCAACGTAAACTCGAGGGACAGCACCTCATCTTTCGATTAGGCACTTTACAGCCTTCTGGACTCAACATCAAGTTCAACAATTTCAGACCATAACCTCTGCCGCTATCATTTTTTTCTTTTTACTTTTCTTTTTTTCTCTCACATGGCAGCTGTTGATGATTCTACCATTGCCATTTACACTTCATCTAGAGTCATCTTTTGTTTCTTTACTTGTCCCATTACCATCTCCTTTTGTCTTTTAATCTCTCCTGCCTTCCATCCTATCAGACACCTTCCCTTTTGCTCTTTCCTCCCCTCCCCCTTTTCCCTGCCCCTACACTTGCTTAAAAACCTGTTACATCTCCAACTTTTTCCAGTTCTGACGAAGGGTCATCAACCTGAAACGTTAACTCTGTTTTCCTCTCCACAGATGCTGCCTGACCTGCTGAGTGTTTCCAGCATTTTCTGTTTTTATTTCAGATTTCCAGCATCTACAGTATTTTGCTTTTGACTCAAAAGGAGACTGTTTTCTAAGTGTTTTCAGGCCTTGGATATTTGCAAAAGCAAAATAATTTCCCAGCTATTTCCATTTCCAAGGCTCCACAAGGTCGCAGGAGGGAATGACATCTCAAACGTGACTTCTGATTTTTCCCGCATAATGCCTTCCACCTCCCTCCCAACAACTCCTCCGTGTCAAAACTACAGGGAGGTGGGTTGAGGGCAAAGCTTGCACCTCATCACTCCACAGTGCCCCAAAGCTCCGCTGCTGCAAGTGTCGTTAAACTGATGTCAATTTAAAAATCTAATTTTTTTTAATTAAACATTCACTTCATTTCGTACTTGACATACATAAAAATATTGTTCCTAAAACTATACCCAACCCTCCTCCTATTGCCAAGCCGGTGACGATCACTCGAACGGCCATGTTAGTACTTTTAAAGAGAGCCTTTATTTTTTCCCAGAATGATTTAGCCTTCTTCTTCTTCACTGGATTTCCTTCGAGGATATCTATCTCCTCCTTCTGCTCCGGTGACAGGACTTTGTAATAGTTCAGTTGCACCAAGTCCTCGGGAATCACTCTGACCGCAATAAGTACTCGCTTGACAACTTGCATTGTTTTTGAGTTTTGTACTTGGCACATGTACGTCCCAGCATTCTTCTCTTCAATATCCTTTATTGGCAGAAAGAAAGACAGAAAGACTTGCATTTATATAGGGCCTTTCATGACCACCGGATGTCTCAAAGCGCTTTACAGCCAATGAAGTACTTTTGGAGTGTAATCACTGTTGTAATGTGGGAAACACAGCAGCCAATTTGCACACAGCAAGCTCCCACAAACAGCAATGTGATAATGACCAGATCATCTGTTTTTTGTTATGTTGATTGAGGGATAAATATTGGCCAGGACGCCAGGGATAACTCCCCTACTCTTCTTCGAAATAGTGGCATGGGATCTTTTACGTCCACTTGAGAGCGCAGACAGGGCCTCAGTTTAACGATTCATCCGAAAGACGGCACCTCCGACAGTGCAGCGTTCCTTCAGCACTGCACTGGAGTGTCAGCCTAGATTTTTGTGCTCAAGTCTCTGGAGTGGGACTTTGAACCCACAACCTTCTGACTCAGAGGCGAAGGTGCTACCAACTGAGCCACGGCTGACACTGGGGAAAAGGAGGGAAAGGGGGGAAGAGAATGGGCGGCCATGTGGTCAATATTAGACATAATAAAGAACAATCCAATTACAGAGACATCATTTAGAACCATTACTGTATGGCAGCTAAGAAAAACAGGAGGGTCATCTGCTGAATAAGAGAGAAAGAAAAAGTGTCACATAGGACAGCCATTTTCTACCAAATATAAAAATGCACAGAAAGCAGCATACAGTAGCATAGTGATTATGTTACTGGACTAGCAATCATGAGGCCTGGACTAATGATCTGGGGGGCATGAGTTCAAATCCCACCACAGCAGCTGAGAAATTTAAATTCAGTTAATTAATATAAATCTGAAATAAAATGCTAGTAAAAACCCATCTGGTTCACTAATGTCCTTTAGGGAAGGAAATCTGCTGTCCTTACCTGATCTGGCCTATATGTGACTCCAGACCCACAGCAATGTGGTTGACTCTTAACTAACTGCCCTCTGAAATGGCCTAGCAAGACACTCAGTTGTATCAAAAGGACAATTAGGGATGGGCAATAAATGCCGACATTGCCAGTGACACCCATGTCCCCTGAATGAATAAAAAAAAAGGATGGCGGGGGTGGAGGAATCATGGCTGGAGCTCTGAGATTTGCTTTGCTGGTCATGAAAATGTATCCAAAGGACGTACAGGAAACTCTCGTTTCAACGGCACCTAATTATCCGGAATTCTCTAATAACCGGCAAAATTCAGGAGTAGGTTTTGAGGCTTCCATATACTGTACATTTGTGGTTGTGTAACCGGGTCCCCTGTACCTGTGGCCGTGTAACCGTGGCTCCTGCACTTCTGGCTGTGTTACGGGGCTCTCGTAGCTTGGGCCATTGTCACTCCATGTCCCTTCTTCGTTATCCGGAATTTTTAATCAACCGGCACCATCCCGGTCCCGTAGGTGCCGGATACGAAAGAGTTTCCTGTACTACATTAGTTACACCACATCATGGCCACAGAAGTTGCGGGGGGGCGGGGGGGGTGTCGACGGGGGCAAATTAAAAAAAACAAATAGATTTTTGGACTCTGGGTTACATTTGAGAAACGTCTAGGCTGCCACTCAGTAAAATGCACTGTCTAGACCAAAACCAGTCACTTAAATCTCGTAATGGTTTTAAATGGCACTTAAGAATTGGTGACCTTAGCTCCTCCATTGAGAGATGATCTGTTCTCATTATTGCAAACTCCCAGGGCCATAAGATTACTTCATCTCACCAGTGGTTCATTTTATTGAGGTTCCTGTTCCTCCAACACAAGTTTCAGCCAGTCTTTCATAATGGGTCTGCAATGTGTTTTACCACAACCTGGTTTGACTGTACGACGGAAAATTTGGGAGATTATTTGTGAATAAATACAGCAACCTCCTTCTTTTCCCCTCAGCATCCTCTTTACCCTGCTTAGGCACCGCCAAGCCCTGGGAGTTGCTGACTCGGTCTCCTGCACAACAGCCATCTTCCATAAAACCACATCAACAATTGACCCAGTCATAACATAGATAAAACGGAGTGACTGCTGCCAACGACTGGAAGCTGCGCAGAAGTGTTCTGCACATAAGCCTGTGGTTTAAGTAAGAATGTATAAAAATATAGTCATGTCGCATGCCTAAATCTATGGAGCTATGGGTTGGTTTAAAAATTCCAAAAGGCATTCGATAAGGTGCCACATAAAAGGTTACTGCACAAGATAAGAGCTCACGGGGTTGGGGGTAATATATTAGCATGGATAGAGGATTGGCTAACTAACAGAAAACAGAGAGTCGGGATAAATGGGTCATTTTCAGGTTGGCAAACTGTAACTAGTGGGGTGCCACAGGAATCGGTGCTGGGGCTTCAACTATTTACAATCTGGAACTAGGGGGCATAGTTTCAGAATAAGGGGTCGTCCATTTAAGACGGAGATGGGGAGGAATTTCTTCTCTCAGAGGATTCGTGAATCTTTGGAATTCTCTACCCCAGAGAGCTGTGGAGGCGGAGTCATTGAATATATTCAAGGCGGAGATAGACAGGTATTTGAGCTACAGGGGAGTCAAGGGTTATGGGGAGCGGGCGGGAAAGTGCCGTTGAGGCCAAGATCAGATCGGCCATGACCTTATTGAATGGCGGAGCAGGCTCGAGGGGCCGAATAGCCTACTCCTACTCCTACGTCTTATGTTCTTATGTTCCTATAATGTATAATAATAGCACGGGTTGGTTTAAGTATTAATTTATGATATTTTCGCAGGGGGAGGGTTGTGGAGATTTATTTGTACGGTGCGCAAGTTCCGTGTGAAGGGAAAGGAGAAGAAAATTAATAAAAATGGACGTTTGCTGAGTTTTGCTGGCGCAGGTTCTCTTTTCCTGACGTGGCTCTGTTCGGCTGTAGCGATCTATTTCCACCACCCCCTCCCTCCCCGCCTTTCTCTCTGCAAGTGTTTTCTTTCTAATGGCGACAATATTTTCTCCTCGTACATGAAACACAAAGTTAGCATGCGGGTACAGCAAGTAATTAGGGAGGCAAATGGAATGTTGGCCCTTATTGCAAAGGGGGATGGAGTATAAAAGTAGGGAAATCTTGCTACAACTGTACAGGGCTTTGGTGAGACCACACCTGGAGTACTGCGTGCAGTTTTGGTCTCCTTATTTAAAGAGGGATATACTTGCATTGGAGGCAGTTCAGAGAAGGTTCACTAGGTTAATTTCTGAGATGAAGGGGCTGTCTTATGAGGAAAGGTTGAGCAGGTTGGGCCTATACTCATTGGAGTTTAGAAGAATGAGAGGTGATCTTATTGAAACATATAAGATTCTGAGGGGGCTTGACAGGGTAGATGCAGGGAGGATGTTTCCCCTCATGGGGGAATCTAGAACTAGGGGGCATAGTTTCAGAATAAGGGGTCGTCCATTTAAAACAGAGGTGAGGAGGAATTTCTTCTCTCAGAGGGTCGTGAATCTTTGGAATTCTCTTCCCCAGAGAGCTGTGGAGGCTGGGTCATTGAATATATTCAAGGCCGGGATAGACAGATATTTGAGCTACAGGAGAGTCAAGGGTTATGGGGAGTGGGCGGAAAAGTGGCGTTGAGACCAAGATCAGATCAGCCAAATGGCCTATTCCTGCTCCTATTTCTTATGTTCTTTTCAGTTAGCGAACAACCGAAAAAACACTGAAACTGCGCGAGCGCAATGGCTTCAGCTTCGCTGGCAGCAGTCGCGTCCTAGATAAAAAGGCATGTCCCTGATGTGACCAGGTCAACCTTCAGTGTCTGGGTTACAATAAATTACCTCTTAAGCAGGTTTACAGCCAATTAAAAAATAGATTTCCAACTTTCTCCCATCCCCCCAAAAAGATCATTCTTTTTAGCTTCAAAACGTTGAGAAATAACAGGGTGGGATCGATTAGGGATTAACAGGAAGTATAATTTAAGTTACAAATAAGGCGGAGTGAGAAAAGGGCAAGAGGGTTGACAGGTTGCACCTAGATTGGTGACCTTAGATTGAAAGTAATTGGTCGGAAGTTTAGAGGGGAGTTGAGAAGACATTTTTTCACCCAGAGGGTGGTGGGAGTCTGGAACTCACTGCCTGAAAGGGTGGTAGAGGCAGAAACCCTCATCACATTTAAAAAGTACTTGGATATGCACTCGAAGCACCGTAACTTGCAAGGCTACAGACTTTACAGCCAATGAAGTACTTTTGAAGTGGAGTCACTGTTGTAATGTTGGAAACGCAGCAGCCAATTTGCGCACAGCAAGCTCCCACAAACAGCAATGTGATAATGACCAGATAATCTGTTTTTTTGTTATGTTGGTTGAGGGATAAATATTGGCCCAGGACAAAGGCGCTATATAAATACAAGTTGTTGTTGTTGTTTCTCTCTCCACAGATACTGCTTGACCTGTACGTATTTCCAGCATTTTCTGTTTTTACTCAGGAGAGAAGTTAGGAAACACTTCTTCAGGTAAAGGGTGGCAGAAGTGCGGAAAACTCTCCCACAAAAAGCAGTAGATGCGAGATCGATTAATAATTTTAAATCAGAGATCGAATGATTTTTGCTAGCCAAGGTTTTTAAATGGATATGGAGCCAAAGCAGTGGATGGAGTTCGGATACAGATCGGCCGTGATCTCGTTGAATAGCAGAATAGGACTCGAGGGACTGAATAGCCTCTTCCTGATCCGAAACGCCCACCCATCTGTAACAGAGAAGGGCTTTCTGCAATTGCTGCAGTAAATTGCAACCCAGCATAAACAGCTCAAAAGAAAAGTGACTATGTCAAGGAGTGGTTTAAAATGAAATAATTCAAGTCCAAAAAAAAGTACAACTGTTTTAAGTAAAAATTTCTGTGATGATACAATGATATTGTTAATCTTCAGGCAGGTTAAATCCCTCAGCCTAGATTATTACACAGTGTTGAGGCTGCCGCGAAACATGAATTAAGACTGAATCCATGTGTGGAAAAACAGAGACTTTTTAAGACAACTGCATGGTCCAAAATGGCTGAACAGACTGCTCCCAGAATTCTCTGGAAAAATCCTGAGGCCCCGCCCACTTCTTCTCTCCTGCCTTAAAGGCAAGGTGCCTTAAAGGCAAGGTGCTCGATATATTGTCCACGGACAGAAAAGTGGATAATGCCCGTTTAGGTGGCGATCCGCCACACAGCTCCCCCCAGAATCCGCTTAGGAGGTGTGGACGAGATGGTGCGGCAGTCTGATGGGCCGGCCGGAGCGACTCTTGTAGGACGCCGGTGGACGTGGAACGGCCAGGCGTGGAGCCGCCGGGTGAACCGGCTTGAGGGCAGGTCGGCCACGTGGTGGTGGACGAGCTACAGGGACCTGCTCACCGGGCTCCGAGTGTGCTGGCTTGAGTCGGTCAACCGACACTTTTTCGGTCCTGTCGCCCACTTGCAGGGTGAAAATTTTGTCCCCAGCCTGTAGCACCTTGTAGGGCCCGTCGTACGGGGGTTGAAGGGGTCCGCGGTGGGCGTCGTGCTGGACGAAAACGAACAGTGCCTGGTGCAGGCTTAGTGGGACGTGTGAGGTGGATTCGCCGTGTCGGGCAATGGGCACCGGGGCGAACTGCAGCGCCGGTGAGGCGCAGTCGTGGCGTTGCTGGTCGGCTGACCAGGGTGTCGTGGCGGTGGGCAGGAACTCACCGGGTACGCGCAGCGGCTGACCGTGCACGAGCTCTGCATGGAGGTCTTCTTTAACCGCGGTGCGCAGGCCAAGGAGGACCCACAGAAGTCGGTCGGTCCAGGCGCCGTCCTGGAGGCTGGCTCGAAGAGATGCCTTCAAGGATCTGTGGAACCGCTCACACAGTCCGTTGGCTTGGGGGTGGTACGCTATGGTGCGGTGAATGGTCACCCCGAGATTGCGTGCGACAGCGGTCCAGAGTTCAGAGGTAAATTGCGGACCTCTGTCCGACGTCATGTCGGAGGGGACGCCGAACCGTGCGACCCAGGTGCTGACGAAGGCTCTGGCGATGTGGGCGGTGGTGGTAGAGGTCAGTGGAATTGCCTCGGGCCAGCGCGTGGTGCGGTCAACGATCGTCAGCAAGTGCGTGTGGCCTTGCGACGGCGGCAGGGGCCCGACGATGTCCACGTGGATGTGGTCGAATCTCCGCGAGGGGACGGTAAACTCCTCGAGGGGTGCTTTCGTGTGTTGCTGTACCTTGGCCCGTTGGCAGGCTAGGCAGGATTTGGCCCAAGTACGCACATCCTTGTGAAGGCCGCGCCAGACAAAGCGGTTGGCTACCAATTTGATGGATGCGCGGGCGCCGGGGTGGGAGAGGTTGTGGAGAATGTCGAATACCCGGCGGCGCCAGGACGCTGGGACGACGGGCCGAGGTTGACAGAGGGATATGTTGCACTTGACCGTGACTGCGGTCGGGCCACAGGCGACGTCGGCCAGGCGTAGCCCTGGTAGGTTGGTAGGTGCGGAGAGCAGATCAGGGTCGGTGATCTGGTCTGCTGCGAGTTGAGCGTAGTCGACTGCCAGGTGTGCGGCGTGGATGGCGGGGCGGGAGAGGCAGTCGGCTACCACATTGTCTCGGACACTGCCACGAGCTGGCGCTGCTGCCTGGCGGACCAGGGGTCGGTTGTCTTTGCCATTGCAAATGTCAGGGGCTTGTGGTCGACAAACGCAGTGAAGGGGTGGCCCTCAAGCAAAAACCGAAAATGGCGGACCGCCAGGAACAGCGCGAGGAGCTCGCGGTCGAAGGTGCTGTACTTGACCTCCGGGGGGCGTAGTTGGCAGCTGAAGAAGGCAAGTGGTTGCCAGGCGCCGTCGACCCACTGCTCATACATGGCGCCGACCGCGTGGTCGGAGGCGTCCGTGGTGAGCGCTACCCTGGCATTGGGCCGTGGGTGCGCGAGCAGGGTGGCGTTGGCGAGCGCAGTCTTGGTGGAGTCGAAGGCGGCGGACGCGTCTGCCGTCCATTCGACCGCCATCTTGCCGCTCCTGCCCCGGAGAGCTTCATACAGGGGCCTCATGAGGGACGCTGCTTTGGGGATGAAGCGGTTATAGAAATTCACCATCCCGAGGAACTCCCGGAGGCCTTTGATGGTGGTGGGGCGGGGAAATTGTTGGACAGCCTGCACCTTGGTGGGCAGGGGAATGGCCCCAGCATGGGTGATGTGGTGGCCGAGGAAGTCGATCTTGTCCAGGCCGAACTGGCATTTGGCTGGGCTGAGGATGAGCCCGTGGTCGCTGAGGCGCCCGAACAGGATGCGAAGGTGTTCAAGGTGTTCCTGCTTGGAGGAACTGGCTACCAGGATGTCGTCCAGGTAGACGAACAGGAACTTCAGGTCCCGAAGGACCGAGTCCATGAGCCGTTGGAATGCCTGGGCCACGTTTTTGAGGCCGAAGGGCATCCGCAGGAACTCGAACAGGCCGAAGGGGGTGATTACGGCCGTCTTGGGGACGTCCGCGGGGTGGACGGGGACTTGGTGGTATCCGCGCACCAGGTCGACCTTGGAAAAGACTGAGCGGCCGGCCAGTCTAGCCGAGAAGTCCTGAATGTGCGGCACGGGGTACCGATCAGGGGTGGTGGCGTCGTTGAGGCAGCGGTAATCCCCGCAGGGCCGCCAACCTCCGCCTGGTTTGGGGGCGATGTGGAGTGGGGAGGCCCAGGGACTGTTGGAGCGGCAGATGATGCCGAGCTGTTCCATGGTGGCAAACTCGGTCCGCGCGATCTCCAGTTTGGCCGGGTGCAGCCTGCGGGCGTGGGCGTACACTGGGGGGCCTGTGGTGGGGATGAAATGTTCCACCCCGTGTTTGGCGGCCTCCGTGGAGAAGGTCGGATTGGTAAGGGCTGGGAATTCGGCCAGGAGTGCCGAGTAGTCATCCGTGGCCCGGGCGTGGCACTGTGACGCCATGTCGGCGGGTTGACGGGGGGCCATGGCGCCCAGGATGGGGGACATGGTGTTCATGTCCATGAGGCGGTGACGAGGGATGTCTACTAGTAGGCCGTGGGTGCACAGGAAATCTGCGCCGATGAGAGGGGAGAGCACCTTGGCAGTGATGAACTCCCATCGGTAGCGGCGACCAGCGAGGTCGAGGGTGACTGTCCGGGTGCCATACGTCTGGATTTCCGAGCCGTTAGCAGCAGCCAGCGCCGGTCCTCGTTTGCCCTTTTGGATGTCGAGGGAGGAGGCCGGGATGATGCTGTGCTGAGCCCCAGTGTCGCACAGGAACCGGCGGCCGGTTTTGTCATCCGTGACGTACAGCAAGGAGCCCGCGTGGCCCACGGCCATCACGGGGGCTGGTACGGGGGCGGACGTGAAAGAGCAGGGAGGTGTGCACCGTTGTGCCCTGGCGCCGAACCGTGCGTGGTAGTAACAGTGGCCCGGGTTAGTGGGGCGCGAAGGCCCCGTGGGCCTGGTGGCTGGTCCTTGTGGCCGCGTGGTGGCCGGTGAGGGGCGCGCCCAGGCATTGGCTGCCAGGTCCGGAGTGACGTCGCGGCTGGAGTGAGCGGACAGCAGCTTGTCGGCCTCATCAGCCAGGGCTTCCAAGTTCGTGAGGCCGGACGCCACGATCGCTGGGCGGATGCTGAGAGGGAGCTGGCGGATGAACAGCGTGCAGAAGAGGGATCCGGGTGGGCTCTCGTCGGTGAGGGAGAGCATGTGGGAGAGGAGGTCTGACGGTGAGGCATCACCGAGGCCTGGAAGGTCGAGGAGGTGGCAGTTTTGCTGATATGCCGAGGCCGTAAATTTTTTAAGGAGCGCTGCCTTGAGATGTGCATACTTGCCTTCCTCTGGTGGGTTCTGCAGCGCTGTCCAAACCTTTGAAACTGTGGCGCTACCGAGTGATGTGACGAGGTAGTCGTACTGCGTTCCATCTGTGGTGATGTTTCGCAGCTGGAAGCGGGATTCAGTTTGGAGAAACCAGGCTTCGGGCTGGTTTTCCCAAAACTCCGGCAGTTTCACGGAAACTGCGTTCGTGTCCGCCATTGCAGTGCTCGGAATATGTTCTGAGCGTCGGGGTCACCAATGTTGAGGCTGCCGCGAAACACGAATTAAGACTGAATCCATGTGTGGAAAAACAGAGACTTTTTAATACAACTGCATGGTCCAAAATGGCTGAACAGACTGCTCCCAGAATTCTCTGGAAAAACCCTGAGGCCCCGCCCACTTCTTCTCTCCTGCCTTAAAGGCAAGGTGCTCGATATATTGTCCACGGACAGAAAAGTGGATAATGCCCGTTTAGGTGGCGATCCGCCACAACAGTGTAATTCTGTAATGAAGGCACAAGCCCACCTTACTTAGGCTAACTAGTTGCATCCAAGACATTAAACTTCCAGAACACTTCGCACCACAACTGTGGTCCTGGTCTACCCTGCCACAGAATACTGCTCTGCCTCGTGGTCCTGCAGCCGCCACACAAAGATCGTGGACGTGCAGCCAAAGGCCACCATGAGGACGGTGTCAGGGAACGCTGAAGTCCGCTCCAACTGATTGGCTCCCTGTGATGTCCCACATCGCCCCGCCTGACATTCTCCGCGACACCACCGTGCTCCGTGAGATGGAAAAAATCATCAGCAACATCGACCTTCCCGTTCACGAAGACTGGAAAAACCCACCACGAAAGCGTTTAAAATTGCACCGGCCATTCTGGGAAACAGCAGCCAATGTTCTTGCAGCTGGTATCGACCCACTATCCAGAGGGACGGAATCGTGGGACGCAGGCAACATAAAGAACCAACACCTCATCACTGACCCAACACCTCATCACTGACCCAACACCTCATCACTGACCCAACACCTCATCACTGACCCAACACCTCATCACTGACCCAACACCTCATCACTGACCCGACACCTCATCACTGACCCGACACCTCATCACTGAGCCAACACCTCATCACTGACCCAACACCTCATCACTGACCCAACACCTCATCACTGACCCAACACCTCATCACTGACCCAACACCTCATCACTGACCCAACACCTCATCACTGACCCAACACCTCATCACTCACTGACCCAACACCTCATCACTGACCCAACACCTCATCACTGACCCAACAGCAGAGGTCCCCGGCTTTGACCTCCCTCAAAGACAGTGGGCAGCGCTCCACCCAATCCGCACAGGACACGGACGATGTGGCCGCCCGCTCCACCAGTGGAAGATGAGGGACGACCCGAAGTGTGACTGTGGCCATGAGTCCCAGACCATGGAACACATCACATCAACCTGCCCACTGAGATCTGTCGCGGGAGGCACCTCATTTCTCCACTCGGCCTCTCAGGAGGCCATCGAATGGAGAGCCAAACTGGACATCCCATTATAACCTTTTCCCGTCATACGAAACAACAACTGGACACTACCTCTTCTTTTTCTCTCTCTTGTAGCTATAAAATTTAGTTTCCTGTACTATTCTGATTGACTTAAGTTTTCGCTATGAGTAACGGACACTTACGATGCTCCCAAGCCATACATTATATTTTCCTCAATAATAACAACAGAAAACGCTGGAAAAACTCAGCAGGCCAGGCAGCATCCGTGGAGAGAGAAAGAGAGTTAACGTTTCAGGTCGATGACCTTTCGTCAGAAAGGTCATCGACCTGAAACGTTAACTCTCTTTCTCTCTCCACGGATGCTGCCTGGCCTGCTGAGTTTTTCCAGCGTTTTCTGTTGTTATTTCAGATTTCCAGCATCCGCAGTATTTTGCTATTATATTTTCCTCATTTGACATAGAACGTGGTAAACCTATGCCCAACATCCTGTTGGCACATGTTCTCGTCAAAGTCCAAAGACTATTTGTGGGGATCAATGCAGCGAGTTTGTGCTGTTTGAAATCAGTTCTACAGGTTCTCTATAAGGAGCTCTGAATGGAATTGGCAAGACTAACAATCTTAATGGCAATTTAAAATGTGCAATATACAATTTTCAAGGCTATAATCTAATCCAGGATTTGTGTAATGGACATAAAAACATTATTCTTTCCTAAGGTTAGCTGTTTATGTTATGAGGTAATTGAAATCCTGAAGTTAGTTTAAAATCTTAATAGTCCTTTCCTTCCATTATCTAGCCTGCTCTGTTATTTGGGACATGTTCAGACTCGTCTCATCTCCTTCCTGGCTTGATGCCAAGCCTCTTCATTTCATTTGTGAATGTCTCAACTCAATTATAACATTAGAAGAGAGGATGGAGATAGAGGAAATGTTTTTTTTTTAACATTGAGAACTCTAATGTGGAAATCTAGAACTCTCTCCCTCAAAAAGCTGTTGAGGCTGGGGGTCAATTGAAGAATTTCAAAACTGAGATTGATAGATTTTTGTTAGGCAAGGGTATTAAGGATTACGGAACCAAGGCGGGTAGATGGAGTTAAGATACAGATCAACCATGATCTAAACAAATGGCGGAACAGGCTTGAGGGCTGAATGGCCTCCTCCTGTTCCCGTGTTCCTAGCCAAAGTCCATAGTGCAGGACACAATCAAGGCTGGAGAAAGTAGGAGACAAGGTCAGGTAGATCAGGAAGTAATAGAGGTTGGGCAAGTCCAAGCTTGGCTTTTACAAGCCTGTAGGTTGCGGGAATGGATGACAAGACATTTCAAATGAGGTCCCAGTAAAGAATGATCAGGTTTAATCCTGATTTCAATACTGAAGATGCAGAGAAGTCTGTTGCTGTAGGGAAGTCTTTTTGTGCTGGATAAGGTGCAAATAATTTGGGCAGGGATATAAGCTAAGGAAGCCATGAACCATATGTTAACGTGCAAAGCTATTACTTTCATGCTCACTAATCATTCATGACCAAAGTTATGACATCACTGATCGTGTGAAAATAAACAATTACTGAAACCATAGTGATAGAACGTTCTGACATCATCGGTTATACTTGCACATATGATCATTGGAGTAGAAATGGGATGTTGCCATCACTTTAGAGATGGAGGTGAATAATTATCTGGATGGAAAGTGAGCACGAGGTGTAGCTTATAATTACTCACAACAATCCCTATAGGCCATAACTGGTTTCTATTAGAGGGCAACAGAATATTCGGACACAATTTTCCAACTTGCATCAGTTCTTGTAAGTACAGGAGGTCTAATCCTAACTTAAAATGCTCCTCGTACTGTAGCCCACATTGTTGTGTGGTCACCTGTCAATCTGGGCTATATTAATAAGCACAGCAGGTTTGCGTGCCAAACTTGAAAGAACAAAATACTTGAAGGGGAAAAGAATTACAGGTCTATGGGGAAAGAGCAGGAGACTAGGATTAACTGGATAGCTCTCCCAAAGAGTCGGCACAGGCACGCTGGGCCGAATGGCCTCTTTCTTTACTGTATCATTCTATGATTCTAACCAACCATTCCTGCTGCTGGGTTATCTCCATTTAGTCATAATGAACGTGTTTTATGATAACGGGAGGACCTAACCACCACTCCTTGCATTCGGAAATGTAAGGTAGGAACAGACCAGCTGGTCCATCAAGCCTGCCTCACACTCATGACGCCTGCAGCCTCAGGACGAGACACTTCCTACCCCCGAGGCCATGTAATTTCCTAGGGGTGGGGGTTGCAAAAACAACCCAGGGCCAATAAAGGCAAATTCCTCTCCGACCCCCTCAGGCAATCAAAACCAGTTCAAGTGATCACATTGATCTTTCCACCTTACTTTTTCCAACCACGAGTAACCCTGCTGTTTGAGCACTTCATGATGTTATTCTGGGGTTAAGGTACATTTTTGAGAACAGAGTAGAAGGAGCTTTACTCTGCATCTAACAACGTTGTGCCTGACCCGGGAGAGCTTGATGTTGATGCTGGGTGACAAAAGTGGGACAGGCTTCCATTCCCCATCACGGACTTACATTGTGGAGCAAAATGCGCCACAAAGAAAATCACTTTCATAAAAAAGATCTGAGTGATTCAAAAGGGTAGTTATTCAGATTGGAGGAAGGTAGAAAGCGCGGTCCACAAGGCTCAGCACTGCGACCACTGTTATTCATAATTTACATTAACGATTTAGACTTAGGAATAAGTAACTCAATAGAAAAATTTGCAGATGATACCAAATTAGGGGGTGCAGCTAACGCTGAGGAAGAATGCAACATAATACAAGACGACATTGGAAAAACCTGCAGACTGGGCAGTTAAGCGGCAAATGAACTTTAACATCGATAAATGTGAGGCGATGCACTTTGGTAGGAAAAACAGAAACATCGCCTGCAGTTTAGAGAATAAGAATCTGAATGGGGTAGAAGAGCAAAGGGATCTAGGGATACAGGTGAACAAATCATTAAAAAAGCAGCATCGCAGGTCAGCAAAGCAATTCAAAATGCTAACAAAGCACTGGGATTTATTTCTAGTGGTTATAGAATTCAAAAGTAGTGAAGTTATGTTAAACTTGTATAGGACCCTGGTCAGACCGCACTGAGAGTATGGTGCACAGTGCTGGTCTCCATACTAAAAAAAGAACATAGAAGCACGGGAGAAAGTGCAAAGAAGATTTACAAAGGTGGTATCAGAACTGAGAGATTACAGCATCGGGAAAGATTGAACAGGTTGGGGCTTTTTTCTTTAGAAAAGGGAAGACTTAGAGGAGACCTGATAGAGGTCTTTAAAATTATGAATGGGTTGGACAGGGTAGATGTGTAGAGAATGTTTCCACTTGTGGGAGAATCCAAAACTAGGGGCCATAAATACAAGATAGTTACTAACAAATCCAATAGGGAAATAAGGAAAAATGTCTTTACTGAAGTGGTTAGAACGTGGAACTCGCTACCACAGTAAGGTTTGAGGCAAATAGCTTAGATGCTTTCATAACGAAACTAGACCAGTACATGAGAGCAAAGGGAATAGAAAGATATGCTGAAAGGCTGAGATGAGGCAGGCGGAATGGGAGGAGACTCGTGTGGAGCATAAACACCAGCACAGACTGGTTGGGCCGAATGGCCTGTTTCTGTGCTGGATATTCTCTGTAATTCCATGTAAATGTATTTAAATATAAATACAAACACACATGGTCATTGTCTATATATTTAAAATCATTTGGGGTCCTAATATCTCATGTGCTTCCATGCCAAATCTTGTCTGATAATGCTCCTCGGATATTTTTACTACATTAAAGGCGCTATATAAATGCAAGTCATTGTTGTTAGAGGATAAGTCTTTGAACTGTAATGCCTTTGGTTAAAATGAGTTGAGAAGGATCTGCTTCACACACGGGGCTCTTAATGTATGGATTATGCAGCCTCCTAGTGCAGTGATCTTCGAGTCTAGAAACTTTAAGGGACTGGACCAATTTCAGGATAATAGTTTGAATCAAGGAGATGACGACAAGAGAATGGCACAACATATGGCAAAACCTGCAAGTTTCAAATCTGCAGCAGTCAACCAAAGCCCACACCATCACAAGATGCTGGGAGATCAAGAGCTTCTCTACCACCTGGCCTGTAATGTTACACCAAGTTGCTGCTGGTACAAGGCACACACGATGCCACAGGGGGGGGGGGGAGGGACGGTATATTCTAGAACTGGCTTTTTTTGTTTCCCGCTTACAGTATAGAAAATCTTCCATAATTTTCCTTTTGAAAAGGCTAAGAGGAGATTTGATAGAGGTGTTTAAAATCATGAAGGGTTTAGATAGTAAAGAGAAACTGTTCCCACTGACTGAAGGGTCGATAACCAGAGGGCCCAGATTTAAGGAGATTGGCAAAAGAACCTGAGGCGAGATGAGGGAAAACTTTTTTACACAACGAGTGGTTAGGATTTGGAATGCGCTGCCTGATAGGGCGGTGGATACAGATTCAATAGTAGCCTTCAAAAGGGAATTGGATAAATACTTGAAGGAGAAAAAATTGCAGGGATATGGGGAAAGAGCGGGGGAGTGGGACTAACTGGATTGCTCGGATTGCGCAGACTCGATGGGCCGAATGGCCTCCTTCTGTGCTGTACTATTTCATGACTCTATGAATTTCTGGCTGGCTAGCTAGCCAATTCTTTCATATTTTATCAATTAGGTTTGAAAATAAAAGTCTTATTAATAAAGCAAATTGATACTCACGTTTATAATCATCATCCACGATGTTTTTGTGTCTCTTAATGGAAACATTTTGAAGAGGTATTTATCTGTGGTCACAATTCCTCTCGCAATCTTCCACACAAAGATGAAATCGGACGCCCCTAGAGTACTAATGGTCTCATCCAAGCAGCTAATGCTCAAAGTGGCGCCCACGGTGGTGGTTTTGGCGATCAGACCGCAGTCCTGGTTGACCAGACACAAGCTGTTCTTCACCACGCATTTACTCTTCTTCCCCGCTTTGTCCATTTTGCAGTAATACTCGGACCTCCAGCCCAGCCCACAGCTCTTGCTGCAGGGGTTCGCGCTCACCAGCAAGAGCCCAGTAACTGTGACCTTCTCCAAGTCAGGTGGCAGGGTGCTAAAGTCCTCTTGGCAGACGACCAGATGAAGCAGGAAAGTAAAAGAGATGAGGACAAGGTAGATACCTGCATAAGGGAGAAGCATTTCTTTAGGGGAGGGGAGGGGATGGGGGAGGGGGCAGAGGGGATTCAAGGCTGTAGATCACCCAATTATAACAGGTCTTTATTACATCAACCATCAGCACAATGGAGCATTGGGAACAATTTGGGGCTGAGGTTACACCATGACAACATTGGTAAGGCTCCAGATGTACATGATTATGACGGGTTTGGATAGGCTAGACGGGGAAAGGCTGTTCCCACTAGTTGATGGTACAAGGACTAGGGGACACAGATTTAAGAGATATAGGGGGGATGTGAGGAAAAACCTTTTTACGCAGCGAGTGGTGAGGACCTGAAACTCGCTGCCGACGGAAGTGGTGGAAGCGAACACACTCAATGTTTTCAAGGGGAGACTGGATAGGCACTTGAGGGAAATAAACTTGCAGGGCTACGGGAATAGAGCGGGGGAATGGGACTGACTGGATTGCCCTACAGAGAGCCGGCACGGACTCGATGGGGCGAATGGCCTCCTTCTGTGCCGTTATGACTCTATAATGGGCCAGAATTTGCTCTCAAAATAACGGTGTGGCTAATGGGCGCTCTCTGTTACTTATGCGCAAATGGTACAGCAACTTCAGGCGAGGGGCAGATGCGCAGTGAAACACGGATATCCAAGTCGTCCGGGTTGCGCCGCTCCGCCGTTAGCTTTGCGAAAACGGCATCTCGCCGACTGCTTCACCGTTGAAATGCAGTGAATGGCGTGAAGTTGCTGTATGTGCGTGGTAGATACGAACTAAACTCACCACAGAAAGTTAAGCCTTGTTCATTTCAGTCCAATTAATTTTTTAACAACGTTAATTACTGCCAAACAACCGCTCTGGCACTGAAAATGAATTATTACATGTGTGGAGGCTCATTCCTTCAGGTTTTAATTGTTGAAGATTAAAAATTTTTAATTTAATTTTTTTAAACTTTTGCTTTCTGTCTTTCTCTCTCTTAATCCAATCTTTCTTTCCCTCTGTATCTCTCTTTCTGTACCTGATTTGACATTGAATTCACCCGCTCTAATTTACACTTCCGTCTCAGTCCATGCGCTGTTAATATCACAATTCTTTCAATCTGATTGGTTAGGGAGATACCCAGTCGCTTGCCCTGTTCACTCAGGTCCCAGATGCCTGGATTCCCTCACTGCGACATTATCAGCTCGCACTTTCAGCAACTTGCCACGCAAACAATTAAAAAACCTAAAGGTGCAAGGGCAGGTCTAACTAACGACAGACACCGTTAGATTCACTCCTACAGCAAAATTTGACCCAATGACAAAAACACCAAGATAAGTAGTTAAATAAAGATAGTATTACAACAACAACTTGTATTTATATAGCACCTTTAACGTAGTAAAATGTCCCATGGCGCTGCACAGGAGTATTTTAAGACAAAAAATTTGACACCGATCCACAAAAGGATAAATTAGGGCAGATGACCAAAAGCTTCGTCAAAGAGGTAGGTTTTAAGGACCGTCTTAAAGGAGGAAAAAGAACTAGAGAGGCGGAGAGGTTTAGGGTGGGAATTCCAGAGTTTAGAGCCTAGGCAACAGAAGGCATGGCCACCAAAGGTTGAGCGATTATAATCAGGGATGCTCAAGAGGGCAGAATTAGAGGAGCGCAGATATTAGATCAAAGGAAGATGCTTATAATGTTGCCAAAAAGAGTAGTAAGCCTAAGGATTGGGAGAATTTTAGAATTCAGCAAAGGAGGACCAAGAAATTGATAAAGAAAGGGAAAATAGAATGAGAGTAAACTAGCGAGAGACATAAAAACAGACTGTAAAAGCTTCTATAGGTATGTAAAAGGGAAAATATTAGCGAAAGTAAATGTGGGTCCTTTACAGGCTGAGACAGGAGAAATTATAATGGGGAATAGGAAATGGCAGAAAAATTCAACAAATACTTTGTGTCTGTCTTCACAGAAGATGTAAAAAACTTCCCGGAAATAGTGGAGAACTAAGGGTCTAGCTAGAATGAGGAACTGAAAGAAATTAGTATTCGTAAAAAAAATAGCACTGGAGAAATTAATGGGACTGAAAGCCAATAAAATCCCCTGGACCTGATGGCCTATATCCTAGGGTTTTGAAAGAGGTGGCTATAGAGATAGTGGATGCATTGATTGTCATTTTCCAAAATTCCATGGATTGTAGAATGGTTCCCACAGCTTGGAAGGTAGCAAATGTAACCCCACTATTTAAGAAAAGGAGGGAGAGAAGATGGGGAACTACAAACCAGTTAGCCTGACATCAGTAGTAGGGAAAATGCTAGAATCTATTATTAAGGACATGGTAACAGGGCACTTAGAAAATAATAATAGGATTGGGTAGAGTCAAAACACGGATTTATGAAAGGGAAATCGTGTTTGACAAATCTATTAGAGTTTTTTGAGGTTGTAACTAGCAGAATAGATAAGGGGGAACCAGTGGATGTGGTGTATTTGGATTTTCAGAAGGCATTCGATAAGGCGCCACACAAGAGGTTATTAAACAAAATTAGGGCTGATGGGATTGGGGGTAATATACTAGCATGGACTGAGGATTGGTTAATGAACAGAAAACAGAGAGTAGGAATAAACGGGTCATTTTCGGGTTGGCAGGCTGTAACTAGTGGAGTACCACAAAGATCAGTGCTTGGGCCTCAGCTATTCACAATTTACATCAATGATTTGGATGAGGGGACCAAATGTAATATATCCAAGTTTGCTGATGATACAAAGCTGGGTGGAAATGTAAGTTGTGAGGAGGATTCAGAGGCTTCAAAGAGATATAGACAAGCTAAGAGAGTGGGCAAGAACATGGCAAATGGAATATAATGTGGAGAAATGTGAAGTTATCCACTTTGGTAGGAAAAATAGAAAACCAGAGTATTTTTTTTTAAATGGTGAGATTGGAAAATGTTGGTGTTCAGAGGGACCTGGGTGTCCTTGTACACAAATCACTGAAAGGTAACATGCAGGTACAGCAAGCAATTAGGAAAGCAAATGGTACGTGGGCCTTTATTACAAGAGGATTTGTGTACAAGAGTAAAGACGTCTTACTGCAATTATATAGGGCCCTGATGAGACCACACCTGGAGTATTGTGTACAGTTTTGGTCTCCTTACCTAAGGAAGGATATACTTGCCATAGAGGGAGTGCAACAAAAGCTCACCAGACCGATTCCTGGGATGAGGGGATTGTCCTATGAGGAGAGATTGAGTAGACTAGGCCTATATTCTCTAGAGTTTAGAAGAATGAGAGATGATCTCATTGAAACATACAAAATTCTTATAGGGCTTGACAGGGTAGATGCAGGGAGGATGTTTCCCCCCTGGCTGGGGAGTCTAGAACCAGGGGTCACAGTCTCAGAATAAGGGGTCGGCTATATACGACTGAGATGAGGAGAAATTTCTTCACTCAGAGGGTGGTGAATCTTTGGAATTCTCTACCCCAGAGGGCTGTGGAGGCTCAGTCGTTGAGTATATTCAAGACTAGAGATTGATAGATTTTTGGATATTAAGGGAATCAAGGGATATGGGGATAGTGCAGGAAAGTGGAGTTGAGGTAGATGATCAGCTATGATCTTATTGAATGGCGGAGTAGGCTCAAGGGGCCAAATGGCCTACTCCTGCTCTTATTTCTTATGGTCTTATAAGAGTTGAGTATGTGATTCCTGGTACAGGAAAAAGTAATGTACATAAGGTAGCAACGCTCCTAGTTTGTGTCACTTGACAAGATCCAGACTCTGCTGCCCATATCCTAACTCACACCAAGTCCCATTCACTCATCACCCTGTGCTCGCTGACCTACATTGGCCCCACCGGTCTGGCAACGCCTCGATTTAAAAATTTTCATCCTTGTTTTCAAGTCCCTCCATGGCCTCGCCCCTCATCTCTGAAACCTCCTCCAGGCTTACAACCCCCACCCCCGCCGCCCGAGATCTCTGCGCTCCTCCAATTCTGGCCTCTTGCGCATCCCCGATATTAATCGCTCCACCATTGGCAGACATGCCTTCAGCTGCCTGGGCCCGAAGCTCTGGAATTCCCTCCCTAAACCTCTTTTGCCTCTCTCTCCTCCTTTAAGACACTCCTTAAACCCTACCCCTTTGACCAACCTTTTGGTCACCAGTCCTAACATCTCGTTATGTGGCTTGGTGTCAAATTTTGTCTGAGAATGCTCATGTGAAGCACCTTGGGACATTTTTACTACGATAAAGGCGCTATATAAATGCAAGTTGTTGTAAATCTTGAGATTGTCCGAGAGACAAAGGGGACTGATAGTTTTAATATGGGAGAAGCCGAGACGGTATTACACATTTTGAATGGTCAAACAAATAAACGTTGTAATATCGGAGATTCACTTGCTGTATAACACACCTGATTGATGCAATTGTTATTTGCTGGGGGTGGGGGCTGAGGCAACCATAACTAGCTTGTGACCAGAGTGATCCAGTCAGTCTTCACTTGAGAATATTTCTATCGAGCTGTTGGCTTTGTCACATAGTGACCAGGCCTAAATGCATACTTTATTTCTGGGGAAAATAAAACAATAGTCCAGGAAGCTTTAAGGCTACCCAGAAATTATAATACAAGCGTTAACAAGGGTAGTTTAAGAAAATAAAACTAAAGGAAAGAGCTTTAAGAGATGTTGTGATTTATAGGATTTTAAGGGGATAGGGAGGGTTCTTTGCCAGAGAAACAGCAAAACCACATCTATCTTAGATTATAATAGGGTGCAATCTCCATCATGGAACACCTTCCTTTCCCTTCCCATTCTCTCCGTGTTACCCCCCCCACTCCCCCCAGATAGTGGAAAATGATGGATAATTAAAAAGGTCCCGAAATGTTTGTCTGGCATATGCAGTACAGCAACGCCCCAGTACCAGGAACAAAGGCCAGTATAATACAACTAAAACACTGAATTTTAACAAAAAATGATTTGAAATGTTCTAAAGCCGAGAGGTTGTTGTTGATCAGCTGTGCAATGAGGCAGTGTTCCCCAGCGAAAATTCTGATTATTCACAGGAAGTTCCACTGAATGTATACCTTGCACTGAATGGGTAACGGTGTTTCAAAGCGATGAAGAGTGTTTGACATTCACATTCTGCTGAAGCTCAAAGCACTCAGCTTCTTGGGCAAGAACAAATGAACCGTTGGGACTAAGAAATGGTCCAGTAAGCATGCCCAGTTGTGACTGCTCGTAACCGCACCATCCCAAGTTACCGCTGACAGATTTTGTTTTTTTAAAGAAGCACCAAACACACTTAAAACCAGATTAATGTTTATTATTTACAGGAATAAAAAAAAAATTGTATACACAGTTGCTCAAACCATCCTTCCTTGCATTTGCATTCTGTACAATTGTATTGGTTACCAAATACCACATCACCTGAATACACTCGAGTTGTCAGCACATTTCCTTAAAAAGAAATGGCCTATGTTAGCGATCCGTCCAATTTGAATGCAGTAGAGGCTTGAGCGGGTATTGTTCTATCAACATTAAAAAAAAGGATAATTACAAAACAGCCTGACCCAAATGGAAGAGGCGGTTCAACGACAACAGCTATTCACAAGACCAGCGACTGTTGGCTCTAACGCAGAAGGCATTTCTTACCAGCACAAGGGCCGCGCACCAGTAGCACCAGAGTACTGCACGCCAAGAGAAGGAAAAGAAGCTGTCCAGCCATGAACCGATAGCGTTACAGGACAGATCTGGAACTACAGCTGCCCCTTCTCTGAAGAAGTCATCAAAAGGCTCAGAACAGAACACAACTCACATCTGAAAGTACCCAGTGCCCTGGATTTTGGTACCGTCAGTTTTATATAAGAGCTGTAACACTTTTTATTCTCTTTTCCCCACACCAAGACCTACTTGTTTAACTTCCTCTTGGATCAAACAGAAACCCTCAGGCTTTTAGGACACAATTCAGGAGAGGGACCATTTTAAAAAAGAAATTTTAAAAATTGCAAAGCAAGCAACTGGATTGCCACACTGCAAATGACGAGATACCCTTTAACGTGCCTACTGCTATGTAGAAGGAACAGCTAACTGGGCTCCATCCCAGACTATTCCACCACATTATTCTAGCCCCTGCCTCTAGATCTCACCCATTAAAGCAGGAGGAAAACAGGTTTGCAGAAACGGGGATAGTATTAAACAACAGAATGAAAAGAAACAAAGTGGTGAGAATGTGGAACTCGCTACCACAAGGAGTGGTTGAGACGACTAGCATAGATTCATTTAAGGGGAAGCTAGATAAATACGCGAGGGAGAAAGGAATAGGAGGATATGTTGATAGGGTTGGATGAAGAGGGGTGGGAGGAGGCTCGTGTGGAGCATAAACACCAGCATGGACCTGTTGGGCCAAATGGCCTATTTCTGTGCTGTAAATACTGTGTAACTAATTCTATTTAGAATTAAAGAGCATGTGTTTAATTGCAACTATTCATTTTTTTTTAAATTAAAAAATAAATGATTGCTAAGTTCGATCTTATTTGCTCCCTGGCGGTGGTATTCAGTGGAGCTGAACAGAAACGAATTCCTCACCACCGCAATAACCACTCGGAGGAGAAGTTGAGGACTGAAAATTTGAAGCAGCATCACGGGGATACCACATTATGGAAGTGGAATCACAAAACCACAGTTCATTCCTTGGGTGTCTCGACGTGGAGAAGAGAAGATTGCAGCTTTTAGAATCATCCCACATGTTGCAAAATCCTGCGCAAGTCATACTTTCACGAAGTTTTTTTTTGGGCCTCGGGGAACCTGAAGGTGCAACGTATGGGGCCACTGCGTGGAGTAAATTGCACTTTCAACTTTTTACAATGAGCGGATCCTCTAGGGGCAAGAGGTTTTAAACCACTAATCAGTATTACCAAAAGTAAAAGACCGAAGCAGGGTAACATGAGAGAGGGGGAAACAGGTGTGCCAGGGAGAAAACGCTATAAACACAAGAATATCGCAAAAAACCATCCAATGACTTGAACAGCAAGCATCATCTCTGCTTGGACGGGATTTTTGCATATGGTGAGCTTCACTTTAGTGCATAGGGTCAGACTTTGACTTCCTGTGCTAGGCGATGTACGGATTGTTTGTGTATGGGGAGGCTCACATTCTGTGTGCGTACGGAGGCTCCCATTTTAGGGAGCATGGCGTTTGAATGCGCATGTAGGGGGCAAGGTTAGGATATTGTGTATGTGGGGATCTTTGGATTGTGTGCATGTCTATGGGATGGGGAAGGAGGCATCTCACATTTGTCTGCAAACACATGCAACCTACTCGTAAGCTGTGACGCGTAGATCTAACCACGCCATCTGAACTTGTAGTTTTGTATAGCGTCGCGGGACTTTGCAACAGTAACAATGCCCAAAACCTCATTCTTCCATTTGCGAAGGTGAACAAATGACAATCAGTGCGAGAATCAATTATAGAGAAGCTTAAAGAAATGTTTTTTGGACACCAAATAAAAATTAAATTGCAGTTTTACCATCAGGCTTTCTCCCCTCGTCCCCATTTCTTGAATCTGTATTTCGGGCGAGTTTTCTTGTTCTCTACACGATGAACAATGGAATTATAGGGAAAGGGAACACATTTCCATTTGGACACCCAGGCCAGAAGTTGCTCAGGCTGTAACCCTGATGCTGCCCTCCGGCAATGACCCTCCCTCCCAAAGTTTGCAAGGACAGTGGGAGGGCCCCTCATTAGCATGAGCACATCTCTGACCTTATTCCTCCATTGCAGGGGTGGGGGAGAGAATGAGAGAAAAGAAGGGGGCAAAGGCCCCCTTTCCACCCACCCTAGAGATGGTCCAATTGACCCCCACCCAGAGTTAGGGAGCTGATTTGCTGGAATTTTAAAAGAAAAAAAACTCTTCTAATTCTTAGGGGATTTAGGCAGCTTGCCAGGCTTGTACCTCACCGGTGGGACCAGCACACGCCTTTTTGGAGGCTGGTACACCTCACTTCACCGGGTGTACTGGCTGGCCACTCCTACACCATGTCCCTATTTGGAGCTAAAGTGTAACTGCATCTCCGCCATTTGCGAATCTGCCGGTCTCCCTCCGGAGTTACACCAGCGGAAACCCGGGAGAATTTCAGGTTCCCGAGAGTCCTCAACAAGGGAAGGGGCGCGGAGCGGTGACAGTCCACTGGTTAGGTGCAGCCTGCCCATGTTGGTGCAGATCGGTAGGACTGGGAAGATGGCAGGTGTTTCTGCAGCAAGCGGCAGAGGACATTGCGCAGCTGCCGAGTGGACGCGCTAGATGTGGAGGGAGGCGGCGGAAGAGAAAGATACTCAAAACACAACTCCACTTCAGTTCAATAAAGGCATCAATTGCAGTCCAAAACAGTATTACCAGGCCGGTTCATGCACTAAAGGAGAAAAAAAACCAAAATCTACAACATTTTTCACCATCAGCTGGCAGGTCAACTGACCAACAATACAAAAGATAATCATCCAATTAGAATATAAACACTCAGGCATAGAGGAATTACCACCAATAGTTATTTTTTTTGAAAAAGTGAGTGGTGGAGTAGGAAGAGTTTCAGCCTTGGGAACCGGACTACGTGGGTCTTTATAGTGCAACTGACCAGTCAGTCTTGCGAGGTCAGTAACCTTCCAGGGTCCACAAGTCATACCCATCGATAATTACTTCAAATGCAAAATTGCAAGAGGGTAAAAGAAACCAAAAAAATATATAAGTGTTGGGCACTCTGCTGTACCTTGTACACGTTTCAGCCGCGGGTGCCTTTTGTTATGGCTCCATACGAAAAGCATCGGCGCTTCACGACATGTGAAGACAGAAATTATACTTCAGCTTGGCGTTCCTGGTAAATGGCCCAAGATCTTCGGTTGACTGATTTTCCAATGCCCATAGTTCTTGAGGAGGGATGAAGGGAACACGCGTCCCTGGTTCACGAAGGTCCCTTTATGTGTCGGTCTGCAAACTGACCAAGAGCCATACTCTTTCTAGGGGCTGCATCATACTACTAAAGTACGAAGGCAGCACAACAATTGCAGGGATGATGTATCATCTTCACCCATGTTCACAGCAGGTCTGAAATTACGCCTCCTCCTGAAAACCCAGATAACAGAGAGAGATTAAAACTGAGGCATCTAATGGAAGCGGATGGCAAAAACGTAGCCAAGTTGTCAGAATGAGTATATTATTCTAAACCCAGCCCCAAAGGGGACAACACAAAAATAACTTGCTCATTTACCAATACTGGTCTTAATGTGGCTGTGGTTTTCAAATAGGGATACGCGAGGTCAGGGTTAGTAATGGGGTATGGGAGCAGAACTCCTTGGAGGAAGAGCAAGAGGCAAACGGCTCGGACACATCTCTCACGAGCGCCATCTGAAACTGTATCAATGAACAGGGAGGGGGTCTTGAAACTGGGAGAATTGCAACATGAAACTGATGGTGGATTCTGAATAGTGTTCGTAGGACTCTCAATGGTGTGTGTAGTTTGTCAGATCTCAAGAACTCACTTCCATGGCTCTTCAGTCAAATAATAAACTCATCAAACACAATCCAGCTCTTTGAAAGTCAGAAGGTGTATTCCAATAAAACACGTGAACTGGTCATGGATTTGCTATCAGAAATTCCAACTCAGCTCGCACCATCAGGGGGACTGAACTTACTCTAAGTTACAGAAACACAAAGAGGAGGATTTGAACTCCGAATGTTAATCCATTATCATTAAAAGTCTTGTATACATCTGGTTCTTTGATCGAGTCGGTCAACAGAAACTCTACATCACATGGTCTCCTCAGAGACTAGCATTGCCTATCGCCAAAACTTTCCATGGTTCACGCCCTCCTGTCAAATCAGCGTATTATCTAACATGCCAAAAGTGGCGATAGGTCCAGTGATTAGAAAGCACCGTCATTTTAACATTCTTGTAGATTAACAGTAGAAGCTAAACACCAATTTACTGGCGGGCATCAGGTTGCAACTCACATGACAAAGTAATTGCAGGTGAGGAAGGCCATTCAGCCCATCTTAATTTATCCATCCAAAAAAAATGGTAAAGTCCCTCCACTGCAGCATGCATCCTTTTGCCTTCACACTTCTATCTGGAAGTTTATTCCACGTGTATGGAACATGTGGAATAGACTGTGTGTGAAGAATTTTGTGTCATCAGTTGTAAGATTAGTGTTTACTTTTTTGAACCTGTATCCTTTTGTTTTACTGCCGCAATTTAATTTAAAGTAATTTTTTTTCCCGCAAACCCATAATTTTGAACCCTACATACTTCTAACAGATCACCTCTCGGATGCCTCCATTCTAAGGTAAAAGGCCCAAGTTTCTTTCGTCTTCCATGACTCTTGACCCCTCTGGATCAGTCTCGTGGCTCTTCTTGCACTGCCTCCAACACTTGAACGTCTTCACTGTTTCTTGCACTTCACTGCTCTGAGCCTGCTGCTGGCTCGGACCTAGAGCTAAGGAGGCAAATGGAGACCGACGCAGGCGGTGGGAGCTTGATTGGCAGATCGGATTTCTTCATCCCACAGATACCAAGTACTGCTGGTGCAACGTTTTTTTTGATGCCGTGGCCGATGAAAACTCCAGATCAGAGCCTCCAGATCTGTCTCTGGACTGATCGTCGTTCTGCTGTTGTGTGTTGTTCCGGTTTATCCCGCTTTGTGCGGGTTAAGTGGAATGCTCAATCCTTGCTGGCCTGTGCAGAGAGCCTAAGGCAGCCAGTGCACAGTCTTGCTTGACCTCAACAGCTATTCTAGGCACATCCGCCAGTCACAGATAATATAACCAGTAAATGGGAGAATTAGAGGAGGGCACCAGTAAATGTGAATGGCAAAAGAATGTAAATGGCGGACTTGGGGGAGGGCACTAGTAATAACAAAGGGTTTTGATAGAGTAAATAAGGAGAAGCGGTTTCCAGTGGCAGAAGGGTCAGTAACCAGAGGATACAGATTTAAAGTGATTGGCAAAAGAACCAGAGGCAACTTGAGGAAACTTTTTTTTTTAAATAAATGCAGCGTTACGATCTGGAATGCACTGCCTGATAGGGCAGTGGAAGCAGATTTAATAGTAACTTTCAAAAGGGAATTGGATAAATACTTGCAGGGGAAAAAAATACAGGGCTACAGGGGAAGAGCAGAATAGTGGGGCTAATTGGATAGATCTTTCAAAGAGCCGGCACACAGGCCCGATGAGCCGAATGGCCTTCTGTGCTGTGTCATAGATACATAGGAAGTAGTTGAGGCAAATAGCATAGATGCATTTAAGGGGAGCAAGATAAGCACATGAGGGAGAAAGGAATAGAATATGCTGATAGGGTGAGATGAAGAGGCATGGGAGGAGGCTCATGTGTTGGAACATAAACACATGCATGGACTAGTTGGGTCGAATGGTCTGTTTCTGTGCTGTAAATTCTAAAAGGACAAGTTTGACTTGAATAGTTAACTCATTCCCTCCCACCCTCATGCAAAAGCAGGACCAGAAACTAGAGGGAGTGGACGGGGGAGGGAGAGGGAAAGCACAGGTACCAGGTAAGCTGCAGGAGCTCCCACCATGGTCCTTACCTGCGGGTGGCTCGGCCACTTCCGCCAGCTCCTTGCCCTTCACTGCTCCTTCCAAAGGCTGACCTCTGTCCCCTTTGAAGGTTTTCGACTTAATGAAATCTTTCTCTTTACCTTTCGTTCCTTTTGGCCGGCCCGCTTGCTTTTTCTTCGACTTGCCATCGCCCTTCACACCCAGCAATGGGTGAACTTCTGCAGGAGAAAATAAATGTGGCGGTTACTGTCATGGAGGAACCTTTTTTTTTTTGCATTACGGGTTCTGGCCCAGCAAGAAACAGAAAAGGTTTGAAAGGGGCCTGGTGGAGAAACAAAAGTCAGTGACCTCAGGACGTCCAAAAGTGCCTTACAACTAAAAAAAAACCTCTCGCCTTGCTAAGGTAGTTAGTTAACAGTACAGTATAAAAATCACTAATCACATGGCTCTCCCCTCACCCCCAGCAGATTGTATTGCACCCTTCACCACGCCATGAAAGGCAAGTTAAAAAATTGTTCAAGAGTCTTTAATATTGGAGTTAAAAAGCCTTCTAGTGCACTTCAATCAATAATATATTTTTGTAGTCTAATGAGTTTAAGTGCCTATAAAGAGGCGGCTTTGTGGCAGCCAGAAATGGGTCGGTGGGTCAGCCCTAATACTAGGCCCAAAGCCTGACCCCACAGGGAGACTGTTGAGGGAGACCATTCAAACAGAGGAAATACATGCAAGTTATAAGACTTCTAATATATTACACACACACACACACACACAGGAAGGAGGCCATTCGGCCCATCATGCCAGCTCTTTGAAAGAGCTGTCTAATTAGTCCCACTCCCCACAGCCCGGCAATTTCTTTCCTTTTCAAGTATATATCCAATTCCCTTTTGAAAATGATTTATTATAAACTAAATTACGATTGAATCTGCTTCCACCACCCTTTCAGGCAGTACGTATAACATTAAAAAAAAAACCAAAGAGCTCTGCTTAAAAGCTCAGTCTGTTAATGTACTGCCCAATGTGGCACTGAACTGTACAAATAAAGTCCCAGGTCAATCCCTGGTCTCTGTTAAATTAGCTCTGCAATTGTAGGACTACAATTGGCATCAACACCTCGGAACCCTTGGATGAGGGTGGAGCGGTGAGACTCAGTCAGCTTCCCACTGGTGATCACTAACCAGTGACTCCTGCGGGAATTGCGCCCGAATTGAGAAAGCCAAGGTAGGGAGTGTATCGGGTTTAGTCACGACGCCCTCCACAGGTGAACATCCTGCTGGCGCGCGCCCATTAATAGCTACTTGGATGAGGTACCGGAGCAGGGCTGGCATCCATGGAAACACACTCCAGTAGGAGTCAGTGCCTTCAGGAGAGGGAAGGGAAAACAAACTTGCATTTCTATAGCGCTTTTTACATCCTCCGGACATCCCAATGCGCCTCACAGCCAATAAATTACTTTTGAAGTGTCGTCACCGATTATGAGGTCAACAAAAAGAGAAGATATTTGGTGCAGCACGGGGAAAGCAGAGAGATATCAATATAAAAAGCAAAATGCTTGAGATAACTGGTCTGCTGAGTAACAAGTAAACCAATTACCATCAGACGGTACTCCTTGTAGCTCAATATTGGTCATCTTGGGTTTCTTCTTTGGTGGCTGTGAGCCATCAGTGGATGCCTGCCGCTTTTTCTCTGGGTTGCTCAAGTCGTCAGTTCCGGAGTTCTGCCAAGACACAGAAGTGATTAAAAAGCCTTAAGATACAGAGTACAATTTCACTCGCCCTCTAAAAACCATCCTGCGTTGTGTACGTTTCATTAACCACTCTCGTTCACAAACCCCTGCCGGGGTTAGTGATTACTATGATTATCATAGCGCAAACTCAAGCCTAGATCGAGCATCCACCCCTCCCCAATTACTCAGATCAAATATTCTATTGTTCCCTGTTTACTATTAATAAATTACGACCAAACAAAATATTCGGAGTTTCTTTCCTAATTATGCCGGTGAAATGTCTTGAGATATTTTGCTACATTAAAGGCACTATATAAATATAAGATTTAAAGGGCAACACGGTGGCATAGTGGTTAGAACTGTTGCCTCACAGCGCCAGGGACCCGGGTTCGAATCCGGCCTCGGGTGACTGTCTGTGTGGAGTTTGCACATTCTCCCCGTGTCTGCGTGGGTTTCCTCCGGGTGCTCCGGTTTCCTCCCACAGTCCAAAGATGTGCGGGTTAGGTTGATTTGGCTATGATAAATTGACCCTTAGTGTTAGGGGGGATTGGTTACGGGGATAGGGTGGGATATGTGTCGGTGCAGGCTCGATGGGCCGAAATGGCCTCTATCTGCACTGTGGGGATTCTGTGAAAGAAAGACTAGCATTTATAATAATAGCGCCTTTCACAACTTCAGGATGTCTCGAAGCGCATTACAGCCAATTATGTACTTTCTGAAGTCTAGTCACTGCAGGAAATGCAGCAGCTCATTTGCGCACAGCACACTCCCACAAACAGCAATGCGACAATGGCCGTATCATCTGTTTTAGGTGTTGGTTGAGAGATAAATATTGGCCAGGATACCGGGGAGAACTCCCCCGCTCTTCTTCCAATAATGCCATGTGTGCTTTTAGGTCTAGCTGAGAGGGCAGATGGGGGCTCAGTTTAATATCTCATCCAAGAGACTTTAAACAAAAAAAATAATCCATGGACTGTTGTGGTGTGGGGGAGCAGGGGGAGGAAGGGGCGAAAGAGAATTGCTGGACGAAAAAAGACCAAGGTCCATCTAGTTCACCTTCTGCCAGCCTGGTAGCTGCATGATGCAACAATAATGGAGTTGTTCACTAATCATGGCAATCAATCTCCATTAGTCTACAACAGATCCAGACATGAGGCGAGGAAGAGGTCCAAAGACACCTGTCCCTCCCGGGCACGCTACACTCACCACACGTCATGTCTCAAATTACTCAAGATACAGTGTGGTAACACTTTTCAGCTTCCTGTATGACATCACTTCCTGTAATCAGTCCAGGATAAATACTGGACTGATCAGTTAGCTCTGGAAGAGGCATAGGGTAAGACCTCTTTTGTATGCAGCACCGTTTTAAGTTGATTAAAGCTTACATTAAGTTTACCACGCGTAAGGCTCATTCTTACGACAATTTAATCAACTTTTGAAAAACTTCGCACTCAAACTTTTTGGACGAACTCGGAGCTAAGGATCCAGGGAATCACCCATCATGGAAAACATCCTTAAACCATCGCGTCTTGACTTGGACCCAAACACCCCAGCAGCCGGTAAGGTGTGGAAACACTGGTATCGCACGTTTGAGAATTTTCTTGAGTATTGCAAAGCTGATGATAACTCAAAGTTGCGGATACTCATCAACTGTGTCACCCCGAATGTATTTCAGTATGTGGAAGACTGGGACAGTTATGAGGAGGCAATTCAGACGCTTAAGAGACTATATACTAAGACACCGAATGAGGTCTATGCTAGACATCTACTAGCTACAGCCCAACAAGGGCCGGAGGAATCCATTGATAAATTCCTCCAAGAGCTTCGCAGACTTAGTATGGACTGTAACTTTCGGGCAGCCTCAGCTGAGCTATACCGCGAAGAAATGATCCGTGATGCGTTCATCTGCGGGCTTGCCTCCCCATTTATACGCCAGCGTCTACTGGAAAGTAAGACACTTGAGCTGCAGAGAGCTTATGACCTGGCTTGCTCTCTAGATCTGGCAAAAAGAAATGCAGACCTTTTTACAGTGCCCAGACCTCGGTCTGCTGCCTTAACTACAGTCAGGCAATTTAAGAGGCCACAGGTGAACTCTATTAGGGAGGACTTTATCCCTGACGATCGATCTGATGACTTCACTGATGAAGAGGATGATGACCCCACTGTGGCAGCCTCTTGGCAATCTAAGAAATGCTTTTTTTGTGGTGATGAGTTTCACCCTCGGAGATTCTGCCCTGCTCGCAATGCGTTTTGCAGTCATTGCAACAAAAAGGGTCATTTTGTAAAGGTTTGCCTATCAAGAGCCTCTACGAGGGCTTATCAAGCTAAGTCCTACCGAACTGCCCCAGTAAGGGCCTATCAGGATGTTCCAACTAAAAACTATCGTGCTTCCTCTCGGGTTTTTTCTCGAAGAAACACACCTAGAATTTCAGCCACTCTTTGTGCAACGACACCAATTACAGCTGCTTGTCCTCAGAATCTATTCCATGCAGCTACAAAAGCATCAATTAATGGACATACTTTAGATGCCTTAATTGACTCAGGTAGCACTGATAGTTTCATTAGGGAACAGACTGTTGCACAGTTAAAGCTACATGTTTTTCCATCGGACCAGGCAGTTGCGATGGCTCAGTCATCACTTAATACCAGAATTTCTGGCTTCTGTGTAGTTGAAATAATGCTTAAAGGTCACAGGTATCCCTCCACCCGGCTTTCGGTGCTCAAGGACTTATGTAGTGATCTTATCTTAGGGCTGGATTTTCAAAAGCAGCATAAGAAGCTTACCATTGAGTTCGGCGGATCCAAACCTGAACTCACTATTTCTAATATACGACCTCGATTACCGTTCTGTGCCTTGTCAGCAGCTTCACTGGATGAACCCTCACTGTTTGCCAGTATCCCTCCTCGATGCAAACCGATTATAACAAAGTCACGCCGTTTCAGTCAGGAAGACCAGTCTTTTATTGCGGCTGAGATTTCTCGGCTTTTAGCAGAGGATATCATCGAGCCTTGTTCGTCGCCATGGCGCGCCCAGGTCGTTATTGTTAAGAACCCTCTACAACCTCACAAGAAACGGCTGTGCATTGACTATTCACAGACCATCAATCAGTATACGGACTTGGACGCATACCCATTGCCGCGCATCGATGATATGGTTAATAAATTGGCTGAGTACACGGTGTTCTCGACTTATGATCTGAAAAGCGCCTATCATCAGGTACCCTTGAAGGTCTCAGACAAGCAGTATACAGCCTTTGAAGCCAATGGGCGGCTGTATCAATTTCGTCGCCTCCCCTTTGGGGTCACTAATGGAGTGGCTGTCTTCCAGCGAGCAATGGATGACCTGGTCAAACAGGAAGACTTGAAGGATACGTTTCCTTATCTGGACAATATTACTGTCGCAGGTCGCAATCAGCAGGAACATGACGCCAATCTCCAACGATTTTGGGATGCACTCCAGCACCGTAATTTGACATTGAATGCGGCTAAATCCATTGAGTCACAACCAACTATCAACATCCTTGGCTATTGTGTGGGCAATGGCATCATTAAACCTGACCCTGAAAGGCTTCGCCCACTCCAAGAACTCCCGCCACCTAAGAATCCGGCCTCCTTGCGCCGGGCCCTCGGCCTGTTTGCATACTATGCGAAATGGATTCCTAACTTCTCGGACCGAATCCAACCTCTACTGAAGGCCAGCACATTCCCACTAGACACAACGGCTGTTGCAGCCTTTAACCTCCTGAAAAAGCAGTTGGAGAAAGCGGCTCTTCACTCCATCGATGAGAGTCTTCCTTTCGTGGTTGAGTGTGATGCCTCGGAGGTGGCAATCTCAGCCACTCTGAATCAGGAAGGTCGTCCGGTGGCATTTTTGTCCAGGACTTTTCAAGGGGCTGAGCTACATTATCCTCCAGTCGAGAAAGAAGCTACAGCCATCATAGAGGCAGTACGGAAGTGGAGTCATCTCCTGGCTCGCCAGCACTTTACCTTAATCACGGACCAGCGATCGGTCGCCTTCATGCTCGATAATCGAAAACGGACCAAAATTAAAAATAATAAAATCCAGCTTTGGCGGCTGGAATTGGCCTCTTTTGGTTACACCATCCACTATCGACCTGGCAAGGAGAATGTGGCTCCGGATACCCTCACACGAGCATTCTGCTCCGCCATGGCACCCTCTACGCTCGTAGACATCCATGATGGGTTGTGTCATCCAGGCGTTACTCGCATGCTGCACTTCGTGCGGTCCCGAAATCTCCCATTCTCTACCGGGGATGTAAAGAAGATGTGCTCGGACTGCAGAGTCTGTGCGGAATTGAAACCTCGGTTTTTCCGCCCCTCGGGTGGTATACTCATACATGCGACCCAGCCAATGCAAAGGCTTAGCATCGATTTTAAGGGGCCGTTGCCCTCTTCGACTCGCAACACTTATCTATTAACAATGGTTGATGAGTATTCTCGTTTTCCGTTTGCCTTTCCCTGCCCCAATATGCTGACAACCACGGTTATCAGCTGCCTTGAACAGGTATTTGCTTTCTGTGGCATGGCATCCTATGTTCATTCAGATCGGGGCCCTTCTTTTATGTCGGGAGAACTCAAGGCCTATCTCTCGGAACGGGGTATTGCTGCCAGCAAAACGACGCCTTATCATCCGGTTGGGAATGGGCAAGTCGAGCGTTTTAACGCTATCATCTGGAATGCGGTACGTCTGGCTTTGAGATCTCGGGGCCTACCCAACCAGCATTGGGAAGCAGTACTTCCAGACGCATTACACTCCACACGGTCCCTCCTTTCGACCGCCACAAATACGACGCCTCATGAACGGTTCTTCCGATTTCAGCGTCGCTCATCCTATGGGACATCTCTCCCGTCGTGGCTGACTGCACCGGGACCAGTGCTACTCCGAAGATATGTCCGGGCGTCTAAGAATGACCCCCTGGTAGATGAGGTTGAGCTCACTGACGTCAACCCTACCTACGCCTATATTCGGTATCCTGACGGTCGGGAATCTACCGTGTCATTGCGGGATCTGGCTCCCTGCCCGCCGAAACATAGAGGGACACCAGGGGATGATATTGTACCAGGCACATCTCTGGGCTTGCCAGGTGCCTCTCATCATGATCGGGATCTGACGCCGGCTGGTACCTCACTCCAGCGTGCCGACCTGGGGCAGACTGACTATGAGCCCGTCGGGGCTCGCACGCGCAGCCACGATCAACCCTGTACCGTACGCTCAGAAACGGATCTGCCACAGCCCTGCCCGACACCCATTCGGGTACCAGTACACAGTCAGGATCGTTCTGACCCCTCACAGAGCGGGCATACAGTATCCCAAAATATTATCCCAAAACATTGCAAGACAATGTTTAACACTGCATACATGTTGAAAACCTACTTACATGGTACCGCCCCCCTCAAATGCACCACTACAACTCGGGTTACTGAAACTGCTCGCTACCATCAACAAAGTAGCTGTATGACGACATAGACTTCACTTATTGAATAACCATTTGTTCCACCCTCCCTCCACCATCATTCCCTGTAATTTTTTTTGGCCCTGCGCGGCCATTCAAGATACCGCGCATTCACGGTTTTTACATTGAAAAGCCGGCTGCATGGGTTCCCTGGAGTGCTGTGGGGCCGCGCGGCTTACAGGGAACATTGCCCTGCCACTGCCACCGCCACCGCCCCCCCCCCCCCCCCCAACCTTCAAACCATTGAGTTATGGTGTTATTCCCAATCTCACCTGTACTGCTTCAGGGGGAGGTCCATAAGGATTCTCTTCGGGATCTTCCACTTCCGGAGATATTGGGAGGTAGAGCAGGGCTTTGCAGTCTTCAAACTCTTCATCGCTGCAGTAAGACAAAGAATGCAGCACATGAAACCACGGACATCGCCCCAAGTTATTAGCTGCTGTATTCACAAGTGGAGAAAGCAGCTCTCTCCAGCTGTGCTTCCATAAGACATGCTGGAGACACAGGCTGAGCAGAATCCTGCCTTGCTTAAGGCCAGTGGAACAATCAATGGCTAATCAATGGATCAGCGCATTCCAGTCTGAATTCAGCTGCAGATTCCTTGTCCCTAGGAAGGGTTGAAGATAAATATACACTTTTTTTTTTTTAAAACCCTCTTGAAGGCACCAATTCTTGCTGCGGTACACTATCAACGGGCAGCAGCCCTCAAGCTCCTCGCCCAAATGTTGGTAGACTACAGGACCATGGAAGGCATTAGACCAGAGACCAATCCAGTACTCAACCTCTCACTTTCCAGCAGAAGTCACTGGATAACAATCAGGAGTGAGAATTCTTGTACATTCTTCCTCTCTAGCCCAAGGTGATGAGGCCAGTTCCAATCCCCCTGTTGCCACCCTCTGATAATCTAATCTGAACCCGAGATTTTCTAATCTTAATATCTATTTCACAATGTAGTGCGTTCACATTTGCTAGTATGGTGCATAATCACGAAGTGCACCCAGTCACAAGAGTTTAATAGTGCAATAATGACAGAACAGTACTGGAGAAGCAGTCACTTTTTTTGTGATAAAGAGTACTGTCCATAGTAAACATCCTGGAACTCCCTAACTTATAGCATTGTGGGAGTAGCTTCACCACACAGACTGCAGTGGTTCAAGTAGAAGGCTCACCACAACCTCAGGGCAACTAGGGATGGGCAATAAATGCCAGCCTTGCCAGCGACACCCACATCCAGAGAATGAATTTTTTTAAATTCTATCAAAATGTCAGGAGGGGGGAAGAGGGCAATTCAAAGTTGAAATGGAGTTTCTGGCACGCTTCCAGTGAAGTAATGCAGCAGCTCAGAGGAATTTCCTCGTCCTTGGAATCAAAGCTGACCCACTTCTCCAATAAACATCTGATATTAGGTTGCAGTTATCTACCTGCTACAGAAAGCAGCGATAGGGTCCACGGATGTGACATCAACCTCTTCATCCTCTGCCGCATCTCCACCTAAAAGTATTTCATACAGAAATAGGTCAAAAAGATTGTTTAAAAAAATCAGATGTGCGCTTTAAGTATACATGGGGATGAGGCAGTGTAGGGAAGCACTTCATCAGTATGGTAGCACATGAAGGAAGCAGAGCCCTTAATGGCCCAAAACAGTACATAAGAACATAAGAAATAGGAGCAGGAGTAGGCCAATTGGCCCCTCGAGCCTGCTCCGCCATTCAATAAGATCATGGCTGATCTGATCCTAACCGCCAATCTACTATCACAGAACCATCTCCTGAACCTAACAGAATTGGACACACGAAATAGGAGCAGGATCAGGCTACACGGCCCCTGGGCCCGCTACGCTACCCACAGGGCCATGACCGATCCGAACCTAGACTCATGTCCAAATTACTGCCCGCTCCCCGTAACCCTCAATTCCCTTTACTTACTACGATCTATATTATATCTTTTATGGGCTGGCAAAATATTAAGAACTTAAAATGGTCTTCAATGAGCTTTATTAAGAGCGTTGCTTTGTCTTTTAAGAAAGAAAATACATGAATATTTCCTAGAGGTATCTATGGGGCAGAAATTCCGATCCCTACGGGTGGGTACGCGCTGTGTACTCACCCGTAGGGCCAATGGAAATGCCAGTTTCAGGATGCACTGCGCATGCGCTGGAAACCGGCATTTCCGATCTGTCAAGAAAGCTCGACAGATCACCGCCTGCCCGGGAGCAGGGGCTCTGCGGGTGGAGAGTTCTGTTTTTTGGAGACCCTCCGTCCGCAGAACACACTTACAATTCTTGCGCCTGGTAAAAGCAGGCTTAAGGCCTGCTTTTACCAGGATAAGAGTTGAAAAACAGTTTAAAAAAATTTTTTTTTCCACTGATTTATCATTTAAAAATACTTTAAAGAAAGGTAAGTTTATTTTTAGCCCTGTTAAAAACTTTAATTACTTTTTTCAAAAAATAAATTTTTTGTTTAAAATACTTAATTTATTGTAATTTAAAGTCATTTTAAAAATGTGATTTTTTAAAAAATTTAAGTTTTACTATGTTTTGGGGGTGATCTCTATTCATATATTTGACAGGCCTTCCTGTCAAATGTATGAAGGGAGATTCCCTTCTCTGATTGGCTCCCCATGGCCCACGTGATCCCAGGGACGCTGCGAACCGCCTGCGCCTCTGGGATACGTGGGCCCTGCGCACCGGCAGTTTGGAGAGGCCCAGCAGTGGAACTCTGAGCCCTGCGGTCCAGGCGCAGATTTTTCCAGATCGCAGCCCTCCGCCCGCGGGAGGCCTGCGAACGGAATTTCTGGGCCCTATTTCTATGGAGACTATCTAGTCCAAATTGTTTCCTGAACGGTGTTGCATATATTCATAATTGCATTTGCAATTCCCTCATGTATTTGAGAAGTTAAATGCGTGCAAGCTGAAGACTCACATCAGACACTCAAGACTGTCCTTGAAGCCAAGTTGACAACAAGAGCAGACAACAAGACTTGAGCACAACAATCTAGGCCGACACGCCCAGTGCAGTGCTGAGGGAGTGCTGCACTGTCGGAGGTGCCGCCTTTCGGATGAGACGTTAAACCAAGACCTCATCTGCCCTCTCAGGTGGACGTAAAAGATCCCATGCCACTATTTGCAAGAGGTGCAGGGGATGTCTCCCCGGTGTCCTGGCCTATATTTATCCCTCAACCAACATCACAAAAACAGGATATAGAGCTTGAATTATAACTGTACCATCGAGTGTCAAGAGATGGGATCACATGGACAACTCCTCGAATAATTGCAGTTTTTGTCTGAGCCGTGTGATCAAATTCAGAGGATATGCTAGGCACTTCCTTTCAGGATTGCATGTGCCTGGGCCAAAATCTTTAATTGCACTTAAATTATGTCTTCACGATGTCCCAAAGTATTTCACGGCCAATGAATTACTTTTGAAATGCAGTTACTGTTATGTAGGAAAACAGCAGCCAAGTTTTGCATAGCAAGATCCCAGAAACAGTAAATGAGATGGATGACGAGTTTATCTGTTTATGACTCTTGCTTGAAGGAGGAGTGCTGGCCAAGGCACCAGGAGAGCTCCCTACTCCTCTTCAAATAGTGCCGCCTAAACAGACAGGGCCTCAAGTTTAACATCTCAACTGAAAGACAATGCAGCACTCCCCCAGTACTACACTGAGCTGTCAGCCTAGATTACGTGCTCAAGTTCTGGAGTGCAGCTTCCACCCAAAACCTTCAGCCTCAGGGAGGTGAGAGTTCTACCAACTGAGCCAAACAAACAGTTAAAGTTTCTCCCAAGCTCCCAAATGCAAATCAAGAAAAATTCCAAAGCAATCAAATCTTCTATCCTACATTATACATCTCTTACCCACCCAAGGGGTCAGCCTTGGCGCAGTGGGTAGCATTCTACCGCGGAGTCAGAAGGTTGTGGGCTCAAGTCCTACTCTAAAGACTTGAGGACCTTAGTGCCGTACTGAGGGAGTGCTGCACTATTGGAGGTGCCGTCTTTCGGAAGAGACGTCAAACTGAGACCTCGCCTGCTCTCGCAGGTGGACATAAGAGATCCCATGACATTATTCAAAGAAGAGCAGGGGTGTTAGACCAATATTTATCCCTCAACCAACATCACCAAAACAGATGGTCTGCTCATTATCTCATTGCTGCTCGTGGGACCTTGCTGTGCGCAACTTGGGTGCTGTGTTTCCTACATTACAACTACACTTCAAAAGTACTCTGTTGGTTGTAAAGGGTTTTGGGAGGTACAGAGGTTGTGAAAGGCACTATATAAATGCAAGTCTTTCTTTCCATGCCTCTAGACCATCTCAACCAATACTACATTCAACTTCATATTAACTTACGAGCAATTTGCTCAAGAACAACATTAGCAGAGATCTGGAAGCAGCTACTCCTGGATACTGTACTAGTAAAGCAGACAAACAGCATTACCAGGCTCTCAGCTGGACCAGCAGTGCGGTCAGTAACACCCACACACCAAAACTAAAATAGACGGGCATTTCTTACCAGTCTGCTCTGGCTCGCTCTTATCTTCATCTTCAATATCAAACTCAGATTCTCTCTCTTCATATTCAACATTCTCGTCTAACTCTTTGAAGTCTGGAGCAAATGCACTCCAGTTTTCCTAAGAGAGAAGCAACCACATTAGTCAAACAAGGCTCCACTTGGAATACCGAACTCCTGAATACTGAAATGAAGGCTTATTTGCTTGGGAGCGTAAAGGAAGATTGACATCTGTATCTGGGAAAAATAGGAGGGAGGGAGTTCAACTTCATAGTTGGGCATGCTAGTCTTTTAATTGTGGGATAGATTCACCCCATTGCCCATTCAAACCATTTTCACTGGTCACCAGTGTAGGACAGTCTAGTCCTGCAGACAGCTCCCAAACACAGGCCAGACTGTCAGTCCTTAATCAGCCTGCCAGCAGACACATGCTTTAGTTGGAAGCAAAGAATCTCTCTCCTCACTCCTTTTACACCTTCAACTGGGACTAAGAATGCAGGATCAAAATACTGCAGATGCTGGAAATCTGAAATAGAAACAGAAAATGCTGGAAATACTCAGCAGGTCAGGCAGCATCTGTGGAGAGAGAGAAAGAGAGTTAACGTTTCAGGTTGATGAGTTCTGACGAAAGGTCATTGACCTGAAACGTTAACTGTTTCTCTCTCCACAGATGCTGCCTGACTTGCTTAGTATTTCCAGTATTTTCTGTTTCTACTAAGAATGCAGGGGTTCCCCACCAGGGGAGCCTATAGTTTATAGCTACTGGCTCACCCATTTCCTCTCCCCAGCCCCTAATCTCAGTCAGGATTGTCGAGGGAAACAGTGAACAGATGGGAAGGCCGTAGAGTTAGAAATTTATCCAATTGTAAAATTGATCTTCGACGTTCCTCACTGGGAAGGAATAAAACAAGAATCAGAGGCTATGACATCCCCAACAAGCCACTTTCAGACACTCCCTAGTGGCTGGAATTGGCTGCAGCCTGAGATTTGGTTATTTTCCTGGCCAATCAGCCAAAGAATGATGCATGCCAGAGTGAGCCAACAAGGGGCCTGGTGGAACAACTTATTTTTATATATAAACTTAAATAATTGGCACAATTGCTTTTTAATCGCTCCCCCCTCTGCTGAAAACACTGACTCATGCTAGGGTTCCGCAGCCACGAGGCATCCTCTCGTACCTCACTCCGATGGCCATTCCAGGCATGGGAGTCCAGACACCAAGTGTGGGCGGGTCATTCAACTAGAGCGTGCTGCACAGTTGCGTACAATCCACTCTTCACCCGACACGTGCACACTTTCAAGCATGGGTCAGCGGTCAGGAACGGGAACCCCTGAGCTGTGGCTGTCATCTGGCAATAGTCATTTGGATGGATCACCCTACAGATCCTTGCTCTAAGAAGCTAAGGTTATCCCCGGCACTTACCACTTGATTCTGAGCCCAAATGGACACGACCCCACTGGATATCGAAGCTATGATCGGTCGGACAGGGTGCCACTAAAACAGAAATTTTAAAAAGGGGATTAACATTGCGTCTCGACAGTAAACACGTCTGAACTTCTGAGTGGAATAAGGACTATGAGAATACAACAAGAGAAGTGTCTTTTTTTTAAATCAACTAACGATCGTCTATTCCAGAACGGAATTAAGAGTCAGACATTTTAGATACTATAGGACAGCTAGAATTTTAAACACGTTTACAGAACACACTGCCTACCACTGTTGATAAACACATAGGGAATTTGACTAGAGCTCTCTTAACCTACTTTCCAGAATCAGAGTTAGCTCCTCTAAATGTGACGTGTAGTTAACCAATATAAAAATCTCTAGCTTTACTCCCACTCAGCCGATGGGGTGAGATGAAGCAGGGTGGGAGAAGTCTCGTGTGGAGCATGAACGCTGGCATAGACCAGATGGGCCGAATGGCCTGTTTCTGTGCTGTAAATTCTACGCAAGTCCAAGACATTTCTAAACTCAAAAATTCAATACCCGTTTCCTGTCTAAACAGGTACATGTCCTGTGGCACTGCTGGCGGGCAGAAGCACCTAGCCCCAGGAGCAAGTGGGTGGGCGCGAATGTGGTAGGGCAGAGAGGAAATGGATGGCCAAGGCTTGCAGAGGACTGGGAGGGGGGGGGGGGGGGGTGGTCATGACCAAGAAGGCAGTGGGTGGGCAAGCAGCAAAGTCTGAAGCTCAGAGAAGCAGAGGCTGGGGCCGAGTTAGAGCAGGGAACGCAAGACTGCCGAGGACCAAGGCTCGGCGAGGTGCAGACGTTTGGGAGGTAGGACTAGAGTTGGCGGTGGGAGAAGAGCAAGTAGCAGCCAAGAGCTAAGGCATGAGGTAACTTTTAAGTGGCACGAGGAGCAAGGAACAGGTTAGGCCTTTAGTGCTGCTGGTGTCAGGAACTTGCTGACAATTGCTAGTTAAGTTACAATTTGCCTCTTTCTAGGTTCACTGGTACGTGAATGTGGTCAACAAAGCGCTAAACTTCCGGTTTCCCCCACCCCAACCATAGTCTGATCGATTCCCAGTTTTCTCAATAGAGACAACCAGAAAGCTTGTGCACGAGGCTTCATACACACATGAAAAAAAGATCAGAGATGGCACAGCTGTTCTGGGTTTGAGGGAAGGACAAAACAGGGGCTGACAACAAAAACAAAGACTTGCATTTCTATAGCGCCTTTCACGACCACCAGATGTCCCAAAGCGCTTTACAGCCAATGAATTACTTTTGGAGTGTAGTCACTGTTGTAATGTAGGAAACGCGGCAGCCAAATTGTGCACAGCAAGCTCCCACAAACAGCAATGTGATAATGACCAGATATCTGTTTTAGTGATGCAGATTGAGGGATAAATTTTGGCCAGGACACCGGGGAGAACTCCTCTGCTCTTCTTTGAAATAGTGCCATGGGATCTTTCACATCCACCTGAGAGAGCAGGTTTAATGTCTCATCCAAAAGATGGCACCTCCGACAGTGCAGTCCTCCCTCAGTACGGCACTGGAGTGTCAGCCTAGATTTTTGTGCTCAAGTCTCTGGAGTGGGACTTGAACCCACAACCATCTGACTCAGGGCGAGAGAGTGCTACCCACTGAGCAACGGCTGACACAAATAGCCAAAATAACCCCACATTAAATGGCCAGAATCCCCCACCCTCAAATGTAAAATTTAACCAAGGAGTACGGGATAGTGCGGGAAGGTGGAGAGGAGGTAGAAGATTATTGAATGGCAGAGCAGGCTCGAAGGGCCTACTCCTGTTCCTATTTCTTATGTTCTTACATAAATAAAGTCAAGTTAGAAAGATTTGAGGGACAATTTCTGGACACTAAGGGAATCAAGGGATATGGGGATATGGCAGAAAAGTGGCGTTGAAATAAAAGATCAGCCATGATCTATTGAATGGCAGAGCAGGCTAGAGGGGTCATATGGCCTACGCCTGCTCCTATTTCTTATGCTCTTAAGTGTGGGAGAGCCTATAGGGTTACTCATCTGGAATCAGAAGAGGATGTTCTGGCAGCAACTCAGTAATTTGAAGCCTGCAAGCGATTAAGATGGCGACAAAACTAATCAGCCACAAATGGTCACTTACCGCTACATCCAGCAATAGCTCTCCCCGTGTGCCGTGCAGAATCTTCACCAGGTTCCCTATGCTCTTCTCCCAGATGTAAAGTGCATGTTGCCGTGCTGAACCAGCACAGATGTACTCCCCATCACCAGAGAAACAACACTTCTTCCAGGGGGTCCTGAGAGGGAGATAAACAACCAGGTCATTTATATAAAAGAAACCACCTCAACACAAAAATGGAAAGAACCACTTTAGCTGTCATTCTGGTGTACACGTCCTATACGTTAAAGACAAAAACCTGCAGGAAGTTGCAGATTATACATCAACGTTGATTGTACCTTGTGATTTCTATACGCAAAAAGATTCAACTCACTGAAGAAAGAGGATCTCGGGATATTTTTTCCCCATAATTAAACAACCATTAGCAAAACAAGCAGCTTTGAAAGGTGGCATATCTGACAATAATAGCAAGTCATTAGAGAAAAACAAGCATTCTTCCATTTATCATTAAGATGAACTTCACGATCAAGTAAATCAACCAAATTAAAACGAATGAATCTGAAGGTCTGGCACCCTCAGACATTCGAGTCAGTCTCCTCAGCCCCAGCATTGTTAAAGTGGTCAGGTCTAAAAAAACACACCGCTGATGAACCGGTTAATGGCACTGCTGTGTCTATACCAAAGGTAGGGTTATTACATTGCTATGCAATCGGCTGTTTAGAAACTGTATCTCCAGTTATCTAGTATTACCTGTTCACCAAGTCCTGCAGCTTCTGCATCGGTTCAGGCTCCCCATCACGCCCACATGTTAAAATTTCCCGGCCATCGTACACTCGAATGATTCTGTCTGCTGTGTTTATTAGGAAACAACTGCCGAGATATAGAGAATAGAGAAAGATAATACACGGGTACACCGAGGCAGAGAAGAATTAAATCACTGGCCCACGCAAGCTCAGGAATAAAATGCAGTGAGATCTATCTAATGATTGCTGGTTAGTATGAAGCGTTAAAATCAAATTAAACTGTGCACAATAAAGTGCTTGAGGATGAAGTCTAACACTTACTTCATGTGGCTGCAAGCCAGGGGAGAAAAGAGAAATCATAAAAGCAGCTAACTGAATATTTGGTGGGGGGGGGGTTAATCAATTTTACTCCATTCAATAGCCCAGATTGAATTATATTTTCCAAACTTCATTGTAATTTAACTAAGGAATAAATTTGACAATCATTTTGTATTTCTGCATTTTTTTTTTTAAACTGAAAAACATTTGGGAAGGAGGGGGAAGAATAATGACTGGTGTTTATGAAGCTGAAGAATAAACATGACTCTATGGATCATTCATCCACCTTTTCTTGCACCAAGTGTTAGTATCAATCATCCCCAAGTGTCCATTACACGGAGGTTATCGTGCCCTCTGTTCGACCGCATTAGTGCTACGTTTCTATCTCCCACACCTGCCACCCTGGTCACCTTTTAGGACCAGCCTCCAATGTGTCACAAACCATGAGCAATTTTGTGTTGCTGTCTCATGCCCACCAGTTCTTCTGCCCAAAGTCAATTAGCGTTAGACTTTTACAGTCAGCACTGTCAGGAGACCTTAATTCGGTCAGTCTGGGATGGCTAAAACCCAGGTTCCAGAGGTGCAGGGATGTGTGGGAACTTAATGTACCACCCAGTCCCCTGTAGATTCAAGATGCAATCTGCTTCTCAAGTGAAGGCTAAGAGGAGATTGGATAGAGGTGTTTAAAATCATGAAGGGTTTAGATAGAGTAAATAAACAGAAACTGTTTCCAATTGCTGAAGGGTTGATAACGAGGGGGCACAGATTTAAGGTGATTGGCAAAAGAACCAGAAGCGACATGGGGAAAAACTTTTTTTCCACAATGAGTGGTTAGGATTTGGAATGCACTGCCTGATAGGGTGGTGGATACAAATAGTAGCCTTCAAAAGGGAATTGGATAAATACTTGAAGGAGAAAAAATTGCAGAGATATGGGGAAAGAGCAGGGGGAGTGCGAGTAACTGGATTGTTCTTTGAAAGAGCCGGCGTAGACTCAATGGACCGAATGGCCTCCTTCTGTGCTGTACTAGTCTATGATTCTATAAAAAAGACCGATCCCTATAAATATAAAGGTGGAATCTTTATCTGAGCTGTACTGATTAGGTTCAATCCCCGGTCTGTACGGAGTTTAATGAGCTCAGCAGGGGCAATGATAATGTGGGTAGAATTTGCCTCAGGACCCCTGGATTTTAAGGGGGGGGGGGGGGTGGGTGGAGGAAAGAGGCGTCAGGGCTCCTGCTCCCGATTACTATCCAGAAAACCTTATGGGATAGTACATGTGTAGATATCAGCGTACGTACTATCCCATAGGATAGTATCAACAGCACCTCCCAAACCCGCGACCTCTACCACCTAGAAGGACAAGGGCAGGAGGCGCATGGGAACACCATCACCTCCAAGTTCCCCTCCAAGTCACACACCATCCTGACTTGGAAATATATTGGCCGTTCCTTCATCGTCGCTGGGTCAAAAATCCTGGAACTCCCTCCCTAACAGCACTGTGGGAGTACCTTCACCACACGGCACTGCAGCGGTTCAAGAAGGAGGCTCACCACCACGTTCTCAAGGGCAATTAGGGATGGGCAATAAATGTTGAGCTTGCCAGCGACGCCCACACCCCAGGAATGAATATAAAAATGTAAGAGCGTAACTGGGCTTGCTGCCACTTCCATGGAGCCAACCTGGCTGCGAAAACATCGTACAGGTTCACAGGGACAGCAGCCGCATGGGCAAGGTTCCAGAGGGTTTATGGCAATGGCGTGTGCTCAAGTAAGGAATCAATTCACATCAGGAGATGAGCAGAGAGAGAGAGCTGGCATTAAAAGGAGGAAATAAAAACAGGAAACTGAGAATTCTGCAAAACAGTGCACTTGTAAGTAGAGTTATATGTTGTGACACCTCTCTAGAGCTCGCATTCTGATCACTGGCCAACCACTGAATACAAAGAAGTTCTGTACCAGAGCCACACAGACACTCGCCACTGATGAAAAGTAAAGCCTGTTCCAAACCACCCGTGAAATCTGAGAAACAGTGAATGCCTCACCTCCCTTTCCTTGCAAATTCGATAGATTTAATAGCAGTGGTGTTGCTGGTGCCCGTAGTGACTCGGAATGAAGCTACCAGCTCTTGTGTATCGGTCTTTAGAACCAAGATCTGAAAACGCAAGGCACATTTTAGCATTACCAACAGAAATGAGATAAATCAGAGTAATGATGCAGGATTCGGCGTGGGGACAAAGTGCCCTATGACAGTATCATAGCTCTCTCATTGTCTCAGCAGGTAACTTTTGCCAGTGATCAATAGAAAAAACTGCGAATACACAGCACGTCAGCCCACTGTGAAGGCAAAAGATGGAATAACTCTGTTCAGACAAAAGGTCGATATCCAAAACATTAATCTGGTGAACTTCTCTGAAAAGAAAAGCTAGATCAGGAGCCAAAGGCTAAGAACTGATCCTTGGTCCCTGCCAATTTAGCCAACCAGGTTAACAGTAAGGACATCACAGCTAGCCTCAGTGTCCATGGGATAAGGAGCTAAAAAATACTATCCAGGGTTTCCAATCCTGACCACCATTGGCACTGGCTTGGAAATGTACGAGGACAGGATGAGGGGCGTGTCTGCTGTGTCTCTCTTTCGCCTATCCTCTTCCACCTCATGCATTGGCAGTCATTGTTCATGGTTTGGCCTCACAGAAGGATGTTACTGGGGCAAGTCACTGGAGGGCTTCTGGCATCTGTGGAACTGCACCTCAGACTCCAGAAGAAGGGTAAGGGGGCAGCAATTGGGAAAGAGTTGGATTTGATGTCACCAAAACGATAAATCTCGCTCCTTAATGCTGTGAAGACCACTGTACGCCAACAGATAAAGTCAGTAGTGACAGAACCTGGGATCTTTTGGACAACAGCTCCTATATGTTTTACTAGGAGGGATTGAAGAAAGAGAAAAATAGACCTTAAAGAAAGTGTCTTTTTTAATAAACAAGATTAATGTTGGGGAAAATTAAGTTTTACCTATACAAATACATTCACAATCGACACAACTCATCTGCCACTAATCTGGAAAATTGGAACCAAAAAAAATAAACAAGCTCACCTTTCCCTTGGCATTCCCTGTGTAAATATACTCTCCTCGTCGGTCAAAAGATGCCACGACGTTAAGATCTGAATCATCATCTACAGGTAGAACCACGTGCTTAGAGTCAGTGAGGGTTAGCAACACCGGCGCACACTTCATCGGGCAGACGAGGACCCTGTTCCTGTTAATACACAATGCAAATATAAATCAGTAACGAATGCACCACACAAGAACAAGCCCTTCCTGATTAAACAGAGCTAGCCCACGATGGGCCCTCAGAAGACAAGAAAGAGACACCTGCAACACCAGAAGTTATTAAAGGCAATGCCATATATATTCACACCACAGGTATTATAAACCGCTTGCACTCCAGATGACCCGTCAACAACTTCAGATCAGAACCACCTTTAATCGGACAGCAAGTGCTGGCAATGGTTCTGCTGTTGCCGTTTACAGCTCCTCTGGAATTACCTTTTGTTTCTTTACTTGTCCCATTCCCCTGGCTGGAGTGTCTAGAACTGGGGGGCGGTGGCATGGTCTCAGGATAAGGGGTCGGCCATTTAAGACAGAGATGAGGAGGAATTTCTTCACTCAGAGGGTTGTAAATCTTTGGAATTCTCTACCCCAGAGGGCTGTGAATGTGGAGTCGTTGAGTATATTCAACGCTGAAATAGATAGGTTTTTGGACTCATGGGGAATCAATGGATATGGGCATCGGGCTGGAAAGTGGAGTTGAGGTCAAAGATCAGCCAAGATCTTATTGAATGGCGGAGCAGGCTCGAGGGGCTGTATGGCCTACTCTGGCTCCTATTTTTTATATTCTTATGTTCCTCCCCTTTTGCCTTGCACCATCATCCTATTTGTCATTTAATCACTCCTGCCCTCCACCCTATCAGACCTTTCCCCCGCCCCTTTTTCCTGGCTCGATACTTGCTTATAAACTGTTAAATCTCCAACTTCTTCCAGATCTGATGAAACTTGAAACGTTAACTCTGTTTCTCTTGCCACAGATGCTGCCTGACTTGCTGAGTGTTTCCAACAATTTCTGCTTTTATTTCAGATTTCCAGCAAACGCAGTATTTTGCTTTTGACCCGTAGCAGTTAGGTTTGGTTTCTGTGATTCCTGGCACTGCAACGTTTCTGATAATGTCAAGGAAGACGCTGAAGAGAAGCCATGCCCCTCCTCGCAGGGTGGCAGCAAGCTCGGCGCAGCAGTGATAGAGGTCCCCACTCACCGTCACCCAGGGAAGAAGTCAGAATCAGGAAGTAAACTTCTTAAAAAAAAAAAATATGCAAGAGGACAAAAAAGGAAAGCATTTAAAGCTTTTTTTGGTATAATTTGTGCTCATCGCTGTTAGGCCTGGGGAATGGAACACTCTCCAGTGCCAGTACCCAGCGCACAGAAGCTAGGAAGAGTTAAACTTCCCGTAGTCTGTGCCAACAGAGCAATTCAGCCCCAACAAGACAGCCACCTACTGCACTAAAGGGGCATTTCCCACACCATCCATTCTGTGGCTCAAGTAGATATGTCAATTTAATGCCAATTAGTGCCATATTGGTCCCATACCCACCCGGAATTGGACTGAGATTGTCCAACTTCATGTCACATAGGAAAGAGACTCCTAAGCATATTTTGGAGAAGAACAAAATAGAAAAATTAGAAAGTCGTTTCACCCATCTTACTTTCATAGTCCCAAGGAAGTCCTGTACTCCAAAGCTTTGAAATGTTCTACTTTCCTGGCAATTTGCCTATCCATCCAAACTCTTGGAATACTTACTGATCTCTGGGATGGAACTGCACTTTGAGAACGGGCGAGGGAAAGCGGAACCTTTGGTCACAGTCTCCGGACAGAACGTCCCACAGCGACACTATGTTATCAGTGGAAGCACTGACTAGTTTATGCCCGTCTCGACTCCAACTGTAAAATACAAGAAATATAAGTGAATATGTAAACTATCAAGGCGATAAAACCAATATTTTGTAAGACGTGGGTAATTTTTCTTTTATTTATAATTTTTATGTTTGCCATTGTATCCTCACAAATTGCAGTCACAATGGGGAATGCTGCAACACTTGCACAAATCCATCAAAAATAATTGTCTATTAGTTAAAGGGGAAAGAAAGGTCAAAGGGAGTACTTTTGGTTCAATGAATGGAGCCACATGCAGCTCTGCCCGGTATCATAACCAAAGCAATGGACCCAGAGACACGACATAATGAGTGCCATAACCACAGCAATGGACCCAAGGAGACGCATGTGCCCAATGTGCTGTGGTAACAAAGTTTTACTATATTTTTAAATAAAAATTGTGAATATATAAATTGAAACAAAAGTATTTAACAGTAGCCAAAATAGTATTACAAAGTATTTACAGCACAGAAACTGGCCATTCGGCCCAACTGGTCCGTGCTGGTGTTTATGTGCCACATGAATCTCCTCCCAACCCTCTTCATCTAACCCCATCAACATAGCCTTCTATTCCTTTCTCTCTCTCGTGTGCTTATCTAGATTCCCCTGGAATGCATCTAGGCTGTACACCTCAACTACTCCTTGTGGTAGCAAATTCCACATTCTCACTATTCTTTGGGTAAAGACATTTCTCCTGAATTCCCTATTGGATTCATTAGTGACTCATATTTATGGCCCCTAGTTCTGGTCTCGCCCACAAGTGGAAACATCTTCTCTGCGTCTATCCTATCGAACCCTTTCATAATAAAGGCCTCCATCAGTTCAGCCCTCAGTCTTCTCTTTTCTAGAGTAAAGAGCTCCAGCCTGTTCAATCTTTCCTGATGGGTATAACCTCTGTTCTGGCATCATTCTAGTAAACCTTTTTTGCCACCTTCTCCAGTGCCTCTATATCCTTTTATAACATGAAGACCAGAACTGTTCACAGTACACCAAGTTTGGTCTAACCAAGGTTCTATATAAGTTTAACATAACTTCGCTGCTTTTCAATTCTAGCCCTCTAGAAATGAACTCCAGTGCTTGGTTTGCTTATTAGCGGCCTTATTAACCTGCATCGTTACTTTTAGTGATCCGTACCTAGTGTTTTAGAGTTGCTGAGCACAATAATTACTGTTAAAGTGTAGAGGAAGAGTAGATGATGCAGTGTATTGCAACACTAATAAGAGGCTCTGCCAAGTGGCAGAATGCAGATCATACAACACCCTGCTGGGTTCTGATAATCAACTGCACTGATAATTGGAAGTGCTGAATAAAGACTAAGAATTTGGGATGGGGGCAAAGACAAGAGAGATGATCAGATGTCATTTCAGTATAAATCCAAACTCATGGAATATTACTGATCTGTGCAATGGAACTGCACTTTGAGAATGGACGAGGGAAAAACGGAACTATGGTGTTGCTCTTCCACCTTCTGGTTGGTGGAGGGTAGTGCTGGCACTCTCAATCAGGACTTTTATGCAGCTCAGGAAGCAATGTGCACGAGCAAATAAGACCACTTTCAACGGGTGAGAGGGGGGGGCTTCTTTGAGCATGTAGCAAATAAGATAGAAACTGCTTGATTGGCACCCCATCCACCACCTTAAACATTCACTCCCTCCACCACCGGCGTACCGTGGCTGCAGTGTGTCCCATCTACAAGATGCACTGCAGCAACTCGCCAAGGCTTCTTCAGTAGCACGTCCCAAACCCGCGACCTCTTCCACCTCGAAGGACAATGGCAGCAGGCGTATGGGAACACCACCACCTCCAAGTTCCCCTCCAAGTCACACACCATCCTAACGCAGAACTATATCGCCGATTCTTCATTGTCGCTGGGTCAAAATCCTGGAACTCCCTAACCAACAGCACTGTGGGAATACCTTCACCACACGGACTGCAGCGGTTCAAGGCAGCGGCTCACCACCACCTTCTCGAGGGCAATTAGGGACAGGCAATAAATGCGGCCTTGCCAGCGATGCCCACATCCCATAAGATTAATTTTTTTTTTTGCTATAAAAGTCCTTAAAATTTACTTTAATCAACTCTGGAAGGCCTTTGACAAGGTCTCACATGAAAGATTGCCAAGCTAAAATTCATGGCACACTGCGCAATTGTTTAAGAAATTGGTTAAAAAGAAAAATAGGAAATAGCGTATACTCGCAAGGTGCAGCATCAGACCTGGGGAGGGGAGAGGTTCTGAGTGAGAACCTCATGGGTCAGTGTTCAGACCCGTTGTTTCTTCTCTACATAAATGATCTGAATGCAAAAACCAATTGCAAGATCAAGTTGTTGAGTACACCAATTAGGGACTGCAGTAGCGCCAGAGCATGCAGCTCAAGTTTCACAGGATGATTTAGATCAGTTGTGTAATTGGGCAAACAAATGATAAAATGAAATTTAAACACTGACAAATGCAGAGTATTGCATTTTATGAAGAGTGAGCGAACAACGATGTACACTCAAGACAACAGAATTAGCACAAAGAAACTTTGAAAGGGTGTGATAATAAACCCATTACTTTCAATATCAAGACAATATGAAAAAGTGATTTACAAAGCAAATAGATGCTGGGTTAGCTGGAATAGTGCAGTACAAGTGTAGAGAGGTCATGATGAAGCTCAATAATGCACTGGTCAGGCCTTACTTTGAATACTGTGAGAAAGTCTGTCATTTCACATCAAAGGGGGCAGATGTGCATTGCAAAGTGTGCAGAAAGCAACAGGAATATCCCAAATGTAAATGGTGACGAGCTACAAAACAGGTCAGAGAAGGTTAAGCTCTAACGCACCCCTGGCCAGCCTCCCACGTTCTACCCTCCATAAACTTGAGGTCATCCAAAACTCTGCTGCCCGTGTCCTAACTCGCACCAAGTCCCGTTCACCAATCACCCCTGTGCTCGCTGACCTACATTGGCTCACAGTTAAGCAGCGCCTCGATTTCAAAATTCTCATCCTTGTTTTCAAATCCCTCCATGGCCTCACCCCTCCCTAGCTCTGCAATCTCCGACAGCCCACAACCAATGTTCCCCTAATTTTGTTTTGGGTGTGCGGCCCATTCACAGTTTCGCGCATGTGTGAAACTTAACATTGAAAAAGCCGGTCCTGGGCTGTGCAGGACCGGCAGAGAGCTGCGCAGCTTAGCGGGAACGTTGAACACAACCCTCCGAGATCTCTGCGCTCCTCTAATTCTGGCTTCTTGAACATCCCCGATTTTAATCGCTCCACCATTGGTGGCCGTGCCTTCTGCTGCCAAGGCCCTAAGCTCTGGAATTCCCTCCCTAAACCTCTCTACAGCTCTTTCCACCTTTAAGACGCTCCTTAAAACCTAACTCTTTGACCAAGCCTTTGGTCATCTGCCCCAATATCTTCGTATGTGGCTCGGTGTCAAATTTTGTTTTATAACGCTCCTGTGAAGCATCTTGGGGCGTTTTAGTACGTTAAAGGCGCTACTTAAATACAAGTTGTTGTTGTGGTAGAAGTCCAGAAAGAAGGTAGAGACACCTCACTGAGGTATAGAAAGCATTAATGGCATAGATAAGGTGATCAGAATATTGCATTATGGTCAGTCAAGCCAGTAGAACGAGAGGAAATTCATTTAAATTAATGAAAAGTCACAGTTTAGAACAGATCTTGAAAATAACTTCATTACTCACTGGGGGGATAAGTGTTTGGGACGATCTGCCTGGCAAGATTGCCGCGGGATGCTAGATTGGGTGTACTGAAACATGAGCACAACAAGCTTGATAGGCTGAATATGTCTTTTTTCTGATGTTCAAGAGTACATGTCATTAAATATTGACTGCATCAAGAGCTCCATTTGACAGGCTACAAGACATTTCCTACAAGAATAGTTGTCAAGCAATGGAGATTTAGCTACAGCTCCCTTCTGATCAGGGGGGCTGAAACATGAACCTATCTTTTCTCCTTCAGATGCTAATCAGTCTGCTTTGCATTTGCAGAATTTTCTGTTTCTATTTCAGATTTCCAACATTTCAGTTTTTAATCTTTATCTGTGGACACACTGCCAGCGACTCCTCCAGGGGCACTTGAATGTCACCTAACCCCTGCAAAACACTAAATCCAAGGGAGGTGCAATACTCTGCTGTGCACGGCTAGTTACAAGCTTACAAACCAATATTTAAATTCCCCCCCCGCCCCCACCACCAATCGCTGATGGAGACCAGACCAGAGTGGAATGGCAGAGTGACCCCCTCCCAGGCCTCGCTGTCATCTTAGAGATGTTCAAGAGCAGTGAAAGGCACGGGGGCAACCCAGATAGATTAACATCTCTGTCAAAGATTTAACGCTATCAAATGCTGAATCACAGGAAGTGCTCAAGAACCACAAGCCAGGATTCAGAATGACAAAAAGTCCCCAATAATGGATAGAAACATGCAATTAAATCACATTTCAACAATAATGCAAGTTTGAAATTGGTTTCTTTTTTGCTCACTGCTGGCTCATTGGGTAAAAGTTGGCATGTAGCAGAGTCATAAAGACCAGAAGTTTTGATTCCCAATTTGTGCGGAGTTAACCAATCTCAGCCAAAGTGGCAGTAGTGGCACTAGAATTTGGCTCAGAGACCCTCTCCCAGGCTGGAGAGGGAAAAATTGGCTCCTTATTCAGAATTCCCTGCTGGAAAGTGTGCTGATAGACAGCGGATTCTCCCCGACATTCAAACAGCCTGCCACCACACACAGTGTCTGAACGCATTCGCGGAGAGTGGCCACTTGGGAAAGGCAACAGACGGCACTTGTGGAACACGGGGTTAACACAAAATTGCTGATGAGGGGTTTGCGAAGTGTGGGTTTTTAAAAAAAAGAGAGAGACACACATGCACATACAAATGATAAATTACCAGAGCGAGCAAACTGGATGTATGTGTGCGCTGATGATTTTGGCGATACCCCTCGTCAGGAAGTCCCAAATGACGATGCGCCCGTCGTTGCACCCCACAGCGAGCAGCGTGCCCCACCTGTTAAAGGTACAGGTGAGGGCCATGCTAATACAGTCCAGGGTTCCATCTGCCTCCTACACACAAAACAAAATTACACCAAGTCAGATCACTGGGAAGAGCAAGCTTGCATTTATACACAACAACTTGCATTTATATGGCGCCTTTAGCGTAGTAAAAACGTCCCAAGGAGAATAATCAGACAAATTTTGACACTGAGGCACTTACAGATATTAGGACAGGTGAACAAAAGTTTGAGGCAGGTTTTAAGGAGCATCTTAAAAAGGAGAGAGAGGTAGAGAGGTTATGGGAGGAATTCCAGAGCTTCGGGCCCAGGCAGCTGAAGGCACGGCTGCCAATGGTGGGGCGAAGGAAATTGGGGATGCATGAGGTGAGAATTGGATTGCAGAGTTCTCAGTGGGTTGTAGGGCTGGCGGAGGTTACCAAGATAGGGAGGGGCAACAGAATGGAGGGATTGGAAAACATGGATGAGAATTTTAAAATCGAGGCGCTGCCAGACCGGGAGCCAGTGTAGGCCAGTGAGCGCAGGGGTGATGGGTGAACGGGACTTGGTGCAAGTTAGGACACGGGCAGCCGAGCTTTGGATGAGCTCAAGTTTGCGGAGGGTGCAAAGTGGGAAGCCGGCCAGAAGAGAATTGGAAAAGGCAAGTCTAGAGGTAACAAGCACTGATGAGGGTTTCAGAAGCAGATGTGCCGAGGCAGGGGTGGAGACCAATGTTCTCTTTAAGCTGCATGACCGCACAGCGCTCTGCAGCTCCCGCACAGCCGGCTCACCGGCTTTTAAATAGGACGAACCGCGCGTGCGCGGTATTTTGAGTGGGCTGCGCACCCAAAAAAAATTAAAGGAAACATTGGTGGAGCCGGGTGGAAGTTGGCATTCTTAGTGATGGAGAGGATTATGATGTCGGTAGGTCAGCTCAGGGTCAAGTAGGACGCCAAGGTTGAAAACAGTCTGGTTCAGCTTCAGACAGTGGTCAGGGAGGAGGATGGAATCGGTGACTAGTGAGCGGCGTTTGTGGCGGGGGTCAAAGACCACAGGTCCTTCACACCCTGCGAATTACCTTTGAAGTGTAGTCACTGATGTAGGATGTATGTGGCAGCCAATTTGCATAAAGCAATGCCCCAGACAGCAAGTGAGCTGAATGACAAGTTTTCTTTTGGTGGTGTTGATTTAGGGACATGACATGTGGTGAGTGTGGCGTGCTTGGGAGGAACAGGTGACTTTGGATCTATGGTTCCCAAAGCTCTCCACCACTGGGGTTTTCCTCGCCTCATGTCTGGGTCTGTTGTAGACACATTGATTAAGATTGATTGCTGTGATTAGTCAACAACTCCATTAACATTGTATCATGTGACTACCAGGATGGTAGCAGGCAAACTAGATGGACCCTGGGTCTTTTTTTGTCGAGCAACTCCTAGGTTAGGGAGGATTGTTGGCCAGGAACCAGGGCTCCCCATTTAACTTCAAACATTTCTATGGGATCATTTACCTCCAGCTGAACAGGATGAAGGGGCCTCGGATTTTCATTTCATCTGAAAGACAGCATTTCTAACAGTCCAGCACTACTGCAGAGTGCCAGCCAAGATTACGGTATAATTTCAGAACTGACACACCAAGGCTGATTCCGTGACCTGTGCTCCCATAGAACCAAACCACAGGTGGTTCTGTGCTCCCGACTTTTGATTACCAAGAACCAAGTCCAGACTGATGCAATTTTGTTAACTGCCAGCTGACGAGAAGGATATACTTGCCTTAGAGGCAGTGGAACGAAGGTTCACTAGATTGATTCCTGGGATGAGAGGGTTGTCCTAGGAGGAGAGATTGAGTAGATTGGGCCTATACTCTCTGGAGTTTAGAAGAATGAGAGGTGATCTCATTGAAACATATAAGATTCTGAGGGGGGATTGACAGGGTAGATGCTGAGAGGTTGTTTCCCCTGGCTGGAGAGTCTAGAATTAGGGGGTATATAGTCTCAGGATAAGGGGGTCGGCCATTTAGGACTGAGATGAGGAGGAATTTCTGCACTCAGAGGGCTGTGAATCTTTGGAATTCTCTACCAAGTGCTGTGGATGCTGAATCGTTGAGTATATTCAAGACTGAGATCGATAGATTTTTGGACTCTAGGGGAATCAAGGGATATAGAGATCAAGCAGGAAAGTGGAGTTGAGGTTGAAGATCAGCCATGATCTTATTGAATGGCGAAGCAGGCTCGAGGGGTCATATGGCCGACTCCTGCTCCTATTTCTTATGTAGGAGGGCCTTTCATTCCATGACTGGAACCAAACCCACACCCCAGAGGTGAAAGGTCAGTGCTTCTGCAACAAATTTACTGCAGTGTATTATAACTCATTACTTTTACATTGTAGAAAGTGTTTATATTGCTGGGATGTTTACTAACTTGACATACAAAAGAACACACAGAAAAATAAAACAGGTGTTTCAATCCTACCTCTGGGTAGTTCTGTCCAAAGGACTCTGTTTAAAAAGAGATAATGAAAATAGATCAATTTAAATACCAAGATATGTCATCGAAAATACTTTTACCATACAAGTCAGATATTAATTCTTGCCACAAGGATACTCTTCCCCTCCCCAACACCAACCTAGCAGTATCCATAGATTCATAGAGCACAGAAGGAGGCCATTTGGCCCATCGTGCCTGTGCTGGGTCTTGAAAGAGCTATCCAATTAGTCCCACTCCCCCTGCTCTTTCCCCGAAGCCTTGCACATGTTTCCTTTTCAAACTTTTAATCCAACTCACTTTTTGGAAGGTTACTATTGAATCTGCTTCCACCACCCTATCCCTATTGGATAGTGCAAGGCTCCTCAGTCACTACCCACTAGGAGGCCAACAAGACGACTCTGTCTTTAAAATGAGGAATGAAGGACGTGTACAACCTTTCTTTGAGCTTCCCCATGGCAGGCAGGCAGAGATTGTGAACTCACAATATGGAAAATCTAAGCACAGAGCCTTGTCCTCCCAATCCAAGGAGCAACACCTCTTGTCATGCATTGGCTCGTGACGCCACGCATTTTTATTTAATGCACAGTGGATGAGTGCAGCTCCAACAACACTCAAGAAGCTCGACACCATCCAGGACAAAGCAGCCTGCTTGATTGGCACCCCGTCCACCACCTTAAACATTCACTCCCTCCACCACCGGCGCACCGTGGCTGCAGTGTGTACCCTCTACAAGATGCACTGCAGCAACTCGCCAAGGCTTCTTCGGCAACTCCTCCCAAACCCACGACCTCTACCACCTAGAAGGACAAGGGCAGCAGGCGCATGGGAACACCACAAACTCCAAGTCACACACCATCCTGACTTGGAAGTATATCACTGAACCGTCATCGTCGCTGGGTCATATTCCTGGAACTCCCTCCCTAACAGCACTGTGGGAGTAGCTTCACCGCACGGACTGCAGCGGCTCAAGAAGGCAGCTCACCACCACCTTCTCAAGGGCAACTACGGATAGACAATAAATGCTAGCCTTGCCAGCGACGCCCACATCCCATGAACGAATAAAAAAAAAGTGGGGTGGGACTAATTGGATAGCTCTTTCAGAGAGCCAGCATAAGAACGATGGGCTGAATGGCCTCCTTCTGTGGTTTATGATTCTATGCATCAAGTTTTGGAGGAATTCTTTGATCAAGCAATTAAATAATACTACAAATATTTAAGGTTAAGCAAATCAGCAACCGCAGTAGAACCCTTTACCACGGGAGGAAATCCTCAAGACCCACGACTTTCATCACTAGTCTCAGTCAGGACTAATCCAAATCTTACTCTATGACTATTACCCACAGGTGACTACCTAGTTCCACTTCACACCACTCTGCACGGCCTTGGTTTGCTATGCTGCATGTTGTTTCAACTAAACACCTTTTTTTAAAAAGCGAGTTAACTGGGACTCAAATCTGGAAGTTATCAAGCGAGTCGGAAAGTCATCCATTCAACGCAAAATGAACTGCTATTCACAGCCAGCTCTCCATCCATAGACCGCATGGAAAGTTATTAAAAAAAATTAAGAGCCAGATTTTTCAGGAGTGAAGTTAGGAAACACTTCTACACGCAAAGGGTAGTAGAAGTTTGTAACTCTCGTTCGCAAACGGCAACTGATGCCATGTCAATTGTTAATTTTAAATCTGAGACGGATAAGATTTTGTTAAAGGGATATGGGCCAAAGGCAGGTATATGGAGTTAGGTCACAGATCAGCGATGATCTCATTGAATGGCGGAACAGGCTCAAGGGGCTAAATGGCCTATTCATGTTCCTATGCTCCTATTATTCAGCTACAGAGGCAGGGTTCAGACGATCATTCAGAGAGGTACAATTATAGGTTTAAAATTTCCATCAACCTTATGTCATGAAACTGAACCGTTGCGGAGATTTCCCAGGTACATTGAGAAATAAGGTGGTGGGGGGGGGGCGGGGGAGACGGTGTTTCTTCTTCCCACTTTTTGCCCCTTTTTCCCTTGGTGCTGTGCACTGCTGGACACCCTGTCGGAGTTCCCTCCCCTCGCTCAGGGTGCGCTGGCCCATTGCAGAGCTCCAAATGCTGAGGCAAGCTCGCTCAGCTCGAGCCAGCTATCAATCCTGCGACCTCCTTAAGGCCTATGCAAAAGGCATAGATGCATTTAAGGGGAAGCTAAATGAGTGCACGAGAAGGAAAAGAACAGAAGGACATACTGATGGGGTGAGATGAAGTAGGGTGGGAGGAGACGCATGTGGAGCATAAACACCAGTTGCACCAAGTGGCCTGTATCTGTGCTGTAAAATTCGCCATAATTTTTTTTTTTTAAAGTATTCATTCATGCGATGTGGGTGTCGCTGGCAAGGCCAGCGTTTATTGCCCACCCCTAATTGCCCTCGAGAAGGTGGTGGTGAGCCACCTTCTTGAACCGCTGCAGTCTGTGTGGTGAAGGTACTCCCACAGTGCAGTTAGGGAGTGAGTTCCAGGATTTTGACCCAGCGACGATGAAGGAATGGCCGATATATTTCCAAGTCAGGATGGTGTGTGACTTGGAGGGGAACTTGGAGGTGGCGGTGTTCCCGTGCGCCTGCTGCCCTTGTCCTTCTAGGTGGTAGAGGTTGCGGGTTTGGGAGGTGCTGCCGAAGAAGCCTTGGTGAGTTGCTGCAGTGCATCTTGTAGATGGTACACACTGCAGCCACGGTACACCGGTGGTGGAAGGAGCGGATGTTTAAGTTAGTGGTTGGGGTGCCGATCAAGCGGACTGCTTAGTCCTGGATGGTGTCGAGCTTCGAGTGTTGTTGGAGCTGCACTCATCCAGGCAACTGGAGAGTATTCCTGACTTGTGCCTTGTAGGTGGTGGAAGTTATGGATTTGGGAGGTGCTGTCGAATAAGCCTTGGCATGAGTAATTCTGTCATTAAATGAGATATAATTTTCAACTCATTTTTTAAAAATTGTATTAATCTATCTCTTCAAAAGGTTTCTTTCTTCAATTTTTCTAAGGGCTCATAAAATATTACTGAAGCTAAAAGTTTCCAGGGGCCAATTCTTAAATTGTATCGAGTTTAAACCATAACACACATTCCAGCTGTTTATCTCCACAAAATTATAAGATATATAATTTACTTGAAACCAGCAACAACTTTATAAAGTATTGTTCGAGCAAGTTATATTATGCAGGATATCCAACGACCTGTAACTATCTATTGTAGAATAGAAACCAGAACAAAGAATTTTAAAACAGAACAATTCATTGAGAATTGAGTAGGTGAGAAATACAAGATTGAAATTGAGTCTGGAACTCTGTCAAGCATTGAAAAGATACGGAAGAATCTGTCACAGTCGACAGCACCAAACAACACTGCAATGCCATCTTCTAATGGGCACAAGATATTCAGTCAGTCAATCGGAATAGCTGGTAATAATTTCCATGTTTAAGGGCATTACCAAGTGTGAGATAATGCTGATCAGAAATCTCCACATCAATAATAAATATATTTCAGCAATGGCTAATTCAGTCAGAAATCAACTACATGTCACAGGAGGGACCTTCTGTTGGGAAAAAGTAATTTAACAAGTACCAATATTTGAACACAAACACCTTTCTGAATATCACTGGAACATAAAACTGCCACTGAGTGTGTTCATTGTGTAACAGAGCTCCCTACCCTGGGGGTTTACAATCTGTGTCCGACACAGAGCTCCCTACCCTGGGGGGTTACAACCTGTGTCCGACACAGAGCTCTCTACACTGGGGTTTACAATCTGTGTCCGACACAGAACTCTCTACACTGGGGTTTACAATCTGTGTCCGACACAGAACTCTCTACACTGGGGGTTACAATCTGTGTCCGACACAGAGCTCCCTACCCTGGGGGTTTACAACCTGTGTCCGACACAGAGCTCTCTACACTGGGGGTTACAATCTGTGTCCAACACAGAGCTCCCTACCCTGGGTGGTTACAACCTGTGTCCGACACAGAGCTCGCTACACTGGGGTTTACAATCTGTCCAACACAGAGCTCTCTACACTGGGGTTACAACCTGTGTCTGACACAGAGCTCCCTACACTGGGGTTTACAACCTGTCCGACACAGAGCTCTCTACACTGGGGTTACAATCTGTCCGACACAGAGCTCTCTACACTGAGGTTTACAATCTGTGTCCGACACAGAGCTCTCTACACTGGGGTTTACAATCTGTGTCCGACACAGAACTCTCTACACTGGGGTTTACAATCTGTGTCCGACACAGAACTCTCTACACTGGGGGTTACAATCTGTGTCCGACACAGAGCTCCCTACCCTGGGGGTTTACAACCTGTGTCCGACACAGAGCTCTCTACACTGGGGGTTACAATCTGTGTCCAACACAGAGCTCCCTACCCTGGGTGGTTACAACCTGTGTCCGACACAGAGCTCGCTACACTGGGGTTTACAATCTGTCCAACACAGAGCTCTCTACACTGGGGTTACAACCTGTGTCTGACACAGAGCTCCCTACACTGGGGTTTACAACCTGTCCGACACAGAGCTCTCTACACTGGGGTTACAATCTGTCCGACACAGAGCTCTCTACACTGAGGTTTACAATCTGTGTCCGACACAGAGCTCTCTACACTGGGGTTTACAATCTGTGTCTGACACAGAGCTCCCTACACTGGGGTTACAATTGAAGACTCTCATCTCATCCCCCCGCACCACCCCACCATCACAGGCCTTTCAATGTTTCCCCCTGGAAGCCCAACCTGTGAACCACCCCCTCCCACCCACCCCTAGGCTCCAGCCTGTCCCCATCCCCCAGACCGCCACTCTCTTCCCCCTCACCCAGCAGCTCCAGGTTCATGCTGTGCGGTCCCGTTGTCCCTCAGGCCTCGCTCTGTGCTGGAGGGTTGGCTCTCCCTCTCCGCTCTCGGTGTGTTGGAGGGTGCTGCGCTCTCTCTCTCTGGCGGAGGGGGAGGGTACACTTAGTCTCGGTCTCGGGGAGGCTCGGTCCCCGTTCTCTCTCAGTCTCTCTCTGGGTGGGTTAGGTTTAGGGTACACTCTCACTCAGGCCCCACTCTCTCTCCCTGGGTGAGGGTCAGCTTGCCCTCAGTCTCTCCCTGGGTGTGTGAGGGTCGGGGAGGGTAGCCCCGCTCTCTGGCTGGGTTGGGGCTCACTCTCCCTCAGGCCCCGCTCTCAGGGTGTGGGAGGCCCGCTCTCTCAGTCTCTCTCTGGGTCGGTGTGCCCTCAGTCTCGGGCCCCGCTCTCTGTGTGTGTGTGTATGAGGCCCAGTCCCTCAGGCTCGGGTCGGCCCGGTCCCCGCTCTCTGTGTGAGCTGAGGATCGGGTTTAGGCCCCGCTCTCTCTTTTTCTCTCCAACCGCCGCCGCTCAGGCCCACTCACTCACACCCACAGTCCCCGCTCCCGCCGCCCTCACTCCAGTCACACTGAACCCAAGCCCGCCTCCTCTCTCTCTCTGAAGCCTTTCTCCTCTCCGCCGGCAAACAGCGCGGCCAGCCCCGCACAGGTCCTCGCCACCGGGTCCGCCGCTCATCAAACCTCCCCGGCGCGGAGAGCGTTCCCCGCGACACAAGGTTCCGGGCTAACACTGTACGGATACACTCTCACTGGGACTCTCCAGCCCTGTACACTCTCTCTCACTCACTGGGACTCTCCAGCCCTGTACACTCTCTCTCACTGGGACTCTCCAGCCCTGTACACACTCACTCACTGGGACTCTCCAGCCCTGTACACTCTCTCTCACTGGGACTCTCCAGCCCTGTACACTCTCTCTCACTGGGACTCTCCAGCCCTGTACACTCTCACTCACTGGGACTCTCCAGCCCTGTACACTCTCACTGGGACTCTCCAGCCCTGTACACACTCACTCACTGGGACTCTCCAGCCCTGTACACTCTCACTCACTGGGACTCTCCAGCCCTGTACACTCTCTCTCACTGGGACTCTCCAGCCCTGTACACTCTCTCTCACTGGGACTCTCCAGCCCTGTACACTCTCTCTCACTGGGACTCTCCAGCCCTGTACACTCTCACTCACTGGGACTCTCCAGCCCTGTACACTCTCTCTCACTCACTGGGACTCTCCAGCCCTGTACACTCTCACTCACTGGGACTCTCCAGCCCTGTACACTCTCACTCACTGGGACTCTCCAGCCTTGTACACACTCACTCACTGGGACTCTCCAGCCCTGTACACTCTCTCTCACTGGGACTCTCCAGCCCTGTACACTCTCTCTCACTCACTGGGACTCTCCAGCCCTGTACACTCTCTCTCACTGGGACTCTCCAGCCCTGTACACTCTCTCTCACTCACTGGGACTCTCCGGCCCTGTACACTCTCACTGGGACTCTCCAGCCCTGTACACTCTCTCTCACTCACTGGGACTCTCCAGCCTTGTACACACTCACTCACTGGGACTCTCCAGCCCTGTACACTCTCACTCACTGGGACTCTCCAGCCCTGTACACTCTCTCTCACTGGGACTCTCCGGCCCTGTACACTCTCTCTCTCACTGGGACTCTCCTGCCCTGTACACTCTCTCTCTCTCTCACTGGGACTCTCCAGCCCTGTACACTCTCTCTCACTGGGACTCTCCAGCCCTGTACACTCTCTCTCTCACTGGGACTCTCCAGCCCTGTACACTCTCTCACTCACTGGGACTCTCCAGCCCTGTACACTCTCTCTCACTGGGACTCTCCAGCCCTGTACACTCTCACTGGGACTCTCCAGCCCTGTACACTCTCACTCACTGGGACTCTCCAGCCCTGTACACTCTCACTGGGACTCTCCAGCCCTGTACACTCTCTCTCACTGGGACTCTCCAGCCCTGTACACTCTCTCTCACTGGGACTCTCCAGCCCTGTACACTCTCACTCACTGGGACTCTCCAGCCCTGTACACTCTCTCTCACTGGGACTCTCCAGCCCTGTACACTCTCTCTCACTGGGACTCTCCAGCCCTGTACACTCTCACTCACTGGGACTCTCCAGCCCTATACACTCTCTCTCACTGGGACTCTCCAGCCCTGTACACTCTCTCTCACTGGGACTCTCCAGCCCTGTACACTCTCTCACTGGGACTCTCCAGCCCTGTACACTCTCTCTCACTGGGACTCTCCAGCCCTGTACACTCTCTCACTGGGACTCTCCAGCCCTGTACACTCTCACTCACTCACTGGGACTCTCCAGCCCTGTACACTCTCACTGGGACTCTCCGGCCCTGTACACTCTCACTCACTCACTGGGACTCTCCAGCCCTGTACACTCTCTCTCACTGGGACTCTCCAGCCCTGTACACTCTCTCTCACTGGGACTCTCCAGCCCTGTACACTCTCACTCACTCACTGGGACTCTCCAGCCCTGTACACTCTCACTCACTCACTGGGACTCTCCAGCCCTGTACACTCTCACTCACTCACTGGGACTCTCCAGCCCTGTACACTCTCTCTCACTGGGACTCTCCAGCCCTGTACACTCTCTCTCACTCACTGGGACTCTCCAGCCCTGTACACTCTCTCTCACTGGGACTCTCCAGCCCTGTACACTCTCTCTCACTCACTGGGACTCTCCGGCCCTGTACACTCTCACTGGGACTCTCCAGCCCTGTACACTCTCTCTCACTCACTGGGACTCTCCAGCCTTGTACACACTCACTCACTGGGACTCTCCAGCCCTGTACACTCTCACTCACTGGGACTCTCCAGCCCTGTACACTCTCTCTCACTGGGACTCTCCGGCCCTGTACACTCTCTCTCTCACTGGGACTCTCCTGCCCTGTACACTCTCTCTCTCTCTCTCTCACTGGGACTCTCCAGCCCTGTACACTCTCTCTCACTGGGACTCTCCAGCCCTGTACACTCTCTCTCTCACTGGGACTCTCCAGCCCTGTACACTCTCTCTCACTCACTGGGACTCTCCAGCCCTGTACACTCTCTCTCACTGGGACTCTCCAGCCCTGTACACTCTCACTGGGACTCTCCAGCCCTGTACACTCTCTCTCACTGGGACTCTCCAGCCCTGTACACTCTCTCTCACTGGGACTCTCCAGCCCTGTACACTCTCACTGGGACTCTCCAGCCCTGTACACTCTCTCTCACTGGGACTCTCCAGCCCTGTACACTCTCACTCACTGGGACTCTCCAGCCCTGTACACTCTCTCTCACTGGGACTCTCCAGCCCTGTACACTCTCTCTCACTGGGACTCTCCAGCCCTGTACACTCTCACTCACTGGGACTCTCCAGCCCTATACACTCTCTCTCACTGGGACTCTCCAGCCCTGTACACTCTCTCTCACTGGGACTCTCCAGCCCTGTACACTCTCTCACTGGGACTCTCCAGCCCTGTACACTCTCTCTCACTGGGACTCTCCAGCCCTGTACACTCTCTCACTGGGACTCTCCAGCCCTGTACACTCTCACTCACTCACTGGGACTCTCCAGCCCTGTACACTCTCACTGGGACTCTCCGGCCCTGTACACTCTCACTCACTCACTGGGACTCTCCAGCCCTGTACACTCTCTCTCACTGGGACTCTCCAGCCCTGTACACTCTCTCTCACTGGGACTCTCCAGCCCTGTACACTCTCACTCACTCACTGGGACTCTCCAGCCCTGTACACTCTCACTCACTCACTGGGACTCTCCAGCCCTGTACACTCTCACTCACTCACTGGGACTCTCCAGCCCTGTACACTCTCACTCACTCACTGGGACTCTCCAGCCCTGTACACTCTCACTCACTCACTGGGACTCTCCAGCCCTGTACACTCTCACTCACTCACTGGGACTCTCCAGCCCTGTACACTCTCACTCACTCACTGGGACTCTCCAGCCCTGTACACTCTCACTCACTCACTGGGACTCTCCAGCCCTGTACACTCTCACTCACTCACTGGGACTCTCCAGCCCTGTACACTCTCACTCACTCACTGGGACTCTCCAGCCCTGTACACTCTCACTCACTCACTGGGACTCTCCAGCCCTGTACACTCTCTCTCACTCACTGGGACTCTCCAGCCCTGTACACTCTCACTCACTCACTCACTGGGACTCTCCAGCCCTGTACACTCTCTCTCACTCACTGGGACTCTCCTGCCCTGTATACTCTCATTCACTCACTGGGACTCTCCAGCCCTGTACACTCTCACTCACTCACTCACTCACTCACTCACTCACTCACTGGGACTCACCAGCCCTGTACACTCTCACTCACTCACTGGGACTCTCCAGCCCTGTACACTCTCACTCACTCACTGGGACTCTCCAGCCCTGTACACTCTCACTCACTGGGACTCAGAGTACAAAGCAGGGGAGTGCTGACTCTTCTTCATGCGGCAAGAACCAATTAAAAGTCAACCATGTGGTCCCTTTTTAATTGGCACAAACAATAAAAACTACTCTTTTGTGCAAACAATAAACTTTAACTTAAGAAAAAACTTGAAAAGAAACTTAAATTCAATTAAAATTTAGGTTGCTGGTGGCCAATGATGCACTCCAGTGCCCACCGGTCACGGAAGGCGCCGAGCGTGCTGGCGGACACCGCGTGCTCCCGCTCCAGGACCACCCGGGCACGAACATAGCCGCGGAAGTGAGTCAGAGGGGAGTGCTGAGAAAGGAAAGATCCTGCGTTCTGACGAAGGGTCATCAACCTGAAACGTTAACTCTGTTTCTCTTGCTACAGATGCTGCCTGACCAGCTGAGTATTACCAGTATTTACTGTTCTTATTTCAGATTTCCAGCATCCGCAGTATTTTGCTTTTGATACAGCACCTTATTGGGTTCTCTGGTTGCCAACCCTCCAGGATTGACCTGGTTTGGAGCATCCAAGAATTAAAGTTTAATCTCCAGGACATGGCAGCAAGAGAAAGATCATAGGGGGGCAATAAAAAATTGTGTTTTTAAAAAAAAATCTTAGAACACTTTTTTCTTTCCGAGTTATAAAAATATTGGACATGGGGGAAAAAGGGTGTTTGGCTGACGGTTATGATTTATCCAATTGGGTAAAAGAGTCCTTCCATTTTCCAATTGGTGTGGGAAGGCAGGGCACCATGAAGATTGGCATGTCGGGCGACCAATGGTAGGAGCGTCAGGGCAGTTTTTTAAATTCGTTCATCGGATGTGGGCGTTGCTGGCAAGGCCGGCATTTATTGCCCATCCCTAATTGCTCTTGAGAAGGTGGTGGTGAGCCGTCTTCTTGAACCGCTGCAGTCCGTGTGGTGATGGTGCTCCCACAGTGCTGTTAGGGAGGGAGTTCCAGGATTTTGAACCAGCGACGATGAAGGATCGGCGATATATTTCCAAGTCAGGATGGCGTGTGACTTGGAGGGGAACTTGGAGGTGGTGGTGTTCCCATGCGCCTGCTGCCCTTGTCCTTCTAGGTGGTAGAGGTTGCGGGTTTGGGCGGTGCTGCCGAAGAAGCCTTGGCGAGTTGGAGGAGGGAAGTCATGTGATACCTCTAGGACTACGTCCAATCAGAGTTGGCAACCCTATCCTGCGAAAAATGCTATAACTCACCCTGCTTTGACGACAGTTGCTTAAAGTGCTTTAAACATGACGACCGCAGCAGGACGTGAATCGTAACCTCTTAGACTTCTACCCAGAGACCACACGGACCCACAAAAGTGGTGATTCTCTCCCGTACCTGCTGATCCAACACTAAACACAGCAGCCGGACAGGGTTCCCAGAATAAACCTCCCAATGGATTGAGATGCCTTCCAGGAAGAGAGGTCACCGTTCTCCAATCCATTGATGAGACGTCATTCCCCACCTTTTTTCACCTGTATTTTGTGCCTGGTTTTCCTCTTTTTTTTGTTTCCCCCCTCCAGCCCCAGAATAATAATTTTGGAAAAAGTATGAAGCAATGAAGGTGTTCCGATACCAGGGGCCATAGATATAAGATAGTGTGGCGGATCACCACCTAAACGGGCGCAATCCGCTTTTCCGTCCATGGACAATAAATCGGGCACCTTGCCTTTAAGGCGCATGCTGCCTTTAAGGCAGGGAAAAAAGGAGTGGGCGTGGCCTCAGAGTTTGCAGAAAAAGGTTAGCAGCCATTTTACCAGAGATGTGATTAAAAGCCATGTGTTCCACTTATTGACTCGGCTTCAATTCGTGTTTCGCGGCAGCCACAACATTGGTGACCCCGACGCTCAGAACGTATTCCGAGCACTGCAATGGCGGACACGAACGCAGTTTCCGTGAAACTGCCGGAGTTTTGGGAAAACCAGCCCGAAGCCTGGTTCTTCCAAGCCGAGTCCTGATTCCGGCTGCAACGAATCACCACAGATGGGACAAAGTACGACTACCTCGTCACATCACTCGGTAGCTCCACGGTTACGAAGGTCTGGACAGCGCTGCAGAACCCACCAGAGGAGGGCAAGTATGCACATCTTAAGGCCGCGGTCCTTAAAAAATTTACAGCCTCGACATACCAGCGAAACTGCCACCTCCTCGACCTTCCAGGCCTCGGTGATGCCTCACCGTCAGACCTCCTCTCCCACATGCTCTCCCTCACCGACGAGAGCCCACCCGGATCCCTCTTCCACACGCTGTTCATCCGCCAGCTACCTCTCAGCATCCGCCCAGCGATCGTGGCGTCCGGCCTCACGGACCTGGAAGCCCTGGCCGATGAGGCCGACAAGCTGCTGTCCGCTCACTCCAGCCGTGACGTCACTCCGGACCTGGCAGCCACTGCCTGGGCGTGCCTCTCACCGGCCACCACGCGGCCACAAGGCCCAGCCACCGGGCTCACGGGGCCTTCGCGCCCCACTAACCCGGGCCACTGTTACTACCACGCACGGTTCGGCACCAGGGCACAACGGTGCACACCTCCCTGCTCTTTCAAGTCCGCCCCCGTACCAGCCCCCGCGATGGCCGTTGGCCACGCGGGCTCCCTGCTGTACGTCATGGATGACAAAACTGGCCGCCGGTTCCTGTGCGACACTGGAGCTCAGCACAGCATCATTCCGGCCTCCGCCCTCGACATCTAAAAAGGGCAAACGAGGACCGGCGCTGGCTGCTGCTAACGGCTCAGACATCCCGATATACGGCACCCGCACAGTCACCCTCGACCTCACTGGTCGCCGCTACCGATGGGAGTTCATCACTGCCAAGGTGCTCTCCCCTCTCATCGGCGCAGATTTCCTGTACGCCCACGCCCGCAGGCTGGACCCGGCCAAACTGGAGATCGCGCGGACCGACTTTGCCACCATGGAACAGCTCGGCATCATCCGCCGCTCCAACAGTCCCTGGGCCTCCCCACTCCACATCGCCCCCAAACCAGGCGGGGGTTGGCGCCCCTGCGGGGATTACCGCAGCCTCAACGACGCCACCACCCCTGATCGGTACCCCGTGCCGCACATCCAGGACTTCTCGGCTAGACTGGCCGGCCGCTCAGTCTTTTCCAAGGTCGACCTGGTGCGCGGCTACCACCAAGTCCCCGTCCACCCCGCGGACGTCCCCAAGACGGCCGTAATCACCCCCTTCGGCCTTTTCGAGTTCCTGCGGTTGCCCTTCGGCCTCAAAAACGCGGCCCAGGCATTCCAACGGCTCATGGACTCGGTCCTTCGGGACCTGAAGTTCCTGTTCGTCTACCTGGACGACATCCTGGTAGCCAGTTCCTCCAAGCAGGAACACCTCGAACACCTTCGCATCCTGTTCGGGCGCCTCAGCGACCACGGGCTCATCCTCAGCCCAGCCAAATGCCAGTTCGGCCTGGACAAGATCGACTTCCTCGGCCACCACATCACCCATGCTGGGGCCATTCCCCTGCCCACCAAGGTGCAGGCCGTCCAACAATTTCCCCACCCCACCACCATCAAAGGCCTCCAGGAGTTCCTCGGGATGGTGAATTTCTACAACCGCTTCATCCCCAAAGCGGCGTCCCTCATGAGGCCGTTGTATGAGGCCCTCCGGGGCAGGAGCGGCAAGATGGCGGTCGAATGGACGGCAGACGCGTCAGCCGCCTTCGTCTCCACCAAGACCGCTCTCGCCAACGCCACCCTGCTCGCGCACCCACGGCCCAATGCCAGGGTAGCGCTCACCACGGACGCCTCCGACCACGCGGTCGGCACCGTGTATGAGCAGTGGGTCGACGGCGCCTGGCAACCACTTGCCTTCTTCAGCCGCCAACTACGCCCCCCGGAGGTCAAGTACAGCACCTTCGACCGCGAGCTCCTCGCGCTGTTCCTGGCGGTCTGCCATTTTCGGTTTTTGCTGGAGGGCCACCCCTTCACTGCGTTTGTCGACCACAAACCCCTGACATTCGCAATGGCAAAGACAACTGACCCCCGGTCCGCCAGGCAGCAGCGCCAGCTCGCGGCAGTGTCCGAGTTCACCACGGACATCCAACACGTCTCCGGCCGAGACAATGTGGTAGCCGACTGCCTCTCCCGCCCCGCCATCCACGCCGCACACCTGGCAGTCGACTACGCTCAACTCGCAGCAGACCAGATCACCGACCCTGATCTGCTCTCCGCACCTACCAACCTACCAGGGCTACGCCTGGCCGACGTCGCCTGTGGCCCGACCGCAGTCACGATCAAGTGCAACGTATCCCTATGTCAACCTCGGCCCGTCGTCCCAGCGTCCTGGCGCCGCCGGGTATTCGACATTCTCCACAACCTCTCCCACCCCGGCGCCCGCGCATCCATCAAATTGGTAGCCAACCGCTTTGTCTGGCGCGGCCTTCGCAAGGATGTGCGTACTTGGGCCAACTCCTGCCTAGCCTGCCAACGGGCCAAGGTGCCGCAACACACGAAAGCACCCCTCGAGGAGTTTACTGTCCCTTTGCATAGATTCGACCACATCCACGTGGACATCGTCGGGCCCCTGCCGCTGTCGCAAGGCCACACGCACTTGCTGACGATCCTTGACCGCACCACGCGCTGGCCCGAGGCAATTCCACTGACCTCTACCACCACCGCCGACATCGCCAGAGCCTTCGTCAGCACCTGGGTCGCACGGTTCGGCGTCCCCTCCGACATGACGTCGGACAGAGGTCCGCAATTTACCACTGAACTCTGGACCGCCGTCGCACGCAATCTCGGGGTGACCATCCACCGCACCACAGCATACCACCCCCAAGCCAACGGACTGTGTGAGCGGTTCCACAGATCCTTGAAGGCATCTCTTCGAGCCAGCCTCCAGGACGGCGCCTGGACCGACCGACTCCGTGGGTCCTCCTCGGCCTGCGCACCGCGGTTAAAGAAGACCTCCACACATCAGCAGCAGAGCTCGTGTATGGTCAGCCGTTGCGCGTACCCAGCGAGTTCCTGTCCACCGCCACGACACCCTGGTCAGCCGACCAGCAACGCCACGACTTCGCCTCACCGGCGCTACAGTTCGCCCCGGTGCCCATTGCCTGACACGGCGAATCCGCCTCACACGTCCCACTAAGCCTGCACCAGGCACGGTTCGTTTTCGTCCGGCACGACGCCCACCGCGGACCCCTTCAACCCCCATACGACGGGCCCTACAAGGTGCTACAGGCTGGGGACAAATTTTTCACCCTGCAAGTGGGCGACAGGACCGAAAAAGTGTCGGTTGACCGACTCAAGCCAGCACACTCAGAGCCCGGTGAGCAGGTCCCTGTAGCCCGTCCACCACCACGCGGCCGACCTGCCCTCAAGCCGGTTCACCCGGCTGCTCCACGCCCGGCCGTTCCACATCCACCGGCCCATCAGACCGCCGCACCGTCTCGTCCACACCTCCGAAGCGGATTCTGGGGGGAGCTGTGTGGCGGATCGCCACCTAAACGGGCGCAATCCACTTTTCCGTCCGTGGACAATAAATCGGGCACCTTGCCTTTAAGGCGCATGCTGCCTTTAAGGCAGGGAAGAAAGGAGTGGGCGTGGCCTCAGAGTTTGCAGAAAAAGGTTAGCAGCCATTTTACCAGAGATGTGATTAAAAGCCATGTGTTCCACTTATTGACTCGGCTTCAATTCGTGTTTCGCAGCAGCCACAACAATAGTCACTAATAAATCCAATAGGGAATTCAGGAGAAACTTCTTTACCCAGAGAATGGTTCGAATGTGGAACTCGCTACCACAGGGAGTGGTTGAGGCGAATAGTATAGATGCATTTAAGGGGAAGCTAGATAAGTGCATGAAGGAGAAAGGAATGGAAACTTATTGCTGACAGGGTGAGATGAAGTAGGGTGGGAGGAGGCTCATGTGGAGCACAAACACCAGTATGGACCAGTTGGTCCGAAAGGCCTGTTTCTATGCGGTGCATTCTATGTAAAAATTGCAAACAAATACACATTGCATATGAGACTGGCGTGCATCAGTAACCCGCAAGCATCACTTCGGGAGTCAGCCCTGTGCTTGGAAAGAAATAGTAGTCGGGGGAATTGGAAGCTGTTAGTAATATTTTAAGAGGTGTTAATCCGTGTAAAATTAACACCTCGGTTAAAAACAATGGACCAAGGAAGAGCCGTACGAATGCGCTGAGGGTTTAGCCGCTAATATCGTGTTGTAGTAGGTTACCCGAAAAATAACAGAGGTTGTTAGGTTCTCCGTCATAAAGTGGTGTTCTTGGGGATCGGATGGCAGAGTGGCTGTGCTCATTTTCTTTTCACCTGCAGGGCTATGGGGAAAGAGCAAGGGGGTGAGTGGGACTAATTGGGCGGCTCTTTCAAAGAGCCAGCACAGGCACGACGGGCCGAATGGCCTCTTTCTGCGCTGTGCGCTTCTGGAATTATGCATGTTTCATGTGCCCGGGGACACCCTCTACAGGCCTTTCTCTGCCCTTCGCATCCCAGAGTTAGAAACTTTTAACACAGAAGCTTTACGTGAAGACCGGCATTTTATGCTGGACTGCGGATCACGCTGCGTGGAGTACGTCTGTTTAATGCCCTTGCAATGTGGTTTATGGTTCTGTTCTCCTGCCTCTGACTGCTCAGGCCTCGGGAGTGAACTGAGACTCTGCAGCCCCCACTGCTCAGCTGCAAGTACAATTTCCCTTTTAAGAGAAAGGGACAATCTTATCTTGATGTACACCAATTGTGCAATCCCTTCTAATATTACCCAAAGATTTAAATACAATGATACTGATAGATCCGGTACAGAGTGGTGATGTGGAACTTAGGCACGACCCTTCAGTGTGTTTGTTCAACTGCAACACCAAACAATCAGAAATACGCAACCTTTTCCTCTCACGCTAGGGTTACCAAGCCTCCGGGATTGCCCTGGAGTCTCCAGGACTCTGCTGCCAGCAACACCCGGGAGAAAAATCATCGAGGCATTAAACCAAAAATTGTGTTTTTTGTCATTTTCTTGGACCACTTTCATTAATTAGTTATAAAAATATTGGAGAGGGGGGGGGGACTGTCAAGGGGCGCGAAATTCGGTAGCGCCCCGTTTCGGGGCGGTAACGCTGGCGAGGCGGGACATCCTGCGCCCGGCAAGGAAGTCCCGCCCCGCGCGCGAAATTCGCCTTGCCGCCCCGCCTAGGACGTGGATCGCAGTGTCAGGTGCGCCATTTCCTGGTGGGGTGGTAACCGAGGCGATGTCGGGGTGCGATCGGCAGCGCTCCGTAGAGGCTCCACGGTGCACTGCCGTGTTTCAACGCCCCTCCCCTTTAAGCTGCGCACTCTGCAGGGCCACCGACGGCCCCAACTAGGCCACCAGGGTGGTGTGGTGCCGTGGCAGCAGCCCAGCACCAAGAGGCGGTGCCGGGCTGCGCAATGGCGGCCAGGACCACACCACGGAGGGCCGACCTGGGGGTCAGCCAAAAAAAGAAGATGGCAGCGCAGGTCACGGCCACACTGCCCCTTTAACTACGGCCCTGTGAGCGGAGGTCGGCCCGGTTCGCGACCCCGCAGCTGGCGCTGATCCCGCCCACGGCAGCCTCACAGGGCGCAGCCGAATTTCTGCCATGGGGCGCTATGGGGTCGCCGCGCACAGTGATGACATCATCACCAGAAGCGCGGGGGCACGGCGCTATCGGGTAGCGCCTCAGCAATGCATCGCTGAATTTCACGGGAGGTGCTTTTTTCTCCCACCCCGGGCGATAACCCCATTGCGCCCTGTTAGCGCCCCCCGGAGGCAGTAATGGCAGGCACAAAGGAGCCGAATTTCGCCCCCAAGGTTCATCCAATCGGGTAACAAAGAATGGACCAATAAAAAGAAAAGAAACTCTTGCATTTATATAGCGCCTTTCACTACCTCAGGACGTCCCAAAGCACTTTACAGCCAATGAAGTACTTTTTGAAGTGTAGTCACTGTTGTAATGTAGGAAACGCAGCAGCCAAATTTGCGCACAGCAAGCTCCCACAAACAGCAATGTGATAATGACCAGATAATCTGTTTTAGTGGATGTTGATTGAGGGATAAATATCGGCCAGGACACTGGGGATAACTCCCCTGCTCTTCTTCGAAATAGTGGCCATGGGATCTTTTATGCCCACCTGAGAGGGCAGACGGGGCCTCGGTTTACCGTCTCAGTCGAAAGACGGCACCTCAGACAGTGCAGCACTCCCTGAGTACTGCACTGGAGGGTCAGCCTAGATTTTTGCTCTCCTGTCTGCCGCCTGGGGGCAGGGTGGTTCGAGACGGGAGGTCATGTGATGAAACCTCCAGGAATACACCCAACCAGAGTTAGCAACACTATTCCACACAGTGCAGTTTCACTGTGCATAAAAGTTATTTTTTTAATGGCACACAAAGGCCGAGCTAGTTGCCTTAGCAGACAGATCAGACCCTATCTGGAATGTTGCAGAAAATATGACAGGGTCTGCTTTACCTTTGGATAGTTAACAAATTTTATATATAAGTGACAAGCTAGGCTCATGGTGTTGCTCCATTCTACCTGCATGCGAGCAGGGGCTACTTGTGATATGTCTGCCCAATAGCACTAAGGGTTAGCAATTACGTAGAATTACATAGGATATACGGCACAGAAACAGGCCATTCAGTCAACCAGTCCATGCCGGCGTTTATGCTCCACTCGAGCCTCCATCCATCCTTCCTCATCTAACTCTAATTCCTTCAACAGCACCTCCCAAACCCGCGACCTCTACCACCTAGAAGGACAAAGGCAGCAGGCGCATGGGAACGCCACCACCTCCAAGTTCTCCTCCAAGTCACACACCATCCTGACTTGGAAATGTATATCGCCATTCGATCAAAATCCTGGAACTCCCTCCCTAACAGCACTGTGGGAGTACCTTCACCACACGGACTGCAGCGGTTCAAGGCGGCGGCTCACCACCACCTTCTTGGGCAATTAGGGATGGGCAATAAATGCTGGCCTTGCCTGCGACGCTCACATCCCATAAACAAATAAATTAAAAAAACCTCTATCAGCATAACCCTCTCTTCCCTTTTCCCAATTATGCTTGTCTAGCTTCCCCTTAAATGCATCTATACTATTCGCTTCAACCACTCCCTGTGGTAGCGAGTTCCACATTCTCACCACTCTCTGGGTAAAGAAGTTTCTTCTGAATTCCCTATTGGATTTCTTGGTGACTATCTTATATTGATGGCCTGTAGTTTTGCTCTTCCCCACAACTGTGTCAGGTTGCACCACACCCATCCCCTGCAACATGTCCTTCTTGCATCAATTAGCCGTGGGGTAGGATATCCGCGCGGGGCGGGGTCCCTGATCTCACATCATAACTTCGACCAGAGCTCGACGGAAACCCCCAAGGAAATGGCAGAAATGGCTGATCTGCCAAATGGAAATTACTGGTGCATCTATCGCCACCTTTTCGTTGTCCTCTGACGGACCGACTATAATATCCAGTAGAGCTGATAGGGTTGGGCAAGATTCAACAAGCAACGGTATTAAACATCTAAATTTCATTTTCAAAATAGTTTGGGATATTTCTGTCTCTATGTGGTTGCCCTTGGGATACACGGCCCCCATTATCTTTGGAATTCTTTCCCAGAATCTTTGGAATTCTTTGCCCCAAAGGGCTGTGGATGATCAGTCGTTGAGTATATTCAAGGCTGAGATCGATAGATTTTAGACTCTAGGGGAATCAAGGGATATGGGGATCGGGCGGGAAAGTGGAGTTGAGGTCGAAGATCAGCCATGATCTTATTGAATGACGGAGCAGGCTCGAGGGGACGTATGGCCTACTCCTGCTCTTATTTCCTTTGTTCTTATTATACCTTGACTATCCTCATAAAGGTTGTTTCACCCCGAACACGTGGCATCATGAGATAGCACTGCGGTTGTGCAGAGTGGGACTTGAACCCACAACCTTCTGCCTCAATGTTTTTTAATTTGGTGTGGAGTCAGGTTTAAATCCCTCACCACAGCTCCCTGTTTTTCTCTCCCTGTTAAGTTGAGCCCAGATAACACTTCAGCAATAATTCTGCAAACTTGCACCTCCAGTAGGGACTGGCCATGCAGGGATCGCATCTCGGGAAATCGCAGGTGTGCAGCCCTGCGTGATCTTGCGTGCATTAAAATGAATCGCCCCTATACCCCGACAGGGAGGTTCCCTATTTGTAGAAAATTGTGAGTACGTTTTTGCACACTCATGTTTACGATTTATATAGATATTACATAGAATGTACAGCACAGAAACAGGCCCATCAGCCCAACTGGTCTGTGCTGGTGTTTCTGCTCCACACGAGCCTCCTCCCACCCCTCTGCATCTAACCCTGTCAGCACATCCTTCTAATGCAACATATCTGTCTATTAATACAGGGCAGTACAGAGTGGTAGAATAACCTTCCATCAGGGAAGAAGCAAAGAATAAGAGTGCTCTTTCACACAATTTAGCATAACAGATTATTGTGCACTAAGGGAATCAAGGGATATGGAGATCGGGCGGGAAAGTGGAGTTGAGGTCGAAGATCAGCCATGATCTTATTGAATGGTGGAGCAGGCGTGAGGGGCCGTATGGCCTACTCCTGCTCCTAATACTTATGTTCTTAACAGCAGAGACGTGGGAGTAGTTTTCTTTGGAGCAGAGGAGGCTGAGGGGAGATTTAGTTGAGTGTATAAAATTATGAGGGGCCTAGATAGAGTGGATAGGAAGGACCTATTTCCCTTAGCAGAGTGTTCAATAACCAGGGGGCATAGATTGAAAGCAATTGGTAGAAGGATTAGAGGGGAGTTGAGGAGAACTTTTTTCACCCAGAGGGTGGTGGGGGTCTGCAACTCACTGCCTGAAAGGGTGGTAGAGGCAGAAACCCTCATCACATTTAAAAAGTACTTGGATATGCACTTGAAGTGCCGTAACCCACAGGGCTACGGACCAATAGCTGGCTGACACAGACATGATGGACTGAATGGCCTCCTTCTGTGCCATAAACTTCTATGATTCTATGATAGACTGCTTGGCCATTCTGTCAGTGGAGGAATAATGCTGCCTGCTGCAACAGGAACATGAATAGGAAGAAAAATAGCTGAATGAGATTTTTTTTAAAACACAAAATATTGTCCGTGTGAAAGGGGGAGCGTTATCAATGTAACCCCAGAGTAGAAAAAAAATCTTGGTTCATTTTCAAAATATTGCTGAAATTTGCTACATCCACATTGCCTCCAAAGTCTCTCTTCTTAGGCAGTCCCTCAGAACCGAGGATGACTTGCTTCCACATTAAAAATTAGTTCTCAGGTGACTGATGAGTCCAATGCGGGACCTACAGTCTCTGTCACAGGTGGGGCAGACGGTGGTTGAAGGGGCGGGTGGGTGGGGTGCTTGGGTTGACGTGCGCTGCCTGTGCTTGGCTTCCGCTTGCTCCCGGCGAAGAGACTCGAGGTGTTCGGCGCCTTCCCGGATGCTTCCCCTCCACTTTGTGCGGTCTTGGGCCAGGGATTCCCAGGTGTCAGTGGGAATGTTGCACTTTTTCAAGGAGGCTTTGAGGGTGTCCTTGAAGCGTTTCCTCTGCCCACCTGGGGCTCTCTTGCCGTGTCGGAGCTCCGAGTAGAGCATTTGTTTTGGGAGTCTCGTATCGGGCATGCGGACGATGTGACCCGTCCATCGGAGCTGATCGAGCGTGGTCAAAGCTTCGATGCTGGGGATGTTGGCCTGAGCAAGAACACTGACGTTGGTGCGCCTATCCTGCCAATGGATTTGCAGGATCTTGCGGAGGCAGCATTGGTGGTACCTCGCCAGTGCTTTGAGGTGCCTGCTGTACATGGTCCATGTCTCTGAGGCATACAGCAGGGCGGGTATCACTGCTGCTCTGTAGACCATGAGCTTAGTGCCGGGTTTGAGGTCCTGGTCTTCAAACACTATCTTCCTCAGGTGACTGAAGGCTGCACTGGCACACTGAAGGCGGTGTTGGACTTCATCATCGACATCTGCCCTTGTTGACAGTAGGCTCCCAAGGTATGGAAAGTGGTCCATGTTGTCCAAGGCCTTGTCGTGGATTTTGATAATCGGGGGGCAGTACAGTGTGGCAGGGGCAGGTTGGTAGAGGACCTTTGTCTTACGGATGTTTAGCGTAAGGCCCATGCTCTCGTACGCTTCGGCGAAGGTGTTGACGATGGTTTGGAGTTCGACCTCAGAGTGTGCGCAGACGCAAGTGTCGTCCGCATACTGTAAGTCAACGACAGAGGATGGGACAACCTTGGATCTGGACTGGAGGCGACGGAGGTTGAACAGTTTCCCGTTTGTTCTGTAAATTAGCTCCACTCCAGCGGGGAGCTTACTGAGGGTAAGATGGAGCATTGCAGCAAGGAAGATCGAGAAGAGCAATGGTGCGATGACACAGCCTTGCTTGACCCCGGTCCGTACGTGAATTGGGTCTGTGGTGGAACCGTTGGTCAGGATCATGGCTTGCATGTCGTCGTGAAGCAGGTGGAGGATGGTGACAAACTTTTGAGGGCAGCCGAATTTGAGGAGGACACTCCTTAATCCCTCACGGTTGACGGTGTCGAAGGCCTTTGTGAGATCAAAGAAGGCCATGTACAGCGGTTGGTGCTGTTCCCTGCATTTCTCTTGTAATTGACACGCGGTGAAGATCATGTCCATTGTGCCCCTTAGTGGGCGGAATCCGCATTGCGACTCTGGGAGGAGCTCTTCGGCCACTGGGAGAAGGCGATTGACAAGGATTCTTGCGATGACTTTCCCTGTGGCAGACAGCAGGGAAACTCCTCTGTAATTACCGCAATTGGACTTGTCACCTTTCTTGAAGATGGTCACAATTACGGCGTCTCTGAGATCCCCTGGCATGCTCTCCTCCTTCCAGATAAGAGAAATTAGTTCATGAATTCGCGCCAATAGTACTTCTCCACCATGCTTTAGTGCCTCGGCAGGGATTCCATCTGCTCCTGAGGCCTTGTTGTTCTCCAGTTGTCGGATGGCCTTTTCAACCTCATGCCGGGCTGGGGTTGTGCTGAGGTGGTGGCGGGTAGCATGCTGCAGGATGGAGTTGAGGACACTCGCGTCGAAGACAGAGTCTCGGTTAAGATGGTCTTGACTGCGCTAAGGAATCCATGCACGTCGTGGTTGTCGGCTAGCTGCTGGATCTCCTGCGCTTTCTCCACCCACCATCTGTTCTTTAGGTCGCGAGTTTTTTGTTGGACCTCGGCCTTCAGGCGTCTGTAGAGCTGCTTTCTTGCTCTCGAGTTGCGTTGCTGTTTCCAGATCAGGAATGCCTGAGTATTCTTGTCAGGAAAGCATTTCTCTATCAATATCAAAAGAGAGGAAATCTTCTCCCACATGTTTAAATGGGAGTGTGTGAAACCACCTCATACATGGGTGTGGGGTCCTCCTGGGCACTTTCTTCCTGTCGAAAGCTTCAATAAAGAAAGAAAAACTTGCATTTATACAGCACTTTTCTCGTGATCACCGGACGTCCCAAAGCGCTTTACAGCCAATGGAGTATGTTTTGAAGTGTAGTTACTGTTGTAATGCAGCAGCCAATTTGCGCACAGCAAGCTCCCACAAACAGCAATGTGATAATGCCCAGACAATCTGTTTTAGTGATGTTGATTGAGGGATAAATATTGGCCAGGACACTGGGGAGAATTCCCCTGCTCTTCTTCGAAATAGTGCCATGAGGATCTTTTACGTCCACCTGAGCGAGCAGACGGGGCCTCGGTTTAACGTCTCGTCTGAAAGTCAGCACTTACAACAGTGCGGCACTCCCTCAGCACTGCACTGGGAGCGTCAGCCTAGATTTTTGTGCTCAAGTACACTGAGCCCAGCTGACACAATACCTACATCTGGCAAAAATACAAATGTGTCAGTGGCTAAGGTTTCATCACCATGGTTGCAGTAAACACCCTTAGACAGCTCCACGCCTCCGTCAATAAATGGGTTGGATTAAAAGTTATGCATCGCTGCCAACAGCCTCACAGAGTCGAACAATAGACGAGCACAATTTTCGAGTTCGCTTGCTTGGTGTCTCTGTAAATTCCCCCAGCTCATTGGGTTCTAGTCCTTGTGAGGTCTGCTCTCTGCCCGATGGGTCACACCAATGTCCCGTCACCTCCGTGTTTCACCTGGCTGAGCTGGGTAAGAACCATGTGCAGACACATGGACGGTGGAATATCGCTCCTGGGGAGAATGCTCCCTGCTGGGGCCCCGCAGTGTTACTTTTTCCTGATAGCCCTCTCGCTGGCCGCTCCGAGGCTGGCTGACAGGAGCAGCTACGAAACCCTGGAAGTTTCAGAGAAAACCGTGGAGAGTTGCACTCAAGACTGCTCGCAGCCGGTAAGATCTCTCTCGCCTTTCCTAATGAGGCAATACTGCGCGGGTGCTGGAAATTGTAAACCCTTGCAGATATATCAGCTTTTGGCAAATGCAAGATTCACAAATGCTCTCTCCTCTTCCCTGAAAACTATCAACTCCACTTGCTGAGGTATCACCATTTTCCTGATCGCTGTTAAATGTTCTATTAATGTGAGGTGTAATCATGTTGATTCTCTCTCTCTCTGTTAAGTCCAGCTGGTTATATTGGGGCAATAATTTGTTGTTCGGAATTTGACTGTTCCTGGCAGACCTACAGAGAGCAATGATCTTATAGTCCAATATATATTTAAATCATAAGTGAATTGAAATTATTTGCCTTCTTCCCGCTCTCCTAAAGCCTCTTAAAGATACACCTCCTCACCCGTTGCCCATTAGAAATGAGAGAGAGAAAAATGTTGCAATATTCTAAATGCACAGCAGATGGACCAGCATCCGAAAGAGCAAGGTGGTTGAATATTTCAGCAACAACTTGCCCTCATATAGCACTCTTTTTTTTTTACCAACAGCGACTACACTTCCCAGGGTCATGGGCTTTTAAATATGTTGGTTGGGCACCTGTAAATCCTTTGCAAAGTTGCTGGGAATGGTGGAATATCGAAGGGTTTGGGGAGCAGTTGGTGGGGAGGTAGGGAATTGAGATGTAAATTGGCTGGAGACAACCCCGAAAGATTTTTTTTTAATTAGGAAGTGTTTTTGTGGACTGATTGCTTGGTGATCCACTGCAGGAAAGAAACCAGCCTCTTAAATTTTGTAAACCCCTATTTGAGTCAGGAATGGGGAGCCCCAGTGTTGCGAAGAATGGAAATTGAGGAAAGTATCTCAGTTGGCACTTTGCTCTCAGTTGCATGGCATCTTAAGACCCCAGGTTATGGGCAGCTGTGTTGTCCACCCGTTCTCAAATGTGCAGAACATTTTGACAGATGGCAAGAGGATTGGGGTTCCATTGTAAATGGGCCTGTCCTGAAGTCCGACCCATCCCGCCCAGATGACAGCACTTTCACGGCAGAAATGATAAATTACACAGGATTACATTGGATATACGGCACAGAAACAGGACATTCGGCCCAACCAGTCCATGCCGGTGTTTATGCTCTACTCGAGCCTCCTCCTTTCCTCATCTAACTATCAGCGTAACCCTCTATTCCCTTCTCCCTCATATGCTTATCTAGCCTCCCCTTAAATGCATCTCTACTATTTGCCTCAACCACTCCCTGTGGTAGCGAGTTCCACATTCTCACCACTCTCTGGGTAAGGAACTTTCTTCTGAATTCCCTATTGGATTTCTTGGTGACTATCTTCTATTGATGGCCTCTAGTTTTGCTCTTCCCCACAAGTGGAAGCACTCTCTCTGTATCCACTCTATCAAAACCTTTCATAATTTTAAAGACCTCTATTAGGTCACCCCTCAGCCTTCTCTTTTCAAGAGTAAAGAGACCCAGCCTGTTGATCCTTCCCTGATAGGTATAATTTCAGAGCCGACAGTTACATTTTTTTTGCATCTCAATTTATTTTTATTATTAATATTTCATTTCTATGGGAGTTGAGAGTATGGAAGGGTCTTTAATATTTCCTCTGGTGTTCAGTGAAGGCTCCAGCCTCAGTACCTACTCAGCATGGTTCTGCTGACATCATTCATACTCTGATACAACAGCTTAGGTTGCCACCTATTGACCACTTCCAACACCCAGATCAAGGCTCGTTCTGAGGTGTTCTCATTATAGATTCATAGAAATTACAGCTCAGGAGGAGGCCATTTGGCCCATCATAACTGTTCCGGCACTAGCTCTTCAAATAGAGCATTCTACTCCAACTGAATTCCCTTTGGCAGCCACCAAGTTGCAGGAAAGGTTTTATGTACATGTCAGTAAGCGGGTGTAAGATGTAAGGGGCAGGCTGGTGCTTTCCAGGTTGCTGTACTGATATACCACCACACTGTGGGCTCAGTGTTTGTTTTTTATTCATTCATGGGACGTGGGCGTCGCTGGCAAGGCCAGCATTTATTGCCCATTCCTAATTGCCTTTGAGAGCCGCCTTCTTGAACCGCTGCGGTCCGTGTGGTGAAGGTACTCCCACAGTGCAGTTAGGGAGGGAGTTCCAGGATTTTGTCCCAGCGACGATGAAGGAACGGCCGATATATTTCCAAGTCAGGATGGTGTATGACTTGGAGGGGAACTTGGAGGTGGTGGTGTTCCCATGCGCCTGCTGCCCTTGTCCTTCTAGGTGGTAGAGGTTGCGGGTTTTGGAGGTGCTGCCGAAGAAGCCTAGACGAGTTGCTGCAGTGCATCTTGTAGACGGTACACACTGCAGCCACAGTACGCCGGTGGTGGAGGGAGTGAATGTTTAAGGTGGTGGATGGGGTGCCAATCAAGTGGGCTGCTTTGTCCTGGATGGTGTCGAGCTTCTTGAGTGTTGTTGGAGCTGCACTCATCCAGGCAAGTGGAGAGTATTCCATCATTTGCTTGTCACACGCACAGTACAGGCATTCCTTTCAATTGAGTAGACACATTTCCATAAATGGAACACTTAATCATGTCAGAGAACTTTAAAACAACTTCATTCTTGGGATGTGGGTGTTGCTGGCAAGGCCAACATTTATTGCCCATCCCTAACTTACCGAATTTGAGAATCTTTGGCTTTCTTTACCCTAGAGGGTTGTGGATGCTGAATCATTGAGTACATTCAAGGCTGAGATCGATAGATTTTTGGCTTTCTTTACCCTAGAGGGCTGTGGATGCTGAATCATTGAGTACATTCAAGGCTGAGATCGATAGATTTTTGGCTTTCTTTACCCTAGAGGGCTGTGGATGCTGAATCATTGAGTACATTCAAGGCTGAGATCAATAGATTTTTGGCTTTCTTTACCCTAGAGGGCTGTGGATGCTGAATCATTGAGTACATTCAAGGCTGAGAGCGATAGATTTTTGGACTCTAGGGGAACCAAGGGATATGGGGATCGGGCGGGAAAGTGGAGCTGAGGTTGAAGATCAGCCATGATCTTATTGAATGGCGGAGCAGGCTCGAGGGGCCGTGTGGCCAACTCCTGCTTCTAATTCTTACGTTCTTATATTCTTATGAACTTGAGACCTTATGCTCTATACTAGCAGCAACAGTAGTGGTTGTGAACAGCAGTAAGCCACAGCTAACTAACCAAAAAATTCTATCTACAATCAGCAGCTGCACTGTTGGAAAAATACGACATTCTTCACTGAACAGGCAAGGAATAAGAACAACTGTTCTGAATAACTCTCAACGCTTTGTATCTCCAGCATTGTATAACCAACACTACATTCCCTAGCCAATGGATACAGTTCTGAACTAATGAAATGTGTCTGTGTTATAACAGATCTAATGTTCTGTTTCTCATTTGTCTATTTGCAGAATCTTCCCTGCCAAGTTATTAAAGGTATGTTTCGCTGTGAGATTATTTTGATTTGTTTTTACCCCCCCCCACCCCTCAGTTATAAATAATATGGAGTTAATGGGGCAGGAATTTGGGTCTCCACGGGTGAGTACGCGCTGTGTACTCACCCGTAGGGCCACTGGAAGTGCCGGTTTCGCGCATGCACTGCTCATGCACGGGAAACCGGAACTTCCGGTCTCGTGAAAGAAGGGGTTCGAGGGTCAACCGCGTGCGCCGGAGAGGCAGCGCACACGCAGCGAACTTCGGGTTTTTTTCAGGTTTCTCCGTGAGGGTAAGTATGGAGAAGCTGCACAGGAAAAAAGGAGGTGCAAGGCCTGCTTTTAACAAGGTAAGTGGTGAATTAAATACAATTTAAACATTTTTTCAACAGGTTTATCTTTTTTACATACTTTAAAGAAAGGTAAGTTTATTTTTAGCACCGTTAAAAAGTATAATTAATATTTTCAAAAATTAAATTTTTTGTTTAAAGTAGTTAATTTATGTAATTTATAGTTATTTTAAAAATGTGATGTTTTTTTAAATTTATTTGAAGTTTTAGTTAGGTTTTGGGGGGGTGATCTCTATTCATAGATTTGACAGGTCTTCCTGTCAAAATCTATGAATGGAGATTCCCTGCTCCGATTGGCTCTCCATGGCCCACGTGATCCCAGGGGACGCTTCGAACTAACTGCGCCCCTGGGATACGCAAGCACTGCGCGCCGGCAGCTGCAGGAGGCCCAGGAGCCGAAGTCCACACGGGCCCGAAGCACAACGGCAGGCGCGGTAGGTAAGTATGCGCGCGATCCTTGCACCCACGGGAAGCCGGAGAGCCGAATTTCTGGCCCAATGTTTCACTGCTCTACAACACGAGGGCAGCAGAGGGAAACAGTCAGTAGGGCTTCGGAGTTGAACAATTTACACCTGTGTGCACAAACCCTCACCCACTGAGGGTCATTTTGACTCTGTGCGATCGTGTAAAACAGGTGCTAGTGAGTCGGCAGGCTGCCTTACATCCCTCCCCATTTATATTTCCATTGAAGTCAATGGGGGAGAGATGTAAAAACGGGATGCCGATCAATGTTCCCCCTAATTTTTTTTTGGGTGCGCGGTCCCTTTAACGGGCCTTCCGAAATTTTGCGCAAAAGCTCCCGTGGAAAAGCCGGTGAGCGGCCGTCGCGGGACTTCCAGACAGCTGCGTGACCCTGCAGCTTAGCGGGAATGTTGATGCCGATTCGCTATCACCCATTTTACGCTATCGCGCAAAGTCAAAATTAACCCCTAACGTCATTTGTTGTTCCTAGCCGGGTGTTACTGGGGAGCAATGCGGAACCTTGGCTGATGTTGCTGCTCCTTAGCCCAAGAGTATACAGGCCACTTGTTGGACTCTTGCCAGATCAATTAACGCAACACCAGCATGAGAATTGAACCACTTGATCTTCATGGTCAGTTTGGCTCAGTTCCTTACAAGGCAGTGCTTTTACTAAAATAAAAACAGAAAATGCTGGAAATACTCAGCAGGTCAGGCAGCATCTGTGGAGAGAGAAACAGAGTTCATGTTTCAGGTCGATGACCCTTCGTCAGAATTGGAAAAAGCTGGAGATGGAACAGGTTTTTAAGCAAGTGCAGGGGCAGGGAAAGGGGGGAGGGGAGGAAAGAACAAAAGGGAAGGTCTGTGATAGGCTGGAAGGCAGGAGAGATTAAAAGACAAGAGGGATGATGGTGCAAGGCCAAAGGGGATGGTAATGGGACAAGTTAAGAAACAAAAGATGACTCTAGATGAGGTGTAAATGGCAATGGCAGATTCATCAACAGCTGCCATGTGAGAGAGAGAAAAAAAATTGGAAAAAAAGATAGGGGCAGAGGTTATGGTGCACTTACTAACTGCCGTCAGAGGGGCTGCGTTGCGCTTTTCTATTAACGTCGCAAACACCGACAGTTATTTTTTGACTCTAAATGCCTGTGCTAAGTCGAAGCGGTGTTAAAGATACAGTTGCAGCTCTTAGTGACCACGTAGCTGTTCCTCAGGCTCAAACACTAGAGATACACCGGCTGCCAATTCTGTCGAAGTCAATATTTAACCAGAAATTCGGGTCGGAGGCTTCCCGCGGGTGCAAGCCCCCGACCTGCACTTACCTAGCGCGCCTGCCGTTGTGCAGTGGGCCCGCGTGAGATTCCGATCCTGGGCCTCCTCCAGCTGCCGGTGTGCAGTGCTCGCGTATCCCAGCGGCGCAACTAGTTCGCAGCGTCCCCTGGGATCACGTGGGCCATGGGGTGCCAATCGGAGCAGGGAATCTCCATTCATAGATTTTGACAGGAAGACCTGTCAAATCTATGAATAGAGATCACCCCCCAAAACCTAAGTAAAACTTCAGATAATTTTTTTTTAAATCACATTTTTAAAATAACTATAAATTACATAAATTAACTATTTTAAACAAAAATTTAAATTTTTGAAAAAATTAATTAAAGTTTTTAACGGGGCTAAAAATAAACTTACCTTTCTTTAAAGTATTTTAAAATGATAAACCTGTGGAAAAAATGTTTCAATTTTACTTAATTCACCTCTTACCTTGTTAAAAGCAGGCCTTGCGCCTGCTTTTTCCACGCGCAGCTGCTAGGGACTTACCCGCACGGAGAAACCTGTAAAAAAAGCAGAAGTTCCAGGTCTACGCGCTGCCTCTCCGGCGCACGCGTTTGACCTGTGAACCCCTTCCTTCAAGGGAATGGAAGTTCCGGTTTCCAGCGCATGCGCAGTGCATGCGCGAAACCGGCACTTTCATTGGCCTTACGGGTGAGTACACAGCGCGTACTCACCCGTGGGGACCCGAATTTCTGGGCCATTGTGTCTCGCCTGATGTCAGCAGTTGTCAGCTGTGACTCGGTGGGCAGCACCCTCACCTCTGAGTCAGAAGGTTGTGGGTTCAAGTCCCACTCCAGAGACTTGAGCACAAAAATCTAGGCTGACACTCCCCGGTGCAGTGCTGAGGGAGCGCTGCACTGTCGGAGGTGCCGTCTTTCAGCTGAGACGTTAAGCTGAGCTCCCACCTGACCTCTCAGGTGGACATAAAAGATCCTGCGGCACTATTTGGAAGAAGAGCAGGGGAGTTATCCCTGGTGTCCTGACCAATATTTATCCCTCAATCAACATCACTAAAACACATTATCAGGTCATTATCACATTGCTGTTTGTGGGAGCTTGCTGTGCGCAAATTGGCTGCCGTGTTTCCTACATTAAAACAGTGACTACACTTCAAAAGTACTTCATTGGCTGTAATGCGCTTTGGGATGTCCTGAAAGAAAGACTTGCATTTCTACAGCACCTTTCACAACCTCAAAACATCCCAAAGTGCTTTACAGCCAATGAAGTACTTTTGAAGTGTAGTCACTGTTGTGATGTAGGAAATGACAGAGTGTCATCAGGTGGAGTGGGAGGCAGGAATCTACAGCCACACCTGATCCTGTCCTCCCCTGATACTTTCATGCACGTTTTTAACCCGATGAACTGCTGTGATGATCTTCTTTCCCTCTCTCACATTTTCTTCGATATTTTCCTAGGAGACTGTCTGCCCGAGTACCAGGATACCTGGCCCCTCTCACCGCCTCGAAACACAGATATCCACATCGTTCTGCTGAAGGGGGTCGGTCCAGTGCTGGAGATTAACTTCACCTATTCAGCTGACGGTAGTAATAATGGGAAATAAAAATAAGCAGCCTTTCCAATAGTGTAGTGGGTAAACGGATTGTTACGTATGCAGATTTACAGCCGACTGAATGCCTGGCTATGGGTACGGTAGCATAGTGGTTACGTTACTGGACTAGTAATCCTAGAAGCCTGGACTAATGATCCGGAGACATGAATTCAAATCCCACCGCGGCAGCTGGGGAATTTAAATTCAATTTAATAAATCTGGAATAAAAAGCTAGTAAAACCCATCTGGTTCACTAATGTCCTTTAGGGAAGGAAATCTGCCGTCCTTACCCGGTCTGGCCTATATGTGACTCCAGACCCACCGCAATGTGGTTGACTCTGAGTTTAGCAAGCCACTCAGTTCTACCAAAACCGCTACAAAGTATACCTTCACCACACGGACTGCAGCGGTTCAAGAAGGTGGCTCACCACCACCTTCTCAAGGGCAATTAGGAATGGGCAATAAATGCTGGCCTTGCCAGCGACGTCCACATCCCGTGAAAGAATTTAAAAAAGTCCAAACTACTTGACATTCTCATGGCTTTTAATTCACAGAGGGCATCACAGACACGGTCCAAATCTGACCTCGTTATATCCACATACTTTCCAGCAGGGCTCACTGCACTGTAGTCAGGAGACTTATTGTAGACTTTGGTCAGACTTATTGTAGACCATATGTCGGGTTTATGACTCAGAACCTCACCACCCGATGACCTTTACTTCACTGAGTCATTGCAAAGGGGGGGGTAGGGTGAGGTACTGAGGTCAGTATATGATGTTCATTGTACAGAGTTCTGTTGTTTTGAACAGGAGGCTTGCTAGCTTTGACAATCTCCATTATTCAGGTAAATTAAGCACCGGACGTTGACTTTGAACTCCAGAGTGGCTTCCCGCAGGGTACCAGACTAACATAAGAACATAAGAAATCGGAGCAGGAGTAGGCCATACAGCCCCTCGAGCCTGCTCCGCCATTCAGTAAGATCATGGCTGATCTTCGACCTCAACTCCACTTTCCCGCTCTATCCCCATATCCCTTGGTCCCCTTAGTGCCCAAAAATCTATCGATCTCAGTCTTGAATATACTCAACGACTGAGCATCCACAGCCCTCTGGGGTAGAGAATTTCCAACCCTGGTCATCTGTGGGATGGAGGGTGGGGGTGGGGGTGGGGTGGGTCGGAATGTTAAGAGGCCAGAGGCATTGGTCCTTCCTGCACTGTGTCCTGGTCTGACTGAGGACTAGCTGTCATCTATGGAGATGACCACAGGGATGAAGGATCATGTGACTGGACAAGAGGGAAGAAAAGAAAATAGAAGAATACAAAAGAGTGGGACCCCAAATCTTCTTTTACTGACTTTCAAATTTTTCTTCAGCAAACCTCATATCCACCAATAGGACGGTGATCTCCATCTCCCAAGTAGGGTGGACACAGTGTGTAACATACTGGTACACCAGGGGATTCCCAGCACAGACCAACCACCGAGGAGAACGGGTCAGTAGCAATTCCTTTATGAACTAATTTCTCTTGCTCCTCTTATCCCCTCAAGGCTCCTCGGTGTCAGCCGCGGCTCAGTGGGCAGCACTCTCGCCTCTGAGGCAGTAGGTTGTGGGTTCATAGTCCCACTCTAGCAACTTCAGCACATAATCTAGGCCGACACTCCAGTGCAGTGCTGAGGGAGTGCTGCACTGTCGGAGGTGCCGTCTTTCGCATGAGACGTTAAACCGAGGCCCCGTCTGCTCCCTGAGAGGACGTAAAAGATCCCATGGCACTATTTCGAAGAAGAGTAGGGGAGTTCTCCTCGGTGTCCTGAGCCAATATTTATCCCTCAACCAACATCACTAAAACAGATGATCTGGTCATGATCACATTGCTGTTTGTGGGAGCTTGCTGTGCGCAAATTGGCTGCTGCGTTTCCTACATTACAACAGTGACCACACCTCAAATAGTACTTCATTGGCTGTAAAGCGCTTTTGGACATCCTGAGGTCGTGAAAGGCGCTGGAGAAATGCAAGTTATTTCTTTGTCTTTTATCTGAAGGTTTTAATTTTTGCTGGGAGCAGGTTTCAGTGGGCCAACTCAAATACCGAGGGCGAGAATGGTTTGTGATGGGAGGGCCCGAGTGTGTTTCCGCCATGGTTCTCCCGACCATCCATTGTAATCTCGGCAGCAGATCCATGGAAACTTTGGAGAAATGGCCTAACTGGCGTTTCCGCCGTTCCTCAGGGTTTCCGCGAACCTGCTGCTGAAGGATGTTTCCGGAGAATTCCCGAGGATATTCAACGACTGTGTATATAATGTGTTAAGTTAGAATAGAAAGGAGACCAGTCATGTGATCTGTAATCTTTTCTTTCCCAGTGGAGTCTTACGTACTACTCCTGCCACCGGCTAAAACCTGCACAGCTTCTGTCCATTAATATCTACAGCATCCCGCCCACACAAGCGCTGGTGAAGAATGTCCGGTTACCAGGTGAGTGTCTGGTCTGAGGTCTGGCACAGCACAGCCAACGGGCAAGCTGGATCTGAGCAAATTTAACAGCGAACGTCTTCAGTCCCTGGCCTATGCCAAGTCTGGTTGGGCATATTCCTGGAGGCTCGATCACATGACGCTCGATCACGTGACATCCAATCACACGTCACTTGATTTCATGACATCCAATCACACGTCATTTGATTTCATGACATCCAATCACGTGGCACGTGATCACGTGACATCTAAGCATATGCCACTTGATCACGTGATGTCCGATCACATGGCACTTGATCACGTCACATCTAATCATATGACACTTGACCGTATGACATCCGATCAAATGGCACTTCATCACGTGACATATGATCACATGGCACTCTAAATTTGCCGATGACACCAAACTTGGGGGTGTGGCAAACAGTGATGATGATACCAATTGACTGCAACAGGACATAGAAAGGCTAGCAGAATGGGCAGACAAGTGGCAGATGGAATTTAATACAGAGAAGTGTGAGGTGATGCATTTTGGCAGAAGGAACAGGGAGAGGCAATATACATTTAATGGCACAGTTTTAAAGAGTGTGCAGGGACAGAGGGACCTGGGAGTTAATGTGCATAGGTCCCTGAAGGTGGCGGGACATATTGAGAGAGTGGTTAACAAAGCATATGGGATCTTGGGCTTCACAAATAGAGGTATTGAGTACAAAAGTAGAGAAGTTATGCTGAACCTTTATAAAGCGCTGGTTAGGCCACAACTGGTGTATTGTGTCCAGTTCTGGTCACCACACTTTAGGAAGGATGTGAAGGCACTTGAGAGGGTGCCGAGGAGATTTACCAGAATGGTTCCGGGGATGGGGGTCTTAGCTACAGGGACAGGTTGGAGAAGCTGGATTTGTTTTCATTAGAGCAAAGGAGGTTGAGGGGTGATTTGTTAGAGGTGTACAAGATTATGACGGATTTGGATAGGTTAGACGGGGAAAGGCTGTTCCCGCTAGTTGATGGTGCAAGGACTAGGGGACACAGACTTAAGGTTTTGGGCAAGAGATACAGGGGGGATGTGAGGGAAAACTTTTTTCCGCAGCGAGTGGTGAGGACCTGGAACTTGCTGCCGACGGAAGTGATGGAAGCGGAGACACTCATCGTTTTCAAGGGGAGACTGATAGGCATTTGAGGGAAATAAACTTGCAGGGCTACGGGGATAGAGCGGGGGAATGGGACTAACTGGATTGCTCTACAGAGAGCTGGCACGGACTCGATGGGCCGAATGGCCTCCTTCTGTGGGGGAGGGATGGGGGGAGGGGAGGAGGAGGGAGGGGGAGGGGAGGGAGGGGGAGGGGGAGGGAGGGGGAGGAGGAGGTAAGGGAGGGGGAGGGAGGGGAGGGAGAGGGGGGGAGAAGGGGGGAGGGGAAGGGGGAGGGGGAGAGAAGTGGGGGGAGGGGGGAGAAATCCCGAGCTAGCATTCGCCCATGCGTTTCATAGGTATAAGACAGAAGCTCCTCCCCCAGATTGGTTAAACTTTGTTAAACCTTGTGTTCCTGCAGTGCTTTGAATCCTTTCATTTGGTTTCACAAGTTTGTAAAACCGGTTCGACCTGCAGCAGAACCACACCTGTTTCGACTGTTAATTATATCATGTAAAGTGAGGCGGAACCTTGTCCTTTCAATGAACATCCAGCGTGAGAGAGAGAGAGACTGAATTGTGCCCCCAGCAGAAATTAAAGGCTCAGATAAAAGACAGATAGGACTTACATTTCTATAGCGCCTTTCACGCCCTCAGGATGTCCCAAAGCACTTTACAGCCAATGAAGTACTTTTTGAAATAACAACAGAAAACGCTGGAAAAACTCAGCAGGCCAGGCAGCATCCGTAGAGAGAGAAAGAGAGTTGACGTTTCAGGTCGATGACCTTTCATCAGAACTGGGAAGAGCTGGAAATCAAATAGATTTAAGGCCAGGGTAAAGCTGGGAAAAGGGGGAGGGGATAAAGGAACAAAGGAGGAGATGAAGAGACATTAAGAGACATTAAGAGATATGCAAGGCTAGAGGTGGTGTTAATGTGACAGATTAAGGCTGAATGAAGTGTGAAATCCACTGGCAGAATGAAGGACAGCTGCCAGCTTCTAGGAGGAAAAAAAAGGTGGGGGGGACAAATAAAAGGGTGGATAAAATAAAATATAAATGTGATTGGAGCTGAGGTTATGATCTAAAATTGTTGAACTCGATATTGAGTCCAGAGGGCTGTAGCGTGCCTAAACGAAAGATGAGGTGCTGTTCCTCGAGCTTACGCTGAGCTTCCGTGGAACAGTGTAATAGGCCGAGGACGGTGAGGTCAGAGTGGGAGTGAAGCGGTGAATTAAAGTGACAGGCCACCGGGAGCTCGGGGTCCCCCTTACGGACTGAACTTTTTGAAGTGGAGTCACTGTTGTAATTGTAGGAAACGCAGCAGCCAATTTGCGCACAGCAAGCTCCCACAAACAGCAATGTGATAAATGATGTTTTAGTGATAAATATTGGTCAGGACACCTGGGCTACCTCCCCAGCTCTTCTTCGGAATAGTGCCATGGGATCTTTTACGTCCATCTGAGAGGGCAGACGGGGGCTCGGTTTAACGTCTCATCCGAAAGACGGCACCTCCGACAGTGCAGCGCTCCTGCAAAGAGTGTCAGCCTGGATTTTTGTGCTCAAGTCTCTAGAGTGGGTCTGTGAACCCACAACCGTCTGACTCAGAGGTGAGAGTGCTGCCCACTGAGCCACGGGTGACACCACACGTTGGTGCAAAACGGGGAGGGAAAACCTGTGGATTTATTTTTGTGCTTATTAAGTTGAAGGCTTTCTCATTTTATCCAGGGCAACTAAATTGCTTGCTGGGTTCAGACAAGTTAATTTCCTCGGGATTCTCCCGATCAGCTGACCTAACTTCGGCAGAAACCCCACAAGGAGATCCCGAAGGAAGTTCGCCGCGACGATGGTTAACGCAGTAGCAGATCCTACAACAGGAGGCCAGCCCCTCAAACGTGGAAGAAGGAGGGTGGAGTTTGGCCTCGAAATTCCTGAGTTTAGGAAAGAAAGATTTCCACCCAGGGAGGGCTAGGTGTTTGAGGCAGAATCTGGTTTCATAGGGATCTTTCCCCGTTTAAAGTGCCCCTTTAAATTCTGGCAGGGGTGGGGTGGGGGGGGCGGAGGTCAGTGAATTGTCTGCTCACCTCTCCCCACTTCCAAAGGGGCATCAAGGGCTCCCTAGCTACCTTGGAAAACACCGTCCATTCTGTTCTTATAAGGCCATCTTCACATGATCTCACACACACCCACACCATCTCACATTCCCTCACATTCTCTCACACTCTCTCAGTCCCTCACATTCTCACACTCTCCCTCGCATTCCCTTACACTTCCTCACACTCCCTCATACCCTCTCATACTCTAACATTCCCTCACACTCCTTTAGGAGGGTGTGTGAGAGAACGTGAGGGAGTGCGAGGGAAAAGAAAGACACATTTCTACAGCGCCTTTCACGACCTCAGGACGTCCCAAAGCGCTTTACAGCCAATGAAGAACTTTTTGAAGTGTAGTCGCTGTTGTAATGTAGGAAACGCGGCAGCCAATTTGCGCACAGCAAGCTCCCTCAAACAGCAATGTGATAATGACCAGATAATCAGTTTTAGTGATGTTGACTGAGGGATAAATATTGGCAGAACTCCAGGGATAACTCCCCTGGCTCTTCTTCAAAAAAGGGCCATGATATCTTTTACATCCACCTGAGAAAGCAGACAGGAACGTCGCTTCCAAAAGACAAGAACTCTGACAGTGAAGCACTGCACTGGCGTGTCAGCCTAGATTTTTGTGCTCAAGTTTCTGACTCAGAGGCGAGAGAGAGTGCTACCAACTGAGCCACAGCTGACACTTTAGTGTGAGAGAATGCGAAGGAGTGTGAGGGAGTGTTCTAGCACAGCACAATCTCACCCCAAAACCTGAAAGAAACAATCTATGTGTAAATATTTCTCAATTGTTGTTATAATCTTAAATAACACGGAATCTTCCAGTGACACATTTCCTCTGTGTTCCAGATTGCAACAATCCAATAATGAAAAGATATGCTGAAGACTACTGTCCAGGTAAGGGGGTGTGGGTGGGGTGGGTGGACATGGGGGAGCAGGCCCGTTTACAGTGTAGAATGTAGACCCACTCCTCAGTGAAGAACTTGATCAGACTCTGAAACTAATAATTCCGACTCCCTGTGGGTGTCAGGCTGAGGAACAGCAAAAGGAGTACTGTGAACAGCTCTGGTCTCCTTATTATTAAAAGGATATAGAGGCACTGGAGAAGATCCCGATTACTACCCATGGCCGCAGCTGGAAAGCAGGTGTGTCAGAGGAGCCCAGGTTCGGACTTGGCTCCGATGCCCCTCCCCCACTTCCCCGAAAGGTTGTGTAGCTGCCGTGGAACGCTGCCTCAACTCACGTGAAGGTTGGACCCTTGGGCAAGGTGCCCGATGGGCAGCCAGCGGCCTCATGAGAGGGAGGGGGACAAAAGTGAGAAAACTGCGGGTGGGGAGGGGCGGGGGGGAGGAATTAACAATTCTCAGTCAGATATTAAATTAGCAGCTCGGGTGGTGGAATAAGAAAGCTTAACAGGTTTCAAGACGTATTTAGACAGGTGCGTGCCAACAAATGGGATTCAGGGTTATTAGAAATGCACCAAGGGAATAAAGAAAGACTTGTATTTATATAGAGCCTTTCATAAGAACATAAGAAATAAGAGCCGGAGTCGGCCATAAGGCCCCTCAAGCCTGCTCCGCCATTCAATAAGATCATGGCTGATCTTCGACCTCAACTCCACTTTCCTGCCTGATCCCCATATCCCTTGATTCCCTTATGCTTTACAGCCATTGAGGTACTTTTTGACGTGTAGTCATACAGTGGATAGGAGGGTGAGATGGGCCGAAGGTCATTTCCTGCCTGAAACTGTAGCCATGTAAGGATATACTTGCCATAGAGGGAGTGCAAGGAAGGTTCACCAGACTGATTCCTGGGATGGGGGGGATTGTCCTATGAGGAGAGATTGAGTAGACTAGGCCTATATTCTCTGGAGTTTAGAAGAATGAGAGGTGATCTCATTGAAACATACAAAATTCTTACAGGGCTTGACAGGGTAGATGCAGGGAGGATGTTTCCCCTGGCTAGGGAGTCTAGAACCAGGGGTCACAGTCTCAGAATAAGGGGTCGGCCATTTAGGACTGAGATGAGGAGAAATTTCTTCACTCAGAGGGTGGTGAATCTTTAGAATTCTCTACCCCAGAGGGCTGTGGAGGCTCAGTCGTTGAGTATATTCAAGACAGAGATCGGTAGATTTTTGGATATTAAGGGAATCAAGGGATATGGGGATAGTGCAGGAAAGTGGAGTTGAGGTAGAAGATCAGCCATGATCTTATTGAATGGCGGAGCAGGCTCGAGGGGCCTTATGGCCTACTCCAGCTCCTATTTCTTATGTTCTTATGTAACTGTGTAACTTAACTTTCCGTTCTCCAGAGATCGCCATCCAGTGCGTCCTGAACAACACTGACTTTAACGTGACCTACACCAGTTCCCATCCCAATCATGAGTATTTTGTGTCGCTCTGCATCTGGAAGGGCCGATACTGCAGCACCGAAGAGGCTCAGCACCTCGCAGTAAGTACGCAGCCACCCTTCCCAATTGCCAACACCTTCCTTACGTGAGAAATAAGAACAGAACGTTAGGGAAGTGGACCGCAGGCCAGTCGGCGTCTGAACAAGAAGTGACAGGTTTAGAACTGAGCTCTTTCTTAATCTGACGCCCATCGACCTGCGGTGCACGTTTCCGGAACTTTCCGCTTCGAACGCACTAACCCATCAGGCAGAGTGACGCAACTGTTCTGTGTTTGAATCACAGGCTCCCAGGGACACGATTGGGAAAACCAACAGCGTCATCTTTAAGAATGTTCCGGTGATTCCGTGTCTGTGTGTCCGGGTGAGTGTTCCAGGTTCACTTCAGTCTTTTGCTTTTTATATGGAATGTACAGCACAGAAACAGGCCATTCGGCCCAACTGGTCCATGCCGGTGTTTATGATCCACACAAGCCTCCTCCCACCCCTCTTCATCTCACCCCATCAGCATATCCTTCTAGTCCTTTCTCCCTCATGGACTCTAGCTTCCCCTTAAATGTATCTTTGCTATTCGCCTCAGCTATTGAGTAGACTAGGCCTATTTTCTCTAGAGTTTAGAAGAATGAGAGGCGATCTCATTGAAACATACACAATTCTTACAGGGTTTGACAGGGTAGATGCAGGGAGGATGTTTCCCCTGGCTGGGGAGTCTAGAACCAGGGGTCACAGTCTCAGAATAAGGGGTCGGCCATTTAGGACTGAGATGAGGAGGAATTTCTTCACTCAGAGGCTGGTGAATCTTTGGAATTCTCTACCCCAGAGGGCTGTGGAGGCTCAGTCGTTGAGTATATTCAAGACAGAGATCGATAGATTTTCGAATATTAAGGGAATCAAGGGATATGGGGATAGTGTAGGAAAGTGGAGATGAGGTAGAAGATCAGCCATGATCTTATTGAATGGCGGAGCAGGCTCGAGGGGCCTTATGGCCTACTCCTGCTCCTATTTCTTATGTTCTTATGTAACTGTGTAACTTAACTTCCCGTTCTGCAGAGATCGCCATCCAGTTTCTTATGTTCTTATGTAACCACTCCCTGTGGCAGCGAGTTCCACATTCTCACCCCTCTCTGGGTAAAGACATTTCCTCAGAATTCCTTATTGGATTTATTAGTGATTGTTTGCCTCACAGCGCCAGGGACCCGGGTTCGAATCTGACCTCGGCTGACTGTCTGTGTGGAGTTTGCACATTCTCCCCGTGTCTGCGTGGGTTTCCTCCGGGTGCTCCGGTTTCCTCCCACAGTCCAAAAATGTGCGGGTTAGGTTGATTTGGCTATGATAAATTGACCCTTAGTGTTAGGGGGGGATTAAATATGTGGGGTTATGGGGATAGGATGGGATATGTTAGGGGGAATTAAATACGTGGGTTTACGGGGGTAGGGTGGGATATGTGTACTGTGGGGATTAAAGCAGGGACAGGGTACTGGATTTGGATGATCAGCCATGATCGTATTGAATGGTGGAGCAGGCTCGATGGGCCGAATGGCCTACTCCTGCTCCTAGATTCTATGTTTCTATGTTTCTATGTTTTATATTTATGACCCCTAATTTTGGTCTCCCCTTTTCTAGAGAAAAGAGCCTCAGCCTGTTCAGTCTCTCTTGATAGTTATAAACTCTCAGTTCTGGTATCACGCTTGTAAAAAATTTTTGCACCTTCTCCAGTGCAAAATATAATTGTTATGTAAATAGTTGAATTAAGCATGATTGGGGCACATTAATAAACAGTCAATGTTTCAAAAGCAGGGTAGGGCAGTGTTATTTGTTTGTGCTATCTTGTACCAATTAGTTTTCAATTTATGCTGACTAAATTTCTCACCAAAATTGATGAGGGATGTTCGTCCATCTACGATACCCTTACCTAATGAAATTCTATTGATCTCAATCTTGAAAATTCCAATTGACCCCCAGCATGCCCAGCCATTTGGGGGAGAGAGTTCCAGATTTCCACTAAAGTGCTCCCTGATTTCACTCCTAAATGACCTATCTCTAATTTTAAGATTGTGCCCCATTGTTCTGCACTCCCCCAACAGAGGCAGAAGTTTCTCTGTATCTACTCTATCGAATCGTTTTGTCAATTCAAACAAATTAGACCGCGCCTCAACCAGCTAAACGCAAGGGAATACAAGCCAAGTTTGTGCTACCCGGCCTCATAATTTAACCCTTTAAGCCCTGGTATCATTCGAGTGAATCTTCACTGCATCCCCGTCCAAGGCCAGTACAGTATATCCTTCCTGAGGTGCGGTGCCCAAAACTGAACGCAGCACTCCAGATGGGGTCTGACCAAGGCTGTATACAACTGGAGCTTCACTTCTTCCCCTTTAAGAACATAAGAACATTAGAAATAGGAGCAGGAGTAGGCTATTCGGCCCCTCGAGCCTGTTCCGTAATTCAATAAGACCATGACTGATCATCTACCTCAACTCCACTTTCCTGCACTATCCCCATATTCCTTGATTCCCTTAATATCCAAAACTCTATCGATCTCTGTCCTGAATATACTCAACGACTGAGCCTCCACAGCCCTCTGGGGTAGAGAATTCCAAAGATTCACCACCCTCTGAGTGAAGAAATTTCACCTCATCTCAGTCCTGAATGGCTGACCCCTTATTCTGAGACTGTGACCCCTGGTTCTAGACTCCCCAGCCAGGGGAAACATCCTCCCTGCATCTACCCTGTCAAGTCCTGTAAGAATTTTTTATGTTTCAATGAGATCATCTCTCATTCTTCTAAACTCTATAGAATATAGGCCTAGTCTACTCAATCTCTCCTCATAGGACAATCTCCCCACCCCAGGAGTCAGTCTGGTGAGCTTTTGTTGCACTCCCTCTATGGCAAGTATATCCTTCCTTAGGTAAGAAGACCAAAACTGTACACAATACTCCAGGTGTGGTCTCACCAGGGCCCTATGTATTCCAAACACATTGAGATAAAGCCCAACATTCCATTAGCCTTTCTGATTACTTTTTGTACCTGTGCAGTAGCTTTTAGTCTGGCCTATTGTGCATCCCCACTCCCCTTCGCCCCACCATTGGTGGTTGTGCCTTCAGCTGCCTGGGACCCACACAATGAAATTCCCTCCCAAAACCTCCCCACCTCCCTCTTCTCCTTTAAGACCCTCCTTAAAAACTCAGCTATCTGACCAAGCTTTTGGTCACCTGTCCGAATGTCTCCTTCTTTGGCTCGACAATCACTTTATTCCTTGGCCACTGTGTAGAGCCTTGGGACTATTTTCTATGATAAAGGCACTAGAGACAATATGCAAGTTGTTGTTGTTTTGACTGTAGCACCCACCCCCTGCAATGTTCTGATGTAACTTGGATGCCCTGTTCTGGAGGTTCATGCAACAGAGAAAAATTGGCCATTTCCCCTTGGGAATCACTTCATCAGTTAAGTGTTTTTCCCACAATGACCAACTCTCTATTCTTTTTGCCACAGGTATCCACAAAAAGCCACAGTCTGCACCACGAGGAAATCGAGTGCCCTTTCAAAGGTACGTGAGAGGCTAAAGGGAATGCTCAACGTCTATAAAGTGTCTCAACTTGATACTCATAATCACATACACATCCTTGTTGTTATTTGCAGTGCGGTATTGTGTAGGAAGCTCACTTCTCCTCGGATACTGCTTACATTTTTCCTTTGGGATCCCTCAAATTGTTTCTGAAGTTTAGAATTTGTATTCTACTCAAAGCTCATTCCCATTACGGTTTCCTCCGAGGCAGAAGGTTTGTGGGTTCGAGCCCCACTCCAGAGACTTGAGCACATAATCTCGGCTGATGTTTCTGAGGGAGTGCTGCACTGTCGGAGGTGCCGTCTTTCGGATGAGACGTTAAACCGAGGCCCCGTCTGCCCGCCCAGGTGGATGTAAAAGATCCCAAGGCACTATTTCGAAGAAGAGCAGGGGGGTGTTATCCCCGGTGTCCTGGCCCTATATTTACCCCTCAACCAACATCACTAAAAAATGATGAAAGGTCATCGACCTGAAACGTTAACTCTCTTTCTCTCTCCACGGATGCTGCCTGGCCTGCTGAGTTTTTCCAGCGTTTTCTGTTGTATTTTCACTAAAAAACAGATTATCTGGTCATTATCACATTGCTGTTTGTGGGACCTTGCTGTGCGCAAATCTGGCTGCCGCGTTTCCTACATTACAACAGTGACTACACTTCATTAGTTGTAAAGTGCTTTGGGACATCCTGAGGTCTCATTTGGAAGATGGCCACTCCGACAGTGCAGCACTCCCTCAATACTGCACTGAGGTGTCAGCCTGGATTATGTCCCTGGAGTGGGAATTGAAAGACCACCTTCAAACTCAGAGGTGAGCGCGCTACCACGGAGCCAGGGCTATTAAATGCGGGGGTCACATAAGTGATTTCAACATGTTACAAAACCCGTCTGGCAGGCTTGGCCAAGGGCGTCATCCCAATAAGCCTGGGAATAGCCCAAAGGCTATCTTTATGTTGTTATTTCAGATTTCCAGCATCCGCAGTATTTTGCTATTGTCCCAGCTTCTCCAGTCTCTCCACGTAACTGAAGTCTTTCATCCCTGGTACCATGCTAATAAATCTCCTCTGCAGCCTCTCCAAGGCCTTGACATCCTCCCTAAAGTGTGGTGCCCAGAATTGGACACAATACTCCAGTTGAGGCCTAACCAGTGAGTTATAAAGGTTTAGCATAACGTCCTTGCTTTTGTACTCTATGCCTCTATTTATAAAGCCAAGGACTCTGTGTGCTTTTTTAACAGCCTTATCAACTTGTCCTGCCACCTACAATGATTTGTGTACATACACTCCCAGGTCTCCCTGTTCATGCACCCCCTTTAAAATTGCACCACTTAATTTATATTGCCTCTCCTCATTTTTCCTACCGAAATGAATCACTTCACACGTCTCTGTGTTAAATTTCATCCGCCACGTATCTGCCCATTTCACCGTCTGTCTATAGCCTCCTGAAGTCTGTTACTATCCTCCTCACTGTTTACTACTTTTCCGAGTTTTGTGTCACCTGCAAACTTTGAAATTATACCCTGTACCCCCCAAGTCCAGGTCATTAATATACAGGTTGAGCGTCCTGGATCCGGCAACCTCGGGACCGAGGCCGAGCCGGTTTTCGTGTTTTTCCGGACTTCGGAACGTGTTTCTGATGTCCGAAGTCTGGAAATATCGCAACCTGGGCTCGGGCGTTTCCGGACTTCGGACATCAGAAACACGTTCCGAGTCCGGAAATGCCTGGGCCGCTCCACGTAGCGCTGACGCGTTTCTCCGCCCTTCCCCTTCTGTTAAAGGGGAGGGACGCTGTGAGCTCTGCAGAGCATCTGATGGCCCACACTAGGCCACCAGGGCGGCGTGGTGCCGTGGCCGCAGCCTGGCGGAAACACTTAGTGGAGCTGTGCAGATTAAGGAGGATAAAACACAACACTAAAGTTTTATTGCATCACTCGCATTTTTCATAGGATTTTTCAAAAAAAGACAACAAAAGTTAATGGCTTTTTGAAGTACAGGTTGAGTGTCCAAAATCCGGAGTTCCGGATTCCGGACGACCCTGCCACCAATCGTCCCGGAGTCCGGATTCTGGAACATTCCGGTTTCTGGAACATTCCGGTTTCCGGAACTCCGGATTTTGGACGCTCAACCTGTATTTCAAAAAGAGCAGTTGTCCTAATACTGACCCCTGGGGAACAGCACTGCACACTTCCCTCCAGTCTGAAAAACAACCGTTCACCACTACTCTCTGCTTTCTGTCTCTTAGCCAATTTTGTATCCAAGCTGCCACTGCCCCTTTAATCCCATGGGCTTCAATTTTGCTAACATGTGGTACTTGATCAAACGCCTTTTGAAAGTCCATATACAGGAAACTCTTTATTAACCGGCACCCAAATATCCGGAAATCTCTCTTAACCGGCAAAATTCTTGAGTAGGTAACCGGGGTTTTCCTTCATCTCTCGTTATACATGTAGGATGGGGCAGTGCCCAAATCTGAGACAGGGGCCGGCTTTTTGTTTGATTCTATAAACATAAAACTCACACAAAATACCCAGCTTTATAAAGTAGGAAAGCAGCCTCGGTGTCTGTGTGGAGTCAGGCTTTGTGAGCGCTGTGTTGGAACGAATGAATCATCGATAACATTTTAATTCTCAAGAACGTTTAAGATTAACTTTAAAAAAAACCCCGAGGCGTTTGCCTTGTATCGGAGCGTGTAGATTGGGAGGGGAATGTGCAGCCCGGGTAGGCAGCGGGGGAAGGGGAATAAAGGGCTTGAGCCGCTGCCATGTCCCAGTTTGTCGGTCTGTGCTGGTAGAATCTGCGCCAATGACGTGCTACCATATGGCCTGGCACCGGAGCTGGTACCGCAGTTTGGTGGAGGTGCCACTCTCCTCTTGTCGATAGATTGGCGATGAACAGCTTTGCGAGACGCCCAGTACCTTCACGAACCAGCTCGCTGTAAGATCGCTGTAAGATCTGTCACAAGAAGGGAGATGCAGAAATTCTTTAATGTGACCGGGGTTCCTGCACCTGTGGCCGTGCACCAGGGACTCCTGGATCTGTGGCCATGTACGGGGCTCTCGTACCTTGGTAGATATAACTCTCCGTTATCCGGACTTTTTGATAAACCGGCACCACGCCGGTCCCGTCGGTGCCGGTTAATAAAGAGTTTCCTGTACACAACATCAACCGCACTACCCTCATCCACCCTCTCCGTTACTTCATTAAAGAACTCGATCAAGTTAGTCACGGTTTGCCTTTCACAAATCCGCGCTGGCTGTCATTGATTAACCGGTGTTTTTCCAGGTGAAAATACATTTTGTCTGAAAGTTTCCTCACCACCGACATTAGGCTGACTGTCCTCTAACTTCTTCCCACTATTTTGTGACCTATAATATACACCCAACACCATCATAGCTCCTCATCTTCTCCTTAACTCTACCCAAATAGATTCTGTCTTTGAACCCTCAAACACATCATCCTTTTCCAGGGCTGTAACAGTATCTATGATCAATACATAGGATTACACAGGATATACAGCACAGAAACAGGCCATTCGGCCCAACTAGTCCATGCTGGCGTTTATGCTCCACTCGAGCCTCCTCCTGTCTTTCCTCATCTACCTCTATCAGCATAACCTTCTATTCCTTCATATGCTTGTCTAGCCTCCCCTTAAATGTATCCATACTATTCGCTTCAACCACTCCCTGTGGTAGCGAGTTCCACATTCTCACCAGTTTTTGGGTAAAGAAGTTTCTTCTGAATTCCCTATTGGATTTCTTGGTGACTATCTTATATTGATGGCCTTTAGTTATGCTCTTCCCCTGAAGTGGAATACTGCCACCCACCACTCCTTTTTTTCCTTCCCTATTTTTTCCCGAACACATTGTAGCCAGGGATATTGAGCTCCAATTCCTCCCTTTGTTTGGGCCAGGTCTCTGTTACTGCCACTATATCAGAATGCCATGTGGCAACATGTGCCTGAAGCTCACCAACCTTATTTGCCACACTCCGTCCATTTACGCACATGCGCTCCGAACCCATCTTAGTCAGCCTTGTATTTCTCCCCTGTCTGATCCCTCCTATTGCTGAGCTACTCTTTATTCTAACGCAGTTCTCTGTGCAGTGACCCTCGTTTAAAAAAAAAGTTATTTCTACATTGCCGTTTGAATGCAGGGAGCCATTGCCTGAACATCAAGCTGGAGCCAACCTCCTTATTTCTCCAATTGCAACCCAGTGACTTTCCAGCGATCTGCACGATCAGAATCAAAGCAATGTTCTACTACAAGGAAGACAACACAGGCTGGCTCACAAACATGTCGGAAGTACAAGAATTTTTGGTAGGTTCTAGTTGATGCTTCTTAACAAATGGCACCAAACGGCCAATTATGGTCAATGGCAAGCTCAAAGATCCCATAAGGCTTGGTCAATAATGGCCAACTGGTTCGATTGTTAGTGGATAAACGGGTGGGGTCAACAACGACTGAATGGGGAGGCCATTAACTGCTGGCTCAATAGCAGTCAGTCAGCAATGGTTAAAGGGAACTCCAGTCATTAACTGATTATACTACTCCCTCTTCTCGCCACATAATTACTCACAGAGTTCAGCAGTCGAGATCAAAACATTGATATAGATGAAGAAGGTTATTTGGCAGATCTCAGAAACCCCCATCATAGCATCCAGCTTTTTACAAACATACACAAAGAAAGACTTGCATTTCTATAGCGCCTTTCACGACCACCAGACGTTCCCAAAGCATTTTACAGTCAATGAAATACTTTTTGAAATGTAGTCACTGTTGTAATGTAGGAAACGCGGCAGCCAATTCGCACACAGCAAGCTCCCACAAACAGCAATGTGATAATGACCAGATAATCTGTTTCTGTTAATTGAGGGATAAATATTGGCCAGGATACCAGGGAGAACTCCCCTGCTCTTCTTCGAAATAGTGCCATGGGATATTTTACATCCACCTGAGAGAGCAGACGGGGCCTCGGTTTAACGTCTCATCCAAAAGACGGCAGCTCCGACAGTGCAGCGCTCCCTCAGCACTGCACTGGGAGTGTCAGCCTCAATTAGATGGAGTTAAGATACAGATCATGGCTGATCTGTATCTTAACTCCATTTACCCGCCTTGGTTCTGTAACCCTTAATACCCTTGCCGAACAAAAATCTATCCATATCAGTTTTGAAAATTTCAATTGATCCCCAAACCTCAACAGCTTTTCAGAGGAAAGAGTTCACGATTGCTACAATCACCTGATCTCCTGGGAGAGCCAAAAAGACACAGAGAAAAAAAAATCTACAGTCTATTCAGGTAAAACTCTGGAAACTCCATGCCCAACTCCCAAAGTCAATCGAACAGAACTTTAGGACAAGCCTATTGTGGCAACACAGTTATATATTTCTGTCTAATTTTAACGTAGTGCTGTTCCTGTAAATTCCGTCATTGCCCCTTATCAGTCTAAAAACCAACTGCAGTGCTGATCCCCTTACCAAGCATATCCTGATACAGTGTTGTCGCTTACGGTCTAGAGAGGGAATTAATTTGCACTTAAACAATGCTGCGTGATTGGCTTAGTTTGTAAATGACTGACAATCCTCTTTAAATATAAGTGGTCAGATATATTGAAAATCTGTAACTGTTTGCCAGGATATATAAAAGGGGTGTGTTAACAGAAAAACTTGCATTTCTATAGCGCCTTTCACAACCTCAGGACGTCCCAAAGCGCTTTACAGCCAATGAAGTACTTCTGAAGTGTAGTCACTGTTGTAATGTAGGAAACACTGCAGCCAATTTCCGCACAGCAAGCTCCCACAAACAGCAATGTGATAATGACCAAAGAATCTGCTTTTAGAGATATTGATTGAGGGATAAATATTGGCCAGGACACCGGGAATAACTCCCCTGCTCTTCTTCGAAATAGTGCCATGGGATCTTTCACATCCACCTGAGAGGGCAGACGGGGCCTCGGTTTAACGTCTCATCCAAAAGACGGCACCTCTGACAGTGCAGCACTCCTTCGGTACTGCACTGGAGTATCAGCCTAGATTTTTGTGCTCAAGTCCCTGGAGTGGGAATTGAACCCATGACCTTCTGACTCAGAGGCGAGAGGGCTGCCCATCGAGCTATGGCTGACACGGCAAAAGCAGTCAGTAGCTGTGCCATGCAGACCAGGGAAGTTCTCTTTGAAAGAGCTATCCAATTAGTCCCATCCCCCTGCCCTTTCCCCATAAGCCCTGCAAATGGTATGTGCTGAATTAACTGTTAGCGGTCAAAGGGCTACTGGAACTGTACCCAACCAAGAGGCAGCACTTTTAGGATAGAGGGGGAGACAGAGGGTCGGGGGGGGGGGAAACCAAAGAAATAAGATCCTCCCTCCCTACCATACGTTGCGTCAATGCACGACAGAGGTCTTACCTTGCTGAAGTAGTGTGTGGTAAAAGGGTATTGAACACAATGTTCTCAATGGGACAATAAGGACAGCTTCCGTTTGCTCCATCACTGTTAATCTGGAAAAAATCATTCTAATTCCAGTCTCGAGCATTTTAATTTGCTCACATATTCCAGTCAATGGTTCCAGGAATTGGTTCCCTCTAATGGATGTATCAGAAGGAAATGTAAATGGAGTTAGATGAGGACAAGCTGGTTCTTCAAGGCAATGCACGTTATTTAACCTGGTAAAACTAGTGAGCGATCCAACGCCAAGTTACTGCTAACAGGAAAATCCAGATCAGAGTGATCAGACTGGAAACATGAAAATTACTCAACATAACCGTTCAGCTGGAGAAAAGCACCTCTAAAAAACAGAGATTACAGTGGTTGTGGTTTTGGTACGAGACTAGCAACCTAGACATCGTGACTTCAGATCTGACTGTGATAAATTGTGCCATTGCATTCAATAATTATGGGCTGGCACCAGAAAAAAAATGACCATGAAAGCTGCCGGATTGTTGTAAAAACTCAACTAATGTCCTTCAGGGAAGGGAAGCTGCTACTCCCTACCTGGTCTGACTTACATCTAACTCTAGTCCCAGGGCAACTAGGGATGTGGCACTGCTAGCACCGCCCACATCTCGAGAACATAAGAGAGAACAGAGTCTTGCAAAGAGTCGCCATAGACACAATGGCTTTTCTCTCGTGTAGTAAAGTGGATCTTTGCCAACTTTCAGGTCTCTGAATCGAAGACGCACGAGTTCAGCATCAAATCATCCCTGCAACACAAGCTGTTGTGTGTGAAGGTCAGTGTCTCCTCCTGTTGTGTTCTTCCAGTGTTAATCATGTTTACTGTGAATGTGGGGTGTACCAAACATCGATTGTTTCGATCCTTCTTCCTCCCTTTTTCCGCCAGTTTTCTTCGACCCTCTCCTGATGGTGTTGACTCCTTGCTGGCGCATGGCTCTATAGGCACCAGGGCAGTGCCATCAACCTCACCCACATGGCCACTCCCAATGTGAGAGGCCTGGACAGTGGGTATCAGTAGGTTGGCAACCCCAAGAGATGTTGTCTCAGCTGAACCCCAAGCATTGTAAGAGAGTGCAGGGCTGATCAATCGCGGGATGGAAAAAATTCAAAAGATACAGCACACTGGGGTGATAATAAAATTTTGGCCTACCTGACCACCACTGGCTTTAATTACCGCTCCCCAAGCGGCCGGCCGCGCTAACAACGCCTCCGGCGATGCCTGCAGGGGGTGGAAGCAAATTTCAGATCCGGGGCGATAACGGGGCACTGCGCACTGGATGACGTCACGATCACCGGGGCGCTAGGGACCGAGGCGCTAAGTCTTAGCGCCAGCGCAAAAGCGGCAGGGAATTTCGCGGGCATCGCTCAATTCGCCGCGCCCGGTCGCAAACCCATTTGCGCTCCGTTATCACCCCCCGAAGGCGCTAACGGGAAGCGCAAAGGAGGCCAATTTTTCCCCCTCTGTGTTGCATCATTCTATGATTCCTGGAAGGAGGAAAGCCCAGCACTACAAACCAAGGGTCATTGTCTCAAAGAACCTGTCCCGAGGGATTTATACAATCACTCGTTCCAGTAAGCACCGTGTCTGATGGTGTCTTAAACAAATATAATCAGATTTTGCAAAAGTTTTTCTCCTCAGTTGCTCAGTGGGAGAATGCACTACATCACGTAGCAGTGGACCGTACAGGGTCAAATCCTGGAGTGAATTGAGGCAGTGCAGAGTTGCAGGCATTAGAATGGCCTCAGGTTTTTTAGGCTGGGGTCGGGTGGGGGTGGGGGGGAGTGGATTGGAGGGATAGTCAGCTGGGATTCCTGCTCCGAATCACTATCCCGTGACCCTCTGTGGACATCGGCTGAGGGCTACGATGCATCGCTTGGTTTACTGGCCCGTTGGCACTGTGACTTGGGTTTGAGGGCTGCTGGTGACTGTCGGACTGCACCCCACAGGAGCCAGCACGTTCGGGAAAGGAGAATTAAAAACATTCTTTCACACTATCACTGGGTCACCGTCCCTTCAACCTCTGGAGCACGGTTCACAAGCTCGCTGCCAGGACACACATCAGATCTGCCTGGAGCAAAACATATGAACAGTGATGGAAAAGACCCTCTGGTCCATTCAGCCTGTCCTACGACAACAACAACTACTTGTATTTATATAGTGCCTTTAACGTAGTAAAACGTCCCAAGGCGCTTCAGAGAAGCGTTATAAAACAAAATTTGACACCGAGCCACAGAAGGAGATATTAGGACAGAAAAGAGGTAGGTTTTAAGGAACGTCTTAAAGGAGAAAAGAGAGGTAGAGCGGTGGAGAAGATTAGGGAGGCAATTCCAGAGCTTAGGGCCTCGGCAGCTGAAGGCACGGCCGCCAATAGTGGAGCGATTGAAATTGGGGATGCTCAAGAGGCCAGAATTAGAGGAGCGCAGCTATCTCGGAGGGTTGTGGGGCTGTAGGAGATTACAGAGATAGGGAGGGGCGAGGTCATGGATTGTGATACCAAAAATGAAAATGACCTCCCCAACATCTTTCAAGCATCTTGTAAGTTTATATTTCATTCTCCCTGTGCTTCAACATAACCTTTCTGGTAATCTTCTCCAAATCCTTCTTGCAACTTCAAAGTAGCCCACCTTCTCATTTAGATGAATAATGTTCAAGCTCACATATCGTGTCCTACTACAGTCGAATGCCACTTCAGGCAATCTTTGCAAAGGCGTCCATTTTTCGTGAATCAATGCAGCCCAACCTCAGCCAGTGGCACCTTCGAGAGAGAGGAGGAGAGACAATGGAGGTACAAATTGATGTGTGGGCGTAGTTGGAGACCGTACTTTAAGCTGACATTCCTGCTAATGTAACTTATCGTTCTCTTACAGGTCTGGTCTGATGACATCTACGCACTGCCTGAAAAAATCTACTGTACACAGCCAAGTAGGAAAGCCCTTATAATTACTTAAAGCGGCCTTTAATTTATATTTATTGTGAATAACTTCTAAGCTTTGTATCGTAAGCTCGAGGAACAGCACCTCATCTTTCGATCTCATTGAAGCATACAAAATTATTACAGGGCTTGATAGGGTGGATGCTGGGAGAATGTTCCCATTGGCTGGGGAGTCTAGAACCAGGGGCCACAGCCTCAAGATAAAGGGTAGGCCATTCAGGACTGAGATGAGAAGAAATTTCTTCACACAGAGGGTGGTGAATCTTTGGAATTCTCTACCCCAGAGGGCTGTGGAGGCTCAGTCATTGGGTATATTCAAAACAGAAGTCGATAGATTTCTGACTAGTAAGGGCATCAAGGGATATGGCGATAAGGTCAGTGAATGGAGTTGAGGCAGAAGATCAGCCATGATCTCATTGAATGGCGGAGCAGGCTCGAAGGGCCGAATGGCCGACTCCTGCTCCTATTTCTTATGTTCTTATGTTCTTATGATTAGGCACTTTACAACCTTCTGGACTCAACATCGAGTTCAACAATTTCAGACCATAACCTCGGCCCCTATTTTTTCACATGGCAGCTGTTGATGATTCTGATATTCCCATTAACACCTCTTCTAGACCCATCTTTTGTTTCTTTACCTGTCCCATTACCATCTCCTTTTGCTTTGTACTATCTTACCTTTTGTCTCCTGCCTTCCACCCTATCACAGACCTTCCCTTTTGTTCTTTCCTTCCCTCCCTCCTCTCCCTGCCCCTGCACTAGCTAAAAATCTGTTACATCTCTAACTTTTTCCTGACGAAAGGTCATCGACCTGAAACGTTAACTCTGTTTCTCTCTCCACAGATGCTGCCTGACCTGCTGAGTGTTTCCAGCACTTCCTGTTTTTATTTCAGATTTTGTTCTAATCTTCATTCATTCTGAGGGTTCTTTGTTTTATATTTAATTTAGAAAATGGTTAGTCTTCCATACTCTTAACTCAGCCTCTCTCCTATGTGCTGCCGTCACACTAATGCCGTACGAGCTACTATCTTGGAGTCAGCTGAGGATGTCCAGTGTTTTCTGTCAAGAAGATATTAATAAAGTTGCAGAATGGGCATATAATTGGCAAATGAAATTCAACACAGATAAATGTGAGGTATTATATTTTGGTAAAACAAATAGGGAGGTCACATATTACTTGGAAAATAAGAATCTAAATGGGGTAGAGGAACAAAGGGATCTCGGAGAACAAATACACAAATCACTGAAAGTATCGACCCAGGTTAACAAGGCCATAAAAAAGCAAACCAAGCACTAGGGTTTATTTCTAGAGGGATAGAATTGAAAAGTAGTGAAGTTATGCTAAACTTGTATTGAACCTTGGTTAGACCACACTTGGGAGTACTGCATACAATTCTGGTCGCCATATTATAAAAAGGATATAGAGGCACTGGAGAGGGTGCAGAGAAGATTTACAAGGATGATACCAGAAATGCGAGGGTATACCTATCAGGAAAGGATGAACAGGTTGAGTCTCTTTTCTCTTGAAAAGAGAAGGCTGAGGGGTGACCTAATAGAGGTCTTTAAAATTATGAAAGGTTTTGATAGAGTGGATACAGAGAGAATGTTTCCATTTGTGGGGAAGAGGAAAACTAGAGGCCATCAATATAAGATAATCACCAAGAAATCCAATAGGGAATTCAGAAGAAACTTCTTTACCCAGAGAGTGGTGAGAATGTGGAACTCGCTACCACAGGGAGTGGTTGAGGCGAATAGTATAGATCCATTTAAGGGGAGGCTAGATAAGCATATGAGGGAAAAGGGAATAGAGGATTATGCTGATAGAGTTTAAACGAGGAAAGACGAGAGGAGGCGCGTGTGGAGCATAAATGCCGGCATGGACTGGTTGGGCCGAATGGCCTGTTTCTCTGCCGTATATCCCATGTAATCCTAGTCTTTAATTCAGATGTTCTGCATTTAGAGTTTTTTTATTAAGTGCTGTCTGGGTTTGGGGTCAGGGAAAAGAACGGAGGGAGCATTAGGAACATGGGAATAGCTGGACGAGAAAAGACCTAGGGTCCATCCAGTTCGCTGTTTACCATCCTGGTAGTCCCATGATACAACAGTAATGGAATTGTTGACTGATCACAGCAATCAATCTCTATCAATGAGTCTACAACAGACCCAGACATGAGTCGAGGAAAACCCCCAGTGGTGGAGAGGTTGGGGGACCAGAGGTCCAAAGTCATCTGTTCCTCCCAAGCACGCTACACTCCCCACACGTCACGTCTCAAATTACTCATAGACTGTATCCCGAAATGGTATTTTCTGAAAGAAAGCTATCCAATTTACTTTCATTTGCATCTATGCTTGGTGTTTACACTGGTTGTCGAAAGTAGAAAACTGTTGCGTTCCCTAATGGTGACCTTACCTCAAAAAAAAAATCATTTTGATTTGGCACCCTCAGGAGCTCCAAAAATTCCCAGCGCTTGTTAGTTTTATTTTTCAGTCGGTATTATGCTGCGGTCCTGAGATCTAATTAGCAAACAGGTTTCTCTGTGAGCTGCCAGGAACTCATTTTAATCTGTTTACTCAGCATTGGACTTGTGTTTTCAACACTCAGTTTCAGGTTCACCAGCAGTCTTCTGGCCTCAAAACCAAACATAATCTTGTCTCCGCCCGATTTTCAAGTGCACTTGCCAGCAGAAATGTCTGGAGACTAGTCACGACCAGGAACTCTTAGAAACTAAAACCAAAATACTGCGGAAGCTGGAAACCTGAAATAGAAACAGAAAATGCTGCAAATGCTCAGCAGGCCAGGCAGTGTCCTTGGAGATGAGGAAGATAGGGTTAAGGTTCCTGATGAAATGTCATCAACCTGATACATTAACCCCACCTTCCTCTCTCCACAGACGCTGCCTTTTGCCCCACCATTGCCGGCAGTGTCTTCTGTTGCCTGGGCCCTAAGCTCTGGAATTCCCTCCCTAAACCTCTCCGCCTCGCTACCTCTCTCTCCTTCTTGAAGACGTACCTTAAACTGGTGTCAGCCATGGCTCAATGGGCGGCACTCTCACCTCTGAGTCAGAAGGTGGTGGGTTCATAGTCCCACTCCAGAGACTTGAGCACAAAAATTCAGGCTGTTGTAATGTAGGAAATGCGGCAGCCAATTTGCGCACGGCAAGCTCCCACAAACAGCAATGTGATAATGATCTGATAATCTGTTTTTTTTTAGTATATTGGTTGAGCGATAAATATTTGCCAGGACACCGGGGAGAACTCCCCTGCTGTTCTTCGAAATAGTGCCATGGGATCTTTTACATCCACCTGAGAGGGCAAACGGGACCTCGGTTTAACGCTTCATCTGAAGGACGGCACCTCTGACAGTGCAGGGCTCCCTCAGCCCTGCATTGGAGTGTCAGCCTAGATTTTTGAACCTCCTTTGCATTTGGTGGTGATATCGAGAGAGGAGAAGGGATTCTATAAACCGCGCTGCTCTGGAGCTTAGTTGGGCTCATTGATCCCTGTGAGACATCTGGCCAAACAAGTCTGTCCAAAACAAGGCAAAGGTTGAAACCCGTTCACAATCACTTACTTTGAAAAATATTTCTGTTTTTCAGAATGAAAAAGGGTTAAATTATAAGAACAGGTTGCATAAACTAGGCTTGTATTCCCCTGAGTATAGAAGATTAAGGGGTGATCTAATTGAGGTGTTTAAGATGATTAAAGGAGTTGAGAGGGTAGTTAGAGAGAAACTATTTCCTCTGGTGGGGGGAGTCCATAACAAGCGGCAAAGTTTAAAATTAGAGCTAAGCCATTCAGGGGTGATGTCAGGAAGCACTTCTTCACACAAAGGGGAGTGGAAATCTGGAACTCTCTCCCCCAAAAAGCTGTTGAGGCTGGGGGTCATTTGAAAATGTCAAAACTGAGATTGATAGATTTTTGTTAAGCAAGGGTATTTAGGGATATGGAACCAAGGCGGGTAAATGGATCTAATTACATAGGATTACATAGGATATACGGCACAGAAACAGGCCATTCAGCCCAACCAGTCCATGCCGGCGTTTATGCTCCACTCGCGCCTCCTCCCGTCTTTCCTCATCTAACTCTATCAGCATAACCCTCTATTCCCTTCTCCCTCATATGCTTGTCTAGCCTCCCCTTAAATGCATCTATACTATTCGCTTCAACCACTCCCTGTGGCAGCGAGTTCCACATTCTCACCACTCTTTGGGTAAAGACATTTCTTCTGAATTCCCTATTGGATTTCTTGGTGACTATCTTATATTGATGGTCTCTAGTTTTGCTCTTCTCCTCAAGTGGAAACATTCTCTCTGTATCCACTCTATCAAAACCTTTCATAATTTTATAGACTTCTATTAGGTCACCCCTCAGCCTGTCCATCCTTTCCTGATATGTATACCTTCGCATTTCTGGTATCATCCTTGTAAATCTTCTCTGCACCCTCTCCAGTGCCTCTATATCCTTTTTATAATATGGCAACCAGAACTGTACGCAGTACTCCAAGTGTGGTCTAACCAAGGTTCGATACAGGTTTAGCATAACTTCCCTACTTTTCAATTCTATACCTCTAGAAATAAATCCTAGTGCTTGGTTTGCTTTTTTAATGGCCTTGCTAACCTGTGTCGCAACTTTTAGTGATTTGAGTATTTGTACTTCTAGATCCTTTTGTTCCTCTACTCCACCCAGACTTGCACCTTCCAAGTAATAAGTCACCTCCCTATTCTTCCTACCAAAAATGTAATATCTCACATTTATCTGTGTTGAACTTCATTTGCCAATTATATGCCCATTCTGCAAGTTTATTAATGTCCTCCTGTAATTTGTTGCAGTCCTCCTCAGTATTGACTATCCCCCTACAATTTGATGTCATCCGCAAATTTAGAAATTGTGTTTTTGATTCCAAAGTCTAAGGGCTGGATTTTCAATGACCCGTGGAGTTGGGTTTGGAGGCGTGTGGGGGGTTAAAGTTGCAGATTCGGGGGTCCCGACCCCATCCCGACTCCATTCCGCCTCCACGCAATTTTGACAAAATCGGTCGCGGGGTTCCTGACTCCGTCCCGCCTCCAAGAGGCGGGAGAGGCCATTAAAGCCCTTAACAAGCCTTAAATTGGCTCTGTAATGCCATTTTGAAACGTTTTAGCTAGTTTAACCCTTTTCCGATGTGAAGTACGCCTGATGTGAAACACGCCAGTGAAACCTGGCGGGAGCACAAGTGGATAGCTGACTATCAGCTGCAGGTCCACTATTACAACGGAGATGTGGTAGTAGTATTGTGATGAAGGTAGTAGTAGTATTAGGTCTGAAAGTCGCTGCTGCATTGAGTGTCTTCAGAGAGTGCCTGGGAGGACTTGGTTGGTTGCCTCTCTCTCTCTCTCTCTCTCTCTCTGAGATGCTGCTCATTTTGCATCCAGGTCCTCTCACAGCAAAGGCCAGGCAATCTCTGAGACCAGGCAGTCTCTGACCTGCAATGGTTACATCATCAGAGGCGACTTTCAGACTGAAACCACTAATTGGTTCATGGGTTCCCACATGCTGGAACTCAATTGCCCAATTAAGTGAAAATTGCATCAATCTCCCACATCCAATTGCAGGCGGGTGGATAACACGAAATGCGGATGACACGACCCCAACCCGCCCCAGTATCAAAATCCAGCCCTAAATCGTTAATGTAAATTGTGAACAACAGTGGTCCCAGCACTGATCCTTGTGGAACACCATGGCTCGAGGGATTGAATGGCCTCCTGCTGTCCCTGTGTTCCTTTTCAAAGACCGGTTGACCAATGTTCCCTGTAATTTGTTTTTTGGGGCCGTGTGGCCCATTCAAAATTCCGCGCACGCGCGTTTTTTTCCATTTAAAAACCGTCTCACCGGCCGCGGGGGACCCCGAGAGCGCTGCGTGGTTGTGCAGCCACGCAGCTTAAAGGGAACATCGCCATTGACGTGTAGGGACTCACACCATGTAGAGTTTTAAGAAAAATAATCCAAATCAGCCATTCCAACTCCGATTCACATGTCATGTTCTGTTTCCATCTTTCAGAGAGATCTATATCTCGATGGTTTGCTGCCACCTCTTTGATCAGCCTGGTCATCTGTCTGCCGGCTGCACTGATCCTTTACAAGAAATGTGAGTGTCAGAAGTTTGTACAGTTGTACCAGTAACAACTTGCATTTATATAGCGTAGGAAAACGCTCCAAGGCGCTTCAGAGAGGTAAGGAAAAGACTGAGGAAGGAGGCAGAGTGATCGTACAGGGATTTATTTTAATCAAATGGACAAACTCAAATTAAAAATCAAGTCAAAGCTCCCCATCGTGAGTCACGGCAGCGCTCCTTGGAGCTGCACTGAAGTATTAGCCTAAGTTATGTGCTCAAGTCCAGGAGTGGGGCTTAAACTCATGACCATCCAACTCAGAAGCGAGCTACAGCAGTGAAGCCATTGATCTGTCAGTGCGTGAGGTCTCAAACAGAATCTTTCCTTAGTTTTAGAATCCCACCTGCCAACTGAACCAGTCCAAGATCATTTTAATTGCACAGACACCTTTCTAGATTGTCACTTAAGTAGATAGACGGGTCTTAGAATGTTGTAACTATCAGTGAGAAGATGCTTCTTTTATTTATTCATTCATGGGATGTGGGCGTCATTGGCAAGGCCAGCATTTATTGCCCATCCCTAGTTGCCCTTGGGAAGGTGGTGAGCTGCTGCCTTGAACCGCTGCAGTCCGTGTGGTGAAGGTGCTCCCACAGTGCTGTTAAGGAGGGAGTTCCAGGATTTTGACCCAGCGACGATGAAGTAACGGCTGATATATTTCCAAGTCAGGATGGTGTGTGACTTGTAGGGGAACTTGGAGCTGGTGGTGTTCCCATGCGCCTGCTGCCCTTGTCCTTCTAGGTGGTAGAGGTCGCGGGTTTGGGAGGTGCTGCCGAAGAAGCTTCACTGATAACAGAGTCACGCCAGTCTCTGCACACAATTTCTTGTCCACTCGTAAACAGTATTGGTTCAGAGTTCTTATCCAAGGCCCTAAGCTGCTTGAGCCAAGAAGAATTTTCCTTTGTATTCTCATCACCTCCTTCCATGCCCGATCAACAGCCATTTATCTGGATACTAGACTAAATAGTGAATGGTCATTTTATTAGTCACACCAAGTGTGCAGTGAGTTGCCATTTTGAAATATTGGGATACTAAATAAAATCACAAGTGAATTAACACCTTTTCGGCCACTGCTATTGTACAACTGTGAATCAATCATGTGTGAATCAAACACTGGGGTGTCACTCTAACAGGAGCCCTGTCCTGACGATGAATGTTGCTTTGCCATACATCAGCTGCTTATAACTTTGCAGAGGAGGGGAGGAGTTGGGCTTGTAATCTTGCCTGAGGTTGCAGTGTTAAGAAAGAAAAACTTGCATTTCTACAGAAACCTTTCACAACCACCGGATGTCCCAAAGCGCTTTACAGCCAATGAAAAACTTCTTGAAGTGTAGTCACTGTTGTAACGTAGGAAACGTGGCAGCCAATTTTGCACACAGCAAGCTCCCACGAACAGCAACATGATAATGGCCAGATAATCTGTTTTAGTGCCGTTGATTATGGGATAAATATTGGCCCAGGACACCGGGGAGAACTCCCCTGCTCTTCTTCGAAATAGTGCCATGGGATCATTTACATCCACCTTAGAGAACAGACGGGGCCTCGGTTTAACATCTCATCGGAAAGACGGCACCTCCGACAGTGCAGCGCTCCCTCAGCACTGCACTGGAGTGTCAGCCTAGATTTTTGTGCTCAAGTCTCTGGAGTTGGGACTATGAACCCACAACACGGTGGCATAGTGGTTAGCACTGGTGCCTCACAGCGCCAGAGACCCGGGTTCGAATCTGACCTCGGGTGACTGTCTGTGTGGAGTTTGCACATTCTCCCCGTGTCTGCGTGGGTTTCCTCCGGTTTCCTCCCACAGTCCAAAAATGTGTGGGTTAGGTTGATTTGGCTATGATAAATTGACCCTTAGTGTTAGGGGGGATTAAATATGTGGGGTTATGGGGATAGGATGGGATATGTTAGGGGGAATTAAATACGTGGGGTTATGGGGGTAGGGTGGGATATGTGTACTGTGGGGATTAAAGCAGGGACAGGGTACTGGATTTGGATGATCAGCCATGATCGTATTGAATGGCGGAGCAGGCTCGACGGGCCGAATGGCCTACTCCTGCTCCTAGATTCTATGTTTCTACCTTCTGACTCAGAGGCAAGGGTGCGACCAACTGAGCCAAGGCTGACACAGACTTGTAAACATGGTGAGCACCAACAGATCTTGTTACATAGGATCCTATTTATTTACATCCTTGACACAGTGCACTGTGGGCACGGACATTGCATCTCATTAAACATTTATTGACCTACATTCTGTTTGTTTCGCTGTTTTCCTTATACCCGGTGCTTCAGTTAATACAGCTCCTGTGATGGTCTAGTTTGTGACCTTGCTGGCCAGTGTGATTACTGAACCTCACAATAACAGATGTCAGCCGTGGCTCAGTGGGTAGCACTCTCACCTCTTAGTCAGAAGGTTGTGGGTTCAGGTCCCACTCCAGAGACTTGAGCACGTAATCCAGACTGACACTCCAGTACCAGTACTGAGGGAGTGCTGCACTGTCGGAGATGCCGTCCTTCGAATGAGACGTGAAACTGAGGCCCCGTCTGCTCTCTCAGGTGGATGTAAAAGATCCTATTCAAAGAAGAGATTGGGAGTTCGTCCTGGTAAAGAGGCGGAGAGGTTTAGGGAGGGAATTCCAGAGCTTGGGGCCTAGGCAGCCGAAGGCACGGCTGCCAGTGGCGGAGCGATTAAAATCCAGTGGAACTCCCTGGAATGCTTGGTCTCCTTATCCAAGGAAGGATATACTTGCCTTGGAGGCGGTGCAACAAAGGTTCACTAGATTGATTCCTGGGATGAGAGGGCTGTCCTATGATGAGAGATTGTGTAGAATGGACCTATACTCTCTGGAATTTAGAAGAATGAGAGGTGATCTCATTGAAACATACAAGATTCTGAAGGGGATTGACAGGGTAGATGCTGAGAGGTTGTTTCCCCCTGGCTGGAGTGTCTAGAACTAGGGGGGCATAGTCTCAGGATAAGGGGTTGGCCATTTAAGACCGAGATGAGGAGAAATTTCTTCACTCAGAGGGTTGTGAATCTTTGGAATTCTCTGCCCCAGAGGGCTGTGAATGCTGAGTCTTTGAGTATATTCAAGGCTGAGATCGATAGATTTTTGGACTCTAGGGGAATCGAGGGATATGGAGATCGGGTGGGAAAGTGGAGTTGAGATTGATAATCAGCCATGATCTTATTGAATGGCGGAGCAGGCTCGAGGGGCCGTATGGCCTACTCCTGCTCCTAATTCTTATGTTCCATCATCCCAGGGAGTGATGGGACGGGGTTGCGTGGCTGCAATCTGGCGCACAGTGAGCTCCAGACTTCGGTCATTCCGTCAGCCATTGCCACAGGAATCCCGGCCCATCTCCTCAGGAACGGGGAGATTAACCAAAGGTTCTACTGAATCTATAGGTTGCACAGATCAGGGTGTTCAGACCGCAGCCCGTGGGCTACACGTGGCCCTCTGAGTCCTGTCAAGCCGTCCCTTGAAGCTCAAACAACTCAGGCCTATTTTGGACTTCAGATTTCTTATTCATTGCTTTGCCCTGTTTGAAATTTGTCGGCCTGGAGATTTGGAAAAGGCTGTCTTTAGCCTCATTGTTCGATTAAATCCTCAATCAGAACACCCAGATCTGTTAGTACCAGCAACTTGAGGTATCTGAAAATTAATGGGAACATGGATTTAAACTTTATAGGGGTGAAATTGGCCTTTGCGCTCATAAAAAAAGGACTTGCATTTCTCTAGCGCCTTTCACGACCACCAGACGTCCCAAAGCGTTTTACAGCCAATGAAGTACTTTTGAAGTGTAGTCACTGTTTTAATGTAGGAAACGCGGCAGCCAATTTGCGCACAGCAAGCTCCCACAAACAGCAATGCGATAATGACCAGATAATTTTTTTTAGAGATGTTGACGGAGGGATAAATATTGGTGAGGACTGGGTCATTGAATATATTTAAGGTGGAGATCGAGAGATTTTTGAAAGGTAAGGGAATCGAGGGTTATGGGGAGCGGGCAGGGAAGTGGAGTTGAGGCCAAGACCAGATCAGCCATGATCTTGTTGAATGGTGGAGCAGGCTCGAGGGACCAAATGGCCGACTCCTGCTCCTATTTCTTATGTTCTATCTCCTTTCTGGTGCCACATTGACTTCATGCACTGGGTCTCCTTTTTGCAACCCACAGATAGGAAGAAATCTCGGCTTTGTCGGAAACTGCAGGAAAAAAGTGAACAGCTGAAAATGCTAATGGCTCCAGGTAATAACACACACCGCAGTACTTGACTTCAGTGTTCTTCCCAAGTAACTTTCCCAACAACTCTAGTCCCCTTTAAACATAGGAACAGGAGTCGGCCATTCAGCCCCTCAGGCCTGCTCCGCCATTCAATGAGATCATGACTGATCTGCACCTCAACTCCATTTACCCACCTTGAATCCATATCCATTGATGCCCTTATCTAACAAAAATCTATCCATCTCAATCTGACCTCGGCCTCCTGCACTGCTCCAATGAAGCTCAATGTAAGCTCGAGGGACAGCACCTCATCTTTCGATTCGGCACTTTACAGCCTTCCGGACTCAACATTGAGTTCATCAATTTCAGATCATAACCTCTGCCCCCATTTTTTCAGATGGCAGCTGTTGCTGATAATTCTGATATTCCCATTTACACCTCCTCTAGACCCATCTTTTGTTTCTTTATTTGTCCCATTACCATCTCCTTTCACCCTGCACCATCATCCATTTTGTCTTTTAATCTCTCCTGCCTTCCACCCTATCTCAGACCTTCCCTTTCGTTCTTTCTTCCCCTCCCCCTCACTTTCCCTGTCTCTGTACTTGCTTAAAAACCTGTTACATCTTTAACTTTTTCCATTTCTGACGAAAGGTCATTGACATGAAACATTAAGTGTTTCTCTCTCCCACAGATGCTGCCTGACCTGCTGAGTATTTCCGACATTTTCTGGTTCTATACTAATGAGTTACTTACTGTTTATGGTCTTTGAGGAAAGCAATTTCAATGCCTGGACCATTAGCATATTAAGCACCTTTCACCTCAGTGATACTTCCCCCTAAACTTGTGTGAATACACTTTGCTTTTTAAAATAAAACAAAATTTAAACGTAACTCCTTTTGCCCCCAAATCTTTTCTGTGGAAAAATGGTCACAAATCGCAAGATGCGACATGATTAAAGGATTTGATGGGGTAGATAGAGAGAAACTATTTCCTCTGGTGGGGGGAGCCCAGAACAAGGGGGCAGAACCTTAAAATTAGAGCTCGGCTATTCAGGGGTGATGTCAGGAAGCACTTCTTCACACAAAGGTTAGTGGAAATCTGGAACTCTCTCCCCAAAAAGGCTGTAAAGTGCCGAATCGAAAGATGAGGTGCTGTCCCTCGAGCTTACATTGAGCTTCATTGGAGCAGTGTAGGAGGCCGAGGACAGAGAGGTCAGAGTGGGAGTGGAGCGGAGAATTAAACATGGCAGGCGACCTGAAGCTACAGGCTGAATGGTGGTGTCCAGCAAAGCAATCAACCAATCTGTGTTTGAACTCCCCAATGTAGAAGAGACCACATCATGAGCAGCGAATACAGTATATTAAATTGCAAGAAGTACAAATAAATTGCTGTTTCACCTGGAAGGAGTGTTTGGGGCCCTAGACAGTGGGAAGAGAGGAGGTAAAAGGGCAGGTGTTGCATCTCCAGCGTTTGCACGGGAAGGTGCCGTGTGAAGAGGAGGGGTTTTTGGGGGTGATGGAAGAGTGGTCCAGGGTGTTGTGGAGGGAACGGTCCCTTTACAATGCTGAAACGGGAGTGGAGAGAAAGATGTGTTTGGTGGTACCATTGCGCTGAAGGTGGCGGAAATAGCAGAGGATGATCCGTTGAATGTGGAGGGTGGTGGGGTGAAAGGTGAGGACAAGGGGAACCCTATCGTGGATCAGGGAGGGAGGGGAAGGGTGAGGGCAGAAGTGTGGGAACTGGGAGTCTCCGTCTCTATTGCATCTGTTCCGACAATGCCACATTCCACACCACTGCTTCCGACATGTCTTCCTTTTTCCTCAAACGAGGATTCCCCTGTACCGTGGTTGACATGGACCTCGACCGTGTCCGTCCCATTTCCCGCACTTCTGCTCTCGCCCCTTCCCCTCCCTCCCAGAACCACTTTAGATGTCTCCACTCTTGTATCTCTCATGGGTGAGTCTCAACTTCCCTCTGCCTTCGAGAATGTCCTCAATAACCTTCTTAGCCAGGTAAACATTCAGTAACACAAACAGAAAACCCTGTCTGTAAATGATTTCTAAGCTACGAGAATTATTCCCACAGGGTCTCTCTCCATTTCTCAATGCGATAAGAGCATTACATCTGACTTCATTCTAGTTTGCAATGATTAAATAAATTTACTAAACAAGCAATGAGCAAGTTTTTAAATTCATTCTGGGGATGTGGGCAAGGCCGACATTTATTGCCCATCCCTAGTTGTCCTCGAGAAGGTGGTGGTGGGCCTCCTTCTTGAACCACTGCATCATTTGTAGTGGTTTGGATACAACTGGGTGATTTGCTAGCCCTTCAGAGGGCAGTTAAGGGTCAACCACGTTGGTGTGGGACTGGAGTCACAAAGAGGCCCAGACCGGGTAAGGAGGGCAGGTTTCCTTTCCTAAAGCGACATTAGTGAACCAGATGGGTTTTTACAACAATCCGACAGCTTCATGGTCACTTTTTACTGAGACCAGATTTTTTATTTCCAGACGGTGGGATTTGATTTCCAGTTCCTCTGGATTATTAGTCCAGGCCTCTGGATTACTTGTACCACCTCTGCTGCTGAAACCCTCATCCATGCCTTTGCTACCTCTAGACTTGACTATTCCAACGCACTCCTGGCTGGCCTCCCACATTCTACCCTACGTAAACTTGAGGTCATCCAAAACTCGGCTGCCCATGTCCTAACTCGCACCAAGTCTCGTTCACCTATCACCCCTGTGCTCGCTGACCTACATTGGCTCCCGGTTAAGCAACGCCTCGATTTTAAAATTCTCATCCTTGTTTTCAAATCCCTCCATGGTCTCGCCCCTCCCTATCTCTGTAATCTCCTCCTGTCCCACAACCCTTCTGGCCTCTTGACCATCCCCAATTTTAATCGCTCCACCATTGGGGGCTGTGCCTTCAGCTGCCTAAGGTCTGGAATTCCCTTCCTAAACCTCTCCACCTCTCTTTCCTCCTTTAAGACGCTCCTTAAAACATACTACAGTTATACAGGGCCTTGGTGCGACCACACCTGGAGTACTGTGTGCAGTTTTGGTCTCCTTACCTAAGAAAGGATATACTTGCCATAGAGGGAAGGCAGCGAAGGTTCACCAGACAGATTCCTGGGATGGCAGGACTGTCGTATGAGGAGAGATTGGGTCGACTAGGCCTGTATTCACTAGAGTTTAGAAGAATGAGAGAGGATCTCATTGAAACATATAAAATTCTGACAAGGCTAGACAGACTGGTTGCAGGGAGGATGTTTCCCCTGGCTGGGGGTTCTAGAACGAGGGGTCACAGTCTCAGGATACGGGGTAGGACATTTAGGACTGAGAGGAGGAGAAATTTCTTCACTCAGAGGGTGATGAACCTGTGGAATTCTCTATCACAGAAGACGGTGGAGGCCAAGTCACTGAATATGTTAAAGAAGGAGATAGATAGATTTCTAGACACAAAAGGCATCAAGGGGTATGGGGAGAGAGCAGGAATATGGTATGTGAAGCGCCTTGGGACATTTCACTACCTTAAAGGCGCTGTATAAATGCAAGTTGTTGTTGTTGTACCAGTATCATAACCATTACTCTACCTGTGTAACAATATAAGTCGGTCTTTGTTGCTCTCACAGTCAAGTTGCTGCTGCTCTGCTCCTGGGATCACGGGTACTTCCAGGAGGTGGTCGAAGCCTTTGCCTGCTATCTCCAGCAGGACTGCATGTGCGAGGTAACCCTGGAGCTGTGGGAGAGGAGACAGATTGCCGAGAGGGGCACAACGATTTGGCTGTCGGAGAAACTGGCGGCAGCGGATAAAGTCACCGTCGTTTGGTCAAAGGGAGCCGAGGTAAAATGGAAAGCAAAGTCACTGGGCGAGGAGGACAAGCCTTACTTCGTCGAGTTTGAATTTGGCGACTTGTTCACCCCTGCGCTGGTCAGTGTGGCGGACAAGCTGGCGAAATGCGCGACGGATAAGTTCTCTGTCGTTCACTTTGAGCGGATCAGCGCTGGTGTCAAGATGCCCGAGATCTTCAGGAAGAAGCACACCTACAAACTGATGGAGGACTTGCAAAAATTCCAGCGGAGGCTCACTTGCGTTGCGGGAACTGACTCCGCTGGAAGCAAAGCTCGGGAGAAGCTGAGCGACAGAATCGAGGCATTTGCTGCATACCAGCGGCTCTCTCCTACCTGGTTTGAAGACTGGCATTACAGAGAAGGTGACAATCATGCACCACGCTCTTCATCTGCGCTTATGGAAGAAAAGTTATCCATATTGGACAGACCAATGACTCGGGAGAGCAACCCAGCAGGCATCAGCTCTCACCTTCACCCAAAAACTACCACGTCCGGTGATCACACTCAACAGTCAAAGCCCCACATGGGTAACGACTTGACTGTGAACCCACCGCTGCTAGTAAACGATGCCAGTTCGTCTAGTTTGGTTTGCGACGCGTCCTTGACGTTGTCTTCTGGGTATTACAGTCGGCGCACATCAGTCCGGTGATCAGCTGCCCAACTAATCGGGACTAATCGGAGAGCTCTTTCAGAGGGGCCGGCACAGGCAAGATGGGCCAAATGGCCTCCTTCTGTGCTGTATTCTATGATTCTAACTACACAATACCCTGAGCCACTGGGCAGACTCAGCTTGCCGCTTTTAACCATGCTTATGCTTTCGGCATCTTGGGGATAGGCCTCGTGACTGAAAATCTCACGCCTGGGACTGGCCCGGCGTTGATAGATCTCCTCCTCCAATCCTGTTCAGACTTTGGTTCATTGGAAAATGCGAAATCCATTGGAGCTGGATTTTGGAGCCCGCACAATAACTGTCGAACAGCACTTAATGTTTACAAACTGTGAACCTCTGACTACACAATGTGAATGCTGCCCACGCTGTCTCACAACCTGTCAGTATTAAGGACCTGGCTGAAGGTTTTCATTAATGTTGCTTCTCTAAGGAGCCTCCATTTTGTATGTTTCATCAATGTCACGATAAGGGTTCATCTGGTTATTATGTTTCATAAATAATTATAGAAAATTAAAAAGTTATCCAGCTCTAACCATTTCTGGCTATGTGGCATGAAGGCGGTTAAGGGGCTGGGAGTCTGAGGGCGAAGCTTCACTTTGCACTGCACGTTTCTCCAGGAAAGTGTTGCTGTAGTGAGCGGGGGTCCCATGTTGATGTAACACCTCACAGGATTTTGGTTTTGCGACACCGGACCATTGCTGTCATGAAACAGCCAGGAAAGTGATGGTGTCAGCCATGGCTCAGTGGGTATGGCTCTTGCCTCTGAGTCAGAAGGTTGTGGGTTCGAGCCCCACTCCAGAGAGATTGAGCACAAAAACCTAGGCTGACACTCCCAGTGCAGTGCTGAGGGAGTGCTGCACTGTCGGAGGTGCCATTTTTCGGATGAGGTGTTAAACCGAGGCCCCGTCTGCCCTCTCAGGTGGACGTTAAAAGATCTCACGGCACTATTTCGAAGAAGAGCAGGGGCGTTCTCCCCAGTGTCCTGGGCCAATATTTATCCCTCAACCAACATCACTAAAAAAGCAGATGATCTGGCCACTATCACATTGCTGTTTGTGGGAACTTGCTGTGCACAAATTGGCTGCCACGTTTCCTACATTACAACAGTGACTACACTTCAAAAAGTACTTCATTGGCTGTAAGGGGCTTGAGGTCGTGAAAGGCGCTGTGGAAATGTGAATCTTTCTTTACACACCTGAGGCTCTTTTGGTCCGCGTGGTTCAAAGGTCTTATTCAATAAATAAATCTGGAAGCAACCAAAATAATTCCACCATGTTTAATTTTGAAGTAAAACAAAAATAAGCTGGAGCCTTGAACACACTCACACTGTCACCACAGAGAAGAGTTGAGGGTCCATTTGCTTTCCAAGGCATCGAGCAGAACATGGCTGAAGGGCAGGGAGCAGCTCCCGTCAGAGCTCTCTACTTTTCATGTCATATTATGTCAACACATTTAACGATGGGCATAAAGTATCGACCTTCTGGTTCCTCGGGATTCCTTCCAGGTGGTTCACCCTCAGAGAGCTGGGAGCGTGCCAACTTCAATCGCTACTTCTTTTCTCTTCGAGGATGCTGATCATTTTTGCTTTCTCTGTAACGCACACCCAATGTCCTGGCCCACACGCTACAGCTCAGGGTCCAGGCAGCTGAAGGCACGGCCGCCAATGGTGGGGCGATTAAAATGGGGGATGCGCAAGAGGCCAGAATTGGAGGAGCGCAGAGAGCTCGGAGGGTTGTAAGGGTTGGAGGAGGTTACAGAGATAGGGAGATAGCACTCTCGCCTCAGTGTTAGGAGGTTGTGGGTTCTAGTCCTACTCCAGAGACTTGAGCACAATATCTAGGCTGACACTCCAGTGCAGTACTGAGGGAGTGCTGCACTGTCGGAGGTGCCGTCTTTCGGATGAGACTTGAAACCGAGGCCCCATCTGCCCTCTCAGGGTGGATGTAAAAGATCCCACGGCACTATTTTGACAAAGTTCTGGGGGAGTTCTCCCCGGTGTCTTGGGCCATTATTTATCCTTCAACCAACATCACTAAAAACAGATTATCTGGTCATTATTTCAATGGCCCAGAAATTGATCTCGCTCTGTTCCCGCGGGGGTAAGGCTTCCCCGCGATCTCTCACTCCGCGTGTGCTTTTTCAGATCCAGCTCGCACGAACTTGATGTTCCAGACATCAGCTGGGCAGTGCTTGCGTATCCCACCGGCGTAGTGAATTCGTGCGAGCTGTGGGATCACGTGACTCAGTTAGAGCCAATGGCAGCACACCATCTTCCATTCATAAGTTTCACATACGTGCTGTGAAATCTATGAATCTTACAACCCCCAAAATAACAGCTAAACCTCAATTAAATAAAAAAAAAAAACCATCACATTAATAAAATAAGTATAGTTAAATAAATTAACCATTTTAAATAAAAAATTAAATTTTTGAAAAAATTTAAAATCTTTTAAAAAGTTATAAAAATAAACTTACCTGTCTTTAAAGTCTCTAAAAAAGATATACCTGTTAAAAAAAATTCAAAAAAATACTTAATTCACTACTTACCTTGTTAAAACTGGGTCTTACTCCTCCTTTTTCCATTTCTAAAATCTTCCGTCCTTACCTGCGCGTCCAAAGCACGAAGTGCACAGCGTGCGCGCAGCCTGTAGCGCGCACGCGATGCACCGAGGAACCGCCCCCTTTTCAAAAGACCAAGTGCCGGTTTTCAGCGCATGCGCAGGGCATGCAGAAAACCGGCAATTGGAGAGAGAATACGTATAGCGGGATGAATTTTTGGCCCATTGTTTGTGGGAGCTTGCTGTGCGCAAATTGGCTGCCGCGTTTCCTACATTACACCAGTGACTACACTTCAAAATTACTTCGCTTTGGGACGTCCTGAATTCGTGAAATGCAAGCTCTGTCTTGTTTTGGAGTGCGTACACACTGAGCCAGTGCACCTGCAGTAATTAAGGGGATGGCCCCTGGTTGAGAACTCATTAATGCCAACGTTCTGATGCTTAAAAACATCAATTAATTTTGTTAAAAAAAAACACGGTATGTTCTTACAGCTCTGTTCTGTGCCTAGCCTCAGAGCGCCATCTTGTGGCAAGGAGAACATAATAAGCCAGAGAAACGTGAACACCAAGGCTGAGTGGGGGGAAATGGCCTGGTGCTGTTGTGGGATTTCTCTCTGCCACAAAGCAGACGGAGACGAGCGTGTACTGGTTCCAAGCGATCTTTATTCAAGCTCGTGCAGGGAGAGGCCCTCTCAGTCTGAGCTGAGACCGGAGTCTAATTTTTACATTCGAGCAGTTGGCTGATATACAATCTTACATCTTGTTTCCTTCACATCTTCGGGACTTGGCCAATTAATTGTCCAAGTCACGTCCACTTAATCACATCTCCACAAAACACATCTTGTTTATCTCATTTGCCCTGTTTCCACATCTGCCATTGTTCTATCCAATTTACGTACGCTTAACCTCATCTTCGCAAATCACATCTTGGCGGCCCATTGTTCAATGTATGGCCTCCTTGATTCTTTTACTCCCCCAATCATCATGTAATATGATAGCAAAATACTGCAGATGCTGGAAATCCGAAATAACAACAGAAAACGCTGGAAAAACTCAGCAGGCCAGGCAGCATCCGTAGAGAGAGAAAGAGAGTTGACGTTTCAGGTCGATGACCTTTCATCAGAACTGGGAAGAGCTGGAAATCAAATAGATTTAAGGCCAGGGTAAAGCTGGGAAAAGGGGAGGGGATAAAGGAACAAAGGAGGAGATGAAGAGACATAAGAGATATGCAAGGCTAGAGGTGTGTGTTAATGTGACAGATTAAGGCTGAATGAAGTGTGAAATCCACTGGCAGAATGAAGGACAGCTGCCAGCTTCTAGGAGGAAAAAAAAAAAGGTGGGGGGACAAATAAAAGGGTGGATAAAATAAATATAAATGTGATTGGAGCTGAGGTTATGATCTAAAATTGTTGAACTCGATATTGAGTCCAGAGGGCTGTAGCGTGCCTAAACGAAAGATGAGGTGCTGTTCCTCGAGCTTACGCTGAGCTTCCGTGGAACAGTGTAATAGGCCGAGGACGGTGAGGTCAGAGTGGGAGTGAAGGGGGTGAATTAAAGTGACAGGCCACCGGGAGCTCGGGGTCCCCCTTACGGACTGAACGGAGGTGTTCCGCAAAGCGGTCACCCAATCTGCGTTTGGTCTCCCCAATGTAGAGGAGTCCACATCGTGAGCAGCGAATACAGTATACTAAATTGCAGGAAGTACAAGTAAATCGCTGTTTCACCTGGAAGGGGTGTTTGGGGCCCTGGACAGTGGGAAGAGGGGAGGTATAAGGGCATGTGTTGCATCTCCTGCGCGTGCACGGGAAGGTGCCGGGCGAAGGGGAAGGGGTGCTGGGGGTGGTAGAGGAGTGGACTGGGTGTCGCGGAGGAGCGGTCCCTGCGGAATGCTGAAAGGGGAGGTGAGGGAAGATGTGTTTGGTGGTGGGATCACGCTGGAGGTGGCGGAAATGGCGGAGGATGATCCGTTGAATGTGGAGGCTGGTGGGGTGAAAGGTGAGGACAAGGGGAACCCTATCGTGGTTCCGGGAGGGAGGGGCAGGGGTGAGGGCAGATGTGCGGGAGATAGAACGGACACGGTCGAGGGCCGTGTCGACCACGGTAGAGGGGAATCCTCGGTTGAGGAAAAAGGAAGACATGTCGGAAGCACTGGTATGGAAGGTGGCATCATCAGAGCAGATGCGGCGGAGACGGAGAAACTGGGAGAATGGAATAGAGTCCTTACAGGAGGCGGGGTGGGAGGAAGTGTAGTCCAGGTAGCTGTGGGAGTCGGTGGGCTTGTAGTGAATGTTAGTCAATAACCTATCCCCAGAGATGGAGATGGAGAAGTCGAGGAAGGGAAGGGAAGAGTCGGAGATGGACCATGTGAAGGTGAGGGAAGCATCATGTAATATGCTTTTTCCAACTGTCTTTGTTCTGCCAGACTTCTCCCTTATTACATCAGCCAGCTAGTCAGTTAAGCTGCTAATCTAGCTTTTAACACCTTTAGTGCATTTAAAGAAACGTATTGACCAGCACAATCCCCAGTTCATGCTGTATTGGCCAATCGCGACTGGGACAATGGGCCCCCACCCAGAAGAGAATCAGACAGGCTATAAAATGTGCATGTGCGGACATCACGTTGGGTTAGGTCAGGACCGGACCGAACAGCTGAGATAGCCTAAGCTGCAAGCCCTGCCTGTCTGATCTCGCACATTAAGTGAGAAAGAACAGAACAATCCCGGAGGGAAGGGGCGAGGTGTCTTCCTGTACCTCTGTTCTGCACGGGTAGATCTGGTGTCGCTCCTTTCTGTGCCAATCTGCTCCGACTCTGTGTTTTATATAGCTTCGGAGTCCAGTGTTCACATCCTGCAGGGGAGCCGCTTGAAACAGACTGTCGCTCCTCCCGCCCCCCGCTCTCTCAAAGCGGAATAACCCCATTAAGTGGGACTTTCCCCCACAAACGATTTTGGAAAATGTTTAAGCCAACGTTCTGACGCTTAAAAACATCGATTAATTGTTAAAAAAAACACGGTATTTTCCAGATGTTTTGTAACTTAGTGTAATTCTGTATGCTTATTGATATTTAAAATTTACAGGTTCAGTTATTTTTGCCCTTCTGTCCAGAGTCTCTCTCTCTTCTTTCTTTAGCAGTTTGGGGCTGGGGGATTCTGGCTGTTTGTTGCAATTTCTATGAGATTAAAACTTTTTAAAATGTTCACGTTTCCTGCCAAGTATCAATTTTCAGAGAAACGTGAAGCTAATGTGCGTACAACACTCCAAATGGTCTAAGCTGAACAGACAATGACAGTAAACTAAGGAATTGCAAAGCCCTCATTTCATAAACTTCCCAACAATTTGATTGAATCAAACTATTCCCTATCCACTCCATGGGATTCCAATGCACTAAACCTCTTTCGGTTGAATCTCTGGATGTGTTCCTACAGCAACTGTGAAACTGGGGCAAAGTAATGGTGTAAATGGGGCATGCCTCCAGAGCCAGGTCTGACCAGACAGTGGGGCCAAGCGGAGTGACTCTCGCCACCTCGCCCCAGAGTTCAGCCAATGCTTAACTCCAGATTTGTACTGCATGAGTTTAGTAACTGCTATCAACTTAACGTATTCAGCCGCTGCCATTTCTAAACCCTGTTCTTGCCTTTACGGTCTCCCACATAATGTTGAGGCAGAAGTCAATAGCTAGGAAGAATGCGGGGCTCTGGGCTAGAACGGGAGGGAGGGACTCGCTAGCTGATTGGTTCCATTCCTCTCCCTCAGCAGTATCTGGCCCTGCTCATCACTTTCTACTTAACACCAGGCCGATTAAAGCAGAAATTCCACGCGTAAAAATCGGCATTTTACTATTCTGTGGCACATTGAATGACAGTAACTCCTTACTCTACTGCCATGAAAACAAGGGAGCTCGAGTGACTCCATCATATAGGTCAGGGGATTAACAGATAGTGCATGGTCCATGTGATCTCCTTGCCTGATTGGATAATTCCTCTCCAGACCCCTCAGGCGATCAGAGTATATTTTCCCCTTATTGGCCCTAGGATTTTCTGTTTTCAGCCTCTTCCAGGAGGTTATAGGGCTGCAGGGGGTGGGGGTAGAAAGTGTCTGGTCATAAGGCTTCAGTCAGCAGGAGGGTGGGGCAGGCTTGATTGAGCAGCTGGTCTTTTCATGCCCTTCAATTTTCATTTGTTAGTGGCAGACAGTCAGAGTTTCAAGGATGATAGGACTGGGTGGGGTGATTAAGGTTACTCCTTTGATTAAGACTCATTGCATCATCTATTTTAATTGGTCCAAACATGGACAAAGGAGCTGAATTCCAGAGGTGAAGTGAGAGTGACTGCCCTTGACATCAAGGCAGCATTTGACCAAGTGTGGCATGAAGGAGCCCTAGTAAAACTGAAGTCAATGGGAATCAGGGGAAAAAATTCTCCACTGGCTGGAGTCATACCAAACACAAAGGAAGATGGTTGTGGTGATTGAAGGTCAATCATCACAGCCCCAGGACATTGCTGCAGGAGTTCCTCAGGGCAGTATCCTAGGCCCAACCATCTTCAGCTGCTTCATCAATGACCTTCCCTCCAACATAAGGTCAGAAATGGGGATGTTCGCTGATGACTGCACAGTGCTCAGCGCCATTCACAACTCCTCAGATAATGAAGCAGTCCATGCCCGCATGCAACAAGATCTGGACGACGTTCAGGCTCGGGCTGATAAGTGGCAGGTAACATTCGCCTCACAGAAGTGCCAGGCAATGACTATCTCCTACAAGCGAGAGTCTAACCACCTCCTCTTGACATTCAGTGGCATTACCATCGCCGAATCCCCCACCATCAACATCCTGGGGGTCACCATTGACCAGAAACTTAACTGGACCAGCCACATAAATACTGTGGCAACAAGAGCAGGTCAGAGGCTAGGTATTCTACGGCGAGTGTTTCACCTCCCGACTCCCCAAAGCCTTTCTACCATCTACAAGGCACAAGGAGTGTGATGGAATATTCTCCACTTGCCTGGATGAGTGCAGCTCCAACAACACCCAAGAAGCTCAACACCATCCAGGACAAAGCAGCTTGCTTGATAGGCACCCCCTCCACCACCGGCGTACCGTGGCTGCAGTGTGCACCATCTACAAGATGCACTGCAGCAACTCGCCAAGGCTTCTTCGGCAGCGCCTTCCAAACCCGCAACCTCTTCCACCTAGAAGGACAAGGGCAGCAGGCGCATGGGAACACTACCACCTCCAAGTTACACACCATCCTGACTTGGAAATATATCACCGTTCCTTCATTGTCGCTGGTTCAAAATCTCTCCACCGAACAGCACTGTAGGAGTACCTTCACCACACAGACTGCAACGGTTCAAGAAGGTGGCTCACCACCATCTTCTCAAGGGCAATTAGGGATGGGCAATAAAGCTGGCCTTGCTAGCGATGCCCCAGGCCCGTGAATGAATAAAAAAAATTGTATTCAAAGTCCAAAGTTGGCGTCGCCTAACCACCACTTACTTGGTCATGTCCTGTTCCATCAGCCTGTGTCCCTCGCCTAAAATTTCCAACAATTAGGTCTACTGTATAATGTTGATGTAAACCATTCCACTAGCCCCCACAGTGTGAACATTCATTTATTTTGCCTGTTAGAAGTCACAAACCACATCACTTGGAGAGACAGTCTGTTGGAAACCTGTCAAAATACAGCAGGTCCACTTGTGTACATGTCAAGCCCATCAGCCAAAGGTTCTGGTAGTAACAAGGATCAGCCTCCTTCTTGACTGATTATTGGAGCTCCAGTCAGTCAGAAGTTGTGCTTCAAAAGGTTTTCAGTCAATAGGAAGAATGCTCACAGTTGAACAATCAATTGTAGAGAATCCTGGGCTCTCCTAACAGCTCAGCTGGTTAGGGCGGTGAATCCAAGCCCCACACACCAGCAAGGTCCCTGATCCCGAGTCAGTACAAGCCAATTTCAGGTGGGACATTGGTCGTGGTACTACAACTGGCTGAGGCCCCTGAAGAAATCAGCTGTGGTTTCTGCTCCTGATCGCATCCAGTGACTTCTGATGGAACCATGGAGGTGACAAAGATCTAACGGAGGCATCACAGCCAAGCCCACAGTGGAGAAGCCTCCCAACAATCCCCATGTAATGAGTGAACAGGTGGGCCAAGGTAGCAGAGGGTGAAATGGTACCTGTGGAACTGTATCCCAGCAAGGATTGTCCAACTTTGAACATTACTTTCCCTTCCATTAGCGGAGAACCTTCTAAAACACAACAGACCAATGGTTCCAGTTAGAAGAGCTGACTACAACAGCACTTTGGACTATTCATGGGGACTCTCGGGAAATCTCCCAATTTTCTATATGGCCAGTCTGCCTGTGAATGCAATGTTCCACAAATAACGTGCATCAGGATGGAAAAAATTCAAAGGTAAGAGATAGGAGAAACGTGCATTACTATTGCATAAAAGTACCTACATATTTCAATTTGCCAAACAATAACACAGCTGGCATGGGGAAATGTCCAGCTGTGGCCTCCAATCTCAAAGAAACAAAGAACAAAACTAAACCATGTCATTAGGCAAAGGGGCTTTTGTTCAAACGAACAGAAGGCAAGTATAGAAATGTCAGGAATTTCTTCAAAGATTGATTTTATGTTTCATGGGTTTCTGGTAGACGAGTGAAGCCCAAAACCCTGGAATCACTTGAAACGTTTGCTTGGTGCAGAGGCTACTGTAGGTTCTTTCCAGATGGATCCTCATCGCTATTGCATTGAAAGTTAGACAATGCTTTGTTCCTCCTTTCCTTTTAACTTTTTTTTAAAAAAACTTAAAGAAGAATGGACTTGAATACGATTCTGGTTAATGTCACACTGGAGTTTCTGGCCGATGTCACCGTATTGTTTAGAGCAGGTCAGAGGCTGGATATTCTGCGGCGAGTGTCTCACCTCCTGACTCCCCAAAGCCTTTCCACCATCTACAAGTCAGGAGTGTGATGGAATACTCTCCACTTGCCTGGATGAGTGCAGCTCCAACAACACTCAAGAAGCTCGACACCATCCAGGACAAAGCAGCCCGCTTGATTAGCACCCCATCCACCACCTTAAACATTCACTCCCTCCAGCACCGGCATACCGTGGCTGCAGTGTGTACCATCTACAAGATGCACTGCAGCAACTCGCCAAGGCTTCTTCGACAGCACCACCCAAACCCACGACCTCTACCACCTAGAAGGACAAGGGCAGCAGGCGCATGGGAACACCATTACCTGCAAGTTCCCTCCAAGTCACACACCATCCTGACTAGGAAATATATCGCCGATCCTTCATCGTCGCTGGGTCAAAATCCTAGAACTCCCTCCCGAACAGCACTGTGGGAGTACCTTCACTACACGGACTGTAGCAGTTCAAGGCGGCGGCTCACCACCACCTTCTCAAGGGGCAATTAGGGATGGGCAATAAATGATGGCCTTGCCAGCGCCGCCCACATTCCATGAACGAATAAAAAAAAATTAAAGCAAAGATGGACAAACAGGAGGGTCACAGATTGAAGATAATTAGTAAAAGAACCAGGGGTGCAAATGCAAATTAAAAAAATATAAACACAGCGAGTTATGATGATTTCGAATGTACTGCCGGAAAGGGCAGTGGAAGCAGATTCAATAGTATCTTTCAAAAGGGAATTGGATAAATACTTAAAAATGAAAAATTTGCAGGGCTATGGGAAAGAGAGCAGATGGGGGAGTGGGACTAATTGGATAGCTCTACCAAAGAGCCGGCACAGGCACGATGGGCCGAATGGAAGTGGAAAGACTGGATGTCTTCTTCAGGCACATCCATCTTGTGAATACAGCTTTCCCTCTCACCTCCCCTCTCCTGGGCCTCTTTAATGTGAAATAGTCCTGTGGTGGCTGGGGGGGGGGGGGGTGGAGAGAGAGAGAGAGAATTACATTTCAGCTAAATTGTTCAAACATGTCTGATGGGAGGAACGAGTGCAGGACAGTAGCGAGCAATATATTAAAAGCACAAGGAATCGGTTAATGTTCATCTTTATTATATAGCACCTTGTATTTTGTGCATTTTTTTCAGTTTTTATATAAAACAAAAAGGATTTGAGAGCAGAGGCATTTTAACAATGGAATAACTTTTCGTTTTAAAACAAGTACTTGATCTTGAAACTTTACTCAATGGCTTAATTGGAGAAAGATTACAAGGAATACACAATGGTAAAATATTAATAATGCACCCAACTAGTTACTGTTTTTCATTGCACTGGAGTCCAAGCATATTTAGCATTTAAAAAAATCTCCATTACACTTCCAAGTCTAGTCACCATTTACATTAAAACAAAAAACAGAATTGTGTCAGAATGTACCAACAGGAAAACAAACAATTGTTCTATACAGGATTGTGCTAATGAATTGTGCAGATAGCCAACAAGCTTTTCCCACAGGAGTCTCCCTCATAACTGGATATTTAAACTCCTGTCCCGGTCCTCTTCCCAATTAGAGGGGGAGGGGGAGGGGGAGTCACACATGGACACACACAGACACAGACACAAAATGCCCATCTTGGTTGTCAAGAATCCTTTCCCCAGTAACAGGGTTTAACTGAGGCAGGAAGTTTCATCAAGTGCTTTAGCGGGTGGTTTGAGAACAGATACCGTCCGAGAACAGATAGCAGAATTGCATTGGGCAATTTAGGGCAAGATGACAGATTTGAAAGGGAGAATGGGGAGAGTTTTAAAAAAAGAATGTGGGACTCATTTACTAAAAATTGTCTTCCTCTTTTCCCCTCCCCCCCTCCCCTAAGAGCTACGTCAACATGCAAGTGTAAGCAGAAGAAAGTTCTCCTGTTCCTCCACTTCAACTCCAGGTTGAGGTCCATCATAAGCCATTCCTTGCTATGGTTACCAAATCCTGTTGCAGTGCAAGTGGCCAGAGTAGGAGCAATGGTTAGAAGGAGCTCCTTTAAGGATTGCTTAGGCAACTATGACACTATGAGTACATCGGCCTCCCTCTCTAAATTCTGCAGCAGTGTATCTTGTACACAACTGAGCTTAAAGCCTGGGAAATGTTCAACAGCTAGCTCACTGACCAAAACTCCAGTTAAGCCCTCAACAGCACTTGCCAGGATGATCCAAAAAAAGCTTATTTTTGTCAAACAAATGTAAACACAAATCCACAATTGGTCTGAAAAAATAATCAAACCGGCTGTAAATTTTCAGAGAAATTAAAAGTCACAAGGAATGGAATAAACCAGAAGCTTTGAGGGACCTTCCAAATTACCTATAATTTTGTAATGGTACTTTTTAAAAAAAATAAAAAGCGCAGTAATTTAGCTAATTGTCCAATGCACTTTTCCTAATAAAGGTTTCAAACTGGTTTCAACAAAGCAATGATAGGATTAATGAACCTTGATGGATATTCCTCACGCACTAGTCACACATACACACATTTCACAAAAGGATGCAGTTATACTCCTGCTCAGTATATTATACAAACAAACACACTTTAACATGACAGAGTGTCTAAATTATTCATAAACCATATTCAATTTATAGCTTGGGTCTGGTTGGGCCACATGAATTAGGAGATCATGCAGACAAGTGCACATACCCGGGGCTTGACACGCATGGGGCAAGGAAGGAGCGAGAGAATGCTGGCTGGTTACGTTTCAGCAGGATACCCATCAGTGATGTGTGGACATCTTGGGAACTTTGCTAGACGGAGAAGTGAAGGAGGAAAGATAAGGATTTGGCACGACCGAAGCGGACTGAGTGTGAAAGTGTGCACGGCCACGTGTAAACATGTCGAGCCACGAGTTAGCATCTCGGGAGTTTTTAAATACTAGACTTTTGTGGGGGCTTTTTTTTTGTGGCTATGGAGAGAAAAGCAGTGCCTTAAAAAATACCACATCGCCAAACTGGTTCAGGTAACAGTGCAAACAGGTAGAGATAGCTCACCAAGAAAAGTTTTACACACACAGGCGGAATCTTCAGCCTGTGATTTGAGCAGAGAAAAAAATACTCCTTTCGCCCAGGGGGAATTTTACAAAAAACAAACTACGAGGGTGCAATGGGTCTTGTTTCCTCTGCATGAACGCAAAAGGGGTCAAGCTTGTGTACGGGGTGTCTTTTTTTATAAACTGCAGCAGCCGAGGCAAGCTGGCTCTGCCTTCCAGAGTGTCCAATTTAAAACTGGATGGAGTTGAGCTCACCTCCTCCCCAGTTCAGTGCTGTACATCAGGCTTCAGGCCTTATGTCAAGAGCTTTTTTTTTGGATCACAGTCGCACCAAGTGCGGCAGATAGTCCAAGTGCTTTCTTTAATAAAAAATATAAGCCTCTTTCAAGGGTTGAAATGCTATGAGGGACATCAGCCTGTAACTGTACCTAACAACACAATTTACACAAAGTTCTGATTTGTTTTCACAAAAAAGAAATACTGACCGTCAGCCACAATAGCTTTTCTTAAATGGCTGAACACAGCATCAAAACATCTTGCCACTGGCCAGCTTGTGGGACTCAGGAGAGATTTACGATGTGTTAAATTAAAACTCTAGCACTCACATCACTGCTTTGGAATAATTCCAAGATTTAAAGTGGTTTGAATTAGTGTTGCTACAATCGGTTGATTTTATCTTCAACACTTGGCTTTTTTTGCCTTGATCCCGGTTCATTCCACTGTGCATAAAGCAGTCTCTGCCTGATTTTATTTGATTGTATGAAATCTCTTCATTCCCTCCCTCACTTTCTATACAGGCCAGGCAGCTCCTGCGGTTGGGATGATCGCACGACCTGCTCTTAACACCTCACAGGGCTGGCTGTACAGCCGTACTCATTGCAATAACTTAGCAAACAATTACCCTCCCTCCAATTTTCTCCGTCTCGCATACGCAACAACTCAATTAAGGAGAGGGGGCACAAAAATCAAACACCTGGATCCTTCCGCTCTGCACCGTAAAGTCCCAACACACTTACGCTACCGGAGCTTCACTCACAAAGCCAAGTGTTTAAAGCAATGAGGGGCCATCTTGAGAAACCTGATGAGGCGCCGTGTTCAGAAACCCAACTTAAATCCAGCAATTACGACCAGGGACGACCCAATGAGAACTTTAAAAAAAAAACGACAAATTGCACACACTTCAAGCAACTAAGCTTCCATCTGGAACTTGAGCAGAGTGGGCAGTGCATCAGAGATGGATTTATTTCTTTTCAAAAAAAGTGTACGCTCTACCTAGATTTCTTCACAGCAGGTGGATCTGAAAACTTAGCAAATGATTCTCTTTGTGATTGAGTGAAGCTCCCCTTGAAAAGACTACGTACAAGCTAACTGGCTAAAGGTTCACTGCTCCCTGGCCATAACCATTTACTTCTACGATGCAGGCTGCAAACTACTCCCTTTGGAAATAAAACCCGGGCCTCAGAAGAGGGCTCTCGATATCTGAACTCAAGAACACTTCAACAGATTGAGATTTCTTACGGCTGCCTGTGAAAGCAGCGCTGCCTCTTTTAGTGTTTTTCTCACATCAATAATTGTTTGCTGTGAATCATGTTCAAGTCAGTAGTGATTTCTCCCATTTCTTTGGCTTTTACAAAAGGAGGTTTTATTTTCTAGGTTTAACAGGACCATGAATGTTTTCCAAGTGCTATTGTTTTTCCCGCCCAACTTTCCAATTTTGATGAACATTGTGTGCTCAGGGGGACGTCAATGGCGCAAATGGAACTTCTCCTTGTCGGACACCCAGCGCCAGCAATACACAACTTCCAAATCATGTACAGCAGGGGCCAGATGGAGAACAAAGCTTTTCCTTTTCCTTCTCTGCCGTAACAGTGTGCTTCAATCAAATCTCTACTTCACTCATTCGAATTTTCCGATTCGCCCACCGCCCGTGGTTACCCTGTGGCCTCTCCAAACAAATTCATGGACAGTTTTGTGCTGTGGATTTATAATGGAATAGAGGCTGGTGTAATCTCAGTTAATGTAGGATCCTTTGGCAGGCGGAGAGAAATTATTCCCATTTCACTGATCTGAGCTGGATTTACCCAGAGGTGAATTGATATTGCACCAACCCCCTCTGCTCCCAAAGTGTGTCTGTGCAAACTTTCGAAAGCTTCCTTCTGTCTTTCACCTGATGGGATGTAGGTCTGAACTCGCTCTACTAGTTCAAGCTCCATTTTTAATATTCTCACATACACACAAGTGTGGGAAAGCAAAAATCTGAGCTATTTTGGCAAGACAAGTTGTAACTCTGCAAAAAGCTTAAGTATCCAGCTAATCTAGACTGATTGGCACAGTCGATTAACAACAATATCTTCCCTCTGGACATGAGCCAGAATCCCACCCAGAAAGTTAGGTCCAATGTTATTGTTAGTCTCTGGGAAAACAAAGTGAACAAAGTCTCAATCCAGTTGTTGGTGGGCTTAAGACAGCCCAAACAAAACCAACATTAAATTGTGTGGACAGGCTGACCCCCACCTCCGACCCCAGTTAGGACCTTCTGCTAATTTTCCAGTGTTTGGAGGAGTTAAGTGTTTTCTGCAGATAATTACTAAAAGGGAAGACTTAAGGGTTTTTTCATGCGCAGGTACTCAGCTGTATTGCAGCTCCTTTCTTCTTTAAACTTAATTTTGAAACCATGCCCAGCCCCCGAGCGCCTTCATCCATCTATTCAATTTGCTTCACCGACAAGTACAATAGATTCACGAGGATGACATGGGGAACGGGGCAGCACCTGCCCTCCTTTGCAGTGTAGTGTTTCGGGGTTTGGTGGCTTCTTCAGGAGAAAAGTCACAGCCCGAGGCTTCTTCTCTCTCCCCTCTGTATCCACCAAAATTCGGCGGAGACTTGGAAGTGGGGCGGAAAAAAGAGAGCTGGTTTGCAAGTGATCTCTGAACAGATCAGTAAATGCTACCACGACACAAGGGGATCCATCACTCCACCCACCATGACAGTGACGCAAACGGGGCATGAAGGTTTCAAACTTAAAAACATGTAAAATCCAGGGCAAGTACCCATCAGTGATGCTACCTGCCCTCTGATCTCACCTCCCCTCTAAAATAATTTGTATTTCTACTGCATGATTTAGAAGACTTTCTGATCAGTAACAATGTAATATTTTTCTTCCAAAACCAATACTGGTTAAAAAACATCGAAGTACAACAAGAGACTCACTGATAACGAGAGATACCTCCCACGTGTATCCAAGGTGGTGCAGTCCTTTTAACACGCTCAGGCTCTCAAACATAAGTGCAGCCACTCAGAATGCCCCTCATCTTGGAGAAACATGACAGTCACACGAGCAGCAAAATTAGTATCAACAGGATCATCCATCCCACAATCACTCGCTGCGACAGACTTGGGGGGAAAGAGGGTTCTCTCTCCATTTCAGTCCCAAGAGGTCTACGGCCAGTTCGCTCCTGTATTAAAACGTTTTGTTAAACTGCTTCTGCGCTAGACCTGTCGCTCCTCGCTCAGACTGACCTGTATCGCTGCTGCCCTCACTCATCCACCAACCCTACTGCCCCTCCAAGAACTGTATCCTTCTCTCAACCGTACTAACTACTATCCCAGACACAATCAAAGAGCAGATATCAAAACAAGTCGACAATTCAAGACCTGCATTTTGCACCAACAAATGATCAGAACTGAACTGATCAGAATACTGAGTAAGTTGCTACAAGAGCCCATTCTAAAGCAACTAACCAGAGTTTTTTGGTAATAAAATTAGTGTTTACATCACCGTCAAGCGGATTGTAGAAGGATGGAGTGTTAAATCCAACAATCGGTCCTCAGTTCAGAACGCTAGAGTGAAGCAAAACCTGAACTCTGCCATTTCGGCTAGATGTGCTGGTGCCAAAGTGCTATATTGAGGGGTTTCTCATTCTAAGGATGAATAGAAGCCTGTTCGCCACAGGCTATGGTCACTGACAGGCCTTATTCACTGGCTCTTCTGCCCCAGAAACTGCCTTTTTTTTTATATAAAGAGATTACCAACAGAGGTATCCATACAATACATCTTCCCTGTGTTACCATAACATACTCAATTGAAAGTGTTCCAATATCTTAGTTAACTATGGAAAAAAAGCAGTGAAAAACCAAATTTCGGAAAGATTATGGACTTCCACGGGGCATAACTCAACCAGTCGGAACGGAAACCCTTTACCTCGAATGGGGACAACTCTCACGGAACAAGTTAAGTAAACAATGAGGTTACACAGAACAGTTTAAAAATAACACACACACATTTATAAAACACCAGATTAGAACACAAACTAATCTCCTTGGGGGGGAAAATAGGCTTGGCGGTAGCGCAGAAAGGAAGACAGCGAATCAGCAGCCCGATTTGCACTTTTCTTGGAGCTAAACTAGGACGGAGTGTTAAACGAGGCTGCCGATTCACTATCTCCCGTATTCACCCTGCACCACCACCCCAGTTTCCAGTCAACGCACTTATCGAATGGAGTTGACCCCCAGTTTGCTTACAGCCAACCGATGTGCCCATACATCCTGGCAGAGTCTGACATTCCGCAACAGCCACAGTTTGACAAGTGGGCAGGCAGGCAGGTCGGTCACAAAAGTAAGTCAAACTGGGTGATCTTCAGCTTGGTTCTTCGAACGACTAAAATGGAGGCATGAGCAATGGGAGGAAATGTAGTGTTTAACGTCGGGCAGCTCCAAGGGTCATCAAATCAGGGGGATTCCACGCCTTCATTTCTTGGATGCTTTTTATGGGTATATAGGAAGATCAGGACTGTAGTGACCTTGCTCTCCTTTCAACTCCCCCCGCCCCCCGCCACTCTCAGGAGTTACACACTTGCTTTTGGATCAGCAGAAGCTGAAGATGCCATCGGGTGGGCAAACGCATGGCCAGCGGTGGAATTCGGTCATTGGCACTTTCCTAAAAGCTAGTTGGATTTTCTTTCACATTTCACTTAAGACCTTTTCAAGCATTAACACTTTTTTTTGCAGCCAGCACACTTTCTAGTTTTTATTCAGTTGAACTATGATTATGTGCAGTAGTGATATTGTTCTTTGACAAGGATCTTCATACAACAGGAGAGACCCCATGCAAGCCGTTTGGGGGGTGGGGGGGGGGGATTCTTGTGTAAAAGGCCCGCCAGGGACAAGGAACTATGGACCGACACACTCAAAAGGAGGAGGGGAAGTACAGGAGCAATCATCTCCATTCCTGTCTTCAATCCAGTACATAGCAGTACAGACGCAACGAATAGTGCGACTCTGCATTAACTTCCCAACAGTTGAGAGTTCCAAGCCAAAAAATAAAGTGTAAAATTAGTGCAAAGTGACACTATTTGTGGAAAAGAGAGAGAGAGAGAGAGAGACAGACAAGTGCCAGCAGTGCAAAAAACAACTACTACTGTATCTGGTACTAAAAGCTGTCGACAGGAAATAAATGGTGAACAGTGCCAATGCGCTAATCTTCAGCCAAAACGTTTTATCCTCTTCCCTCAGCCTCGAACAGGCAAACACTTAGCCCCAGCGCCAATCCATGCTCAGGAGGCAGTAGTTCACATGGATCAGGGAGGATGGAGAGAGGGAAGGAAAATAGGTGGATGGGAGGGAAGGAGCGATGAAATAAGCAGCTGCATTCCTATCCGTCCCTTCTCTTAATGGCATTTTGTGACAAATTGGAGAACCCCAAAAGCAAGATTTGCTCAAAAATACTGTCGAGATAGGAAAACCCAGTGAGTTCCTTGCACCAGTCCCAACAGCCGTCCTATTGCAACCCCCACAAGTCCAAAAAAATGAATAAAAATATCAAGTTTTGCTTTCTTGCTGCATTGCAGAAGGTAAACAGTGATGCTGAACTAGTGTTAATACTGATGCTGAGTCAACTGAAACAACCCTGCCTCAATAAACTGGGTTCTTTCTTTGCCTTCCCCACCCCCACCCCACTTTGTGGAGAGTTCCTGCCAATCGCTCTGCCTGCCGCTCGCTCTTCACGTTGAGTCATGTGGCCCGGAGTTGCTTTTGCAGAGCCTGTCCATGATGCTTTGCAGGATGGGTTGAACTATCCCGAGCAGGGGCCTCAGCGAAGGGTCGCCGCTCCAACACGCCTCCATCAGCTGCCAGCATTCCTCGTCAAACGTAGGCAGTCGCTCCGGCCGTGCACCTAGGACCAGAGAATCAGAGAATCAGGCTGCACAGAAGGTGGCCATTCAGCACAGCATACCTGTGCCAGCTCTTCGAAAGTGCTGTCCAATTAGTCCCACTGCCCCTCGATCTTTCCCCATAGCCCCGCAAATTTCTCCTTTTCAAGTATTTATCCAATTCCCTTTTGAAACTTACTATTGAATCTGCTTCCACCCCCCTTTTCAGGCAGTGCATTCCAGATCGTAACTCGCTGTGTAAAAACTCATCTCCCCCCGTGGATTTTTTTGCCAATTATCTTAAATCTGTCCCCTCTGGTCACCGACCCTCCCGTCAGTGGAAACAGTTTTAGCCGAGTAAGGGAAGATAAAACCAGGGGAGTAGAGAGGGTAGAATACATCAAAATTAGCAAGGGGATACAGACAGATATCGAGCTGGGGGAATAAAAGTGGTACGCTTCCCGTGGTGCTGCCCCTCGAGTCATGATGGTGGTTTGGGGTCATTCATGCCAGAAGCGGGGATCGCCGTGAAATTTAGCTCATCGGCATGCTCCTCACCCTACCAACACACCAAACACTTTCCCCGCGTACAAGTGACACAGACACAAGACCTTTGAGAGGTAGAGATAGGAGGCTGGCCTCTGTCGTCACTGCGGATATCAAGCCAGAGTTACTGGTAGAACGAACGCTTCCAACCCGCATCAGGAGATGCTCAGGAGGATAGAAAGATAAAAGAAAACACCAAGGCACTTTTACTTCAAACTCTGCATGGCGCAAGTGGAGATAAAATGTATTTTGGGGGGCAGGCATATCCATTTAAAGACCTGTAATAAAATCTGCTTTAAGCACTCTCAGGACAGGCTGCAGACTATAGCTCCGAGTCAGGCTAGACCCACTCTCCCAGGTCCCACATCAGCAATCTCCTTGCCTCGCCGACAATTTTGTTCGGTGGATTCACACCTACCAGGATCTAGATCGAGTACTCTGGCCACTTGTGCATCCCCCCAATTTCCTTCACCCCACTGCACCGTCTAGCCCCCAAGCTCTGGAGTTCCCTCCCTAAACCTCTCTGTCTCTCTCCTCCTTTAAGACGCTCCTAAAAACCTACCTCTTTGACCAAGCTTTTGGCCACCTGTCCTAATGTCTCCTCCTTGGGCTTGGAGTCAATTGTCAGATTAAGCTCCTGTGAAGTTTTGCTACATTAAACGGCGCTATTTAAATGCAAGTAGTTGTTGATACAGCCTCCAAATTATTTCACTTGGGACGAGCAGAGTTACACAGAAGGGCGGTCATTAAATACCTTTCTTCACATTGGTCCACAGCTGATCCTTGCTTGAACATTTTTCAAAAGCTTCCGGGAGTTTAATCGTTCCTGTGCAGAGATACCAGAAAAGGATTCCGAATGCATACACATCCACGGAATTATCGTACTTTCCTAAAGAAGCGGGGGGAGGGGGTGAAAGAAAAAACAACAGTGTAAGGATTACAATCTTAATGTTTGAGGATATACTGTGGCAGTGTATTGTTGAGTGTACTGGAGGGGTACAGTGCAGGGTCGTGCATTCGATTCCACATGTGGTACCATTCTACGAGCGCTCCTCTCCTCTTCCTCACCCTCCCTCCCCCACACCCAGTCTCAGTGAAGCCGTTCAGGGGCTTGTTATTAGAGGCACCACTGAAGGCAAGACATCTGGTTTTTCCTGACCGCTTCTCAGTGGGCAGTATTTGCAGAGACCTGGCAGCAGGGTCGCTGGGGGCTTTCTTGCATCCCGCTGCTCGTATCAATAGATTGTTAGGCAAGGGCATCAAGGGGTATGGAGGAAAGATGGGAAATTGGAGTTGAGGTGCAGATCAGCCATGATAATGAATGACTGAACAGGCTCGAGGGGCTGAGTGGCCTACTGCTGTTCCTTTGACGAGGCCAATTCCAACGAAAGTGGCTCAGTAACGGAGTGGGTTCCCTTGGTGCCAAATTCACTCTGGTTACATTGGAATAGCCTGGCACACAAGAATACGATTCCCTCGTTTTTACTGATGGGGTTTTTTTTTGGGGGGGGGGGGGGGGGGGGAAGGGCACACAGAGCAGGGGTACGGTAGCATAGTGGTTATGTGACTGGACTAGTAATCCAGAGTCCTGGACTGATGATCCGGAGACACGAGTTCAAATCCCACCACAGCAGCTGGGTGGGATTAAATTGAATAAATCTGGACCATGAAACTACCAGATTGTCGAAAAAAAAAAGCATCTGGTTCATTAATGTCCTTTAGGGAAGGAAATCTGGCATCCTTACCCGGTCTGGCCTACATGTGACTCCAGACCCACAATTGACTCTTAACTTAGCAAGCCACTCAGTTCTACCAAAACCGCTACAAGGTATACTAAGAATAGCTTCACCACATATACATTCAAAAAGATGGCTCACCATCACCTTCTCAAGGGCAATTAGGGATGGGCAATAAATGCTGGCCTTGCCAGCGACGCCCACATCCCATGAACAAATAAAAAAAAGACTGGGAAAAGGAGACCATCCATTTGGCCCCAACCGAAATTAGACTGGTGGACGAGAGTCTGTGGCGACAGCCATTCATCTTGCTGCAATCGTCACTCTGCCTCCAGAGGCTCAGAACACTGCTTCCTTGAGGAGTGATTTATTGCTTCCAATGTCACTGCCTCGGTGTTGTTTGCACCACAGACAGCGGCTGTATGGTTAACCGAGTATAAATCACGGGACAACACATGTTTCTGGCTGGTAGCAAACAGCTGTCAAAATCGGAACTCCAATCATCAGAGCCGCTCGACTGAATTGCAGCTTTACCAGTTCGGTCATCTCCCTATTACCAAGAGTACACTGTATACTAAAATATAGATCAGCAATCTGATCTCCCAACAGAACTGGTAAGACAGAACTGGCGAGGTGACACCACACAACTTTCCAAGCCCATCGCAGCTTTCAATGCTTTAAGGGTCAGAACCAAGAATGGCAAGAAAAAAGGGTAAAAACCAACAGATTTAACATTAAAATAGCAAGTGTTAAAAATACAAGTTAGTCAATCAGCATCAGAAACACCTTGGCATATTTTATTACGTTAAAGGCGCTATATAAATGCAAGTTATTGTTGCCACCAATGTTCCCTCTAAGATTTGTGGCCGCGCACCAATTGAGAGGTCCTGCGCAGGCCGCTCACCAGCTGCTGCCGCTGGAAGAGATACGGCTCATGCGCAGCCGCGCAGCAAATTTAAAGGGCCCGCGCAGGGGGAAAAAAAATGTAGAGGGAACATTGGCTGCCACGCGTGCACGTCTCAGGAGACAAGCGCTGGCTGCTCCCCAGTACCTCAACCGAGCGGCGCTGTTTCATGTGCGGGGTAAGCTATTCCACGAAGAGGGCATCAGATCTGTGGCAGATCTTGCACTCACCCGACATCGATACACATTGGACAGCGATCAAGAGTGGAAACCCTCCCTGACTCAGCTTAAGAGACATGGGGACCCTAAACAGCCAGAGCTGCCAAGTCAGCCGAGATCAGCTAACTCAAGGGCATTGAACCCGGGAGCTTTCCGGCCGTACGGCTTAGTACTACCTTTACCCACTGAGCCGTCAGGAGAGCCCACATTGCTTTCCTAACGCAAAGTTAGCTTAAACAATTCTTTTCTTTCCGGAAGTTACCCCAGTAAAACAATGCTCCGCTGACAAAACGACATACCTGAAAACAGCTCAGGTGCCATGTGTATCGGGGTCCCCACGATGCTCCCAGACATCATAGCTTCGGGCTTGCAGAACCCCAGGTCAGTGATTTTGGCTCGGTTCTGCTTATCCAACTATGGAATTACAAAGAGACATCAAATAAATTTGAAACTAAAAACACCCTGCACTGGCTTGAGAAAATTAGCAGACAAAATACACCTTTAGCAGGACAGGTAGATAAGGTGGTTAAGACGACAAACGGGATACTTTCCTTTATTATCCGAGGCACAGAATATAAGAGCAGGGAGGTTATGCCTGAACTGTATAAAACACTAGTTAGGCCACAGCTAGAATACTGTGTACAATTCTGGTCACCACATTACAAGAAAGATTTGATTGCACTAGAGAGGGTACAGAGGAGATTTACGAGGATGTTGCCTAGACTGGAGAATTTTAACTATTGGGAAAGATTGGATAGGCTGGGGTTGTTTTCTTTGGAACGGAGGAGGCTGATGGGAGATTTAATTGAGGTGTATAAAATTATGAGGGGCCTAGATAGAGTGGATAGGAAGGACCTATTTCCCTTAGCAGAGAGGTCAATAACCAGGGGGCATAGATTTAAAGTAATTGGTAGAAGGATTAGAGGAGAATTGAGCAGAACTTACTTCACCCAGAGGGTGGTGGGGGGTCTGGAACTCACTGCCCTGAAATGGTGGTAGAGGCAGAAACCCACAGTGCATTTAAAAAGTACTTGGATATGCACTTGAAGAGCCGTAACCTACAAGGCTACGGACCAAGAGCTGGAAAGTGGGATTAGGCTGGATAGCTCTTTTTCCACCGACGCAGACACAATGGGCCGAATGCCTCCTTCTGTGCCATAAATTTCTAGGATTCTATGAAATAAATAAAAACTACTTCCAACAACGTGGTGCTGCCACTTTGCCCAGTAACTGTATTCGAACAGCAGGAGAGAGCCCGCCTGATGTCCTCGTGAACAATCTTCCCTCAACCAACACTGGCAAAAACCGATCATCTGACTATCGAATCGTGGGACCTTCCTTAGCTGAGTACACAGCAGGTAGTGCATTCACTCTCAGATCAATCAGGGAGATTTTGACTAACTTTACTCATGGCCTTCTGCTGTGCTGTAGCACTCTGTGATGCCATAAAATAAATGAATGCTAAGGGTGAATATGAGCGAGAGTTGGATTAGACTAGGTGGCTCATGTGGAGAAGAAACATGGCACAGACTTGATGGGCTGAATGGCCTCTCTCTACTGCAACGGTCCACGATATTTAAAAGTTGTAAAACATTGGGGGAGAACTTCCTCGGGACGACTCCTGCTCCACCGCCATAACTTTGGTGAAAATCCCTTTCATGCATGTAGACAGGGTTTCCGCCACAGGAACGAGAGAAGCTCTGAGGAAATTCACCCCCATTATGTTCTTGGAGAGTTAATACCCTACCTTTTGGTTACAAATTTTCCCTCATATAACAGTAGCTAGATGTGCGTAATTCCTCTTCCAACTTAGTGCTTAAATATTGAAGGACCCAATTTAGTTTACAATACAAACCAAGAAAGGCTGGTGACGAACAGGCTAGGAAATCAATTGGTCTTCAAAAGTTAAGAAAGACCTTTTGTGTGATGATAAATGCCAAGTTCAATTGCCAATGATGGCAATTTCCTCTCTTTTGTGCAAGAAATAATGATGAGAAAAACCAGTTAATATTACAGAGTGTTCATCAAAACGGGAGAAGCTCTGAGGAAATTCACCCCATTATGTTCTTGGAGAGTTAAAACCCTTCTTTTTGGTTACAAACTTTTCCCATATAACAGTAGCTGCGCTTCGAAAGTAATTCATTGGTTGCAAAGTGCTTTGAAGCATCCTGATGACAGAAAGAACTTGTATTTCTATCGCGCCTTTCATGACCTCAGGACGTTGCAAAGCACTTTACAGCCAATGAAGTAATTTGAAGTGTAGTCACTGTTCGGCCCATCGAGTCTGCGCCGGCTCTCTCGAAGAGCAATCCAGTTAGTGCCACTCCCCCGCTCTTTCCCCATATCCCTGCAGTTTTTTTCTCCTTCAAGTATTTATCCAATTCCCTTTTGAAAGCTACTATTGAATCTGTTTCCACCACCTTATCAGGCAGTGTATTCCAAAACAGTTTCTCTTATTTACTCTATCTAAACCCTTCAGGATTTTAAAAATCTCTATCAAATCACCTCTTGGCCTTCTCTGCTCGGAGGAGAACCTCAGCTTCTCCAGTCTATCCAGGTAACTGTAATCCCTCATCCTTGGAACCATTCCAGTAAATCTCTTCTGTACCCTCTCCAAAGCCTTCATGTCCTTCCTAAAGTGTGGTGCCCAGAATTGGACACAATACTCCAGCTGGGGCCGAACTAATGTTTTATATAAGGTTTAAGAAAGAAAGACTTGCATTTATATAGCGCCTTTCACGACCACCGGACGTCTCAAAGCACTTTAAAGCTAATGAAGTACTTTTGGAGTGTAGTCACTGTTGTAATGTGGGAAACGCGGCAGCCAATTTGCACACAGCAAGGTCCCACAAACAGCAATGTGATAATGACCAGATCATCTGTTTTTGTTATGTTGATTGAGGGATAAATATTGGCCAGGACACCAGGGATAACTCCTCTGCATAACTTCCTGGCTTTTGTACTCTATGCCTCTATTTATAAAGCCCTGAATCCCATATGCTAAAATTATTGACACTAATTTTGTCGTCATAAAGGTTACACCAATGTGCGATGATTCATTCTTCAGTTAGAGAGAATTTGGCATGCACCTAATGAAATGCTTTCAAAAAAAGAGACAATAAAATATAATAAGAATAAGATTTTTTTAAGCAGCCTTGACATATCCAAAGGAAGTATAATGAAGGGTTTTCATTGTCAGCTAGATGTGCGTCATTCCTCTTCCAACTTGGTGCTTAAATATTGAAGGACCCAATTTAGCTTACAATACAAACCAAAAAAGGCTAGCGACGAACAGGCTAGGAAATCAATTGGACTTCAAAAGTTAAGACCTTTTGTGTGATGATAAATGCCAAGTTCAATTGCCAATGATGGCAATTTCCTCCCTTTTGTGCAAGAAATAATGATGAGAAAACCAGTTAATATTTCAGACAGTGTTCATCAAAATGGAAGGTGCAGATAATTTGAATTAATGCCCAGACCAATTTTCAGATTTACAAAAAAGAACTTGGCTTCTGAACCCAGCGTCAGCATCAAGTAAGAATCTTGCATCTTCCCCGACCTCAGCAAAGTTCTCTACCCCTCCTTAGAAGCTGAGTCCATTTTTCTATTTCCCACACTAGTCGCTCCTGCATCAAGCGTGAGGTTACCAGGTGCTATGGATCTGTATGGTCCAATATACAGATTAAAATTACCCTAATACAATAGCAAAATCCTGTGGATGCTGGAAATCTTTCGATTAGGTACTTTACAGCCTTCTGGACTCAACATGGAGTTCAACAATTTCAAACTATAACCCCTGCTCCCATTTTTCATGCTGTATGATTTTGCTACCCCCTTTGCAACATTTTATCTTTCCTGCCTCTTACCTCTGCACAGTATATTCCTTCAATTCCTTCCTCCCCTCCCACCCAACCCCACCCACCCCCTCCCTGTCTCTGCACCTGCTTAATATCTGTTACATCTCCAGCTTTTTCCAGTTCTGATGAAGGGTCCCATACCTGAAACGTTAACTCTGTTTCTCTCTCCACGGATACTGCCTGGCCTGCTGAGTGTTTCCAGCATTTTCTGTTATTTTAAAATTACCCCAAATCATTTCAAATAGGACTCTTGGAGCTAGCACAGAACCATCGACATTGGATTCAAAACCAGGCCATAAAGGTGAAAAAAAACACAAGAGTGCAGCCATATTTACTGCACCACATTGTTCCATAAATAAAGTCTCAAGATGGTGAAAAGAAACTATGTCCCTAGATTCAGCTGAAATATTGAAAGAACAAGAATAGACAGAAGCCCGATTCAAAAGTTCATCAAACAGAGACTTGGGGCCGAAGTAGGAGGAAGATCCAAGTTGGATTACAGGTTTTGATAAATGGGATGAACAACTTTTTGTTCCCATCTTTTTATTCACGTTGAATAAGACAAAGTTAAGGCTTTGTACCAACACTTTTCTCATTCACAGCTATATTACAGATTCCATAAACAGGAGTGCCTTATGAATCAAATCATGAAATTCTCCCATCACCTCAGAAGCTGGAAAAATAATAAGCCACCAGACCAATGAGTACAAGCTAAACCTGCTTGGTCAGATATATTTTACAGAGACCAAAAGAGCATTTCAAATGACAAAAACAGCACAAGTGGAGAGTCTAGAGAAGCTGGGATCGTTCTCCTTAGAGAAGAGAAGGTTAAGGGGAGATTTGATAGAGGTGTTCAAAATTATGAGGGGATTGGATAGAGTAAATAAGGAGAAACTGTTTCCAATCGCAGGAGGGTCAGTAACCAGAGGACACAGAGATTTAAGATAACTGGTTAAAAAAAAAAAATCCAGGGGGCGAAAATGAGAATGATGATGATGATCTGGAATGCACTGCCTGAAAGGGTGATTCAATAGGGATTTGGATATATACTTCAAAAGGAGAAATCTGTAGGGCTATGGGGAAAGAGCAGGGGAGTGGAACTAATTGGAGAGCTCTTTTAAAGAGCCGGCACAGACACGATGGGCCGAATGGCCTCTTTCTGTGCAGAGTGATTCTAAGAATATTTGAAGAGTAGAACTGGAATCAATCTACAGAAGGTTAATAAATCCTTTTTCCAGAAAGTTGCTTTGTGCAGTCCAGTGAAGCAACTGGGAAGCAATTGCCCTGGTCGGTTAGATCTGCCCTCTAACTCTGCTTCAGCTGAAGACTGCACATTTACAATGCCAAAGGAGATGAATGAGTTTGAAGTAATAAATTTAATTAGTGAGACTCCAACAAAATAGAACAGACCGAATAACCAACCATTCAATTTTCAACATACAGATAAAAGGCAACACAAACCTACTATGTAAAGTTAGACCCTTTGGATCTTACCAAGACGTTTTTCAATTTGATGTCTCGATGCACGAGTCCTTGGCGGTGGAGAAACCGGATACCTTCCACCACATCGAGGGCAATTTGCAAACGCACTTCAAGCTTGAGACCAACCTAGCAATTGGAGAGCAATTTCTAAATTCAGAGCATGACTTTGGTGTCTTTATTAAGGTCAGACAGTGTGTCAGAGTTCACCAACCAATGTGATGCCATGGCTTCAAAATCATCCATTGAATTTCTTAAACACAATAAAACGCTCACCAAACCAAGAGAGATGTATTTCTTTTAGGAAGATTGAATTAAGTTGAGGCTCTATAAAGTAAGATGAATGTATAAAGAAATGCAAGATCCAAATCTACGCTCTACCGTGTATACTCGGAAGACCACTGAAATCTTGGAAATCTGAAGTGCTGGACATCTGGAACTAGACCGAGGTCCCAAGGTTGTGGGTGTGTTCCACCTTCTTAAAATAATGGGGAGAGCGCACTGGGTGAGTTTCCTTAATGACTGGCCCCATAACATGCTGACTGCATTTCAGAGGTAAAGTAGCAGCCAGCTGACTGAGAATTAGAGTTCATTGTAATGCCCAAAAATCTATCTCTGAAGAGAAACAAAACAACGTGCTTCTATTTCACACACCTTGTCAAGTCGCTCAGAAATGTCTCAACATACTTCACATACAATGAATTACTTAGTGACTGTTGGTATGTAGACAAATAAAGCAGCCACTTTGATCACACAGATCAACCAGTTAAATCTGTTTAGTGGTACTGACGGACAGGAGGAATGTTGGCCAAGTAACCCGACAAACCTCTGCTACAATTTCCTGGGACTCTTGCTCTGTTCAACGGGTCCTACAACATAGATGCATTACAATGGCGCAGGTGTCCAGGAAATTCTGGGCCAAGGAGTTCGATTTGGATGTAACCATATCTTGCTCCCTTTCCTCAACAGCATATCATCGGAACTCAAGGACACACACAAACAGGAATCTTTAAAAGTAGTCCTCTAAACACTTGCCTCAGCGTTGCTTTATGAATCATGAAAGTCATTAATTATTCCCTCTCTATTCACCCGCTCGACAAATCAAAGCAAATGTCATCCAAGTGAAGCAAAAGGAGTTATTGCTATGTTAAACTTGTATAAAACCTTAGTTACACTTGGAGTACTGTGAACAACTCTGATCTCCAGATTATAAAAAGGATATAGTGGCACTGGAGAAGGTGCAAAAAAAAAAAGATTTACTAGAATGATAGCAGAACTGAGAGGTTATATCTATTAGGATAGATTGAACAGGCTGGGGCCCTTTTCTCTAGGAAATAGAAGACTGAAGGGTGACCTGATAGAGGTCTTCAAGATTATGAAAAGGTTTGATAGCGTAGAGGTAGAGAAGATGTTTCCACTTATGGGCGAGACCAGAACTAGGGGCCATAAATACAAGAGTCACTAATAAATCCAATAGGGAACAGGAGGAGAAACTTCGTTACCCAGAGAGTGGTTAGAATGCAGAACTCACTACCACAGGGAGTAGTTGAGGTGAATAGCACAGATGCATTTACGGGAAAGCTGGGTAAGCACGTGAGGGAGAAAAGAGGATATGTTGATGGGGTTGGATGAAGAGGGTTGAGAGGAGTCTTGCGTGGAGCATAAACACTGGCATGGACTTGTTGGGCCAAATGGCCTATCTTCGTGCTATAAATATTTTGTAATTTTCAGTGAGTTAGGGGGCTGACAAGGTCGCAAACCTGCTCCCAGGATTCACGACAATGTGAGCCGCAGACAGAAGGGCCGAGTGTGGCTAGTCCTTTGATTGTTCTTTGCAGAGGGGTGCCCATCTCCATTCAGCAGAGATAGAGATCACCGCATTGTGCATTAGGTGGTACACAAAAGTTGCCAGTTACAGCTCCACGTTGCCCAAAGCAAGAGGACTTCCGTCAACCGCCAGCCACGGGAATAACATTTCTTAAACTCTTGCTAAAAGGATTTGATAGGGTAGATACAGAGAATCAATTTCCTCTGGTGGAGAAAATCAAGAATAGGGGGGCACAATCTTAAAATTAGACCTATGTCATTCAGGATTGAAATCAGGAAGTATTTTTTCCCCCCACACAAAGGGTAGTAGAAATCTGGAACACACTTCCCCCTAATGGCTGTGGATGCTGGGGGTCAATTGGAAAACATGCAAGTCTGAGATCAATAGATTTTCATTGTGTAAGGGTAGCAGGAGATATGGAGCAAAGGAATGTAAATGAAGTTGCAGTGCAGATCAGCCATAATTTAATTGAATGGTGGAGCAGGCTCGAGGGGCTTAATGGCCTACTCCTAGACGGAGTCAGAGACTTGATGTGGAATAGCAGTCAGCCTCCTCTGCATTTACCTTCAGCCCAGCATAGAGATCTCGGTGTAGTCTCTCCATGATTAACAGGACAGCAATGCTGGAGCCACCTCCATAACTGTAGTCTATAACTGACCCATGAAGATCAACCAGTCGCTCGTGCCTGGGTAAAGATCTGTTGGAGGGAGGAAAAAAAAAACCATTGGTTTCTAAAGATAGAAACAGACAAAACGTCGCAGCAGGGCTGTCCCCATATTCATCAACATTCTGAATTTCAATGGAGAACAACGATAAACAATATTGCTTTCTTCCCTTCCATCTGTACTTGGAAGAATTTGGAAACAGCAGTGCACACATCCCATTTATCCTCATCTTCCAAATCAGAGGTGACTTCCACTGAGAACGTCAAATTCGAGGATGTCCGTTCGGAGCAGGTTATTTCCCCAGATTTAAAACCAAACCAAATGCTTGCTGCAAAATGTCAAGCCTGGGGTTCTCTTCCCACCCCATCCCTCTCCTCCCCCACCCCACCCACCCCCCCGCCCCTCTATTATTTTATCTTACTACAGAACCTCTTACATAGTCACATAACAATAGTTATGTATGAAATTTAATAGATAATGAGTTAACGCTTAAGAATTGATATTTTATTTTTTGGTGAATTTTCTGCGATTATCAAGGCGAGGCATGTCCATTTTGGGCAACAGAATATTTTCCACTTTGGTAATCCTGTGTCAGCATCAAGCACTCCTAAATCAGGTACAACCAGATGTAGAGTAAAGACCCCAACAATATGGCCAAGTTGCAACTTCAGAAGCTCCCTACTGTGAATTTTTCCAATTTTCAACAGTCACCATGTGGGTTTTCCAAGTGGAAATTTGGTGCTGGAGACCGATTCTCACCAGGACTGGATGGAAACGGCCCAAACTCATTTCACATAGGACGAGACCTCAATCAGCTTGTGCTGGATTCAGTGATAAAATCCCACCGAGAGACCAATCGCAGCAGGACAAGTGCTGTCCTGACTGAGAACAGTTAACAGACATCAGACGAGGAATCCAACCCGGGACCTTCTAGTCGGTGTGGATGCATGAATGTAACTTTACGCACGATCAGAGGAGAAGGCAGCTCCGCGGTGCAACAATTTGGATGACAAGCTCGGCACAGCTCCTACCTTGTGTAGTGGAATTCTAGCGCAAGGTCATTCCAGTGCTTGTCATCCGGAGGTACGACAGACTTCAGTGCACAGGGCGAGTGACCAGCCCAACTGTCGCACAGGTACACTACTCCATACTGGCCACGGCCCAGCTCACGCCCTAGTTTAGGTTTACCTGTGTTAGAGAGACAAACACCATCAGAGTACTGTGTTCAGTTCTAGGCATTGCACCGCAGGAAAGATATATTGGCCCGACAGCACAGATTCACCAGAATGATACCGGGGCCAACAGGGTTAAATTACGAGGACAGGTTGCATAGACTAGACTTGTATTCCCTCACGTATAGAAGATTAAAAGGTGATCTAATTGAGGTGTTTAAGATGATTAAAGGATTGATAGGGTAAATAAAGAGAAACTATTTCCTCTGGTGGGAGAGTCCAGAACAAGGGGGCATAACCATAAAATTAGAGCCAGGCAGTACGTAACACAAAGGGTAGTGGAAATCTGGAACTCTCTCCTAAAAAAGCTGTTGAGGCTGGGGGTCAATTGAAAATTTCAAAACAGAGTGATAAGATTTTTGTTAGGCATGAAGGGACACAGAACCAAGGCGGATAGATGGCGTTATGATCTAATTGAATGGCGGAACAGGCTCGAGGGGCTGAATGGTCTCCTCCTGTTCCTATCTTCTTCCTATTACAGAGAGAGATTTAATAGTCTGGCTATATAGTAGGTGTTAAGTCATGCACACGCTCTCCATTAGTGAGCAATGCAAGTGTTAAATCAGATGTCACGTTATAGCACTGTTATAGTGATGGCTATGTTATAGAGAGGGTGTTTTATGGGGCATCTCTACTCAAGAAGTGGTTGACCCCCAAAAGCCAAACAAAAAGTGCATGCAACACAGAAATAGCAACCTTACCATGTAGCAGCAAGTCCCGGAGAGAACGACTTTCCAGCGAAAGGCGAGCTAGTCGTGGGGCGTGATCTTTCCGTACCTTCAGCCACAGATCTTCTGTCTTTTCAAGTCTTCCTGAAAGTCCTGCTTCAAGCTGTAGAGGAACAGCAGAGAAATGAAACCATTTGATGCATTTAGGGGGAAGTCAGTGCACTGAAAGGGAAGTTAGATAAGAACTTGAGGGGGAAAAGAATAGAAGGTATGCCGATAGGGTTAGAGGAAGAGGGGTGGGAGGAGGCTCGAGTGGAGCATAAACACCGATATAGACCAGTTGGGCTGAATGGCCCGTTTGTAATTCTGTGTAACATACTTCGGTGGCCCCTTCAATTTGTGTCTATTTTCACTTTCTATCAGGGCACAGGTGGGGCAGAGTCTCCATTCTTAACCTGACGGGAGAGTTTAAACAAAGAGTCCATTTGTGCATCATGCCTCTTAGAAACGTCCCAAAGCGCTTCACGTACAATTAATTACTTTGCAGCGCCGTGACTTATTAAGAGAGCCATCTTGCACACAGCAAGATCCCAAAAGCAGCAATGAGGTGAATGACTAATTAATCTGTGGTGCTGGGTGAATGTTGGCCAGGATATTGGGACAACAAAGTGATCAATGAATAGCACCATGGGATCCAGAACGTGCAACTGGAACACTGAAACCAGTGGAAGGAGCCTTGGTTTGATGTGCCATCCAAAGAGGCCTCCGACACAGTCAGTACTGAAGAGTCAGCCTGGATTCTGAGCTCAAGTCCTGAAATAGGACCTGAACACAAACCAAGTCAGAAACAAGTGTGCTAGGTGAGCTAACCCAACACTCACTCCTCAGGACATGTGTTTCAACTCCCCTGAAAGCATGCATCTGAAATCAGGGCCGTTAACAGCATTAAATCTTTTCTATCCAGTGCACCACCCTTCATAAGAACATAAGACGTAGGAGTAGGTCATTTGCCCCTCGAGCCTGCTCCGCCATTCAATAAGATCATGGCTGATCTGATCTTGGCCTCAACTCCACTTTCCCGCCCGCTCCCCATAACCCTCGACTCCCTTATCGTTCAAAAATCTGTCTATCTCCACCTTAAATATATTCAATGACCCAGCCTCCACAGCTCTCTGGGGAAGAGAATTCCAAAGATTCACGACACTCAGAAGAAATTCCTCCTCATTTCTGATTTAAAAGGCTGCCCCCCCCCCCCCATTCTGAAATTATACCCCCTAGACTCCCCCACGAGGGGAAACATCCTCCCTGCATCTACTCTTCAATAGCTAGGAAGACAGAAAATCCCTGAAACACGAGGAAGGAAGAATAGGGGTGAGGAGCATAAAATCATAGAGCACAGGAGGCCGCCATTTGGCCCATCGTGCCTGTGCCAGCTCTTTTGAAAGAGCTGTCCAATTAGTCCCACTCCCCTGCTCTATTCCCATAGCCCTGCAAATATTTCCTTTTAAAGTCGGCAGCAGGGTCGGTAACCGGAGGACACAGACGTCAGGTAATTGGCAAATGAACCAGGGGGCAGCCAAGAACTTTTTTTACGCAATGAGTGGTTACAATCTGGAATGCCCTGCCTAAAAGGGTGGAAGGAGATTCAATAGTAACTTTCAAAAGGGAATTGAATATACACTTGAAAAGGAAACATTTTCAAGGCTATGGATATACCAACCTGCACACTATTTTTGTTTGTAGTAATTCTCGGGATGTGGGAGTCATAGAAACATAGAAGATAGGAGCAGGAGTAGGCCATTCGGCCCCTCGAGCCTGCTCCGCCATTCGATGAGATCATGGCTGATCATCCAAACTCAGTACCCTGTACCTGCCTTCTCCCCATATCCCTTGATACCTTTAGCTTTAAGAAATATATCTAACTCATTCTTGAATATATTTAATGACTTGGCCTCAACTACCTTCTGTGGTAGAGAATTCCACAGGTTCACCACTCTCTGGGTGAAGAAATTCTTCCTCATTTCTGTCCTAAATGGCTTACCCGTTATCCTTAGATTATGACCCCTGGTTCTGGACTCTCCGACCATCGGGAACATTCTTCCTGCATCTCGTTTGTCCAGACCGGTCAGAATTTTATGTTTCGATGAGATCCCCTCTCATTCTTCTAAACTCCAGCGAGTATAAGCCCAATCGATCCAATCTCTCTTCATAAGTCATTCCTGCCATCCCAGGTATCAGCCTTGTGAATCTTCGCTGAACTCCTTCCATGGCAAGAACATCCTTCCTCAGATAAGGCGACCAAAACTGCACACAGTACTCAAGGTGTGGTCTCACCAAGGCCCTGTACAACTGCAGCAGGACATCCCTGTTCCTATACTCAAACCCTTTCGCTATGAAGGCCAACATACCATTTGCCTTCTTCACCGCCTGCTGCACCTGCATGCTTACCTTCAGCGACTGGTGCACAAGGACACCCAGGTCTCGTTGTACTTCCCCCTTCTCCCAATCTACTGCCATTCAGATAATAGTCTGCCTTTCTGTTTTTGACACTAAAGTGGATAATCTCGCATTTATCAACGTTATATTGCATCTGCCACGCTTCTGCCCACTCACCCAACCTGTCCAAATCATCCTGGAGTTTCTCAGTATCCTCCTCGGAGCACACACGCCCACCCAGCTTTGTGTCATCTGCAAACTTGGAGATATTACATTTAGTTCCCTTATCCAGAGCATTAATGTATATTGTGAATAGCTGGGGTCCAAGGACCGATCCCTGCGGTACCCCACTAGTCACTGCCTGCCACTTGGAAAAAGACCCATTAATTCCTACTCTCTGCTTTCTGTCCGCCAACCAGTTCTCTATCCAAGTCAATACCTTGCCCCCAATCCCATGTGCCTTAACTTTACACGCTAATCTCTTATGCGGGACCTTATCGAAAGCCTTTTGAAAGTCCAAATACACCACATCTACTGGTTCTCCCTTATCTATTTTCCCAGTTACATCCTCAAAAAATTCCAGTAGATTAGTCAAGCACGATTTACCTTTTGTAAATCCATGTTGACTTTGTCCGATCCGGTCACTGTTTTTCAAGTGCTCAGCTATTACATCCTTTATAATAGACTCTAGCATTTTCCCCAATACCAATGTCAGGCTTACCGGTCTGTAATTCCCCGCTTTCTCTCTACCACCCTTTTTGAATAGTGGGGTAACATTGGCTACCCTCCAATCCATGGGTACAGTTCCAGATTCCATCCAATGTTGGAAGATGATCAGCAATGCATCTACTATTTCTAGGGCCACTTCCTTAAGTACCCTAGGATGTAGATTATCAGGCCCTGGGGATTTATCGGCCTTCAATCCCGTCAATTTCCCTAACACCATTTCCCTGCAAATACTGATTTCTTTCAGTTCCTCCATTTCATCAGACCCTATGTTCTCCAACATCTCTGGGAGGTTATTTGTGTCCTCCTTTGTGAAGACAGAACCAAAATATGCATTTAATTGGTCTGCCATTTCTTTGTTCCCCATTATAACTTCCCCTGCTTCTGACTGCAAGGGACCTACACTTGATTTCACTAATCTTTTTCTCTTCACATATCTATAAAAGCTCTTAGTCAGTTTTTATGTTCCCTGAAAGCTTACTTTCATATTCTATTTTCCCCTTCTTAATTAATCCCTTTGTCCTCCTTTGTTGAATCCTAAACTGCTCCCAATCCTCAGGGTTACTGCTTTTTCTGGCCAATTTATATGCCCTCTCCTTGGATCTTATGTTATCCCTAATTTCCCTTGTTAGCCACGGTTGAGTCACCCTTTTTGTTTTATTCACTGGCAAGGACAGCATTTAATGCCCAGCCCTACGCCTTTCCAGCAATCAGCCTTAAAGCACAGAAAGAGGCTATTTGGCCCAGCATGTCCGTAATGGCCAAAAAAGAGCTATCCACCCTAATCCCACTTTCCAGCTCTTTGTCTGTAGCCTTGTAGGTTACGGCACTTCAAGTGCCTATCCAAGTACTTTTTAACTGTGATGAGGGTTTTGCCTTTTCCACCCTTTCGGGCAGTGAGTTCCAAACCCCCCCCCCCCCCCCCCCCCCACACCAGCCTCTGGGTGAAAAAATTTCTCAACGTCCTCTAATCCTTCTACCAATTACTTTAAATCTATGCCCCCTAGTTATTGACCTCTCTGCTAAGGGAAATAGGTCCTTCCTATCCCCAGTCCTGGCGACATCCTCGTAAATCTCCTCTGTACCCTCTCTAGTGCAATCACATCTTTCCTGTAATGTGGTGACCAGAACTGCACGCAGTACTCTAGATCTGGCCTAACTATTATTTTATACAGTTCTAGCATAACCTCTTTGTTCTTATATTTGATGCCTCGGCTAATAAAGGAAAGTATCCTGTATGCCTTCTTGACCATCTTATCTACCTGTCCTGCTACCTTTAGGGATCGGTGGACATGTACTCCCAGGTCCCCCTGCACCTCAGTATCCTACCATTTATTGTGTATTCCCTTGCCTCGTTAGCCCTCCCCAAATGCATTACCTCACACTTCTCCGGATTGAATTCCATTTGCCACTTTTCTGCCCAACTAACCAGTCCATTGATATCTTCCTGCAGTCTACAGCTTTCTTCCTCACCATCAACCACAAAATCTGGCAAGCGTACTCTGGGATTGCAGCCAGCTGTGCAAGACACGTCAGCCCTGGCAACCTAAAGACAATGTTAAAGCAGGTAAAATCGCCCATTGTTCCAGGGGAACACAGCCTACCTTAGGTCCAACCCACAACACCCCCCCTCCCACCAAATCTCCGGTACTGCATTGAAGTGGCAGTCGAGATTATGTGGTCAAGCCTCTGGAGTGGGACTAAAACCCACAACCTTCCGACTCTGAGGCGAGAATGCGACCCACTGAGCCACAGCTGACACGAGAGCCTATACAAGATACAACCTTCAACCCTAAGCGTAGTGACATTTGCTTTGGATTAAGACACTGGCTAGTGAAGGGAACGGAACCTATTAAACATGCCTTGAGTATGCGAGGGTCCTGGTAGAAATGTTAAGTGTAAATGCAATACATCAAGTTGACATGAACAAACCTGTCGTAGAGAGGCAGCAAACGCTTCGTGTGAACTGTTGAGCCGGGTGCGGAATTGACTACATATGCTCTTAGCGAGTTTTGATGCACAGAGGCTCTCGATGGCGTCCTGTGCAATTTTCCTTTTCCACTCAATCGTCACAGCTGGGGGATGTACCCAAGGCATCCTATGAATAATCTACATGACGGGAAAAGACACATACACAAAAGGAATGAGCTTTGAGACTTTCCAACAAGGAACCTCACCAGTCTCTGGACAACGATAACTTGCACCTCAAGATTTTGTGTCAATTTTATTTAGTTTTTCTTTTTCCAAATTTTTATGCTCAGAAGGTGCTGACTCATGCTAGAATGCAGTTCCATGGGTTCCAACAGCCCTCCTGTACATCAGCCAAGTGGTCAGTCTTCATGGATGCATGTACATACTAGTAGGGAACTGGATTGTGGAGGACATAAAGAAAAGAAAACTTGCATTTATATAGCGCCTTTCATGACCACCGGACGTCCCAAAGTGCTTTACAGCCAATTAAGTACTTTCTTTTGAAGTGTAGTCACTGCTGTAATGTAAGAAACGCAGCAGCCAATTTCCACACATCAATCTCCCACAAACAGCAATGTCCAGATAATCTGTTTTAGTGATGTTGATTGAGGGATAAATATTGGCCCCAGGACACCGGGGAGAACTCCCCTGTTCTTCTTCGAATTAGTGCCATTTTACCTCTGAATTTACGTCCACCTGAGAGAGCAGACGAAGCCTCCGTTTAATGTCTCATCTGAAATACGGCACCTCCTACAGTGCAGCACTCCCCTCAGTACTGCACTGAAGTGTCAGCTTAGATTTTTGCCACAACCCACAACCTTCAGACTCTGTGGCGAGGGTGCTACCCACTGAGCCACAGCTGACGTCATTGATCTGGTCATTCACATCCAGCAGAAGACACGCAACTGCATTCGGAAGTGGGAACCCTGGTTGTCTTCCTCCCAGCCCCATATTACTAAACGCAGAAACACTGAGGGCAAATGCACTGCCCCAACTGAGATCAAGCAACTCAATATACACCAGCAAGGGATGGAACTCTTCTGGTCTGTACGAGTCAGGATATACAACTGGTAGGTTATCAGGGCAAGTCTTTGTTGAGAAGTTGACTACAATGTAATTGAAATTACATTGAATTTCAACAATTGTTCACCAATCCTAAGATTATACTCTTAGCATTATATTACAACAGTGCTAAAATAACTTGCTTTCCATCCTCCCTCCAAGCACCTGTTTGGCTGATGGGTCAGGAGATATCCTCTTCCCAATCTTCTGCCAACACTGTTCTGTACCCAGCCAGCAGGGCCCAGCTAGAGTATTGTGGACAATTCTGTTCACCACACTTCAGGAATGATGTCAAGGCCTTGGAGAGGGTGCAGAAGAGATTTACTAGAATGGTACGATGGATGTCGGGGTTTCAGTTATGTGGAGAGACTGGAGAAACTAGGATTGTTCGCCTTAGAGCAGAGAAGGTTAAGGGGAGATTTAATAGGTGTTCAAATTCATGAAGGGTTTTCATGAGTAAATAAAGAAATTGTTTCTAGTGGCAGAAGAGTCGGTAACCAGGAGACACAGATTTAAGATAATTGGCAAAAGAACCAGAGGTGACACGAGGAATAATTTTTTCACGCAGCGAGTTGTTATGATCTGTAATGCACTGCCTGAAAAAGGGTGGTGGAAGCAGATTCAATAGTAACTTTCAAAAGGGAATTAGATAAATACTTGGAAGGAGAAAGACTTGCAGGGCTATGGGGAAAGAGCAGGGAGTGGGATGAATTGGATAGCTCTACCAAAGACCCAGCATGGGCATGATGGGCCAAATGGCCTCCTTCTGTGCTGAATCATTCTATGGTTGCACTCCCCTTTTCTCCTGAAGGCACTGACTTATGTTGGGGGTACAGTTGCCAGGCATCTCCTGGTACCTCACGAAAGTAGCCACTCTTCATATACGAAGCCTAGACCATGAGTGTCATCAGTATATTTGACTGCGGGGAGCGACACATCCACACATGCATACCTTTCAGCAGAGGTGACTAGACAGCAATCAGCACAGGTACCCTGGCTGATTATTGCACCTCCCAGTGCAAGGGCAGAGATCGAATGTACCCTCATTGCCGCTCCCTTAGCCGAGATCAGTTACCCGGAATTAAACCTGGCACTTTCCAATCGAAATGCCTACCACTGCACCACGCAGTACATTTAGCGATCGGTGCACTGAATGTAAAAGTATTTCCACTTTAGGGGGCATAAAGAGAGGCTACGTCTGTGGACACAAACGTCAAGGACAGACGAATGATTTGGAGATACAGGAATCCCTCCCCAACCGCGAGGGATACGTCCCTGAAAACCCCCGTGGTTAATAAAACAGTAACAGTTGGCAAATACAGTATAAATGTTCAAATAATAAAAAATATAAAAGCAATATCATGTTATTTACCTCAATCCTAAATTAAAAACCGCGTATTCGCAAAATTCACTGCCGTGGTTGGCAAAAGTTGTTGCAGAGAGGAAACCGTGTATACGTGAAATCCGCTTATGGCAAAACCGCGGTTGGGGCGGGATTCCTGTACTGTACTGGAATGGGGCGACTTTAAAACACTAACAACTACAGGAAACTCTTTATTAACCGGCACCGACGGGTCGGCGTAGTGCCGGTTAATCAAAAAGTCCGGATAATGGAGAGTTATATCTCCCAACGTACGAGAGCCCCGTACACATTGACATGCGCCTACATTCGGAGCTCCGTCTCCCCGGGGACCACCAGCTGACCATCTGTCGTGTCCGCTGCCTACCCGGGCTGCACATTCCCCTCCCAATCTACACGCTCCGATACAAGGCAAACGCCTCGGGGTTTTTTTTAAAGTTATTTTTAAAGGAGAGATGAAGGAAAACCCCGGTTACCTAGAAGAATTTTGCCGGTTAAGAGAGATTTCCGGTTATTTGGGTGCCGGTTAAAAGAGAGTTTCCTGTATTCAGTGGTACTTCGCAAATCACCAGAAAAAGCATCTTTACCTGCTTGATCTGTTCCCAAAGCAGCCGGGACACCGTTGATCCTGAATGGAATGTCACTTCAACGTGATACGCAGCGTTTAAAATCTAGAAAAAGATAATATTATTTCCCAAAAGACTGAAAAGTTACAGTATTTAGCTTCAATTCACAGCACAAGTATCATACTGAGACATGGCGTGTGGCAAGTGTAGCATACTAGGGAAGAACAGGCAACTTTGGACCGATGGTTCCCAAAGATCTCCACCACTGGGGGTTTTCCTCATCTCGTGTCTGGGTCTGTTGTAGACTCATTGATCGAGATTGATTACTGTGATTAGTCAACAACTCCATTATCGTCATATCGTGCGACTACCAGCATGGTAAAAGGCAAACTAGATGGACCATGGTCTTTTTTCATCCGGCAATTCCTGCGATCCGAGAAGTTTAAGCATTAAAAAGTATATGACCATAGCGTCTTTTGCTTCAGTGCTGATTGGTCCGTACTAACCACATGGTTTTATGGGTCACATGGTCATAGACCAATCACAGGTGCAGAATCAATTCCAACACAGCGTATTGGTCTCCACTCCAAGCCTCACTCACTCCCCTGTGCCTAAGCTCAGTTTGCCATTGGGGCCTCCCAATTGCTGACAGACTTTGGCTCTCACCTCCCGCTTGCTGGCAATACTACAGGAGGTACACTTGTTGGATTACTCAAGTACGTGTTGCCCAGCTGTACCACTTGACATTACAAGTGGAAGCCAAGGCTGAGTGACACCAGAATCTAAAACAAGGGAGTAAAGCAACTTCTAAATGAGGGAGAGAGAAAAAAAAATGCATAAAAAAAGGAAAATAACTTTGCAACTTGTGAAAAACTGTTAAGAAGATTACAGGGGCTATATTGCAAGTTTCCGGTAAATCCTGGGTCCGATCATGATTGGCGGCTTCAGGCATCTCACTGGGGTTGCAATGATATTACAGGACAGTAAGAGCAATGGGACAAGTATCTATAATGCAAGCTCTACATGATAAGAAAGGAGGGTTTGCAGGCAATTAGAATCGCGCAGATGTAACTGCTGTAAATCTGCTCTTGCTGGTCAAGGTACAAGGAAAAGATAGGAAAAGCAATTTCAATGTCTTGCAGCCGAGTCACATGACAGGAAAAGAAGATTTGTCCAGGATAGAAAAGGGACATATGTAAAGTGCATAGAACAGGAAGAACTTGGCAACAAGGACGATATTGAGACTATGCCAACATATTACATAGAATTTACAGCACAGAATCAGGCCATTTGGCCCAACTGGTCTATGCCAGTGTTTATGCCCTACATAAGACTCCTCCCTCCTTACGCCATCTCACCCTGTCAACACTGTACTCAGACAACATGGTCTATGACTTTTGCGTAGTTTTTCATTAGGAAGCACAACCACATATGATGAGAGGCTGGGTGCAACAGTGAACATGTCAAAGTGGCAAGATCCTGTGGAAGTCCAACTCCAGTGTCAATAATACCCTGCAGTAAGAAAGTGCAACCTACTGCTGCTGGGGAGATGGGTGATGCCCTCCCCCCCGCCCCTCCCAGAAATCCATCCCTCGAAGCTCAGGCAAAACAGTCCTATTTGCTAATGTGTTTCTCACTCTCTGGGTTTGCCTTGTTTGCATTTTGTGGACCTGCTTGTTTGGAGATGTGGTGGACAATTCCTAAATCACAACAGCAAGATCTCAAAGATATCTCCAAATACTAGTTTGATTTGTGGGATGAGAGGGTTGTCCAATGAGGAGAGGTCGAGTAGATTGGGCCTATACTCTCTGGAGTTTGGAAGAATGAGAGGTGATCTCATTGAAACATAAAATTCTCGGAGGGCTTGACAGATGCCGAGAGACTGTTTCCCCCCCGGCTGGAGAGTCTAGAACTAGGGGACATAGTCTCAGGATAAGGGGTCGACCATTTAGGACTGAGATGAGGAGGAATTTCTTCACTCAGAGGGTTGTGAATCTTTGGAATTCTTTACCCCAGAGGGCTGTGGATGCTCAGTCACTGAGTAGATTCAAGACGGAGATCGATAGATTTTTGGGCACTAAGGGAATCACGGGATATGGGGGAATAGGGCGGGAAAGTAGAGTTGATGTACAAGTTCAGGCATGATCTTATTTGAATGGCGGAGCAGGCTCAAGGGACCGTTTGGCCTGCTCCTGCTATTATAATCTTATGTAAATAAATAGGAACATGGTTTTTGACTCTCCCTGTGCAATGCCACGGAAGGTCAACGAGCAAAAGTTTAAATCCAAGTGAAGCGTGGTCAGAAGGTTGGGGGGTGGGAAAATTAAATAGGGACTTGCAGATGTAATTCAGTCCCCAAATAAATTCGTATGCTGTGTCCTTAATTTTATATATATAGCTTTAATTTTATGGATAAATCGCAGAAGTTACGGCAACTTGGGAACCAGTGAAGTAGAGCTGGTTGGAGCTGCAGTACAGGCCGAGAAGCTGGGAGCAGCGAAAATGAGGTGCTACAGCACCACCACTGGTAGGATGGTTACAGCACAAGTCTACATCGAGAGCTTCAATTATAAATGGGGACATTGGAATTTAGGTTGACATGATAGTGTCACAAACACTTATGAAATGAGGAAGGAGAATGCTACAGCACAGGAGGCCAATCGGCCCATTGTGCCTTTGCTGGCTCTTTGAAAGAGCTATCCAAATACTCCCAACTCTCTCTCCCCATAAGCTCTGCAAATGTTCTCTCCAATTACAAAAGCAAAATCCTGCAGATGCTGGAAATCCAAAATAAAGAGAGAAAATGCTGGGAACACTCAGCAAGGCAGGCAGCATCTGTGGAGAGAGAACCAGAGTTAACGTTTCAGGTCGATGACTGTTTCTCTCTCCACCGATGCTGCCTGACCAGCTGAGTATTTCCAGCATTTTCTGTTTTTATTTCTCTTTTCAATTCCCTTTCAAATCTGCTTCCACCACCCTTTCAGGCAGTGCAATCCCGGTCATAGCTCGCTGCGTAAAGAAACTTCTCATCTCCCCCACTGGTTCTATTGCCAGGGGTGCATGCAGAATCAAAATTTTTTTGAAAAATGCGTTACAGCTATCCGGCCCCGAGAGCTCACTGTGCGCAACCATGAACCCACCAAGGCAAAAGGTTCGAACACGACCGCTGTACAAGTGCTGAGAACTCTCTCTTTGCCATCAGATCTGCTGATCTTTAGCCCACTTTTGACACACCTGTTTCAGGTGATTGCTGGTGACATTGTTCATGACAGAATCCTGGCTGGATTTCTCCAGGCTCTTGAGGCAGCGTTCCAGAGTCCCGACAAAACTCTCGCGAAGGTAGTCGACGGAGCTGATCAGTTTATTGGCGACCGCCTGATTTAACCGAGAAATAATCAACTCTTGAATCTGTTTGATGCAGCACTTAATGTCCTTATTGCCAACAGTCTCACCATTCTCGGAGATGATTATGTCTGCAGGGGGGGGGGGGGGGGGGGGGGGCGGGGGACACATAATAGAAAAGGCACAATTAATAAGACAACTGGCATTAGGTTAGTTCTGGAATACAAATCAAATGACAAAAATATTGAAAACAAAGATTTCATTTCATTTTAATGATGTTATTACCTCCAAAGTACATCCATAACGGAACCAAAGATTAGAAAAGTCTCATTGAATCAATGCAAGCTTGTCACATTATTCATCTGTTTCAGAAAAATGAAGTTTGGCAGCAGGGGGTGGGGGGTGGGAAATCATCCTGTAAATGATCCATGACTTAATATAAACTCATCAGTAGAACACTGGAGGTTTGAAGTATAGCCGATTGCATACATGTTAATGTATTGCAATGGAACCTTCGAGTGCAATGTGGGACAACTGGGTTTGAGCTCACAATGTTGGACCTGTGAAATTTGCATTTCATCCCTGGAAAAGGTTAGATTCCCAAACTTGGATTGAGTATATTCTGAGCCAACATTAGCACTAAAGTACTGATGGTTATAGGTCTGTCACTAGGGGTGGCATAGGAACACAGGAAGCCATTTAGCCACTTGAGCCTGTTCCGCCAAGATCACGGCTGATCTGCACCTTAACTCCATCCGCCCGCCTTGGCTCTGCATCAATGAAAGCAAGTTGAAGGGCTGAATTAAGAGCCTAACACATTAAGGTAAATTGGCTTAAGTGTGACTTATGCTATTGCACAGGCATAGAGTTCTAACAAAGAATCATTACCCAAATTGTTAATCCACTTTGTCTCTTGATATCAATGTGCTAAATAATGCAATTTTCCCCTGGCTGGAAAGTATAGAACTAGAGGTCATCGTCTCAGGATAAGGGGTCAGCCATTTAGGATTAAGATGAGGAGAAATTTCTTCACTCAAGAGGGTTGTGAATTTTTGGAATTCTCTACCCCAGAGGGCTGCAGATGCTGAGTCGTTGAGTATATTCAAGGCTGAGGTAGATAGATTTTTGGACACTAAGGGAATCAAGGGCTGTGGGGCTTGGGCGGGAAATTGGAGTTAAGGTCGAAGATCAGCCATGGTCTTACTGAATGGCGGAGCAGGCTCAAGGGGCATGAGGCCTTCTCCTGCTCCTATTTCTTATGCTCTAAATGACAGCATTGGCAATTTTGGGGTATTTGGGCATGGCTTACTTGTGCATGGAATAGAATAGATTCCCTCTTTTCTCCCCCCCCCCCCACCCACCCCTCCTTGACACTGATTCCAGGGGAGGTGAGGAAACAGGCACCAGGTAAAATATACTGCAGTATCTCTGTCTTACAGATATGTTAACATATTAAAAGTCTTTCATCTTGCATGCACTTCCTGTTTAACACAGTTACCCGTGCCACAATTTGTCAGTCATGCTTTTCTGGTACACCTAGCTCTAACATTCAGTTGTAAAATGTGCATCCTTAGCATTATAATTACACACCAGTCCTCCCAACACTAGATGGTGCTACTGCTCATCAAAGCTCCACTCTGCAGGTCCAACTCCACTGAACTAAAGTTTTATTTGATTTGTCCATTATCTTTAGCTTCCTGACCCAGCAATGCTCCCTGCAGCTTAAGTTCAATCCTTATTTTACATTTTAAGCTAGTTTCTTCCTGCCACGCCCTTTGCAGCTGCCTTTCTTCTCAGCCTTTCCTCCTTCCGCCCTCTGCTGCTCCCCTACCTGCTGAACCCCAGGCCTCTCCTCTCCTGTCTGTTCCTCTTCCCACAGTCACTGGGCCTCCTGTTGCTCTTTACTGGTTTCCCAGGACAAAAGAACAAATTTGCATTTCTATAGCGCCTTTCACAACCTCAACATCCCAAAGCACTTTACAGCCAATGAAGTACTTTTGATTGAAGTGTAGTCACTGTTGTAATGTAGGAAATGCAACAGCCGAATGCGCACAGCAAGCTCCCACAAACAGTAATGTGATAATGACCAGATAATGTTTTAGTGACGTTGATTGAGGGATAAATTTTAGCCCCAGGACACAGAGGATAACTCTCCTGCTCTTCTTCAAAATAGTGCCATGGGATCTTTTACGCCACCTGAGCGCGCAGACGGGGCCTTGGTTTAACATCTCACCCGAAAGACAGTACCTCCGACAGTGCAGCGCTCCCTCAGTACTGCACTGGAGTGTCTGCCTAGATTTTTGTGCTCCAGTCACGGGAGTGGGACTTGAACCCACAACCTTCTGACTCAAGAGGCGAGAGTGCTACCACCTGAGCCATGGCAGACACTGGGCTGCAGCCCCTCTGCTCCATTCCCCAGCCTGCTGGCTTCTCTTTGCCAGTTTCCCAGCAGCGATCCAAGTGGAGGGGCAGCAGCAAAGGGAGCAGCAGATGCCAGATGGCAAGCAGAACTGATGAAGAGGTAGCAGGCCCAGGCAGAGTGCCAGCAGAAGGGGGAGGGTGCTGGGGGCAGTGAGGGACAGAAAGGGATAGGGGTTAGTAGGGATTTTTTTTTTTAATTTTAATTTTTTACAAGGTGAGAACTTTAACTGGACCAGCATGTAGTCGTAAAATATTGGCACACATCACACCTGGGGAGAGCTCAGGACTTCAGAATCTCCGGTGTTATGGCTCAGTAGTAGGCGACAACAATAATTTCAAAAAGGGAATTGCATAAATACTTGAAGGGCCAAGAGGAAACGCAGCAGCCAATTTGTGCACAGCAAGGTCCCACAAATAACAGATAATGACCAGATAGATTTCCTACAACAGTGACAACACTTCAAGAGTACTTCATTGGTTGCAAAGCGCTTTGGGATGTCCAGAAGTTGTGAAAGTTGCTATAGAAATGCAAGGCTTTCTCTCAATAACATTTTCTTTTTTATATAAAAGTGATGTTGATTGAGGGATAAATGTTGGCCAGAACTCCAAGTACGGACAGCCGGGGCAAAGCCCATGCCCGTTGTTCAGCCACCGCCACCAAGCAGAGCTGCCTGTGCCAGGCCAATTATCCTGCAGGAAACTGCTGGCAATGCAAGATCGGCAGAGCAGCACATGGCCAGCCTAGCAGTGCCCACAGCCTTTGCTCACATCACACAAGATCCGTGGCAAAAGCAAGGTGCAGGGCTGGCTTACATTCCCCAAGATACTGGGACTAGGCGGCTTTGTAAGCCACTTGCCTGAGCAAGAGACTTTGACAGTCGCTCAACAATGGAACGGACGAGAAACCTCTCTGGGGAGTAGGGGAAGGAGCCCAGTGACCTTTATTACTCGCTGAATTGTTGAGAATCATATCTGTGCCCTGTATTTCACCAAATGAGGTTTCGTGTCTTTGCCAACATAAAATAGTCACTGCTCTTGAAATTCACTGTGAAGCCCTTTGAAACATTGACAATTTGATGAGGTGCTGTATAAATACAGGGTCAGGATATTGTGGGCTCAACACCGCCTGAGCAAATAACCTAGGCCGACACTCCAGTACACTGTTGAGCGAGTGCTGCAATGTCGGAGGTGCCGTCCTTCGACACGTTAAACCATCTGCCTGTCCCAGTGCTTCAGCTGGATGTTAAAGATCGCAACAGCACTATCTGAAGGGCATACATTTCTCCATCAACCAGGCCAATGTTCCTCCTCAACCATTAGGTTCACAAAGGGTTGATTGGTCACTTACATAATGTACATCGAATTTACATCACAGAAACAGGCCATTCGGCCCAACAGGTCCGTGCTGGTGTTTATGCTCCACACGCGCCTCCTACCACCCTACTTCATCTAACCATATCAGCGTATCCTTCTATTCCTTTCTCCCTCGTGTTTATCTAGCGTCCCCTTAAATGCATCTATGCTGTTCCCATAATCTTTCCTACCACCAACGTTAAGTTAACTGGTCCATAGCAATGTTTCCGCTATGCTGCGCGGTCACCTGCAAGGTCCCGCGGAGGTCGTTCACATTGCAAATACCTCGCACGCGCAAAAATTTGAATAGACTGCGCATTGGGGGAGGCAACGCAACTTACGGGGCATATTGGTCCATAGTTCCCTGGACTTGTTCCATCTCCCTTTTAAAATATAGGAAAAACATTAGCTGTCCGCCAGTCCTCTGGCACTATTCCCTTTTCTAATGAAATTTTATATATATTTAATCGTGCCTCTGCCATCTCTTCCCTAACTTCTTTTAAGATGCGTGAATGAACTTGCCTCATTATCTGGTACAGATTGGCTGCCACTTTTGCCTCTAATAACCACTCGTTGCATTTCAAAGTGGCCTTTGAAATATTTCGACAACATGTTATATAAATACAAGCGTTACATGTCTTGTGAATTCTTGCTCTGCGGGTGATTTTAGAGCTCCTGCAGAGCTACATACAGCCACCAGATGTCACTCTGACCACACAAGTATCTGAGTAAAAGCTTCAGACACGAGCATTAAATAGACTTGTACTGCCAGCTTCAGGAGCAAATAAAAGCATAGCACAAGATACCAAAGTCTGGTGCATGGACTTCATCTTTTGTCCACCGATATCAATTTTAATTAATTTGGAAGTCTTGTCACTGCCATGTTGGGTAATGCGACAGCAAGGTCCCAAAAACAGCAGCGAGATTAAAAGAAGCCACATAATCCGTTTTAAGGATGTTGCTCAAGAGAAGAATGTTAGTCGGGATATGGGGCTCGAAATCTCCTCTTAGCCTTCACTGCTCCAATGGAAATAGCCCTGGTATCTCGAGCCTCTTCTTATAACCATATACTGTTTCAGAAGTTACGTGGATTCCCTCCACTCTGTCGCAATAACTTCACGTAACCTTTAATTTCCTAAGCACTGGAGCAATTTCCATTTCCCACATTCGGCCTCTGTCGTCAGTCAATTAGTGCAGATTGTGGGTAGTGTTGTACTGCCGCTCCACAGACACTCGCTTGGGGTGGAACCATATTGCCCCAGACTCAGTTTGCTCATGATTTTGGCAGCTGAATGAGAGAAATCACGGGCAAAGCTGAGCTTTGTGAACAAGGTGTGTACGTTCCACAGATTTGCAAGTGAATGCCAGTATCATGCTCTGCATGTGTCAGCTGTGGCTCAGTGTGACAGCACCCTGGCCTCAGAGTCAAAAGGTTGTGGGTTCAAGTCTCACTCCAGAGACTGACACTCCAGTGCAGTACCGAGGGAGTGCTGCATTGCCGGAGGTGCCGTCTTTCGGATGAGCGGTTAAACTGAGGCCCCGTCTGCTCTCAGGTGGACGTAAAAGTTTGCATGGCACTATTCAAAGAACATCAGGGTAGTTCTCCCCGATGTTCTGGCCAATATTTATCCCTCAACCAACATCACAAACAGATTATAGAACATAGAACAGTACAGCACAGTACAGGCCCTTCGGCCCTCGATGTTGTGCCGAGCATTGTCCGAGACCAAGATCAAGCTATCACACTCCCTATCACTCTGGTGTGCTCCATGTGCTTATCCAATAACCGCTTGAAAGTTCCTAAAGTGTCCGACTCCACTATCACAGCAGGCAGTCCATTCCACACCCCAACCACTCTCTGAGTAAAGAATCTACCTCGGACATCCCTTCTATATCTCCCCCCATGCACCTTATAGTTATGCCCCCTTGTAACAGCTGCCTCTACCCGAGGAAATAGTCTCTGAACATCCACTCTATCTATCCCCCTCATCATCTTATAAACCTCTATTAAGTCGCCTCTCATCCTCCTCCGCTCTAAAGAGAAAAGCCCCAACTCCCTCAATCTTTCCTCATAAGACCTCCCCCCCAAACCAGGCAGCATCCTGGTAAATCTCCTTTGCACTCTTTCCAATGCTTCCACGTCCTTCCTATAGTGAGGTGACCAGAACTGCACACAATATTCCAAATGTGGTCTCACCAAGGTCCTGTACAGTTGCAGCATAACCTCACGGTTCTTAAACTCAAACCCTCTGTTAATAAACGCCAACACACCATAGGCCTTCTTTACTGCTCTATCCACTTGAGTGGCAACCTTCAGAGATCTGTGGATATGAACCCCCAGATCCCTCTGCTCCTCCACGTTCCTCAGAACCCTGCCGTTGACCCTGTAATCCTTATTCAAATTTGCCCTACCAAAATGAATCACCTCGCACTTATCAGGGTTAAATTCCATCTGCCATTTTTCGGCCCAGCTCTGCATCCTATCAATGTCTCTTTGCAGCCTATAACTGCCCTCCACCTCATCCACTACTCCACCAATCTTGGTGTCATCAGCAAATTTACTGATCCACCCTTCAGTCCCCTCCTCCAAGTCATTGATAAAAATCACAAACAGCAGAGGACCCAGCACCGACCCCTGTGGCACACCGCTGGTAACTGGTCTCCAGTCCGAAAATGTTCCATCCACCACCACCCTCTGCCTTCTATGAGATAGCCAGTTACTTATCCAATCGGCCAAATTTCCCTCTATCCCACAACTCCTTACTTTCTTCATGAGACGACCATGGGGAACCTTATCAAACGCCTTACTAAAATCCATGTATACGACATCAACTGCTCTACCTTCATCTACACACTTAGTTACCTCCTCAAAGAATTCAATCAAATTTGTTAGGCAAGACTTACCCTTCACGAATCCGTGTTGACTATCCCTGATTAAGTTGCCCCTTTCCAAATGGTCATAAATCCTATCCCTCAGGACCTTTTCCATTATCTTACCAACCACCGAAGTAAGACTAACCGGCCTATAATTACCAGGGTCATTCCTATTTCCTTTCTTGAAGAGAGGAACAACATTCGCCACTCTCCAGTCCTCTGGCACCATCCCCGTGGACAGTGAGGACCCAAAGATCAAAGCCAGAGGCTCTGCAATCTCCTCCCTTGCCTCCCAAAGAATCCTAGGATATATCCCATCTGGCCCAGGGGACTTATCGACCCTCAGGTTCTTCAAAATTGCTAAAACATCTTCCCTCAGAACATCTACCACCTCCAGCCTATCCACCTTTATCACACTCTCATCCTCAAGAACATGGCCCCTCTCCTCGGTGAACACTGACGAAAAGTATTCATTCATCACCTCTCCTATCCTATCTCTTCTGACTCCATGCACAAGTTCCCACTACTGTCCTTGACCGGCCCTACCCTCACCCTGGTCATTCTTTTATTTCTCACATAAGAGTAAAAGGCCTTGGGGTTTTTCTTGATCCGACCCGCCAAGGACTTCTCATGCCCCCTCCTAGCTCTCCTAAGCTCTTTTTTTAGCTCATTCCTTGCTACCTTGTACCCCTCAATCGACCCAACTGAACCTTGTTTTCTCATCCTTACATACGCTTCCTTTTTCCTCTTGACTAGACATTCAACCTCTTTTGTGAACCATGGTTCTCTCACTCGGCCATTTCCTCCCTGCCTGACAGGGACATACCTATCAAGGACACGCAGTAATTGCTCCATGAAAAAGCTCCACTTTTCGTTTGTGCCTTTCCCTGATAGTTTCTGTTCCCATCTTATACTCCCTAATTCTTGCCTAATCGCATCATAATTACCCCTCCCCCAATTATAAACCCTGCCCTGCCGTATGGCCCTATCCCTCTCCATTGCAATAGTGAAAGTTACCGAATTGTGGTCACTATCTCCAAAGTGCTCTCCCACATACAAATCAAACACTTGGCCCGGTTCATTACCCAGTACCAAATCCAACGTGGCCCCACCTCTTGTCGGCCTATCCACATATTGTGTCAGGAAACCCTCCTGCACACACTGTGCAAAAACTATCCCATCCGAACTGTTTGACCTATAAAGGTTCCAATCAATATTTGGAAAGTTGAAGTCACCCATGACAACTACTCTGTGACCTCCACACCTATTCATAATCTGCTTTGCAATTTCTTCCTCCACATCTCTATTACTATTTGGGGGCCTGTAGAAAACTCCTAACAACGTGACCGCTCCTTTCCTATTTCTAACTTCAGCCCATATTACCTCAGACGGCAGATTCCCCTCGAACTGCCTTTCTGCCGCTGTTAAACTATCCTTGATTAACAATGCTACTCCTCCACCTTTCTTACCAACTTCCCTACTCTTACTGAAACATCTATACCCCAGAACTTCCAACAACCATTCCTGTCCCTGTTCTAACCATGTCTCCGTAATGGCCACCACATCGTAGTCCCAAGTACCAATCCACGCTCCAAGTTCTCCTACCTTATTCCGGATGCTCCTTGCATTGAAGTAGACACACTTCAAGCCATCTTCCTGTCTGCCGGTACATTCCTGATCATTTATTTCGTTGCGGTTTGTGGGAGCTTGCTGTGCGCAAATTGGCTGCTGCATTTCCTACATTACAACAGTGACTACACTTCAAAAGTACTTCATTGGCTGTAAAGCACTTTGGGACGTACCAAGGACGTGAAAGACACTATATAAATGCAAATTCTCTCTTTACATCTCAAACAGGTGGAGACTGGGATTTTTTTTTTTTTAATTCAATTATTGTACACGACCTTACAAAACATATTTAGTTTAAATAGGAATTCACACCAACCCCAAAAACATTAGCAGAGGAGAACATGACGACTAAGTGCTGAGCATCCCTACGATTTCTGTCCATCAAACAACCTCTCTGTTTGACCAATTACCTCCTGCTCCTTTATTCCTTCTCCCCTTGAAAAGATTACACCCAGGCCTTGTGACGCTCACCATACCACCCAGATCAATTCAAACACCTCTTCCTAAACTGCCCTGCAGCCTTCTCCAGGGCTCCCATCCCACCCAATCAATTTGTCCCTTATTAAGCTGCATCACCATTGCTTTGCTTCAGCATGTATGCTGAACCTCACCCTGCCACCAGAGCATGCTCATTCCTCTTGTCGCTGCCTCTCGCCAGTCAACTGTGCCGAGAAGGCAAAAGAATTAAACTCCCGTCATAATTTATCATCCCTTGTGGGGGAACTGGGATTTTTTTAAAAATTCAATTGCTGTACATGACCTTATAAAACACATCAAGCCATTAAAACGAGGACTGACAGATACACCGCTTACGGGTAAAACTTCAGCATGGGGTAAGTTGGGCACAGCTCTGTGCCAGGAATTCCGGACCGACAGCTGGCACAGAGCTGTGCCCAACTTACCCCATGCTGGAACAAAAAAATTGTTCATTTTAAATAGAAAGCGGAAAACGCTGGCAATGCCCAGCAGGCCTGTTCGTATTCCAAGGTGAACCGCAATAGTGTCCACAAGATGGTGGGAAGGATCTTACATGGAGACTTGCTTATTTGACGGTTTTGTTCTTAACTGGAAGACTGAAGCTTGAACGGGACAAAATTAACCCCTAGTAGAACGTTTCCACATCTATTACAGTTGTTTGATGTGCTATGCAGCCCATGCCTAATTATTATCTAAGCGTAAATGAATTTGATTCGTTAATTTAGCCTGTACAGAATGATAAAGCACAGGAGGCGGCCGTTCGACCCATTGGGTCTGTGCCGGCTCTTTGAAAGGGCTATCCAATTCCCTAGCCCTGAAAATTTCTCCTTTTCAAGTATATCCAATTCCCTTTTGAAAGTTACTCTTGAATGTACAAATATATTCCAACATGGAACAGACTGAAGATAGTGGGAATCCAACGTGAAATCCATTGTGCAATCGGTGTTAATTCTTACACAAGGCAGAAGTCAAAGGGCCATCCGAGGCATGAAGACGCTGGCCAAGTACAGAAACTCTCACCCGAGTTTGAACAAGCAATTGGTTTTTTTTAGTTTTTTTTAAAAAAAAGACACGAACTGCAACAGCATCAACACGCAGTGTCGTCCTTCCCTTCAGTTAGAACTTAATCTCAATCGGACCGATCGAACACAATTGCCCCCATGTGTCAATTCCCCCTCCACTCTCCCCATCCCACCCGGCTCTCAGACGGGACAAATGCCAGATAGAAACAATTCCTCGAACAAGCCACTATTTCGTTCATTCTCAATGCACAGATCGATGAGGAGGGAGTTTATAGCCGGGCCCGGGGGGGGGGGGGGGGGGGGGGGGGGGTCCGTCCCAAGTTACACACCATCGTGACTTGGAAATGTATCGCTGTTCCTTCGTCGTCGCTGGGTCAAAATCCTGGAACTCCCTCCCTAACAGCACTGTGGCGGTTCAAGAAGGTACCTCACCACCACCTTCGAGGGCAATTAGGGATGGCAATAAATGCTGGCCTTGCCAGCGACGCCCACATCCCAGGAAAGAATTAAAAAAGAGTCAATTGCTGGATAAAAAGGGCTATATTTATGGAAAAAAATTGCATGAAAAGTAATTAGCCCCCTCATATGTTTGGCAAATCACACTGAAAGACATTGCTTCAGTTACACGATAAAAATGAAGCACATCCTTGGCTTCTGCAAATATGGGATAGCCAAAGACTTCCATGAAGACAGTGTTCCTTAAGCAGATTTCTCCATTACTGTCACAACAATCTTTACTTTTGTCTCCGAGCTTTGCAATCTCCCACCGCTGCCCACCCAACCCCCCGCACCAGCTCTGGGAATAACCAGTAACAGCAGGAACAGAATTCCCAAATTAGAACTCCTGACATTTCATCAGTAAATTAAACCTGCCCTTAAACCAGAACAGAGTGCAGTGCAATGGACCAATAAGAAGTCAGCTGCCGACTGCCTTTAACCCGTAATAGAAAACACTTAAACCTCACCTTTGAATTGCAAGTTCGCCGCCTCTTCCAAGAGTTCCTCCTTCATGCTGCTGAGCGTTTCGATGATCATGTCTCTCATTTCCTCCTGCTTCCTGTTGGCTATGTTCATCAGCGACTGGAACAGCTCATTCTCCTTGTCCCTGGTGTATTCCAGCCTCTTGGGAGTGATCTGCAAGTCCCTCTGCATGTCGAAGGCCTGGTTGATGAAGATGTCTAAACAGCGGCAGTGAACGCCGTTCAGCACAGTGGCCGCGTCCACCAGGTGCATCTGCACCACCTGCTTCGCGAAGAGGCCGAGCTGCCGGAGCTTCTCAAAGTGCTCTACCAACGTGCTTTGGGCTTTGCTGGTGCTGGACAGCCCGCCCCCCGAGGGGCTCAGGTACTCCAGCTTGGTGAGCTGACGGTAAAGGCAGCTCTTTTCCTTTTCAGACTTGGAACTTTTCACCGGGGGCTCCTTGTCTGGTCCGGAGTGCGACTCTGGGTGGTGACTGCTCAGGTGTTTCGGCACCTTGATGAAGAAAACGGGCAGGGAGTGCTTCCTTTTCATCTCCTGCAACTCGCTTTCTTCGCTGTCCACCAAACGGTCCTCACTGATGGCATAGACGATAACCGGCAGCGAATGACTCAAACACTCGTCAAGCATGCCCCCTTCTGCCCGAGTTTCGTGGCATGGAAGAACTAGAATATCCATTTCCTGGAAAAGAGAGAGAGGATGGTTAGAAATAGGATCAAGCTCACACTGATCTTGGCTCAGTGGGTAGCACTCTCACCGTGGAGTCGGAAGGTCATGGGTTCAAAGCCCTATTCCGGAGACTCAAGTACATAAATCGAGGCAGACACCGAGGGCATGCTGCACCGTCGGAGCTGCCGTCTTTTGGATATTAAACCGAGGCCCCCATCTGCCCGCACGGGTGGACGCGAAAGATTCCGCGGTACTATTCACAGACAACCAGCGGTGTTTTTCTGGTGTCCTGGCCAAATGAATCCCTCAGCCCAACCAACCAAAACAGATTATCTGGTCACTTATCTCATTGCTGTTTGTGAGACCTTGCTGTATGCAAATTGGCTGCCGAGTTTCCTACAGTAGAACAGTGACAACACTTCAAAAGTACGTCATTGGATGTAAAGCGCTTTGGGACATGAGGTTGTGAAAGGTGCTTTACTAATGCAAGTTTATTCTTTTCTTTCTTTAAGGCAGCATTAGCATTCTTTACCTACAAGAACATCCAGCCAAAGAGTTTTTTTTTTATATTCGTTCCTGGGAATTGGGATTCGCTGGCAAGGCCAGCATTTATTGCGCATCCCTAATTGCCCTCGAGAAGGTGGTGGTGAGCCGCCGCCTTGAGTCCCAAATGGATATTCCTCACACGAGAGTGGACAGAGAGTACTCGCTTCCAGCCTGAGTGACCGTGGCTTGCTGACTCGGAAGGTTATTTTTATTTGTTCATTCACGGGATGCTGGCAAGGCCAGCATTTACTGCCCATCCTTAGTTGCCCCAGAGAAGGTGGTGGTGAGCCGCCTACTTGAACCGCTGCAGTCCGTGTGGTGAAGGTGCTCCCACAGTGCTGTTAGGTAGGCAGTTCCAGGATTTTGACCCAGCGACGATGAAGGAACGGCAATATATTTCCAAGGATGGTGTGTGACTTGGTGGGGAACTTGGAGGTGATGGTGTTCCCATGCGCCTGCTGCCTTTTCTCTTCTAGGTGGTAGAGGTCGCGGGTTTGGGAGGTGCTGCCGAAGAAGCCTTGGCGAGTTGCTGCAGTGTACCTTGTAGATGGTACACACTGCAGCCACGGTACGCCGGTGGTGGAGGGAGTGAATGTTTAAGGTGGTGGATGGGGTGCCAATCTAGCAGGCTGCTTTGCCCTGGATGGTGTTGAGCTTCTTGAGTTGTTGGAGCTGCATTCATGCATTGAATGCTGAGTCAGGGAGCAGTACTGGCCTGGCAAGTGTCAGATGCTAACAGGACAGTGCAATGCAAGCTTTGGCTTGAGGCACTGAAGGTATAGAAACATAGAAACATAGAATCTAGGAGCAGGAGTAGGCCATTCGGCCCGTCGAGCCTGCTCCGCCATTCAATACGATCATGGCTGATCATCCAAATCCAGTACCCTGTCCCTGCTTTAATCCCCACAGTACACATATCCCACCCTACCCCCGTAACCCCACGTATTTAATTCCCCCTAACATATCCCATCCTATCCCCACATATTTAATCCCCCCTAACACTAAGGGTCAATTTATCATAGCCAAATCAACCTAACCCACACATTGTATGGGAGTAGGGATTCAGTTTTGGAAGGACAGAGATAGGGGCAGAGGCAGGCAATGCTGTGGAGGTGCAAGAAAGTACTAATAGTAACGGAGCGGACATTGGGGACAGAGCTCAGCTCGGGATTGAGCAGGAAACTAAGGTTCTGCATCTCCCAAGAGCCTGAGATGACACCTGGAAGTTGATGGAATGAAGGCCATAGGCACAGGATGACAGCTGAAGAGGATTATATAGTATTTACAACACAGAAACAGGCCATTCGGCCCAACAGGGCCATGTCAGCTTTTGTGCTCCACAATTTTGTCAACGTTCAGCTAGACAAAGGTTTGGCTCATCTAGGTCTTGATATCAGCCAGGCAGTTGGAGAGTTTGACACCAAAAACAGATTAACTGATTGCTCAACTAATTACTGGTTTGTAGGATTGGGCTGTGCACAACTTGACTTCTGCCTTTGCAAAAACAACAACTGCATTTCAAAGTAATTAAATGTACGTGAAACGCTTTGGGACTTGAGTTAAGATGCTATATAAATACAAGTCTTTCTCATACCCCCACCACCCAACCCAGTGCCACCTTTCCTCTCATGTCAATTTCCTTTATTAAACCCAACAATTTGCATTTATATAGCATCTTTAACGTAGTAAAACATCCCAAGGCGCTATACAGCAACGTTATCAGACAAAAATTGACACTGAATTAAAAAAAAACAAGAATAAGGTCTGGTATTACTCTGCTGCCACAGAGAAACGGGAATAGAAGCAATAGCTGAAGAAATCCAACAAAATGGTTCTTGTTATCCTGGACACTGTTTGATATTTTACCTAGTCCTCGGAGAAACACACACAAAAACGTAGGGAGCAAGCGCACCGGAGAGACTAGTCTGCATTCAAGACCAACTTTGGGGCCTGGCGTTTCTTGCTGCTGTTCCACGGTTTCTGGACCAGGCCTCTGTCCTTTGGACTGGTCATCCAACTTCAAAGCAAAGAAAAGCTCCTTTTCTGCCTCTTCAAACACATCCTTCAGCCGGGGCTCGGCCACCAGCCCCTCCTAGATCTATACCACTGCCACTCTTTTGATGGCTGGCAGGAGACATGCGATGTCACCGGGCACAATCTCCAGCTGGTATCCACCTCCCTTCCCTCCCCCACCCCGCTCTCCTTGCTACGCGGCCCTAAATCAAGGAAATGGGCAAAATATGATACGGGGAGGAGTGTGGAAGAACTGAACCTGCATCCTTGGTAGGGTGGGACAGGGCCATTCAATGCAAGTGTTTCAGTGCAAATATTTGACCATATGTGTGGTGATGGATTGAGGAAGCAGCTGCTCCACGTTAGTTATTTTGAGCATCATTTTTGCAATCGGTCGTGAGGGAGAAGAACCCACAAAGAGGAACGAGGAACTAGGATCTCAGAAGCTCATTGGTTCCTCAGCTTCTTCTTGTAAATTGTTTTTTCCACTGGCCCAATTTTCTCCTCTTCTTACGAAAGTTTTGATACTCCCTTGGCACGAAACACCTCCTGGCCCAGTCCCAAATGGCTATTCCTCATACAAGAGTGGACAGAGAGTACTCGCTTCCCAACCTGAGTGACCGTGGCTTGCTGACTCCGAAGGTTATTTTTATTTATTCATTCATGGGATGCTGGCAAGGCCAGCATTTACTGCCCATCCCTTGTTGCCCCAGAGAAGGTGGTGGTGAGCCGCCGCCTTGAACCGCTGCAGTCCGTATGTGAAGGTGCTCCCAACAGTGCTGTTAGGGAGGCAGTTCCAGGATTTTGACCCAGCGACAGTGAAGGAACGGCGATATATTTCCAAGTCAGGATGGTGTGCGACTTGGAGAGGAACTTGGAGGTGGTGGTGTTCCCACGCGCCTGCTGCCCTTGTCCTTCTAGGTGGTAGAGGTCACGGGTTTTGGAGGTGCTGTCAAAGAAGCCTTGGCGAGTTGCTGCAGTGCATCTTGTAGATGGTACACACTGCAGCCACGGTACGCCGGTGGTGGAGGAGCAGATATTTAAGCTAGTGGTGGAGGTGTTGATCAAGCGGACTGCTTTGTCCCGAATGGTGTCGAGCTTCTTGAGCGTTGTTGGAGCTGCACTCATCCAGGCAAGGGGAGAGTATTCCATCACACTCCTGACTTGTGCCTTGTAGATGGTGGAAAGGCTATGGGGAGTCAGGAGAGGAGTCATTTGCCTTTTCAGTGCACTGTCTGCTCTCCCAACCTAAATAAAACTCACTGCCCAGCCCCCCAACACCAAATTTTCACGCTCATATTTAAATCTCATGACCTCCACCCTTCTCAACTCTGTAACCTCCTCCAAGCCTACAACCCTCTCCCCAAAACCTGCCATTACTCTGACTCTTGTGCATCCCCTTTCTCTTTGCCCCACCATTGGCAGCTATGCCTTCGGTCACCCAGGCCCCACATTCTGAAATTCTCTCCCTAAACCCCTCTGCCTCTCTTTCTTTTACGACCCTGCGTAAAACCCACCTCTTTCACCAAACTTTTGGTCACCCCTCCTACTATCTCCTGCTTTGGTTCAGCGTCAATTTTTTTTGATTATGCCATTTTGAAGCACCTTAGGGAGTGTTCTATGTTAAAGGCGGTACATAATGCAGGCTGTTGCAGTTTCATGAGTCTAGACTTACTTTTTAAAAAAAATAAAAGTATTCTTTAAATGTGCGAGGCTCATTTTTTTCTCCACACATTGCCGACAACGCTATCACCATCACCAGTGACAGAACTGTCACCATCAGTACTTCACGCCAGTGTTAAACAACTCAAAATCCATTCCTCAGATGCTACCCAAGCTTGGAAAGGAAGATTCCACAATTGTATTGCTGGGTATTTCAAAGCTCTCCTGGCCGGCCTTCCACATTGCACCCTCTGTAAACTTGAGCTCATTCAAAACTCTGCTGCCCGTGTCCTAACTCGAACCAAGTCCCGTTCACCTATCGCCCCTGTGCTCGCTAACCCACATAGACTCCCGGTCCAGCAACACTTCAAATTTTAAAATTCTCATCCTTGTTTTCAAATCCCTCCGTGGTTTCGCCCCTCCCTATCTCTGTAATCGCCTCCAGCCCTACAACCCCGCCCCCCCGAGATCTCTGCGCTCCTCCAATTCTGGCCTCTTGTGCATCCCCAATTTTAATCGCTCCACCATTGGCAGTCGCGCCTTCAGCTGCCTCGGCCTTAAGCTCTGGAAGTCCCTCCCTAAATCTCTGTCTCTCGCTCTCTCGTTCCTCCTTTAAGATGCTCCTTAAAACCTCTCTTTGACCAAGCTTTTGGTTACCTGCCCTAATATCTCGTGTGGCCCTTTTACTACGTTAAAGGCACTATATAAAAGCAAGTTTTTGTACTTTGCACAGTTCAAATAGGCACTGTATATAAATTTTACCCACCCACAATTTACACTTCAGTGAGGTCCTGGTGACAGCAGGGTAGTCCGGCCTGATGAAACCAAAGAGAAACACTGTGGTACTTGAGGCCTTAATAACTAACAAAGGACTCGGCTCATGAAATCCTGGAACCGTACCCATCAAATCTTCACAATCCAAGAAAAACCACCTCTCATTTATATAACATTCCTCGCATGAAAGTGTGCCTTTTCAGGAGAGTTTGTGGTTTTTTTTGGGGGGGGGGACCCAATGAACTGATTTAAATACTGAAGTAAACCCAGAATATTGCTTCAAACGATAGTCAAGCTAGCTAGTAGGAGCAAATAACATAAAATTAGCAAAAAGTACATTTCAAACTGATATTGGAGATAATTCTGTTATTTCTCTGGCAGGGAAGGTAGATTCAAAATGCAGTTAAAATGTAGTCTAGAAAAAAAAAAGGCTTGCATTTATATAGCACCTCTCACAACCTCAGGACGTCCCCAAGCGCTTTACAATCACTTAATTACTTTTGAAGCGTAGTCACTGTTGTAATATAGGAAAGGTTTGTGTACTAGAGGAACCAGTTTCAATGGGGAGAATAGTCTTTCCTCGCCCTGCACTGTTCCAATATCTGTGTTCTTTTAATTTGTTCCATCTGAATCTTAATAGGTTTGTTTGAACAGTTAAAACTGGCAGGGAGAAACATCACCAAATTAATTCTAGGAGGCACGTAGCCTATGACGCAGGGCTGGCTGAGTGTCTGCTGCACGAGCTCGCTACACTGCCAGGCTTATTAACCTTCCCAGTCTGCACAAAATTGTAAGTATTAGCTCAAAATGGATAGAAACCAAGCAAGCGCCAACATCAGCCACACCTCTTGGTCGCCGTTTGAATGTGGGGGCACCTGCTGTCGAAGAGTCTCCTGCAAGTTAACTCTTCTGGGAAATCGCTCAGACTTAGACCCCCAAACCAAACATCTGCCCCTCACCTTACAGCAGTTTCGTCCCGTCTTTTGCATGAGACGTTAAACCGAGGCCCCGTCTGCCCCCTCAGGTGGATGTAAAAGATCCCACGGCACTATTTCGAAGAGGAGCAGGGGAGTTCTCCCCGGTGTCCTGGCCAATATTTATCCCTCAATCAACATCACTAAAACAAGTTATCTGGTCATTATCACATTGCGGTTTGTGGGTGCTTGCTGTGCGCAGATTGGCGGCCGCATTTCCTACATTACAAGTGACTACACTTCAAAAAAGTCATTCATTGGCTGTCAAGTGTTTATGGACGTCCCGAGGTCGTGAAAGGCGCTATAGAAATGCACGTCTTTCTTAAGGGAGGCCACCAGAAAGGGGCAGCTACAGCTACAATTTAGCACCAATAATAAGCCCTTCCCTGCAACTGAATGCTAGGCGATCTCTGACGGGAAACTCTACAGCAAAAGGCAAGGCAGACACCTTCTGAGACCTGCAGCTTCCGACATCAAAACTCTAATCCATCTGCTACTCTTCTTTCCCTCTACCCCCACCCACTCCTCGTCACCACCACACAAATGAAACAAGAGCCAAAACTACCACAATCCTCAGGGCAGGTTGGACGTATTCCTGGAGGTTTCATCACATGACCTCCCGCCTCCAACGACCCCACCCAGGCAAACAGCCTTTTCCTCAATCTCCAATATTTTAAAAATAAACTAATAAATTAAAGTGTTAGAAGAAATTGGGGGGGAAAACACTCATTTTTATAATGCCCCTTTGATTTTTCTCCCCGGGTTGCTTGCAGCAGTGTCCAGGAGTTTAATCTTCCAATTCCTGGAGGGTTGGCAACACTATCTCAGAGCCACACTGCCCTCGTGCCTCAGTCTTTCTACACCTTTTCACAAAAAGCTATTTCTGCAGCACTGATTCACGGACCCGTTCGCTAAACCACCGCTATGATGCAATGTGAACAAGCAGGTTTATGAACTTGAAAAGTTGTGAACAACCACAAACAAGTGGTCAGCAATTTCAAGTTTAAAACCAAGGTCTTATTCCCCCAATCGTTTGTTTGTTTAAAATCACTGCCTAGTGCTAGACAGACCTGAAAGGCCATTTGTCCTCTTCAGCCTCTGCTGAGCTAGCTAGGAGGGAGTCAGTTCACTGCAAGGAAAGAGACACAGGGATCTTCCATTCCTCAGTCAGTTCATCATAAAATACATCATCCACATTACCGCTCTCCCCCTCACTTCATAACTTTCCACATCCCACACCCCAGCTTGCTTCAGCCTCCATAAACGCCACACTTCGGGAACTGTAATGTGATGGCACCAAAACAAGACCAACAATAAAGGAAGAACGAACGAACTTGCATTTATATAGCGCCCCTATACACCAACCTCAGGACGTCCCAAAGCGCTTTACAGCCAATTAAGTATTTTTGGAGGTAGTCACTGTTGTAATGTAGGAAACACGGCAGCCAATTTGCACACAGCAAGCTCCCACAAACAGCAATGAGATAATGAACAGATCATCTGCTTTAGTGTTGTTGGTTGAGGGATAAATATTGGCCAGGACACTGGGGAGAACATCCCTGCTTTTCCTCAAATAATGTCACAGGCTCTTTTATGTCCACCTGAGGGGGCAGACTGATCCTCGGTTTAATGTCTCATCCGAAAGACAGCACCTGCTACAGCACAGCACTCCACTGGAGTGTCAGCCTAGATTATGTGCTCAAGTGCCTGGAGCGAGACTTGAACCCACGACCTTCTGACTCAGAGGCGAGAGTGCGACCCACTGAGCCAAGGCAGACAACCTCACTTTTCAGTTCGACGCCTGACATCAGCTTCACTTGGTACTTTTCCGACACTATAGTACTCTGCCTCAGAGACAGAGTGCCACAGTGAAAGAAAAATTGAAGTTAAGATTTTATCTAGGATTCATGTGACATTTGCCTATTGAGCTGCGTTCTACTCTACTCCAACCGTGTGCATTATAGCCAACACCAGAAACACATACTCACTGACATGCTGTGATACTCCCAGCTCCCACACCAGCCATCCATACATAAACCAATGCATGATACAAGAAAGTGCCATTTATCCGGCAGACCACACACAATCCACCCTGGTCATCACTTGACCTCGGATCTACATCGTGTGTCTAAATCTATTTAAAGACCTCACTTTGCAATCCCTCCCCTATACACCAGTGAAAATAAGAAATCCTTGTGGAGTCTGCAGGTGACACTTGCGGGGTAATGCCCACACTAAATTCGGGAGAGTTTGCGCTAGATAATAGAGTTCAGACTGCTCGAGCTGAATATGCATGGTGCCATCATAGCCAGAGGAGACACTCGCTGCCAGTCCGTACTGGAGTGAAGCTCAGATCCCAGGAGTGAAAGAATAGTGTGTAACGAGATTGCAAGAGACACTCACAATACCGAGACAACAAGGACTTCGGTTTCAAGCTATTTTTCAATGTTTAAAACTGCACAAATGAAAAGATTACAGTGAAGAATTTCTCCAATCTAGTAGGATAAAAAAATCTTTCAGGAAAACAGGCAGAAATAAATTCAAGAGAAGTTTAAGTGTCTCAAGGCCTCAGCAGCAGTCATCTCAAATTACAATCTAAAGTCTTCAACAAAATGTAGAATTACATACTTCAGTTCTCAAAACAATTAGTGATGAAGAAAAAGTCTCATTTAAAATGCCTTGACCGTATTTCTGTTAGAACGTTCAAAGTGCTGGAAATTAAATCATGCTGCAAAAAGAATGAAGACAAAAACAAGATTTAATCAAATGAGAATTCCTTTAAAAAAAACTATTAAAGCCGGACTCAATTGGTCGTGGCTTTGCCCGCTGGAGGCCGAGAGGAATGAATGACTCCAGTCTAATCTGCTCCCACAATGGAGGCAGTCACTGGTATCTCCAAGATACCACGCAACAAGCCCGAAATGGAACTCATGCAGCCACAAATAAATAAATGAAATTCTTCAAAGCTGAAGGAGTAACCGAGGCAGATGATGAACTGGAATGTGGTGCTTCGTTTAGTCAGTTAAGGCAGGAACCAGTGATCCAGGCAGGCCAGGACAGTTGCAGTTTTGCTCCACGGTCTAAGTTAGTGGATCTGGGCTGGGGTATCATCAGTAGGAGCACTGAAACTGTCCTTGGTACTGCTCATTTAGAGGGGGGGGGGGGAAAAGAGAAAAAAAAATCATCAGCCGGGGCTCCTGCTCGCTGCCCAGCCACTACTCCTGGAAAGAGCGCGCGTGGGCACACGATCAGACTCCGCTGCGTTGCAGCAATCACCCTCCCCGACACACTCAGTCCAGGCTTCACACGTGAAGAGCGGTGGAACGGGACAACCAGTGCCTCTGGACTCAAGAGTCCAGCAGGGAGTCCACTCCTTCATAAGATCATAAGGCAATTAAGGATGAGGACCATTAGTCCCATATTGGTTCATCCATCCTGAAGTGCCCTCAGTCCCCCAATTGCAGAATCTAGTTATTTCTTAAATGCACCCAAGGGTTTTCATCCCCACTACTCTATCATGAAGTAATTTCCAAGTGTTGATCACTCTTTGCGTGAAGAAATTATTGCTGGTACCTTATTACTTGAAATCCTTCATTACTCTTCGACCTTTCTACTCTCCTGCCGCCGTCCCAGGCTCGACTCCCTCTTAGATAAGCCTACAGCTTCCCTCTGTGCCTCTCTTGGCATCCAAGGAAGGGCCCATCGAGGCACTCGTCGCTGCTGCCTTACAGGCAGCAACCCCAACTGTCCCACCCTACTCTGATGACCTTCCCGCTCAGTGCACCCACTGGGGGCTAATCTTGCCAATCTCCTCCCCATCCAACTCATTTCCCCCCCCCCCTGCAGCGCTGACTCTGTGGATGCTGGCAGTGGGGCAGCAATCACCGACCCTCTCCGTATCGCCCTCCAGAATGTCTGTTCACTTGCAAATAAGGCTCTTGCCATCCATGAGCTTATTGTAGATGATTGCATCGACATCATGGCCCTGACAGAAACTTGGTTGAGGGGTGATGACACCTTACCCCTAAATGAAGCCTCCCCGCCTGGCTATACCTTCCACCAGTTGTCCCGCTCAGACCGCCGTGGCTCTCATCACCAAATCACACCTTGGTCTGTCCCCCCTACTTCACCGGCACTTTCTCCTCCTTTGAGCATCTCACCTTATTCCACCCCTCTCACCTCATTTAAAATTCTTGTTCTCTACCACCCACCCAAGTACCATAAAAATGTTATTACCGAGATATCTTCACTGCTCTCCTCCCTCAGCCTCTGCACCGAACGACTTCTCATCCTCGGTGATTTCAACCTCCATCTCAATTCATCATGCTCTCTCTCCTCCGAGTTCACGAGCCTCCTATCCTCCCTTAATCTCTCCCTCCATGTAAAGTCCCCAAACCATATTCACGGCCACCTGCTCGACCTTGCCATCTCTCGTGGCCTCGCTACTCCCATCGTGTCATTCGCAGATAAGGCCATCTCTGACCACATCCTCATACCGCTCTCCACCCACATCCCCTTTCCACCCCCGCCCCCGCCCCCCCACCCCCGCCACAACCCTACTTCCTTCTGTGTCCGCCCCTGGAAAAAACTCTCTCAACTCTCTTACAACTACACTTACGAAATCCCAACTGTCCAACCTTTGGCCCTCCATTCACCATGACATTTCTGCAGCTACCGATCTGCTCAACTACACCCTCACCACCACCTTTGACGCCCTCGTCTCTATTAAAACAATTACTTTCACCCTGGCCACTCCCCCTGGTACGGCCCTCATCTCCACTCCCTTAAGTCCAAGGGACGCAGACTTCAAGGGATATGGCAGACAACTGGTTTAGCCAGTCACCGCATAAAGCATTATCGGGTCCTGCTCTCATCTGCCAAAATTGCTCACTATTCCAGAATCATTCTGGAATGCAAAGATAAACCCTAGCTCCTATTCTCTACTGCTAACCGTCTTCTTAAACCCCTCTCCCCTGTCTCCTCCACCCTCACCTCCAACAAGTGTGAGGAGTTCATGGACTTCTTTGTCTCTAAAGTTTGAGATCATTCGTTCAGCTGCCTCTGCCACTTCCCTTCCTTCCCCCGAACCCACCGTGCGAAACTTCCTCTAAGGCTCCCCCCCCGCCCTAGCCTCACATCTTTCTCCAGTTTCTCTCCGATCTCCCCTCATGACCTCTCCGTGCTCATCTTGTCCATGAGACCCACTTCCTGCTCCCTCGACCCGATACCCACCAAACTGCTGACGACCCAACTTCCTTTTCTGACTCCCATGTTAGCTGACATTAACAGTTCTCTCTCCTCAGGTACTGTACCCCTCTCCCTCAAATCTGCCGTCATCACCCCGCTCCTCAAAAAACCAACCCTCGACCCCTCCGTCCTTGCAAACTACTGCCCCATCTCCAACCTCCCTTTCCTCTCCAAAGTCCTTGAACGTGTTGTCGCCTCCCAAATCCGTGCCCATCTTTCCCGCAATTCCATGTTTGAATCCTCCAATCAGGTTTCCGCCCTTGCCACAGTACCGAAACGGCTCTCAAAGTCACAAATGACATCCTTTGTGACTGTGACAAAGATAAACAATCCCTCCTCGTCCTTCTTGACTTGTCTGCAGCCTTTGACACGGTTGACCACTCCATCCTTCAACACCTCTCCACCGTCGTCCAGCTGGGTGGGACTGCACTCGCCTGGTTGCATTCTTCCGTATAATCGTAGCCAGAGAATCACCTGCAACGGCTTCTCTTCCCGCTCCCGCATAGTTACCTCTGGTGTCCCCCAAGGATTTATCCTTGGCCCCCTCCTATTTCACATCTACATGTTGCCCCTTGGCGACATCATCTGAAAACAGTCAGTTTCCACATGTACGCTGACGACACCCAGCTCTACCTCACTACCACTTCGCTCAACCCCTCCACGGTCTCTAAATTGTCAGACTGCTTGTTCGACATCCAGTTCTGGACGAGCAGAAATTTTCTCCAATTAAATATTGCGAAGACGGAAGCCAGTGTTTTCGGTCCCCACCACAAACTCAGTTTCCTAGTCACTGACTCCATCCCTCTCCCTAACATCTGTTTGAGGCTGAACCACACTGTTTGCAACCTAGGTGTCAAATTTGACCCTGAAATGAGCTTCCGATCACAGAACCGCGGCATAACTAAGACCTCCTATTTCCACCTCCGTAACATCGCCCGTCTCCGCCCCTGCCTCAGTTCATTTGCTGCTGAAACCCTCCTCCATGCCTTTGTTACCTCTAGATTTGACGATTCCAACGCACTCCTGGCTGGCCTCCCACATTCTACCCTACGTAAACTTGAGGTGATCCAAAACTCAGCTCCTAACTCTCGCAATTCAGAATATGGTCTTGTGCTTGCCTTCAGATTTGCTGCTGTTTGCATCATGTGTGATTTTCACCTCTTCTCTGACTGCCCTCACTGTTGTAGCACTGAAAGAATGTGGATGAATTTTTTTTTTACTATTATGCTTAGCCTCTGCTGCTTTGCATTTTCTGTCTCTCTCAGCGTCTCCGATTACCCTTTTAACTCATTTCTGCATTTTCTTGTATTGCCTTCATCGAACCCTTGGGAAAGAATTACTGAGTCAGTAAGGAGCTGCTGAACACATTAACACAGGGATGCTCCAGCAATCACGACATTTAAACTATGTACATTAGCGCAAAGGAACTGAATGGTCATGTTCTTGCAGTTCTTTGCCAGGAGCACTTCAGTTGATCAGTGACATGCACGGGACAAAAAAATCATTTCCACGACCAAACTAGACCACCTAAATTTGTTATTTTCCCACACACCCATCAGTTAACAGACAAAGTCAACTGTCTTTAGAAGGAATTGCTGAATTTGTTGAATTTAAAATAACTTCAAAACAGCGTGATTTTGAGATTCTGAAATCCAAGTACTGAACGCTGAAGCTGCACCTACAGTTCGTGCCGAAACTCGGTTTCTCCTCCCTCATTTTCTACAAACACGTCATTAAGTGAGGTCAGGAGGTGGAACAGATAACATAGGCAGGAGGAGCAAGATTTGTTCAACATTAAAAGTCTGAAGAGCGGTTTATAAATAAAACCATTCTTCAACAAAAACGGCAAGCAAAATGCTGGCGTTGTGGGATGGAAGAGGTGGAGAAGAGACACAATTGGCCTGACAAATTTCTTACACAACAGAAATCAGGAACTCAACAAGCTTGAACTTATATAGAAGACGTCCCAAGGTGCTTCACAGGAGCATATTCAGACAGAAACTGACGCTAAGCTAGAGGAGGAGAGATCAGGACAAGTGACCAAAAGCTTGGTCAGAGGGAGGTCTTAAGAAGGTTTTTAAAGGAGGAGAGTGAGAGAGGCGGAGAAGTCCAGGGAGGGAACAGAGCTTAGGGCCTAGACAACTAATGGGTAAACAGGACTTGGCGCGAGTTAGGATACAGATAGCAGGAATTATTGATGAGCTCAAGTTTATGGAGGGCAGGAGGCTGGTCAGGGGAGCATTGGAATAGCGGAGTCTGGAGATAACAAAAGGATGAGTGTGAGGGTTTCGGCAGCAGGTGGATGATACTACAGCTGTGGAAGTAGGCAGTGTTTGTGATTGCAAGAATATGGGGTCAGAAGCTGAGCTCAGGGTCAAAGAGGATGTGGAGGTTATGAACCGTCTGGTTCAGTCTGAGGCAATGGCCAGGAATCTAGGATGAAATCGGTGACTCGAGAACGGAGTTTGGGGCAAGGCTGAAGACAATGGCTTCAGTCTCCCCAATGTTTAATTGGAGGACGGTTCGGCTTATTCAAGACTGGAAATTGGACAAGCAGTCTGACAAGACAGAGGCAGTGGAGGGGTTAAGAGAGGTGGTGGTGAAGTAGAGCTGGGTATCACACCACTTTTACTGGGGTGTGGAGCAATATCCCCGTAAGCCGCACTGCCTCCTGCCTCCCCTCCCAATGCGCGGCCCAATCAAATTTTTGCGCATGCGCGGTACCGACAACGTAAAAGCCGGTGAGCAGCCTGCGCGGGACCTTGCAGGTGACTGCGTGGCCACACAGCTTAGCGGGAACACTGGTGTGGAGGCTGGGGGGAGAACGCAAACACAAGGCCCTTACTTCGAAGAGATTTCAGCAGCCAACTCTGCTGACTTGCCAGTCATTTCTGTTGCTGCTTGCTGGGTGAACTAGCCAAGCGGGTAAGAAAACGCTACTTCTGGGCTCGCCAGATCAGTTGAACCAAACCCCGAATCGCCCCTTTCCTGATGAAAAATAAAATTTGCTCCAAGCCGCTGCCAATATTTATCCCTCAACCAACACCGAAAACAGATGATCTGATCATGCAACTCACTGCCATCTGTGGGAGCTTGCTGTGCGCAAATTGGCTGCCACATTTCCTACGTTACAGCAGTGATGTATTTAACTGGCTGTACAGCGCTCTTGGGGTGTCCTGAGGTCGTGACCCAGGTCCTTTCTTTTAATAAAAGGCCGAGGTGTGATAAAGGGCAGTTAGAAAGATTAACTGTAATCATCTGGCAGTGTTCTCTGACTATATATGCTGTGCCTATATGCATCTCTTCACTTCACCTGACGAAGGAGCAGCGCTCCGAAAGCTTGAGATTTCAAATAAAGCTGTTGGACTACAACCTGGTGTTGAGCGACTTCTCACTTTAATAAAAGGAGGCACAGTGCACCACACTGGGAAGGGGTGCGTGGATCCAGGCAAATATTTTTCCGTTGCCTCCCCTTAAGGAACTGCTGTGTGGTCTTCTGCAGGTGGTGAAATCTTGGCAAATGGAAAATGGCAAGCAGAACCCCATAAACAAATAATTCCTCACATCGGTAACACTGAAACACTTCTAGATCTATGGAGCCTTGATGCCGATAAGGAAACCCAAAGTAGAGAGCTTTTAAAAGAGCTGGAGTTAATAGTGAGCCAGAAGTGGCACTTAACAGCAGCACTGGAGTGTGTTCCTTCCAGCGGAGTCTTTCAAACTAATTAAAAGCTTGCTGAGGAATTTTGCAGGTTTCCAAAAATAGCTGCTGTTCGACCAAAGGTCCTTTATCACAGAGATGGCAATTGGCAGCACACTGCTGGGAGTCTATACTATCAATCAATATGCCTTCTCCCAACCTAATGTTATTGGAGCAAGCCTTGGAGTAAACATCTTTCTCGGACATAGTAGAACAGGTACCCGTGTGCGCACGGGCAGCAAAAACCCAAGGCACCAAAAAAACAGCTGCAGTCTCCTACAAGTTACATGCTCAAGCCTCAACGGAAACAAGTTCCACTCAAGAATCTACACAACCATTTTCATCAAATGCAACTTAAGAGATAACTCCAGAAAGTGTAGTGCTGCCCCAACAGTCAGCGTACACCCTATGCACGTGGGCGAGAAACTGACCCAAAAATAGAAAGCGCTTCTTTTTGGGAGGGGGGGGACCTGAAGTTTTCTCTTTCCAAATAGTTATCAAACCCCCTTCCCCACTTTTCTCCTCCCTCTCCTGAAGGTGCTGGCTAAAAGCTGGCACCGGCAGACCTGGGGCACCTCGCACAGAAAGGCCATCCCTCAAGTTAGCCAAAATGGTGATTTCTGCCTATTCGACCATGGGGGCTGCACAGCCAAGCCCGGTCTTGTCCTCGCCAGATAGTGGCACACATGCATCGGTCAGCAGGACTCACTGAGTTACCATCAGAAGCTGCTGCATAGAAGCACGACTGAGTAAGAGCTACACGAGCCCACGATTGTCTCCACTCATTCAATTCTCTTTGTATTTCAGCAATGATTGGAAGGTATGCTCCCGGTACTTTCAAGCAGCATTATAATCATTTTTGGTTAAAAATGCAGTCACTGTACTGACTGCACACTGACTTAACTGCTTGGGTCTTCTGCTTCTCGTTCTCTCTAGAGTGTTCCTCCAGCATTTTCTTTTTATTTCAGATAATATGCACATCATTAAGGTACAAAGTCCTTGGAGAGTTATTTGATTCAGATCATGGCTGCTGTTTTTAAACGAGCACGCCGCAGGCTTGCTTCAGTTTTGCACAGATGTTTGAAACTTCCAACACAAACTGCTCCAATATTATTAATTCTGCTGCTGTTCAGAGCAGCCCCAGCAGTGTTGCAATGTGTGCAAGTGTTAGGAACAGAAACAACTGGAGCAGACAACACTTGAATTTTCAAATGACTCAGCTTTTTGTAAGAGGAATCTCGCACATCAGGACAGCAGCACCACAAGAACGATTAAGGAATTGAAGCATTCAAGCTGGTGTTGCAGTCGCAGAGACCTCGGTACAGTGCATGGCCGAACTCTTCCTCCTTCAGTGCATGCCCACAAGTGTGTATACAAGACTTAGTCACTTTATCGTAACTGCAGTTCCTTTCATAAATGATGAGGCTGTGAAACCAAGTATCACCACTGGTCTCTCCCACCCACCAGGTTTGCACCTAATTACAAACTTCAGATCACAACACAATTGGACTTGACAGGGTAGATGCTTCCCCTGGCTGGGGAGTCCAGAACCAGGGGTCACAGTCTCAGAATAAGGGGTCGGCCATTTAGGACTGAGATGAGGAGAAATTTCTTCACTCAGAGGGTGATGAATCTTTGGAATTCTCTACCCCAGAGGGCTGTGGAGGCTCAGCCATTGAGTATATTCAAGACAGAGATCGATAGATTGTTGGATATTAAGGGAATCAAGGGATATGGGGATAGTTCAGGAAAGTGGAGATGAGGTAGAAGATCAGCCATGATCTTATTGAATGGCGGAGCAGGCTCGAGGGGCCAAATGGCCGACTCCTGCTCCTATTTCTTATGCTCTTATGTTATGTTCTTAATTGTCAAATTCAAAAGCAACACACTGCGGATGCTGGAAATCTGAAATAAAAACAGTAAATGCTGGAAATGCTCAGCAGGTCAGGCAGCATCTGCAGAGAGAGAAGCAGAGTTAACATTTCAGGTCGATGACCTTTTGTCAGAACATAACAGGTTTTAAGTACAGAGGCAGGGAAAGGAGGCGGGGAAAGAGAGGAAAGAACAAAAGGGAAAGTCTGACAGAAGGTTATTTTTTCCTCCCCTCCTCTCTACTTGCTTAAAACCTGTTATATCTCTAACTTTTTCCAGTTTTGACGAAAGGTCATCAACCTGAAACGTGAACTCTGTTCCTCTCTCCACAATTGTCAAGTGTTATTTTAATAAGAAATGTTGATTCAACCCTTGACCAACATATCCAAGAGATCACCCCTGTGCCCACCATATGCACCCTGTAATAGCTCTAGGGATAACAGCGCTCTAATGGCCTGAGTACACCACCTAGATAGTAGGCGAGCTACAATTTCCTGTCTGCGTTAAGTTAGCTGACCTCAACCATGGTTTTGGTGGGAGAACTATAATGTCAGCATCTCTCCCGCTTCTGTTCGCTATCCAGTAAACCTGCTGGGAAGCGCGAGTGCTCGTGGTCAGGCAGGGACAGTACTTGCTTAAAACTTGTTCTATCTCTTAACTTTTTCCAGTTTTGACGAAAGGTCACGGTTTCCTGCTCTCGACCTGAACTAGAAAATTTTCACTTTGCTTCCAATTTCCACCCTTCCCTCACCTTCACATGGTCCATCGCCAACTCTTCCCTTCCTCGACTTCGCTGTCCATCTCTGGGGATAGGCTGTTGACAAACATTCACTACAAGCCCACCGACTCCCACAGCTACCTGGACTACACTCCCTCCCACCCAGTTTCCTGTTAGGACTCTATTCCATTCCCCCAGTTTCTCTGTCGCTGCCGCATCTGCTCAGACGATGCCACCTTCCATACTAGTGCTTCCGACATGTCTTCCTTTTTCCTCAACTGAGGATTCCCCTCTACTGTGGTTGACATGGCCCTTGACCGTGTCCGTTCTATCTCCCGCACTTCTGCCCTCACCCCTGCCCCTCCCTCCCGGAACCACGATAGAGTTCCCCTTGTCCTCACCTTTCACCCCACCAGCCTCCACATTCAACGGATAATCCTCCGCCATTTCTGCCACCACCAAACACATCTTCCCCTCACCGCCCCTTTCAGCATTCCGAAGGGACCGCTCCCTCCGTGACACCCTGATTCACTCCTCTATCACCCCCAACACCCCTTCCCCTGGCACCTTCCCATGCAAGCGCAGGAGATGCAACACCTACCCTTTTACCTCCTCCCTTCCCACTGTCAAGGGCCCCAAACACTCCTTCCAGGTGAAACAGCGATTTACTTGTACTTCTTGCAATTTAGTATACTGTATTCGCTGCTCACGATGCGGTCTCCTCTACATTGGGGAGATCAAACGCAGATTGGCTGACCGCAAACACCTCCATTTCAGTCCGTAAGGGTGACCCCGAGCTTCCGGTCGCCTGTCACTTTAATTCTCCGCTCCACTCCCACTCAGACATCACCGTCCTCGGCCTCTTACACTGTTCCAATGAAGCTCAACGTAAGCTCGAGGGACAGCAGCTCATCTTTTGATTAGGCACTTTACAGCCTTCTGGACTCAACATAGAGTTCAACAATTTCAGACCATAACATCTGCCCCCCTATCATTTATTTTTCCCCCCTCTCTCACATGGCAGCTGTCTTTCATGCTGGCAGTTTCATTTACACTTCGTCAAGAGCCATCTTTTGTTTCTTAACTTGTCCCATTACCATCTCCTTTTGCCTTGCATCATCATTCCTTTTGTCTCTTAATCTCTCCTGCCTTCCAGCCTATCACAGACCTTCCCTTTTGTTCTTTCCTCCCCTCCCCCCTTTCCATGCCCCTGCACTTGCTTAAAAACCTGTTCCATCTCCAGCTTTTTTCACTTCTGACGAAGGGTCATTGACCTGAAAAGTTATCTGTTTTCCTCTCCACAAATGCTGCCTGACCTGCTGAGTATTTCCAGCATTTTCTGTTTTTATTACAGTACTGCCAGTATCTGCAACGCCTCCTCCTACCAATCAAACAGTATGTTGGCACTCACCACCCGTGCTCACGCAAACGATGGTGTGGTGTGTTATCACAGGCTTGCCAATACCTATGGAACTGTACTCCAGCCTGCTTACAGCAAAAGGGAGAGAGAAAATTGTGGATGGTGGGGTGACCAGTTTGGGGGGGGGGGGGGGGGGGGGGGGGTGGGGGGGGGGGGAAATGAAAGAGGATTTGAAAAATCTGGCACCACACACAGAACATTTTTTATCTTGCATTCTGGTTTTAAAAGCCCCAACCTGTGACAAAGACGTTAGCAAACAGCACCCATGCACTGGCACAACTGTGTCAAGAACGACACATGGCTGCTCACAGGGACCAACCTGCCTTTTAAATGGCGCTTAATGGAAGCAGAAAAGGCAGAATAAGGAAGTAGGGCAGAGGTGGGCAGAGAACAAACATCAACTCGTACCTTGGGCTTGCACAGTCCGTGAATACTCTACGCTAAGTTCAATCAATTCCTTTACACCCAATCAGACTGTTTCAAGGTAGGCCTATAGCTATTCAGTAATTGCATCTTTTTTTGATTGCGACGCAGTGACTTAAAGTCTATGGTGACTCTGATTGAATGGTGGTCCATGTGAGGTACAGCACATCGCCACGATTTCGGAAATGGCTCCATTCCCAACACTATTCAGGACTGGGACAAGGCCCGAGCTCGTTCTAGTCCCTCAGCTACTCCCATCATTTCCACCTTCTGGAACTTGCTTTGTTTTTGCCCCACCTCGATTAACCTTTACCAAAAATATTTCCCATTTCATTCACACCATACTGCACGGTGATTAATTGTTTGAATTTAAAACAAAAGAACCAGAGGCGGAGATGAGATTTTTTTTTCTTTTTAACATAGCGAGTTGATGATCTGAAACGCGCTGCCTGAAAGGGCAGTGGAAGCAGATTCAATAATAACTTTCAAATTGGGAATTGGATAAATACTTGAAGGGTAAAATGCAGAGTCAGATCGAGAGGGAAATAATAAAAAAAATAAACTGCAACCTTGCATTTCATGCCAGTGTTAACTTAATGCATTGATCAGATTGTAAAAAGCACTCGCATGCCAGCCCCAAAGTGTTGAAGGGTCGATCGACAATCATTTTTAGTGTGTAATGTTTTTAGTCAGCTTAGATCTAGGAGGTATTAGAACATAAGACATGGGAGCAGGCCATTCGGCTCTTCGAGCTTGCTCCGCCATTCAATGAGATCATGGCTGATCTTCTGCCTCAACTCCATTCACCGGCCCCATCACCATATCCCTTGATGCCCTTACTAGTCAGAAATCTATCGACTTCTGTTTTGAATATACCCAATGACTGAGCCTCCACAGCCCTCTGGGGTAGAGAATTCCAAAGATTCACCACCTTCTGTGTGAAGAAATTTCTTCTCCTCAGTCCTGAATGGCCTACTCTTTATCCTGAGGCTGTGGCCCCTGGTTCTAGACTCCCCAGCCAATGGAAACATTCTCCCAGCATCCATCCTATCAAGCCCTGTAATAATTTTGTATGCTTCAATGAGATCCCCTCTCATTCTTCTGAATTCAAGAGAATACAGGCCTAGTTTACTCAATCTCTTCTCATACGACAGTCCTGCCATCCCAGGAATTAATCTCGTGAACCTTCGTTGCACTCCCTCTATGGCAAGTTTATCCTTCCTTAGGTAAGGAGACCAAAATTGCACACAGTACTCCAGGTGTGATCTCACCAAGGGCCTATATAATTGGAGTAAGACTTCTTTACTCCTGTACTCAAATCCTCTTGTAATGAAGGCCAGCATACCATTTGCCTGCCTAATGGCTTGCTGCACCTGCACATTCACTTTCAGTGACTCATGTACAAGGACACCCAGGCCCCTTTGAGCAGCTGCATTCCCCAATCTTTCCCCATTTAGGAAATACTCTGGCTTTCTGTTTTTTCTACCAAAGTGGATAACTTCACATTTATCCACATTATATTCCATCTGCCATGTTCTCGCCTCGCCCACTCAGAGCCTGTCGAGATCCCCTTGAAGCCTCTTCACAACTGACACTGCCACCTAGCTTTGTATCATCAGCAAATTTGGAAATGTTACATTTAGTCCCCTCATCCAAATCATTGATATCGATTGTGAATAGCTGGGGCCCAAGCACCGATCCTTGCGGTACCCCACTAGTCACAGCCTGCCATCCTGAAAAAGACCAGTTTATCCCTACTCATTGTTTTCTGTCTGTTAACCAATTCTCAATCCATGCTATTATATTACCCCCAATTCCATGTGCCCTAATTATTTAATTTATTTTTTATTCGTTTATGGGATCAGGGCGTCGCTGGCAATGCCAGCATTTATTGCCCATCCCTAGTTGCCCTTGAGAAGGTGGTAGTGAGTCGCCTTCTTGAACCGTTGCAGTCCGTGTGGTGATGGTACTCCCACAGTGCTGTTAGGGAGGGAGTTCCAGGATTTTGACCCAGCGACGATGAAGGATCGGCGATATATTTCTAAGTCAGGATGGTATGTGACTTGGAGGGGAACTTGGAGGTGTTGCCATGCGCCTGCTGCCCTTGTCCTTCTAGGTGGAAGAGGTCACGGGATTGGGAGGTGCTGCCATAGAAACATAGAAGACAGGAGCAGGAGTAGGCCATTCGGCCCCTCGAGCCTGCTCCGCCATTCGATGAGATCATGGCTGATCATCCAAACTCAGTACCCTGTACCTGCCTTCTCCCCATATCCCTTGATACCTTTAGCTTTAAGAAATATATCTAACTCATTCTTCAATATATTTAATGACTTGGCCTCAACTACCTTCTGTGGTAGAGAATTCCACAGGTTCACCACTCTCTGGGTGAAGAAATTCTTCCTCATTTCTGTCCTAAATGGCTTACCCGTTATCCTTAGATTATGAACACTGGTTCTGGACTCTCCGACCATCGGGAACATTCTTCCTGCATCTAGTTTGTCCAGACCGGTCAGAATTTTATATGTTTCGATGAGATCCCCTCTCATTCTTCTATACTCCAGCGAGTATAAGCCCAATCGACCCAATCTCTCCTCATATGTCATTCCTGCCATCCCAGGTATCAGCCTTGTGAATCTTCGCTGAACTCCTTCCATGGCAAGAACATCTTTCCTCAGATAAGGCGACCAAAACTGCACACAGTACTCAAGGTGTGGTCTCACCAAGGCCCTGTACAACTGCAGCAGGACATCCCTGTTCCTATACTCAAACCCTTTCGCTATGAAGGCCAACATACCATTTGCCTTCTTCACCGCCTGCAGCACCTGCATGCTTACTTTCAGCGACTGGTGCACAAGGACACCCAGGTCTCGTTGCACTTCCCCTTCTCCCAATCTATTGCCATTCAGATAATAGTCTGCCTTTCTGTTTTTGACACCAAAGTGGATAACCTCGCACTTATCCACGTTATATTGCATCTGCCACCTCACCCAACCTGTCCAAAACATCCTGGAGTTTCTCGGTATCCTCCTCGCAGCACACACTCCCACCCAGCTTTGTGTCATCTGCAAACTTGGAGATATTACATTTAGTTCCCTTATCTAGATCATTAATGTATATTGTGAATAGCTGGGGTCCAAGGACCGATCCCTGCGGTACCCCACTAGTCACTGCCTGCCACTCGGAAAAAGACCCATTAATTCCTACTCTCTGCTTTCTGTCCGCCAACCAGTTCTCTATCCAAGTCAATACCTTGCCCCCAATCCCATGTGCCTTAACTTTACACGCTAATCTCTTATGCGGGACCTTATCGAAAGCCTTTTGAAAGTCCAAATACACCACATCTACTGGTTCTCCCTTATCTATTTTCCCAGTTACATCCTCAAAAAATTCCAGTAGATTAGTCAAGCACGATTTACCTTTTGTAAATCCATGTTGACTTTGTCCGATCCGGTCACTGTTTTTCAAGTGCTCAGCTATTACATCCTTTATAATGGACTGTAGCATTTTCCCCAATACCGATGTCAGGCTTACCGGTCTGTAATTCCCCGCTTTCTCTCTACCACCCTTTTTGAATAGTGGGGTAACATTGGCTACCCTCCAATCCATGGGTACAGTTCCAGATTCCATCGAATGTTGGAAGATGATCAGCAATGCATCTACTATTTCTAGGGCCACTTCCTTAAGTACCCTAGGATGTAGATTATCAGGCCCTGGGGATTTATCGGCCTTCAATCCCGTCAATTTCCCTAACACCATTTCCCTGCAAATACTGATTTCTTTCAGTTCCTCCCTTTCATCAGACCGTATGTTCTCCAACATCTCTGGGAGGTTATTTGTGTCCTCTTTTGTGAAGACAGAACCAAAATATGCATTTAATTGGGCTGCCATTTCTTTGTTCCCCATTATAACTTCCCCCGCTTCTGACTGCAAGGGACCTACACTTGATTTCACTAATCTTTTTCTCTTCACATATCTATAAAAGCTCTTAGTCAGTTTTTATGTTCCCAGCAAGTTTACTTTCATATTCTATTTTCCCCCTTCTTAATTAATCCCTTTGTCCTCCTTTGTTGAATCCTAAACTGCTCCCAATCCTCAGGGCTACCGCTTTTTCTGGCCAATGTATATGCCCTCTCCTTGGATCTTGCTATTCCTAATTTCCCTTGTTAGCCACGGTTGAGTCACCCTTTTTGTTTTATTCTTATGCCACACTGGGATGAACAAATTCTGTAGTTCATCCATGCAGTCTTTGAATGTTTGCCATTGCCTATCCACCGTCAACCCCTTGAGTGACATTCCCCAATCAATCCTACCCAATTCGCGCCTCATACCATCGTAGTTTCCTTTATTTAAATTCAGGACCCTAGTCTCTGATTCAACTACTTCACTCTCCATCCTAATGAAGAATTCTATCATATTATGATCACTCTGACCCAAGGGGCCTCGTACAACAAGATTGCTAATTAATCCTTTCTCGTTGCATAATACCCAGTCTAAGATGGCCTGATCTCTGGTTGGTTCCTCGACATATTGTTCCAGAAAACCATCTCGTAAACATTCTAGGAATTCCTCCTCCACAGTATTTTTACTAATTTGGTTAGCCCAATCTATATGTAAATTAAAGTCACCCATGATGACTGCTGTGCCCTTACTGCATGCTTCTCTAATTTCCCTTTTAATGCCGTCCCCAACCTCCGTATTACTGTTTGGAGGTCTATATACCACTCCCACTAACGTTTTCTGCCCCTTGTCATTTCTCAGTTCTACCCATACAGATTCCGCATCATCAGAGCTAATATCCTTCCTTTCAATTGTGTTAATCCCCTCTTTAACCAGCAATGCTACCCCCACCTCCCTTTCTTTTTTGCCTATCGTTCCTAAATATTGAATAACCCTGGATGTTGAGTTCCCAGCCTTGGCCACCCTGGAGCCATGTTTCTGTAATCCCAATCAAATCGTATTCATTTACCTCTATTTGCGCAGCTAATTCATCCACCTTGTTCCGAATGCTCCTTGCATTAAGACACAAAGCCTTCAGGCTTGTTTTTTTTAACGCTCTCAGACCTATATGAATTATTATTTCCTGTGACCATGTTTGATTTAAACTGTTGAGTTCTTTGCCTTCTACTTTTGTTTTTCTCCTTCCTGTCTTTAGCTTTTATCCTCGTTTCCCTTTCCTCTGTCTCCCTGCTCAGGTTCCCAACCCCCTGCCACTTCAGTTTAAACCCTCCCCAACAGCACTAGCAAACACTCCCCCTAGGCCGAAGCAGCCATGGCGAGTTACTGCAGTGCATCTTGTAGATGGTACACACTGCAGCCACGGTACGCCGGTGGTGGAGGGAGTGAATGTTTAAGGTGGTGGATGGGGTGCCAATCAAGCAGGCTGCTTTGTCCTGGATGGTGTCGAGCTTCTTGAGTGTTGGAGCTGTACTCATCCAGGCAAGTGGAGAGTATTCCATCACACTCCTTACTTGTGCTTTGTAGATGGTGGAAAGGCTTTGCGGAGTCAGGAGGTGAGACACTCGCCGCAGGATACCTAGCCTCTGACCTGCTCCTGTTGCCACAGTATTTATGTGGCTGGTCTAGTTAAGTTTCTGGTTAATGGTGACCACCAGGATGTTGATAGTGGGGGATTCGGCGATGGTAATGCCATTGAATGTCAAGGGGATGTGGTTAGACTCTCGCTTGTTGGAGATAGTCATTGCCTGGCACTTCTGTGGCGCGAATGTTACCTGCCACTTATCAGCCCAAGCCTGAATGTCGTCCAGGTCTTGTTGCATGCAGGCATGGACTGCTTCATTATCTGTGGAGTTGCGAATGGCGCTGAACACTTTGCAGTCATCAGCGAACATGCCCATTTCTGACCTTATGTTGGAGGGAAGGTCATTGATGAAGCAGCTGAAGATGGTTGGGCCTAGGACACTGCCCTGAGGAACTCCTGCAGCGATGTCCTGGGGCTGTGATGATTGACCTCCAACCACCACAACCATCTTCCTTTGTGCTCGGTATGACTCCAGCCAGTGAAGCGTTTTCCCCGATTCCCATTGACTTCAATTTTACTGGGGCTCCTTGATGCCAGACTCGGTCAAATGCTGCCTTGATGTCAAGGACAGTCACTCTCACCTCACCTCTGGAATTCAGCTCTTTTGTCCATGTTTGGACCAAGGCTGTAATGAGGTCGGGAGCAGAGTGGCCTTGGCGGAACCCAAACTGGGCATCAGTGAGCAGGTTATTGGTGAGTAAGTGCTGCTTGACAGCACTGTCGATGACACCTTCCATCACTTTGCTGATGATTAAGAGTAGACTGATGGGGCGGTAATTGGCCAGGTTGGATTTGTCCTGCTTTTGTGGACAGGACATACCTGGGCAGTTTTCCACATTGTCGGATAGATGCCAGTGTTGTATCTGTACTGGAACAGCTTGGCTAGAGGCGTGGCTAGTTCTGGACCACAAGTCTTCAGCACGATAGACGGGATATTGTTGGGGCCCATAGCCTTTGCTGTATCCAGTGCACTCAGCCATTTCTTGATATCACGTGGAGTGAATCGAATTGGCTGAAGGCTGGCTTCTGTGATGGTGGGGACCTCGGGAGTAGGCTGATATGGATCATCCACTCGGCACTTCTGGCTGAAGTTGGTTGCAAACGCTTCAGCCTTGTCTTTTGCACTCACGTGCTGGGCTCCACCATCAGTGAGGATGGGGATATTCATGGAGCCTCCTCCTCCCGTTAGTTGTTTAATGGTCCACCACCATTCACGACTGGATGTGGCAGGACTGCAGAGCTTTGATCTGATCCGTTGATTGTGGGATCGCTTAGCCCTGTCTATAGCACGCTGCTTCTGCTTTTTAGCATGCATGTAGTCCTGTGTTGCAGCTTCCCCAGGTTGACACCTCATTTTTAGGTACGCCTGGTGCTGCTCCTGGCATGCTCTTCTCCACTCCTTATTGAGCCAGGGTTGGTCCCCTGGCTTGATGATAATGGTAGAGTGAGGGATATGCCGGGCCATGAGGTTACAGATTGTGGTGGAATACAATTCTGCTGCTGCTGATGGCCCACAGCGCCTCATGGATCTGTTCTGAATCTTTCCCATTTAGCACGGTGGTGGTGCCACACAACACGATGGAGGGTGTTCTCAGTGTGAAGACGGGACTTCGTCTCCACAATGACTGTGCGGTGGTCACTGCTGCCAATGCTGTCATGGACAGATGCATCTGCGACAGGTAGATTGGTGAGGACGAGGTCAAGTAGGTTTTTCCCTCTTGTTGGTTCACTCACCACCTGTCGAAGGTCCAGACTGGTAGTTATGTCCTTCAGGACTCGGCCAGTTTGGTCAGTAGTGGTGCTACCGAGCCACTCTTGGTGATGGACATTGAAGTCCCCCACCCAGAGTACATTCTGTGCCCTTGCTACTCTCAGTGCTTCTTCCAAGTGGTGTTCAACATGGAGGAGTACTGATTCATCAGCTGAGGGAGGGTGGTAGGTGGTAATCAGTAGGAGGTTTCCTTGCCCATGCTTGACCTGAAGCCATGAGACTTCATGGGGTCCAGAGTCAATGTTGAGGACTCCCAGGGCCACTCCTTCCCAACTGTATATCACTGTGCCACCACCCCTGGTGGATCTGTCCTGCCGGTGGGACAGGACGTACCCAGGGATGGTGATGGAGGAGTTCGGGACATTGGCTGAAAGATATGATTGTGACTCTGACTATGTCAGGCTGTTGCTTGACTAGTCTGTGGGACAGCTCTCCCAATTTTGGCACAAGTCCCTAGATGTTGGTGAGGAGGACTTTGAAGGGTTGACTGCGCTGGGTGTGCCGTTGCCGTGTCTGTAGCCGGTGCCGAGGTCGATGCTGGGTGGTCTGTCCGGTTTCATTCTTATTTTGTTTTGTAGCGGTTAGTTACAACTGAGTGACTTGCTCGGCCATTTCAGAGGGCAGTTAAGAGTCAACCACATTGCTGTGGGTCTGGAGTCACATAGGCCAGACCAGGCAAGGATGGCAGATTTCCTTCCCTCAAGGACATTAGTGAACCAGATGGGTTTTTACGACAATCGGATAGTTTCATAGTTACCATTACTGATACTAGCTTTTTATTCCAGATTTATTTAATTAACTGAATTTAAATTCCCCAGCTGCCATGGTGGGATTTGAACTCACGTCTCTGGATTATTAGTCCAGGCCTCTGGATTACTAGCCCAGTGACATTACCACTACGCTTTGTTCACCAACCGCTTGTGTGGGACCTTATCGAAGGCCTTCTGAAAATCCAGATACACCACATCTACCGGTTCCCCTTTGTCTACTCCACTAGTTACATTAGAGAAAAGGTTTCCTTCATTATTTGGAAAAGAATACTTAAAGTATGAAATGACTTGCAAATGAGCCACTATATATTAGCAAAATTGAAAACAAGCTAGAGTCAATGGGGGAAAAAAAAAAGCTAAATTTCATAGCCCTAAAATGGCATCTAAAAATAAATGCTCTGCATAGTTGATCTATTAAAGCTAATGGATGTCATCCATATTTTAGTGGGGGTTTCGGATTAGACTGTAACAAGGACACCATCTAAAACATAAACATGGTACAAACATGCGCAGTAACAGACTTTTGTAGCTATTTTTAGACACATGACTAAATAAGTTTCCTTCCCAAGAACCAATCCACAGTTCCTTTTTTGGACAGATCAAACTTGCAGATAATAGAGGTAGCACTATAGATATGTGCAGCATACTGCACCCTATCCTCGGTGCCTGGCCTCCTGTACATCCCTTCCTCTACAGAGGGTTGAGCTTCCAGCTTCATCACCCTGCCCCTCCACCTCTCTGGAATATCCTCAAAACCCCTCCACCTCATTACTTCTGTCCTTGCCTTTAAAAGCCTCCTCAAAACCGCTCTCTCTTTGATAATGCTTTCAGTCATCTTTCCTAATTCTGCTACCACTGCCCGTTTCTCCTCTGTGTAATGCCTTGGGTCATTTCCTGCACTAAAAGCGCCACAAGAAAATCAAGTTATCATGCTCTGGTCATAAGAACACAAGAAATCGGAGCAGGAGTAGGCCATTCAATAAGATCATGGCTGATCTACCTCAACGCCACTTTCCTGCACTATCCCCATATCCCTTGGCTCCATTAGTATTCAAAAATCTACTGATCTCATTCTTGAATATACGCAACGATTGAGCCTCCACAGCCCTCTGGGGTAGAGAATTCCAAAGATTCACCACCCTCTGAGTGAAGAAATTTCTCCTCATCTCAGTCCTAAATGGCCGACCCCTTATTCTGAGACTGTGACCCCTGGTTCTAGACTCCCCAGCCAGGGGAAACATCCTCCCAGCATCCACCCGGTCAAGCCCCTTAAGAATTTGATATGTTTCAATCAGATCACTTCTCATTCTTCTAAAGTCAAAGGAATATAGGCCTAGTCTACTCAATCTCGCTTCATAGGACAATCCTCTCATCCCAGAAATCAGTCCACTAAACCCGCGTTGCACTCCCTCTAAGGCAAGTATATCCTTCCTTGGGTAAGGAGACCAAAACTGTACACAGTCATGTCGCACCTAATCACAGACACGTGAAAGTTCAAGCCTGGGGGTGGGGGTTGGTTCAGTATTGAGGCAAGAGACTGATCACTCGCATCATAGGACTGTTACGAGGACAGACTGAAGAAACTTGTGCTTTTCAGCTTTGAAAGGAGCATGTAGTCTAGGCTGACACTCTCAGCATCACAGAGCACTGTCTCACTGGAGAGATGCTGTTCCTCGCACGAAACATTAAACCAAGGCCCTGCCTGTCCAGTGGCACTACTTCGAGGAAAAGGCAGCTCACCCAGCATCCTGACCACCAATCTTCCCTCAACCAATGCCAACAACAGATTCACCTCGCCCTTCATCTCGTGGCAATAGAATGTCAGTCCGCGTTACACTCAAGTCCTGCTGACACACAAGGACGAGGACATTCAATCACATGCAAATCTACAGGGTTTCTTCAACAAACCCAAATCAGGCAACAAAATGTATTTAGCACGCAATAATAGGTTTTATACATTCTTTCGCGCTGCACTAGTTCAGGAAACTTGGTACAAAAAAAAAATCACAGGAAGTACTTGAACAAAAAGCTCAATACTGCAGTTGTTGGAAATCTGAAAGTCGGAAAATGCTGCAAACAGTCGAGTCAAGCAGCACCTGTGGAGAACACAAACAACTTTGCGTTTCAGGCTTGCACACTTCACCAGAACTTTTCTGACAAACGGTGCAACTCTGCAGCGTCAACTGGTTTGTTCTCTCTCTGTCGGTGCTGCCTGACCTGCCGAGTGCATCCAGCATTTCCCATTTTTGTTTAATACAATACTTACTGCTTCCTTGCAGCATAGCGCAAACAGATCAATACTAATGCAAATTGGTCACACACTGACCAAGCACACTGCACCTTTGAATGATAAATCAAGAGGGTTCATTTGTGTGCTGTCTACAACGGCAATGTATTCTGAGGGATCGCAAAGTCACTGTGCCACTCCCAATATAAAACAGACACGTAGCAAATGTCATCGTCACCCTAATTCCTGGGAGTCCTTAAAAAGAAATTCAGGAGCTAAAATATTTTGTGAAATTGCACCATAGTTCATATCTAGCCTTTTTGAACTGAATATCCACAGTTCTGTATTGAACACAATTGATTGCTTAGGAGCCAGGGGAGAGAACACAAAAGAGGGGAATGAATCTCTGGTACCATGAGTTTGAATTTGAGTCCAAAAATTTCCAGGACTCAGTTTCTAACTCTGGGCTCCATTAAAACAAGGACTAAACACCACCACCTAAGGACTACCGACTGATTATCTTCTCCTTACACCAATCCCACATGAAATTTCTCAACAAACATTCAGTAACATCGTCAAGGAGCAGAATACCTGGAGATTATCATTCAAAGGTAAAGACCCTAACAAAAAAATTTGAATGACTACAGCTTTAAGAATCCGCCATGGAGTATGAGCAAGTTAAAAGCTGCAGCTTGTTCTCATGCTTCAGTCAATACCACCCGAGTCCCTTCATTACATTAGACTTCCAGCCCAATCCAAGGCAGGCACTCAATACTTTCAATACATTACGCGGTGAAGGCAATGCAGCAAGGACCTGGGACAGTCTCAGAATAAAACCTTGACTGAGTTGGAGCAGAGGGCACAATCACAGTCTTGGAATAATATTTCATTGGATGAGAGATAAAAAGAACTGCAAATTAAGACAGAAAATGTTGGCAATACAGCCTGCTCCTGATAATTCTAACATCCATTTTGCACCAAGAAATTTAAATTTACCCAGTCATTTGAATTAAGAGCAACATAAATAACAGTGGTAACTCAGAGATAATTCAGTTCTAAAACAAATTGAGTGTCAGATCATTTGAAATAGACTATACATAGCAAGTTAGTTAACCTATTTTTTTTTCTACTTTCAGATGTTAACAGGGCTGCTGAACTTCCGCCCCCCGCCCCCCCACCCAAACATTAACCCACCTTTCAGTTCTGATGAACACCTGAAACGTTAACTCGCTTTCTCTCTCCACAGAAGCTGCCTGACTTGTTGAGTGTTTCCAGCATTGTCTGTTATTAACCTACCGTTTTCTCTTGTGCATTTCCATAATTTAAAAGCACACCTCATTTATGTTTTCTTATTTTGTCTGCTTAAAGCATGGTAAGGGAAGCCAGGTTTTTGTTTATTTCGTTGACGGGATGTGGGCGTCGCTGGCAAGACCACCATTTATTGCCCATCCCTAATTGCCCTTGAGAAGGTGGTGGAGAGCCGCCATTTCAGAGGGCAGTTAAGAATCAACCACATTGCTGTGGGTCTGGAGTCACATGTAGGCCAGACCGGGTAAGGACGGCAGATTTCCTTCCCTAAGTGAATCAGATGGGTTTTTACGACAATCCAGTATAGTTTCATGGTCACCATTACTGATACTAGCTTTTTATTCCAGATTTATTTAATTAACTGAATTTGAACTCCCCAGCTGCCGTGGTGGGATTTGAACTCAGGTATCCAGATCATTAGTCCAGGCCTCTGGATTACTAGGTTAAGAAAGTTAATCCTGTGTTCTTGGAGTGGGAACCATTACTGGTTCGGTGACTGTGCCATGGTGCTTGCTTTGCCTCTGTACTTGGTTCTTTGAAAACACAAACATGCATGCATTTGTTGGTTTCTTTCAATTGAAAAGATAAAAGGAGCATATGCAAAGATTTTATCCTGGGAAAGAAGGGCCAAAAAGTCTTTCAATGTAAAATATTCTCTTCCCTGGTGTCTCCCCCCAACTATTTTTAAATTCATCTACCCAAGAGAAAGTAGTCTGTTCAACTCCACCACCACCCCCCTCCCCACCCATCCAATTACGAACAGGGTGAAACGAATATTTTGGACTGGAAAGTCATTGGAGAGTTATTAATCCAACTCGGACTCGGAGAGGGACAAGCTCCATTGACCGACATCCCTTTCATTCCCTAACTTGAAATCGTCAGTCATTTTTTAAATTCGGGACTAGTCAGCAGCATGGCAGATTCTGGATTAATTAACTAGACCGCATGCAGGAACAGAATGGATCTTCTATCCTGTATTGATTCAGCAGGTCAGATGTGGCTGAGTGAAAAGATGTACGCCTGCTCATGGCTCCCTGAACTTGAGGCATGAACACAGAACAACCACATCTTCTACAGCAAGGTGCCAATTATGACCCAAACAGATACAGCAGCATTCTAGCACTCGAGGAGCCACGGTGAAATTATTCCCAAACCCAGATTAATGGTAAAATACTGCGGATGCTGGAATATAAACAAAAGATGCTGGAAATACTCAGGTCAGGCAGCATCTGCAGAGAGAAAAACAGTTAACGCTTCAAGTCGGCGACATTTCATCAGAACAAGGTAAGAGACAAACGGAAATCCCGGTGCCCAGATTAACGATAATCCCGTTACCTGCAACAACGGATGGTGCAGCGTTACTTCCAGATGAGCTGCACGATGCGCGGGGTCATCACTGCTATCTTGGATTTCCAGGTCCTCCTCAGGAATGGTGTCCCATTTGCCCTGGTGTGCAGCAAGATGATGGACCAACACATATTGTCCAGGCAAGGCCAGGCTAATACTGGTCCTCTTTCCATGGGTGAACTTCAGCCGCCTCCTTTTGCACTTCTTTTCGTTGCCGCCCTTGACGACCGGTAAGAGCCTTTCACCCAACAGACTGTTCAGTACATGACACTTGGCCCCGCAGTTCTGGCCCAGGATCATAATGCATGGAAAGCAGCCAACTGTTGCCTGAAGGTACTCCTCTTCATGCCGTGGAAATGATATGCAGCTCAAAGCACCTAGAGGATAAGCAAAAGAGAGAAATTAAACAAACGTTGCCAGCGAATTTCCCAGGGCGCTGTTCACAACACCTTGAAAAAGATTCTCGTGATGTGGGCGTCGCTGGCAAGACTGGCGTTTATTGCCCATCCCAAGTTGCCCCGAGAAGGTGGTGATGGTGGCCGTGCTCCTTGATACAACTGAGTGGCTTGCTCGGCCACTTCAGAGAGCAGTTCGGAGTCAAACACACTGGTGTGGGACTGGAGTCACATACAAGCCCAGACTAGGCAAGAACGGCAGGTTTCCTTCCCTGAAGGTTATTAAAAACCCCCACTGGTTCTCTAATGACATGTCTGACAATGTGCTCTTCTGCAAGAACAAGAATGTTATACCATGAAAATACAATGCTAAAGTGTAGTATTTTGCTAAAGTGTCAATTTGAGGCTAATTGATATGAACTAAATACTGAGTAAATTCGTAGATCAATTAAGAAGCTGCAGATATTGTGGCTCATTACAGGCACACAGCAACAAAAAGCGCCCTACGCCCAGCATTACCATCAAACTTAACAAAAGTAATTTTAACGGAAGAACATAAATATCTTTAGGTTGGTCCTGCTGCACAACACACTGCTGTTGTACCAACCCAGTGCTTATGGCAAATTAAAACAAATGAGATTAGCATCTAGCAGCAGGACAGCGCATCTCATTGCGCCTCATTTACTTTTTCGTCATCACTTATTTTAAGTATCAGCTTGGCTCAGCTGGTGGCAGTCTCACTTGTGTGTCTCGGTTGTGGCTTCAAGCCCCACTCATTGACTTAACACTTCAGCGCAGTAATGAGGGAGTGCCGCATTGTTGGAGGTGCCATCCTTTAGATGAAAAGTTAAACCGAGGCACCGTCCACCTGTCCAGTGGAGGTTAAAGATGTCGCGACTCTTCTCGAAGTAGGGCGTTCTTCCAGTGTCCTGACCAACATTGACCCTCAAAACACCAGCAAAAAATAGGCTAACTTAGTTGTTTTTCGGGACCTTGCTGTAAACTACATTCCTCTGGTAACAATTACAACAACAAGTATTTATATAGCGTCTTTAACGTAGTAAAACGCCCCAAGGCGCTTCACAGGAGTATTGGAAGACAAAAAATTGACACCGATCCACAGAAGAAATTAGGGCAGATGACCAAAAGCTTGGTGAAAGAGATAGGTTTTAAGGAGCGTCTTAAAGGAGGAAGAGAGGTAGAGAGGTTTAAGGAGGGAGTTCCAGAGCTTAGGGCCTCGGCAACAGAAGGCACGGCCACCAATGGTTGAGCAATTATAATCAGGGATGCTCAAGAGGGCAGAATTAGAGGAGCGCAGATATCTCGGGGGGTTGTGGGGCTGAAGGAGATTACAGAGATAGGGAGGGGCGAGGCCATGGAGGGATTTGAAAACAAGGATGAGAATTTTGAAATCAAGGCGTTGCTTAACCGGGAGCCAACCTAGGTCAGCGAACACAGGAGTGATGGGTGAACGGGACCTCCTTTTTCCCAACTGCGAGTTAGGACACGGGCAGCCGAGTTTTGGATGACCTCCAGTTTACGTAGGGTATAATGTGGGAGGCCAGGAGTGCGCTGGAATAGTCAAGTCTACCATACCTCAAAATAATTAATTGTATGTGACGCATCTTAAGATGTTCGTGAAATGTGATAAGGTGTTCAATAAATGCAAGTCTTTCCTGAATTACCTTTAATAACAGATCTATTGAAAACTAATATCTAAATCATGCCACTGCACGCTATTCTTCATGGAAAGGAAGTTCTGATTTTTAATGAAATGCAGAAGTTACTTCAAAATGTTCCATTGCGTATAGTTTATCGCACATCAACTTTAGAAATCAAATGAAAGAGCACATCACAGAATACTTAAAATCTGTTATATCTGTAACTTTTTCCAGTTCTGAGAAAAGGTCATCTACCTGAAACGTTAGCTTGGTTTCTCTCTCCACAGATGCTGCCTGGCCTGCTGAGTGTTGTCAGCATTTTCTGTTTTTATTACAGAATACAAGTATTTGATGCATGAGATCTAAAGGACAGTTTTACTGCATATCATGGGATTGAATCAGACTGTCTTAGAGCCCAATTGCCTCCTGCGCTAGCCAGGTCTGTAGAACATTGACTGTGCAAAGGATATCAGGACAATTTTAAATGAGCCACATACTACAAACCTGGATGCAACACTAGTTCGAATACCAATCCAGACTCTGATTTAGACTCTACCACCGCCGAGGCTTGACTTGGGGCTGGAAAACATGAGGGAATTTCACAGATCATTGAAAATATTCCACAGGCAAGGAATGTTGCTGGCAGTATCCACAGAAATCTCCATGGACTCCCATTTTCGTGATTAGGTAAGGTGGTAGGCACACCGTTACAAGTGAGGTGGTGTCTACAAACCCACATTTCAACCCGTGCCCAGAAACAAGCATTGCTTTAATTATCTATGAAATGATCTTACTTGTCTTTGCTTAACTACAGTCCAGGGTGGTCCACGTGGCAAAGTATATAAATAGTGACTAATTAAGAGACCAAATGAATTTGAACACTGCAGTGCTAGCAGATTATCTCCACAAGGTTTCATGGATCTTAATTCAGATGCATAAAACCAATATTTTTTTTTTTTTTAAAAGCCTTATATGTTCTGAAATAAACACTGTCCAATATTTTATTTGACAGATACATCACTATACTCAGGAGTGAGGTATCATGCAGCTTGGTAGAGTAGGTGCTGGTTTTAAAAATCTTCAGTGCAACAAATTGCAAAAATCGCACATCAACACAACAATGTGGAATCAGTTCAAACATGTAGGGTGCAACCTGATTTTCTCTTTGTCAAAACAAGGTGGGAGGAGGAGAGTGCAAGATCTTTCAACTCAATCCAGAGCAGTACAGTTTCTGCACTCTTGCCCCAAACGGGTAGGACTCGCTCAGAGTATGGTCCAACAAATGCCTGCAATCTTCTAGTATCTCACTCAAGTGGCCATTCATTTTTTTCCTCTGTGCGAGTTCAGACAGTGAGCATTCGGCAGGCCGTTCATTCCCAGAGAGCAGCGGAGCCAAAACAAGCGATGTCCTCATCCAACCTCCGCACGCACCTTTACAGCATCAGCCGTGGCTCAGTTGGAAGCATCCGCTGCCTCAGAGTCAGAAGGTTTTGGGTTCAAGTCCCACTCCAGGGACAAAAATCTAGGCTGACACTCCAGTGCAGTGCTAAGGGAGCGCTGCACTGTCGGAGGTGCCGTCTTTTGGATGAGACGTTAATCCAAGGCCACGTCTGCTCTCAGGTGGATGTAAAAGATCCCATGGCACTATTTCGAAGACGACCAAGGGAGTTCTCCCTGGTGTCTTGGCCAATATTTATCCCTCAATCAACATCACTAATACAGGTTAGCTGGTTATTATACATTGCTGTTTGTGGGAGCTTGCTGTGCGGAAATTAGCTACCGCATTTCTTACATTACAACACTGACTACACTTCAAAAAGTACTTAATTAGCTATAAAGCGCTTTGGAACGTCCAGTGGTCGTGAAAGGCGCTATAGAAATGCAAGTCCTTTTTTTTCTTTCTACCAGCACAGGTCAGGGGTGGGAACCCTGGCTGACTTGCTCCCTGTCCCTAATACAGGGATCATACAACCCAATATGTTGATCTAATACAGCATGAGACTGAAGATTGATCAATCAAGATCCTTCTCTTTCGCAACCAAATCCAGTTCAGGTTTGTTTGACTGTTTTTGCATGAACAGTGGGTGCTGATGAGCTCATCAGGGCAGTGGCTTACTGGAACACCATAATGTGAGCAAGCTGAACTCATAGCTGTGCACACAGCTGGAACGATGTCATTTAATGCCCCAGGTTAAGGAGGGTGTTTCTTTTCACATCCACTTCACAGAACACAAAGAACAACTACTTGTATTTATATAATAGACAGACAAACCGTGTCAACCGTGGTTCAGTGGGTAGCACTCTCGCCTCAGTCAGAAGGTTGTGGGTTCAAGTCCCACTCCAGGGACTTGAGCACAAAAATCTAGGCTGACACTCCAGTGCAGTGCTGAGGGAGTGCTGCACTGTCAGAGGTGCCGTCTTTCGGATGAGAGGTCTTGATGTAAAAGATCCCATGGCACTATTTCGAAGAGGAGCAGGGGAGTTATCCCCGGTGTCCTGGCCAATATTTATCCCTCAATCAACATCACTAAAACAGATGATCTGGTCATTATCACAGTGCTGTTTGTGGGAGCTTGCTGTGCACAAGCTACCCTTTTCCTACATTACAGCAGCGATTACACTTCAAAAAGTACTTAATTGGCTGCAAAACGCTTTGGGACATCCTGAGGTCATGAAAGGCGCTATATAAATGCAAGTCATTCATATATATTAGCCTCTTTGTACGTGTCTAGTGACCTACTGCATGTCTACTTGCTCTTTTCTTCTTCATCCCCATCAAGCTCCTTCCCTCCCCTTCACCTGAAGGCACTGACTCTTGTAAGGGAATGACTACAGAGGTGCCAGACATCTCCCAGTACCCTGGCCAAGTGGCCATTTTTCATGTTGGCATTTAGCATTTGGGCTCATACATTTGACCATGGGGTGCTTCAAGCACAATCCTGTCCTCATCCAACAGGAACTTGCATGTACTTACACAGCAGCAATCAGGAGCAAGAACCCTGGCCAGATTTTCCCTCCTTAAGCACGGAGTGCAAGTGTAAACCTTTTTGACTTCTGTGTGGACCATGGATTAAACCTGGGATATACCTGGGCTGGGTGGCTCAGCTGTGAGCTGACCACTGGGGGGGATCAAACACATCTACTTGGAAATGTTTTTTCTCTTCCCACCACACCCTGCTCCCCCCACCCACCCCTTTGAGGTATCTCCACACCTTTCAGCCATTATCCATCTTGTCAGTGCAACAATTGCCATTCCAAACACCTTTCCCAGTTTACAATTGGAAGTGATGCAAATTCACCTGCAAGACTGCACAACCTCAGGAGTAATTAGAAATGGACGCGTGCACACGCACGTTTTTATTTAAATTTCCTTTACAATGCATTGCTCAGTAGCAACGCACACTGCATAACTCAAGATATTGGAGCTCATGACTCCTTCCTTTTCCACCTCATGTTTCCTATCCTTGCCAATACTTTTTTCTTCTCATCCCCATGAGGTCCTAATCTTCGCCACGCTGAAACCAGATTCTACCCTTCCTTCAGGCCAACAGGCAGATCGAGCGTTCCACCCAGCGATCCGTTACACAATGTCGTGGGTACAAACCTGAGAGTTTTGTGGGTCTCCTACTCTCCTTGCACTGGCAAAAATGTGATCAACCCTCCCACAATAGTTCAGCACTGAGAGCTCGGCAACTTGCACTTTTTGGTGCAATACTGAGCCCACTCGTGCCAGGAGGTTGCAAGAATTAATCTCTGCAATTACGCAACTGATCCCAGCGAGAGAGGTGGTGGTGGTATAATTGGTTTTAATGTCTCTCGCCTTCTTTTGGGGGGGGGAAAGGGGAGAGAAAAAAGATCAGGAATTGCTCCCACATCTGACCATTAACCAGTGATCCCGTCGGGAAGTGTGGATGGGCGAGTAGATCTCAGGCAAAGACAGGATCAGGTTGAGCTGTGATGCTTCCACAATCAGCCTGCCCTCTCACCAGCTCAACCAAAGGCTGGAAAGAGGCGAGTTACTGTTAAATTGGTTCTTTACACAAGCTTGTTATTAATAGTTATATAGCGCACCAGTACAGCTGGTGAATTCTAATCAACAGAGCATTGACATGGGACCCAGTAATATAAATAACACCACTCATAACTTCACTGTCACATCATGGGTGATGTACAAATCATTGACCTCTCCAAGATCAGCAACAATGACATACCCTGATGAAGTACATCTCAAGTCCAGAATGCCACTGACTATACTCTAATTACAATTAACTCAATCTTCCAGTTGCTGTAAAAAAAAAGACTTATAATCCTCAATCACGACTCGAGTCATATGACCATCACGAGTCTGTGAACTGGAACTTGTACTGCAAAGAGATGAAAATGTAACCAAAATCATCGCTATTCCTTCACCCTTATGTCTCAGTGGCATCATACTAGTGTGATTAATGGGGCAAACTTGATCCCACGCTCAAAAATTCACAACCCCCGTTACGACTCAAACTCCTCCAGATATTACTTCTTGCGTCCAACACCAACTTCTTATGAACTGAAACGAGCCTTTGCGAGCAAAAGGGGGAGAAAAAAAGGGATAAGCATGCCCTGGGTGAACAATAAACCCGTTTATTGAGCTTTGGATCATGCACAGGATTCCCACAACGTGCCCACGACACTGGAGCAGACGATCAGTCAAGAAAAACACCTTCAGAGCAAACTAAACAAACAGATTTACTCAGCAGAGAAGCAAGCAGTCCCGAGTTGGTGAAGTCAGTGGAAATAATACAGCAATTTATAACCAGATTACAGTGCTTTACTAAAAACTTACAGTCCCTGATGAAAAATAGTAAAAAGCCTCGAAATTTTCATATCATAGAAATTTACAGCACAGGAGGAGGCCATACAGCCCATCGTGTCTGTGCTGGCCGAAAAAGAGCTATACAGCTCTTGGTCCGTAGTCTTATAGATTACGACACTTCTGAGGGACCTTGGAGTGCATGACCACAGATCCCTGAAGGTAGCAGGACAGGTAGATAAAGTGGTTAAGACGACAAACGGGATACTTGCCTTTATTAGCCGAGGCTTAGAATATAAGAGCAGGGAGGTTATGCTTTAACTATATAAAAACACTAGTTAGACCGCAGCTAGAGTACGGTGTGCAGTTCTGGTCACCACATTACAGGAAGGATGCGATTGCGCTAGAGAGGGTGCAGAAGAGATTTACGAGGATGTTACCTGAGCTGGGGAATTTTAGCTATGAGGAAAGATTGGATAGGCTGGGGTTGTTTTCTTTGGAACAGAGGAAGCTGAGGGGAGACCTAATTGAGGGGTATAAAATGATGGGCCTATTTCCTTTAGCAGAGAGGTCAACAACCAGGGGGCATAGATTTAAAGTATTGGTAGGTTTAGAGGGGAGTTGAAGAGAAATTTTTTCACCTAGAGGGTGGTGGGGGTCTGGAACTCACTGCCTGAAAGGGTGGTAGAGGCAGAAACCCTCATCACATTTAAAAAGTACTTGGATGTGCACTTGAAGTGCCGTAACCTGCAGGGCTACGGAACAAGAGCTGGAAAGTGGGATTAGGTTGGAGAGCTCTTTGTCGGCCGGCACGGACAAGATGGGCCGAATGGCCTCCTTCTGTGCCATAAATTTCTGTGATTCTAGTGCATATCCAAGTACTTTTTAAATGTGATGGGGGGTTTCTGCCTCTACTGCCCTGTTCGGCAGCGAGTTCCAGACCCCCACCACGCTCGGTGAAAAAATTTTCAACTCCCCAAAAATCAATTACTTTAAATCTATGCCGCCTGGTTATTGACCTCTAAGGGAAATAGGTCCTTCCTATTCACTCTATCTAGGCCCCTCATAATTTTAAACACTTCAATTAAATCTCACCTCAATATATCTCAGTCAAGTTGTATCAATAGTTCAACAACAGGGAAATCCACCAAACTGTGCGAGAATGATGGGGGCAGGAGGGAACAAGGACTGCTTTTGGGAAGAGGGCTGAGTGAGGGAGATGTGACTCCACTTTGATTTTTCTTGGGATCTCATTGCTAGGGCAAGTGATTTGCCCAGAACGCTCCAATCACTTGACCTGTTCACGTGTAACTAAAAAGAAAGCACAATCACTTTAACTTATGGCCCGAAAATTAGACCTGATACGCGAGAGTACGCACTGTGTACTCTCGCGTTTTAGGTCTCCAATTGCCGGTTTCCAGCATGCACTGCGCATGCGCGGGAAACCGGCACTTGGTGAACTCAAAAGGGGGCGGTTCCTAAGTGAACCGTGTGCGCGCTACAGGCTGCGCGCACGCAGTGCACTTAGTGCTTTGAACGCGCAGGTAAGCATGGAAGATTTTACACATAAAGAAAGGAGGCGTAAGACCCTCTTTTAACAAGGTAAGTAGTTAATTAAGTATTATTTTAAAAAAATTTCAACAGGTTTATCTTTTTTAGAGACTTTAAAGAAAGGTAAGTTTATTTTTATAACTTTTAAAGAGATTAAATTTTTTCAAAAATTTTAATTTTTGTTTAAAGTGGTTAATTTATTTAACTATAGTTATTTTATTAATGTGATGGGTTTTTTTAAATTTAATTGAGGTTTAGCTGTTCTTTTGGGGGTAAGTTGTATTCATAGCTTTGACAGTTCTCCTGTCAAAACTATGAATGAAAGATGGTGTGCTGCCATTGGCTCTAACTGAATCACGTGATCCCAGAGCTCGCACGAACTAACTGCGTCTGTGGGTCACGCAAGCACTGCACAGCTGCATGTGAGACTGGCCTTGAAACTAAAGTTCGTGTGAGCCCGGAGGGAAAAGGTAGGCGCGCAGTGAGATATCGCGGGGAAGCCTTACCCCCGCAGGAACGCTCCGTGTTTAATTTCTGGGCCTATACGTCATAGTGCGGGTTGAAAAAAAAAAACTTCCCTGGAGAACCTGCTCAATAAAGCACTGGGTTGGGTCGATTGACCTTCTTCTGTGCTGTACGAGTCTATGATTCTATACCTTTACTGCTTGGTTATATAACATTTCACATCTTTCATCAAGTGCTAAGCAGTTTTAAGCTCATAGTGCAACTCAGACAGAGAGCTACACCAACAGAGTTTAGTTCCATGGTGCTAAATCACCTCAAGGAGGCAGGCTAAATGTGCTTTTATATTGCACTGGTACCACAAGGTACCTTAACCGCGAACCCTGCGCAGCCAAAATGTAAAACTGCTGGGACTCATTACAATCAGCAGCCCAGGAGACCTGCTTCAAGAACAGTCTTCCTGGCAGCGGTCTTAGTGAGCCCCCTTAGATTTGGGTTGAAGCCGCTGTGCAGAATCCGTGCTCGAGGAACTTGGCACAAGCAAGAGTCTCGTGTGATACAGGAATGATCTAAAGTGCTTTCAGGAGGCCTTTTACATTGGGTTTTTCCCTTTACGTTTCACCTGGGTCGATAAGCTACTGCCGATCTATAGAAACTGGGCAACTGGCTGCCAAACGGTAGGCTCCTGTAATCAGACTTGAGGGACTGAGATAAACATGGTTTAATAATTGCCATTGCTGTTACTCAGGTCAAGCAGGAGCACTGATGACTGCTGGCTCCCCAGAGTCCCAGCAACAAAACCAGCTCTCTCTCACCTGCCGTTTGGAAAAAGGAGTCCCGTTCACCCATCACCTCTGTGCTCGCTGACCTACATTGGCTCCCGGTTAAGCAACGCCTCGATGTTAAAATTCTCATCCTGGTTTTCAAATCCCTCCATGGCCTCGCCCCTCCCTATCTCTGTAATCTCCTCCAGCCCTACAACTATCCGAGATATCTGCACTCTTCTAATTCTGGCCGCTTGAGCATCCCCGATTTTTATCACTCCAGCATTGGCGGCTGTGCCTTCAGCTGCCAAAGCACGAAGCTCTGGAATTCCCACTCTAAACCTCGCTTTCCTTCTTTAAGATGCTCCTTAAAACCTACCTCTTCTGCCCTAATTTCTCCTTATGTGGCCCAGTGTCAAATTTTATTTTATAACGCTCCTGTGAAGCGCCTTGGGATGTTTTACTACGTTGAAGATGCTATATATATGCAAGTTGTTGTTATTGACCACCATCCACTCAGGAAGCCCCCTGACAGACGTTGCTCTCAGGATTTAAACTAAACAAGCGCCAAATGTACGAAGCACCTTCACAGTAAAACTGTAACCAATGGAAAGCAAACTTGAAAAGAGCCCCCCCCCCCCCCCCCACCAATGATCAAACTGGTCAAAGTTTATTTCTTAATTTTTCAGCTTTGTAATGTTAGCAGAGATGAACATAGGAACAGGAGTAGACCATTCAGCCCCTTGAGCCCATTGCGCCATTCAATTCGATCGTGGCTGATCAATATCTTAACTCCATCTAGGTTCTCGAACCCTTAATACCCTTGCCAAACAAAAATCTATCAATCTCAGTTTTGAAATGTTCGATTCACCCCAACCTCAACAGCTTTTTCAGAGGGGGGTGGGGGGGAAAAAAAGAGAGAGAAAAAAGTGTTCCAGATTTCCACTACCCTTTGTGTGAAGGAGTGCTTCCTGACATCACCCCTTAGCAGCCTAGCTCTAATTTTAAATGTTATGGTCCCTTGTTCTGGATTCCTCCACCAGGGGAAATCGTTTCTCTCCATCAACCCTATCAAATCCTTTAATCATCTTAAACACCTCAATTAGATTGCCTCTTAATCTTCAATACTCAAGCAAATATAAGCCAAGTCCAATATTCCCGTTAAACTGCGCAGTCATCAGGAGGTCCCGCGCAGGCCGCTTGCTGGCTTCTCAATGGGACATTTCTCGCATGCACGGAATTTTGAATGGGCCGCGCAGTCCGTTAAAGGGACCCCGCACCCAAAAAAAAAATTAGCAGGGAACATTGGCCTAGTCTATGCAACTCTAATCTAACTTTCTTCAGTCAGTACTTCGCCAACAGTAAAATAATAACCAGCATTTGGACTTGTGTTATTTTCAATGAGGAAAATAGTTGTCGAAAATTATTGCATTTTTTGTGTCACGGCTAATGCTTCATTTATACAGCTTGCTGCACTACACTCGGAGTCTGGTAATTGCACAGGCTGACGCACAGCCAGAAGCACTCTATTTGTACAGCCAGCTGTGACTTGTACTCAAAACACATGGAGAAGGTTGTGGGTTCCAGTCCCACACCAGAATTCTGCACACAATCCACACTTCAGTGCAGAGGCAGTGCTGTATTGCCCATGGTGCTGCCTTTCGGACAAGAATTAGGAGCAGGAGTAGGCCATTTGGCCCTTCGAGCTTGCTCCGCCATTCAATAAGATCATGGCTGATCTTCCACCTCATCTCCACTTTCCTGCACTATCCCCATATCCCTTGATTCCTTTAATATTCAAAAATCTATCGATTTCGGTCTTGAATATACTCAACGACCGAGCCTCCACAGCCCTCTGGGGTAGAGAATTCCAAAGGTTCACCACCCTCTGAGTGAAGAAATTTCTCCTCATCTCAGTCCTTAAATGGCTGACCCTTTATTCAGAGACTGTGATCTCGGGTTCTAGACTCCACAGCCAGGGGAAACATCCTCCCTGCATCTACCCTGTCAAGCCCTGTAAGAATTTTGTATGTTTCAATGAGATCACCTCTCATTCTTCTAAACTCCAGAGAATATAGGCCGAGTCTACTCAATCTCTCCTCATAGGACAATCCCCCCATCCCAGGAACCAGTCTGGTGAATTTCGTTGCACTCTATGGCAAGTACATCCTTCCTTAGGTAAGGAGACCAAAACTGTACACAATACTCCAGGTGTGGTCTCACCAGGGCCCTATAAAATTGCAGTAAGACATCTTTACTCTTATACTCAAATCCTCTTGTCATAAAGGCCAACATAACATTTGCGTTCCTAATAGCTTGCTGTACCTGCATGTTAACTTTGTGATCCGTGTACAAGGACACCCAGGACCTTCTGAACACCAACATTTTCCCAATCTCTCACCATTTAAAAAAAACTCTGCTTTTCTATTTTTCCTACCAAAGTGGCTAACTTCACATTTCTCCACATTATATTCCATTTGCCATGTTCTTGTCCACTCACTTAGCCTGTCTATATCCCCTTGAAGCCTCCTTGCATCCTCCCCACAACTTACATTCCCACCCAAGCTTTGTATCAGCAGCAAATTTGGATACATGATATTTGGTCCCCTCATCCAAATCATTGATGTAGATTGTGAATAGCTGAGGCCCAAGCACTGATCCTTGCGGTATCTCACTAGTTACAACCTGCCAACCCGAAAATGACCCGTTTATTCCTACTTTCTGTTTTCTGTCAGTTAATCAATCCATGCTAGTATATTACCCCCAATCCCATGAGCCCTAATTTTGTTTAATAACCTCGTGTGGCACCTTATCGAATGTCTTCTGAAAATCCAAATACACCACATCCACTGGTTCCCCCTTATCTATTCTGCTAGTTACAACCTCAAAAAACAGATTCGCCAAACACGATTTCCCTTTCCTAAATCAGTGTTGACTCTGCACAATCTTATTATTTTCTAAGTGCCCTGTTACCACGTCCTTAATAGATTTTAGCATTTTACCTACTCCTGAGGTCAGGCTAACTGGTCTGTAGTTCCCCGTTTTCTCTCTTCCTTCCTTTCTTAAATAGTGGGGTTACATTTGCCACCTTCCAATCCGCAGGAACCGTTCTAGAATCTATGGAATTTTGGATGATGACAGCCAATGCATCCACTATCTCTATAGCCACCTCTTTCAAAACCCTAGGACGTAGGCCATCAAGTCCAGGAGATTTACCGGCTTTCAGTCCCATTAATTTCTCCAGTACTATTTTTTTACTAATACTAATTTCTTTCAGTTCCCGATTCTCGCTGGACCCTTGGTTCTCCACTATTTCCGGGAAGTTTTTTGCGTCTTCTTCCGTGAAGACAGACAAAAAGTATGTGTTTAATTTCTCTGCCATTTCCTTATTCCCTGTTATAATTTCTCCTGTCTCAGCCTGTAAGGGACCCACATTGACATTCGCTAATCTTTTCCTTTTTACATACCTTTAGAAGCTCTTACAATCTATTTTTATGTCTCTCGCTAGTTTACCCTCATTCTATTTTACCTTTCTTTATCAATTTCTTGGTCAAACCGAGGCCCCCGTCTTATCGTTTAAGTGGATGTAAGAGACCCATAGCACTTTTCACAGAATGAGGACTTGTCCGAGACTCCCGGCCAATAGTCCTCCTCCAGCCAACACCACTACCACCACCAACAGATCTGCACTGGTCTTTTATCTCTTATTGTTTCTGTGACTTGCTGTGCACAAATTGGCTGCTGCCTTTGCCTGCACGTCAACAGTGACTACATCATAAGTAATTTATTGATTGTGAAGTGCTGTGGGACATTCGAGGATGTGAAAGGTGGTATATAAAGGCAAATTCTTCCTTTCATGGCCATGTAGCTGCATCCTAAAATGAAGACGAAAATTTCTCATCTCAACTATACAGCCTCCATAAGACAAAGTTCACGATAGAGACAGGACTCTCAACTAGAAAAAAGTGACTTAGAAGACACTGGCTGTTAGTCTGTAACCTTTTGACACAGATGTTGAAATAGATGAATAAAATCTCAACTGGCATTCAAGGCCCAGTTTATTACGTCTCAAAGTTATTTCAGAGTTGAGAGAAATGAAACTGACATTTTGAAACAGAAGTTCTTGAAAAAGCTCCTCAAAAGAATAAGATTATGAAATGGAAAGCAAAAAAAAAAATACATCTGATGTATTCCCCCCACCCCAATTAAAATATGACTAAAATGCAATAACCAATAAAAACACTAAAATTAGGACAATGTCTTTTCCACACTAATGTCATCACCTTCCTTCACCACAAATTCTGGTCCCATCCCACCAACTCCCAGGCTGAACCTGGGGGCGTGTGGGGGGGTGGCCCATTCGTAATCGCAAGCGTCCTATCAACCCCAAACTGAATTTTAGACCCCAGATCCCATCCTTCACCAACATAAGGCACTATCCATTGGCAGGATAGGCGCACCGTCAGTGTTCTCGCTCAGGCCAACATCCCCAGCATCGAAGCTTTGACCACGCTCGATCAGCTCCGATGGACGGGTCACATCGTCTGCATGCCCGATACGAGACTCCCAAAACAAGCGCTCTACTCGGAGCTCCGACACGGCAAGAGAGTCCCAGGTGGGCAGAGGAAACGCTTCAAGGACACCCTCAAAGCCTCCTTGAAAAAGTGCAACATCCCCACCGACACCTGGGAATCCGTGGCCCAAGACCGTACAAAGTGGAGGAGAAGCATCTAGGAAGGCGCCGAATACGGAGTCTCGTCGCCAGAAGCAAGCGCAAACAGCGGAAGGCGCGCACGTCAACCCAAGCATCCCACCCACCCGTTCAACCACCGTCTGCCCTACCCGAGAACTAATTGTTAATGTGGAAGCAAGTCATCTTCGGTTCCGAGGGACTGCCTAAGGGGGACGGACGGACGGACGGATCAAAACTCTGCCCTACTTTTCTCACTAAATCCTATCTCACCCATCACCCACACTGGCTTCCCGTGCCCCAAATTTACTTTGAAACCCTCGTTCCTGATCTAAAAATCACTGAACGCCTTGCCCCACCCCATCGCTGCAATCTGTTCCAGCTCCATCTCCCCTCACAAATGCTCCATTCATTTGATCCTGGCCTTCTGTGCATCCCCGCCCCTCAAGCCAGATGGCTCCCATTGAAATGCTTAGCTGGTCCTCGATTCATTCAATGGCCCTGTATTACTTTGTATAGATACGTGCAAGATGGCGCAATGATCATTACAAACAGTGACAAATTCCTCTCTGTACCTCATTAATGACCCTGAAGGTTTGATTTTACATTTGTCCAATTTGACTTTTAAAAAGGGAGTCATTTCTCATCATCCCTTCTGGGTCTCGTCCTCCCCAGTAAGCATCTTTTCCTGGTAATGTTTTCTCCCCTTCTCTCCTGTAGGCACTGACTCTTGCTTGGGTACAGTAGCAAAAGTGATAGAAGGTGCCCACTATTTCACCCAAGCAACCATTCTGTACTTGCAAGCCCAGACAATAAGGCATCGGCAGTAAAATTCTCAGCCTTGTTTTCAAATCCCTCCATGGCCTCGCCCTTCCCTATCTCTGTAATCTCCTGCAACCTCGCCACCCTCCGAGATATCTGCGCTCCTCTAATTCTGGCCTCTTAAGCATCCCCGATTTTAAATCGCTCAACCATTGGAGGCCGTGCCTTCAGCTGCCAAGGCCCTAAACACTGGAATTCCCTCCTAAATCTCTCCACCTCTCTTTCATCCATTAAGACGCTCCTTAAAACCTACCTCTGACCAAGCTTTTGGTCATCGGCCCTAATTTCTCCTTACATGGCTCGGTGTCAAATTTTGTTTTACGACACTCCTAAGAATCGCCTTGACACGTTTTACTACGTTAAAGGCGCTATATTTATACAACTTGTTGTTGCTGCTGATGTTACTGTGGAGGGCATTGCAGCGGAGCCCAATCCTGTCCTCACTCACGCGTTACTGGATGGTGATGAGGAGCAGGAGACCCTGGCTGTTTTCCCCCTCTCCTTGGCCCAGGGACACTGATGCGAAATGCGTCATCCTCAAATCGATGGCATGGCTCATATCTGCGAACTGAGCACGGGCCAGGAACCGAGCCAAAGGTCCGTTTGGTTTTCATGACTTGGTGCTGTGTCAGGCAGGCAGGCAGTGAGCTCATCATGTTTGTCCCTGTACTACAGGCCGTCTGGTAAACGGAATCAGCTTACAGTTAAGTAGGAAATGCTCAGTCACAGAATTGTAATCCTGCAGAAGTGGGAACCTCGCAGCCTTAAACTTCAATTTGGCAGCTGTCAGTGGTGGAATCACAATCAAGGGATATGAGGATCAGGCGGGAAAGTGGAGTCGAGGTAGAAGATCATCCATGGATCAGCACAAAAATCGAGGATTACACTCCCAGTGCAGTACTGAGGGAGTGCTGCACTGTGGGAGGCGCCATCTTTCAGAAGAGATATTAAACAGAGGTCCTATCTGCTTCCTCGGGAGGGGGATGTAAAATATCCTAAGACACTATTTCGAAGAGTAGGGGAGTTATCCCCGGTGTCCTGGGGCCAATATTTATCCCTCCATCAACATCACTAAACAGATTATCTGGTCATTATCACATTGCTGTATGCGGGAGCTTGCTGTGCACAAATTGGTGCCACGTTTCCCACATCACAACAGTGACTACAGTTCAAAGGTACTTCATTGGCTGTAAAAGCACTTTGGGACGTCCCCAGGTCGTGAAAGACGCTATATAAATGCAAGTCAATCTTTCTTTCTGATCTTATTGAATGGCGGAGCAGGCCGTATGGCCTACTCCTGCTCCTATAATCTTATGTGCTTAACCAGGAATTTAAACAGTACGTTAAATCACAAACTTGATTTTTTTTTTTTTAAACCAAGAGAAAAATGAACATTTATACAGCACCTCATCACATCCTAAACAACCAACAAATTACTTTGGAAGCGCAGTCATTGCTGGGTAGATCAGCTAAACTTTCAGAGCTCATGGAGAAGGGAATTACGTGCTAGAATACGAAACCGTTTCACTTTTGTTTTCATTTCTGGGAATTTGCACAGAACACAGGTCTGGGCCCAGACAACAAGCAGCCGGTTCCCTGGGGTTTTCCAACAAGATGCCAATCACTCGCCTCTGGCCTAGTGTCGGGAACTCCACTCCCAACTCCGTCCATCTTGCTGCTGTTCAGCCCCCTTTTTACAAGTTTTCTCAAAACCCATCTTTTGGACCATGCTTACTGTTACCTCTTCTATTCTTGCTCAGCAACTGTTTCTCCTTTCCCAAGCACCCTGGAGCATTTACTATGCTCTTCAAATACAAGCTGAAGAAATAAAAAGACCTGCAATTCCTAATATCTTGTACAAATTCCTTAAATACATAAAGTTAGATACAGATTCAGCTAAAATATGCACAATGTTTTTTATTGCAATATTTACATGTAGACTCGATTGATTTCTGCCCTAATGCAGATGCGCAAGGATGCAGATCACAATAACCTTTATACCAGAAAAATTAAACCAACGTTGTAGAGCGCAAAACTGCACACCTGCATGGAGACTCCGCAAACTGGTGGGATTCTAAAGTTAGCTCGATGACAGCTGTAGGTTGAGAGTGTGGTAGAGTGAGAGTGAGAGCAAGAGCGAGGGCGGTGCCAGTTTGGCTCAATGGGTAGCACTCTCACCTCGGAGTCAAAAGGTTGTAGGTTCAAGTCCCACTCCAGGAGTTAAGCAGATAATCTAGGTTGACAATTCAGGGCAGTACTGAGGGAGTGCTGCACTGTTGGAGGAGTCATAAAAGATCCCATGGCACTATTTGACAGAGTAGAGGAATTCTCCTCTGGTCCCCTGGCCAACGTTCATCACTGAACCACCGTGACAAAATGCCGTTTGATTGTTGTCTAGTCTGAAGTAGTCAAAACGCAGGCTGCTCGCTTTGTGTTAAGATTTAATAAGAGGGGCAGACAGTGAGGGGCAGCATGCGTAAAATGCTAGCCAATTTATCACAATACCTACAGCTGTCACCCAGCTAACTTTAGGATCCCACCAGCTTGGGGAGTCTCAGTGCAGATGTGCATGTTTCCACTCCAACATTGGTTTAATTTTCCAGGTGTACTCTGAAAAGCATCAACCTAGATTATATGCTCAAACCTCTGGAGTGGGACTTGAAACCACAACCTTCTGACTCAGAGGCGAGGGAGCTACCACTGATCCAAGGCTTATCACCCTGCTGTATCCAGGTTACACTAACCCAAGCGGGCAAAGAATAAAGACACTGTAAGGCTAAAGGGATTAAGGGAGAAAGCAGGGACAGGGTACTGAGTTTGGATGATCAGCCATGATCTCATTAAATGGCGGAACAGGCTCGAGGGGCCGAATGGCCTGCTCCTATCTTCTATTTTTTTTATGTAATCAGTTCACAGGAGACTCAGTCTTCTCATGGACACCATCTTGGGAGAACGTCCAAATCATAACACCTCATTAACTGACCTTACAGTAACTAGCAATGCTCCAGGGGTGTAACAGTAAGCATTTCAAACAGTGTTTGAAAAACAAGTGCCTATGTCACTAATTATATGCCAAGTATATAACAGAATACACAACTGGGACTGGAGGTTTACACAAAATAAGCCACCATTGCCTGCAGAACTCGGGGCTTCGTCTGCAAACCAGGCTAATGTGTGTCCTTCATGTAGTTGCCATGTTAAAAGAGATCCAGCTTGCAAAAGGGAGTTCCCTCTGCTTAAACACTACAGACAACTCACGTAGATTAGGCGGCTAATCTAAGCGAGTATAAAGGTAATTGATTTAAGCCATCAACAATATCAGTTACAGAAACACAGACAGGGGACATCAGCAAATCCCCACAGGCCTCACTTAAGGATCATGAGGGAGCAACACACATTCAATACAAAACATACCGAGGCACCAGTAATTCAGGAAAGAAAATCACCTGTGTCAAACAGCATCGCTTCAACCTTGGATTTTAATGATAAGTGGTAAACAAAGCATCATGGATTTTGCACAATTACTTATCCTGATATACAACACTGGCTTGCTATAGTATACCGATACACTATAGGAAGGGGGTAGGGCGCTGTAGTATAACAACTAGCATTTATACAGCACCTTTAACATAGGGAAACGTTCCAAAGCGCTTCACAGTAGCATTATCAAACAAAATTTGATACTGAGTCACAACGAAATATTAGGACAGATGACGCTTTGGTCACAGAGGTAGGGTTTAAGGGGGGTTTTAAAGGACGAGAGAGGGGCAAAGGGAATTCCAGAGCTTAGGGCCTAGGCAGCTGAAGGCACAGCCGCCAACAGTGGAGCGAATAAAAAGAGGATGCGCAAGAGGCCAGAATTGGAGGAGCAGAGATCTCGGTGGGTTGTAGGGCTGGAGGAGGTTACAGACATACCTGCCACCTATCAGCCCAAGCTTGAATGTCGTCCAGGTCTTGTTGCATGCAGGCATGGACTGCTTCATTATCTGAGAAGTTGCGAATGGCACTGAACACTGTGCAGCCATAAACGAACATCCCCACTTCTGACCTTATGATGAAGGGAAGGTCATTGATGAAGCAGCTGAAGATGGTTGGGCCTAGGACACTGCCCGGAGGAACTCCTGGGGCTGCGATGATTGACCTCCAACCACCACAAACACCTTCCTTTGTGCTAGTTATGACTCTAGCTAGTAGAGAGGTTCCCCCCCACCCCGCACCGCCCCCGACTTCCATGTACTTCAGTTTTACTAGGGCTCCTTGATGCCACACTCGGTCAAATACTGCCTTGATGTCAAGGGCAGTCACTCTTACCTCACCTCTGGAATTCAGTTCTTTTGTCCATGTTTGGACCAAGGCTGTAATGAGGTCGGGAGCCGAGTGGTCTTGGCGGAACCCAAACTGGGCATCAGTGAGCAGGTTTTTGGTGAGTAAGTGCTGCTTGATAGCACTGTTGATGACACCTTCCATCACTTTGCTGATGATTGAGTGTAGACTGAAGGGGCGGTAACTGGCCAGGTTGGATTTGTCCTGGGCAGTTGTCCACATTGTCGGATAGATGCCAGTGTTGTAACTGTACTGGAACAGCTTGGCTAGAGGCGCAGGTAGTTCTGGAGCACAAGTCTTCAGCACAATAGCCGGGATGTTGTCGGGGCCCATAGCCTTTGCTATATCCAGTGTGCTCAGCCATTTCTTGATATCACGTGGAGTGAATCGAATTGGCTGAAGGCTGGATTCTGTGATGGTGGAGATTTCAGGAGTAGGCCGACATGGATCATCCACTCGGCATTTCTGGCTGAAGATGGTTGCAAACGCTGCAGCCTCGTCTTTTGCACTCACGTGCTGGGCTCCATCAGTGAGGATGGGGATATTCATGGAGCCTCCTCTTCCCGTTAGTTGTTTAATGGTCCACCACCATTCACAACTGGATGTGGCAGGGCTGCAGAGCTTTGATCTGATCTGTTGATTGTGGGATCGCTTAGGTCTGTTTATAGCATGCTGTTTCTGCTTTTTAGCATGCATGTAGTCCTGTGTTGCAGCTTCCCCAGGTTGGCCCCTCATTTTTATGTACACCTGGTGCTGCTCCTGGCATGCTCTTCTACACTCATTGAACCAGGGTTGGTCCCCTGGCTTGATGGTAATGGTAGAGTGAGGGATATGCCAGGCCATGAGGTTACAGATTGTGGTGGAATACAATTCTGCTGCTGTTGATGGCCCACAGTGCCTCATGGATGCCCAGTTTTGAGCTTCTAGATCTGTTCTGAATCTATCCCACTTAGCACAGTGGTTGTGCCACACAACACGATGGAGGGTGTCCTCAGTGTGAAGACGGGACTTTGTCTCCACAATGACTGTGCGGTAGTTACTGCTACCAATATGGTCATGGACAGATGTATCTGTGACAGGTAGATTGGGGAGGACGAGGTCAAGTAGGTTTTTCCCCTCGTGTTGGTTCTCTCACCACATGTCGCAAGCCCAGACTGGCCGTTATGTCCCTCAGGATTCGGCCAGCTCGGTCAGTAGTGGTGCTACCGAGCCACTCTTGGTGATGGACATTGAAGTCCCCCACCCAGAGTACATTCTGTGCCCTTGCTACTCTCAGTGCTTCTTCCAAGTGGTGTCCAACATGGAGGAGAACTGATTCATCAGCTGAGGGAGGGCAGTAGGTGGTAATCAGCAGGAGGTTTCCTTGCCCATGCTTGGTCTGAAGCCATGAGACTTCATGGGGTCCGGAGTCAATGTTGAGGACTCCCAGGGACACTCCTTCCCGACTGTATACCACTATGCCGCCACCCCTGGTGAGTCTGTCCTGCTGGTGGGACAGGACATACCCAGGGATGGTGATCCATTAGGATTGCCCATTCTGTTGTCATGAAAGCCGCCGGCTGTCTGTTTCTGCCAAACATTCTCACTGCATTTGTAGCCGGGTGTGCCTCTCCCAAAATACCCTGAAGATATAATTCTGCACGTGACAAGACGAGAACATTTACGTAAACCCGAAATCCTAAACCGGTCAAGAACAGCGCTAGAAACCGATGCAGACCAGGGAAGTTCATGACAGAAAATACAGCCCTGAAATTCAGCTCTTCGGAAAACTGGTGCACAAAAATTAAACCCATTCAAGTGAAATTATTTTCTCCATTATGTCTCGGAACAGCTAATTCAATTATAAAAAGCCATCGAGGAAGAACGAAGAGGAGAAAAAAGATAAATGAGGGGAAAGAGAGACGAGAGAATGAGGACAATGGAATGAAGGGGGAAGGGAATGACGGAGGTAATGGGGGAAAGAGGAAAACAAAACATGTATTTATACAGCGCCTTTAACGTAGTAAAACGTCCCAAGGTGCTTCACAGGAGCGTTAAACAAAATTTGACACCGAGCCACATAAGGAGATATTAGAGGTGACCAAAAGCTTAGTAAAAGAGGTAGGTTTAAGGAGCATCATAAAGGAGGAAAGAAGAGTAGAGAGTCGGAGAGGTTTAGGGAGAGAATTCCAGAGCTTTGGGCCTTGGCAGCTGAAGGCACGGCCGCCAATGGTGGAGCGATTGAAATCAGGGATGCTCAGGAGGCCAGAATTAGAGAAGCGCAGATATCGCGGAGGGTTGTGGGGCTGGACAAGAGAGGAAACAGGGTGAAGGAATACCAGAGAAGGAGGAAATACAAGTGCAATGCATAATTTCAAGTAACAGCACATCAAAAGTCACATAGATGGACTCGGTTTCAAAGTGTCTTTATACTTAGTTACAGGGAGAATATTAGTAAGCATGCTAGTGTATTATGTTTAAAAGCTGTGGCTCTCAATATAACATTTCTTTATCCAGCTGTTAAATGTTTGAAAGGTTGGCTTCTCCAAGTACACCATTACAGTGTAGCATGATAATGTGATAGCATTCCATTATCAAACACAAATTGCTGCAAATATAGAGCAAGCATGTGTAAAGATAAAGTGTCACGTAGACAACACAAAAGTGGGCAATCAGAAATTCAACTTCTCTGTAACTGAACTGCTAAACTGTCCCAGTAACAACTTAAACGTCACGTATGATTTGTTACTTGTGTTATTGCAGGACTAAAATGGTCCAAACATCCCACAGTACCCCAACAGGTCTGTGTGAATATTCGCAATAAGAACTTAAGAATTAGGAGCAGGAGTAAGCCATACGGCCATTCAATAAGATCATGGCTGATCTTCGACCTCAACTCCTTTCCCACCTGATCTCCATATCCCTCGATTCCAACAATCTATTGATCTCAGCCTTAAATATACTCAACGACTCAGCATCCGCAGCCCTTTGGGGTAGAGAATTCCAAAGATTCACAACCCTCTGAGTGAAGAAATTCCTCCTCATCTCAGTCCTAAATGGCCAACCCCTTATCCGGAGACTATGACCCCCTAGTTCTAGACACTCCAGCTAGGGGAAACAACCTCTCAGCATCTACCCTGTCAATGCCCTTCAGAATCTTATACGTTTCAATGAGATCACCTCTCATTCTTCTAAACTCCAGAAAGTATAGGCCCAAACTACTCAATCTCTCCTCAAAAAAGGGACATAGCTCTCATCCCAGGGATCAATATTGGTTCAGATTCCCTACCTCTACACTCCTTTTATGCAGAAGACCAAATTGCAGAGGTAACCACCACCGGCTCTTTCAAGGTAATTTGAGCATGCACAAGGCCACGGCAAGGAGGCTCGTTTTATCAAATGGAAGACTTGCACTTATATAGCACCTTTCACAAACTCGGGACTTCCCAAAGCACTCTACAGCCAATGAAGTTCTTTTGAAGTGTAGTCACTGTTGCAATGCAGGAAACGTGGCAGCCAATTTGCACACAGTAAGCTCCCACAAACAGCAATCTGTTTTCATGTGTTGGTTGAGCTATAACTATTGGCTCGAGCTCTCCAGCTGCTCTTCAAATAGTGGCCGTGGGATCTATTACGTCCACCTGAGAGGGTAGACGGGGGCTCGTTTTAACGTCTCATCTGAAGGACGGCTCCTCTGACAGTGCAGCACTCGCTCAGCACTGCACTGGCATTGTCAGCCTGGATTTTTGTGCTCAAGTCTCTGGAGTGGGGGCTTGAACCCACGAACTTCTGACTCTCAGGCGAGAGTGCTACCCACTGAGCCACAGCTGACTATGAAGACAAGAAGGAACTGACCAGCTCCTCCTCCTTCCAGCCGTACAAAATGGTACAAAAACAGTCGAGCCGGAGTGAATCCATTTCCAAACTCCCAGGCACTCGCCAAACTTTTTTTGTCAAAGGTTAGCATATTATTATTACACCAAAGCACAAAGTCAAGATTAGCTTGGGATGAACACTGGACTGTAGCAATGTTACAAGATGGCGTGGAGAATTGAAGCAAGCCTTAATTAACATCTGATATTTCACTGCTCTCGAGCAGTGTTTGCAGGCCTTCACATACTGAAAAAATAATTAGCACAGATTTTATTAAGAGCTAGTAATTGCCTCTATCAAAAGCATTAAAAGTCACTGCACAATCCATTTGGTTTACAAAAGGTTATTTTTCACAACTGAATGTCGTTAGTTTGGCCAGTGCAAATGTCAAGACATTCTTTGTGGTACATTCGAATCATGAGGATGTCTGTGAATTGCACACAGTCTCTTGTTTACTGCCTTTTCCCCACAATTCATTTGTGTGGCACTGCACTAAGTTCCTCTCTGACCCGGCCCAACGCAGCCAGGACATCACCTGCAGTGGCTTCTCTTCCCATCCCCACACGTTATCTGGGAAATGTCCCAATGTTCCATCCCAGGCACTGTCCCACTGCCCGTCTTCACGCTGGAGTCATACCTAGCACAAAGGAAGATGGTTGTGGTGGTTGGAGATCAATCATCTCAGCCCCAGGACATCGCTGCAGGATTTTTCAGGGCAGTTGCCTCGGCCCAACCATCTTCAGCTGCTTCATCAATGACCCTCCCTCCATAAGGTCAGAAATGGGGACGTTCGCTGATGATTGCACTGTGTTCAGTTCCATTCGCAACTCCTCAGAAAATGAAGCAGTCCATGCCCAAATGCAGCAAGGCCTGGATAACATTCAGGCTTGGGCTGATAAGTGGCAAGTAACATTCGCACCACACAAGTGCCAGGCAATAACTAACTCCAACAAGCGAGAGTCTAATCACCGCCCCTTGACATTCAACAGCATTACCATCGGCGAATCCTCCACCATCAACATCCTGGGGTGGGTGGGGGGGGGGGGTCACAATTGACCAGAAACTTAACTGCACCAGCCACATAAATACTGTGGCAACAAGAGCAGGTCAGAGGCTGGGTATTCTGCGGCGAGTGTCTCACCTCCTGACTCCCCAAAGCCTTTCCACCATCTACAAGGCACAAGTCAGGAGTGTGATGGAATACTCTCCACTTGCCTGGATGAGTGCAGCTCCAACAACACTCGAAGCTCGACACCATCAAGGACAAAGCAGCCCGCTTGAATGGCACCCCATCCACCACCTTAAACATTCACTGCCTCCACCACCGGCGCACCGTGGCTGCAGTGTGTACCATCTACAAGATGCACTGCAGCAACTCGCCAAGGCTTCTTCGGCAGCACCTCCCAAACCAACGACCTCTACCACCTAGAGGGACAAGGGCAGCAAGTGAATGGGAACACTATCACCTGCAAGTTCCCCGCCAAGCTACACACCAGCCTGACTTGGAGATATATCGCCATTCCTTCATCGTCACTGGGTCAAAATCCTGGAACTCCCTCCGTAACAGCACTGTGGAAGTACCTTCACAAGGACTGCAGCGGTTCAAAAAGGCGGCTCACCACCACTTTCTCAAGGGCAATTAGGGATGGGCAATAAATGCTGGCCTTGCCAGCAACGCCCACATCCCAGGAACGAATAAAAAAAAACCTCTGCTCCGCAGAAACATCTGTGGGCATGGAATCAGCTTCCACAAGTGCACTGACGACACCCATTACACTCGACTGCCATTGTGATGTTATGGACGAGCCAGAACGCAACAGGAATAAGATCTAGCCATTGCATTTGGTTCCTGCCAAGAACACCATGTTCTCTTCCCTCCCCATGTATTCCTATCCCCCTACATCATCTCCCTCTACCCACCCCCCCACGTTATCACCCCTCTTCCCCCCCCCAACCACATTATCCCCCCACCATACCCCAATTATTCCTCGCCCTCCCTCCTCTCCCCCCCTCACCCTCATTATTCCCCTCTCTCCCCAACAATGGCTTGTTCAGGCTCGAGCCCACACTGTCCAACTCCGTATCACTTCAATCACCAAGACTATCCAATTCTTCTTTTGCAGCATCACTCGTCTCAGCCGCACCAAAACCCTCATCCAGTTTCATCTCCTCCAGACAAAATGTCCGTAATACTCCTCTCGCCTGCCGCACAAGTGTCACCCTACAGCTTGTCCAAATCTCTGCCACCCACAGCCGATCCCAAACCAAGTCCCGTCTCCCCCATCCTCGCAATCCTCCATTGCCTACTTGTTCCCCATAGCCGCCAATTCAAAAATCCTCATCACGTCCTTCCACAGCCGTGCTCCACCCTCCCTCTGCAGACTCCTCGGGCCCTATGCGCCAGGTAGCTCCTTACGGTTTTCTGAATCTGAGCCCTTTTGTGTCCACCCCTCCTCTGCTGGCAAAGTCCTAAGCTGTCTTGGACCCACACTCAAAAACTCATCCCCCAAATCCTCCGCCTTGCTACCTCTCACCTTCAAAATGCTCCTTAAAAAAACCTACCTCTTGGCCTACACATTTGACCCTTCCAATATCTCATTCATTATCGCTCTGCGTCCATTCTCACCTCTGAAGAGCATGGATTATGATCAACTATGTTCAAGGTGCTATATAAATGGACGTAGTAGTTTCTGTCACAAAATAGTATAGTTATAGAGGTCGCACTACATGAAAACTATGCATATGGGGGGTGGGGAAGAGAGGGGCAGCGAGTCCTTTAACACATTTATGAATGCCCGAACCAAAATCACACCTTGTTCTGACATGTTCCAGAATTTCTATTTGTTCAATTGCCATTTATCATCCTTTTTCCATTAGTTTTTTTTGCATGCGAGGGGATAGAAAGGCAAAAGGACCCAATGCATCCAAGAATATGACAAACAAGCAAGGCTGCTATTTCCATTATCAATTAATTTGGAACAAAAAATTACACAGCTAGCTTTGACCACATACTGAGGATCTCAATTGTTCCAATAGATATCGTTACAACTTCAGATCTGCTGCAGATATCCTCAGCTTTTTGGTTTTTTTAAATTCATTCATGGGATGTGGGCATCACTGGCAAGGCCAGCATTTATTGGCCATCCTTAATTGCCCTTAAGGTGGTGGTGAGCCACCTTCTTGAACCGCTGCAGTCTGTGAGGTGAAGGTGCTCCCACAGTGCTGTTAGGGAGGGAGTTCCAAGATTCTGACCCAGCGATGATGAAGGATCGGTGTACATTTCCAAGTCTTCAGTTGAACAGTCACTCCCCAAGCTGTCAGTGTGTCCCACTGTAACAGGAGTGGACTCGCTCTGCCCTATACCGACTTGCACAATAGTGCAATCTGGGGGTGTAACTTAAGGGGATATCAACGTCTTCTGCATATGTTTCTCTTCGATCTCTCTCAAGGGATGAGCCAAGGCTTTGTTCAAGTCGTTGAGCTGCTTTATTCCACAGTTAAGATGAACATACAGAACAGTCACAATCAGATTCACTTACTTCAATCGATATAATTCATCTCCACGTAATAACATAAAAATAACGTGCACACTACACTAGCCCACTTCACTATGTCATCTTGCTTGATCCAAACGGACTAACTCCTCTGTATTCTGCCTTTTTCAACCTGGCTCAATTGCAGATTCTGTTGCAACATCGCGACTGTTTTGTGTTCAGGTGTCTGACCTTCTGCTTTATTCCTGACTGTGCAGTCAGAAAGAGACCACAAACCTGCCAACACAATGGGCGAGATATTTATCAATGATGAAGACAAGCCACCGGATTGCTTGTTATTTACAGTGTGACGAAACATCAAGACTAACTCGTTAACATTTAACTACCTACTGCCTCAGACCCCTTTTTTCCCTTGCAGGAATATACTTTTAAAACATTTAAAAGCAACTCCTTTCAGTGTCAAAAAAAATCCTGCAACGTGACTGATCTCCCAATGTTTCCTTGTTTAGATAAACTGGCAGCCTAAAACAAGGAGCTGTATCCAAAAGGCATTGCACCAAATACCGAAAACTAGAAAGGTAAATGTACACAGGGTTAGTAGTTAATACAGTCAACTGGCTCACTCAGCCAAGGCCAGCAACATAAAGCACTGACAAGTGACCGCCAAAGGCCAGTCTGCATTTACTGCACTGTGCTCCGATAAACAACCTATCCATGGTATACAGGAGGCGCAGTAAGCATATTCAGTTTCAGGTATACTGGGAAACTTGTACATCTATATGACACGGAGTGGTCAGACACTGTCCCATTGCTTTGAATTAGACCACAGTTGTAGAACTATGATGCATTTAAGGGGAAACTAGATGGGCACAAGGGAGAAAGGAATAGAAGGATATGTTTATGGGGTTAGATGAAGTAGGGTGGAAGGAGGCTCATGTGGAGCATACACACCAGTTCTGACGAAAAGTCATCAACCTGAAACATTAACTTCTGTTTCCCTCTCCACAGATGCTGCCTGACCTGCTGAGTCTTTCCAGTATTTTCTGTTTTTATTACCAGCATATACAAGTTGGGCCAAATGGCCTGTTTCTACACTGCAGATTCTATGTAATGCTATGAGGAAAAATTAGATCAAGGCACAATTACTAAATTGGAGCATTGCTATCTTGTACCTACTTGGTGACACTTTCTTTCATAGGTAAGTTTGTTTTCAGTGTGAGGAATGAAGTTTTTTATATTCTTCTCAGCTGCAAGCATCAACCTCAGGATGGTGATAAGCCCTTACTCTGTTGCAACAATTTATCTTTACCTCCTGTTGCACTAAATGGCATTGCCAGCTTTCAGTCTGTTGCCTCTGTGAGCAGCCCTGCTGGTTTACAGACAGTCCGGTGCTCGACTGCACTCAGGTCAACCATTTCATGGTTCTTCACAACTCGCAAAGAGAATGCAAAAGTCTCTCTCTCCCTCTATCTGGTCTGGATTAAAACATCCTGGAAGTTAAAGAATCTTCTAAACAAGCAAGTTCAAGTCAACAAAACACTAACTTTAAAAATAAACTGAACTATCTAATGCTGCTTCAAAGCCAGATCCTTGCTAAAGATTTTGCTACCTGCAGTAGTTCAGCACAGTACTTTTTCTTCATTGTTAAAACGTTGAAGACCACATCTTATGTATTTATAAATCTTAACAGCAATATCTTATGCTCTTATAAACAAATCTTAGCAGCAACTTCTGTAGAGAGTGCCCCATTTTTGGGTTGGGTCTGTATTCCTGCAATAGTCCCAAGATCTGTCCCATCCCCTCCCAAATCAGCATCAGCACCTGCCAGCCCCGGTACCCCAGCCTCTCACCAGACCAGGTGTCTCAGCCCCAACTTGTCCCAGTCTTCCCCGATCCTTGGATCATTCCCACCCCAGCCTGATCCCAGTCCCCGGCCCAGCTCCAACCTGTCCAAACTTGTCCCTATCCCACCTCAACCCCTGTCCCAGCCCAATCCCAGTCCCCGGTGCCCCAGCCTGATCCCAGTCCCTGTCCCTATCCCTGGACCATTCCCAGCCCAGTCTGATCTCAGTTCCAACTTGTCCCTATCTCATCCCAGCTCCCTGGCCCAGCTCCCACCCCTATCCCAGTCCAAGCCCATCCCGCTCCCAGCCCTCGCTATCCCAGGCCCGGCTCACCTTCCTCTCCCGGGGCCCCAAGGCCAGGGCCGGCCTCTACCTCTCCCTCTCCCTCTCCCGGGGGCTCGGGTCGGGCGCAGTGCGAGTACCGCAGCTCCCTGAAGTATTTCTTGGTCTCCCGCAGGTTCTGCCGCAGGTACGAGGCGTGTTTGCTGCAGCTGCCCAGGCTCCGCAGCAGCTCGCGGGCCGCCGGGCTCAGAGAGCGCCCACCGCCGCCGGCAGCCTCCATGTCCGGCCCGGGGACCGAGCGTCCGGACCGCGGGGAGACTCCGGCTCCGGGCTTCAGCCTCGCCGCCGCTCCCGCTCCCGCTCCCCTCACCCCGGCAACACCGCGCCGCCCCCTGGGTAATGTAGTCCACTGCCTCCTGGGTAATGTATTTCATGCACTGCCTCCTGGGTAATGTTGTACATGCACTGCCTCCTGGGTAATGTAGTCCATGCACTGCCTCCTGGGTAATGTAGTCCATGCACTGCCTCCTGGGTAACGTAGTCCATGCACTGCCTCCTGGGTACTGTATTTCATGCACTGCCTCCTGGGTAATGCAGTCCACTGCCCTCCTGGGTAATGTAGTCCACTGCTCCCCTGGGTAATGTAGTCCACTGCCCCCTGGGTAATGTAGTCCACTGCCCCCTGGGTAATGTAGACCACTGCTCCCCTGGGTAATGTAGTCCACTGCCCCCTGGGTAATGAAGTCCACTGCCCCCTGGATAATGTAGTCCATGCACTGCCTCCTGGGTAATGTATTTCATGTAATGCCTTCTGGGTAATGTAGGCCATGCACTGCACCCTGGGTAATGTAGTCCACTGCCCCCTGGGTAATGAAGTCCACTGCCCCCTGGATAATGTAGTTCATGCACTGCCTCCTGGGTAATGTATTTCATGTACTGCCTTCTGGGTAATGTAGGCCATGCACTGCCTCCTGGGTACTGTATGTCATGCACTGCCTCCTGGGTAATGCAGTCCACTGCCCTCCTGGGTAATGTAGTCCACTGCCCCCTGGGTAATGAAGTCCACTGCCCCCTGGGTAATGAAGTCCACTGCCCCCTGGGTAATGTATTTCATGTACTGCCTTCTGGGTAATGTAGGCCATGCACTGCACCCTGGGTAATGTAGTCTACTGCCCCCTGGGTAATGAAGTCCACTGCCCCTGGGTAATGAAGTCCACTGCCCCCTGGGTAATGTAGTCCACTGCCCCCTGGGTAACGAAGTCCACTGCCCCCTGGATAATGTAGTCCATGCACTGCCTCCTGGGTAATGTATTTCATGTACTGCCTTCTGGGTAATGTAGGCCATGCACTGCGCCCTGGGTAATGTAGTCCACTGCCCCTTGGGTAATGAAGTCCACTGCTCCCCTGGGTAATGAAGTCCACTGCCCCCTGGGTAATGTATTTCATGCACTGCCCCCTGGGTAATGTAGTCTGCAGCCGCTCCCCCCACCTTCATTGCTGCTCCCTTCTCCTTACAGTATGCATCTTCCAGACCATTCATTTGTATAATTTAATAATTTATTATGTTTTCTTTATATTTCATTAAATTTATTATCATTTAATGAAATTGATACAATTCAATTCTTTATTACCATTTATTTCTATTATCATTTAATTAAGTATGACATTAAGGTTTAATAAATTGTGGTTTATTATCATTTCTTTTCAGCTCATTAAAATCCACATTTCCAGAATCTCTTGATGTCCCCAAGCCCGGACCTTATCTCCCCTAAGTGCTTCCTGACCTCAAACCTGCTTGCTTCTAGATCCCAGCCTTCTCAGTTCTTCTTCAGTATACTCCCTGACCCAGTGCCCCAGCCCACCAGTACGACCAAACCACAGGTCCCATCTGAGTTCCAGGACCCCTCACTCCAGTGCTTTGAGACGCGAGTTCCCGAATACTCCCAGTCCCAATATTTCACAAATCATCTCATTTAAAAAATGTTTTAAAATAATTGATGAAGTTGTAATCTTTTAAGAAAATATATTTAAAGATTTTAATAACACATTTAAATTATACAATGTTCCAACATGAATAATACTCCATTATGTGCTTTTATGTCAGCCATGGCTCAGTTGGTAGCACCCTCGCCTCTGAGTCAGAAAGTTGTGGGTTCAAGGCCCACTCCAGAGACTTGAGCGCAAAAATCTAGGCTGACACTCCCAGTGCAGTACTGAGGGAGTGCTGCACTGTCGGAGGTGCCGTCTTTTGGATGAGACGTTAAACTGAGGCCCCAGTCTGCTGTCTCAGGTGGATGTAAAAGATCCCACAGCACTATTTCGAAGAAGAGCAGGGGAGCTATCCCTGGTTTCCTGGTCAATATTTGTCCCTCAACCAACATCACTAAAAAAACAGATTATCTGATCATTATCACATTGCTGTTTGTGGGAGCTTGCTGTATGCAAATTGGCGGCCGCATTTCCTACATTACAACAATGACTACACTTCAAAAGTATTTTATTGGCTGCAAAGCGCTTTGGGACGTCCGGATGTTGTGCAAGGCACTATATAAATGCAAGTCTTTATTTTTTTTCTACATTATTCTGGAGGGCAAGTTCAAAGAGTGCATTCGAGACAGTTTCCTGGAACAATATGTCATAGAACCAAAAAGGGAACAGGCTATTTTAGATCTAGTTTTGTGTAATGAGACAGGGTTAATTAGTAATCTCATAGTAAAGGATCCTCTAGGGAAGAGTGATCATAATATGTTAGAATTTCACATTAAGTTTGAGAGTGACATTCTTAAGTCCAAAACTAGAGTCTTAAACTTAAATAAAGCCAATTACGTAGGTATGAGGGGCGAATTGGCTAAGGTAGATTAGGAAACTAGATTTAAAAGGTTTGATGGTAGATAAGAAATGGAAAACATTTAAAGAAATATTCCAATATTCTCAACGAATATACATTCCATTGAGAAATAAAAAATCCATGGGAAAAGTGATCCAACCGTGGCTAAATAAAGAAGTTAAGGATAGTATTAGATTAAGAGGCTTATAATGTTGTGAAGAATAGTAGTAAGCCTGATGATTGGGAGAGCTTTAGAAACCAGCAAAGAATGACCAAAACATTGATAAAAAGGGAGAAAATGGAATATGAGAGTAAGTTAACAAGAAATATAAGAACAGATTGTAAAAGCTTCTACAAGTATGTAAAAAGGAAGAGAGTAGCAAAAGCAAGTGTTGGTCCTTTAGAGGCTAAGACAGGAGAACTTATATTGGGGAACAAGGAAATGGCAGTGACCTTAAATAAATATTTTGTATCTGTCTTCACAGTAGAAGACAGAAAATGTATACCAAAAATAGTGGGGAACCAAGGGTCTAATGAGAGTGAGGAACTTAAAGTAATTAATATCAGTAGAGAGAAAAGTACTTGGGAAACTAATGGGACTAAAAGCCGACAAATCCCCTGGACCTAATGGACTACATCCTAGGGTTCTAAAAGAGGTGGCTGCAGAGATAGTGGATGCAATGGTTGTGATCTTCCAAAATTCCCTAGATTCTGGAAAAGTCCCAATGGATTGGAAGGTAGCTAATGTAACCCCCCGCTATTCAAGAAAGGAAGGAGAGAGAAAACAGGGAACTACAGGCCAGTTAGCCTGACATCAGTCATCGGGAAAATGCTGGAATCCATTATTAAGGAAGTGGTAACAGGGCACTCAGAAAATCATAATATGATTAGGCAGAGACAACATGGTTTTATGAAAGGGAAATCGTGTTTGACAAATTTATTCGAGTTTTTTGAGGATGTAACTAGCAGGGTAGATAAAGGAGAACCAGTGGATGTAGTATATCCAGCTGCAGCTACTCGAAATCTTCGTAGATAGCACGTTTAACGAGGTGGTCACACCGCAGATAAAGAGTGCACAGGCAGACAGGGAATGGGTGACCGCCAGACAGAGTAAAAGAACTAAGAAAGTAGTGCAGGAGTCCCCTGGGTCCATCTCCCTCTCCAACAGATTTTCCGTTTTGGATACTGATGGGAGAGATGGTTTCTCAGGGGAATGCAGCAAGAGCCAAGTCCATGGCACTACAAGTGGCTCAGCTGCACAGGAGGGGAGGAAAAAGAGTGGGAGAGCAATAGTGATAGGGGAACAGTTAGACATTTCTGTGGCCGCAGACGTGACTCCAGGATGGTATGTTGCCTCCCTGGTGCCAGGGTCAAGGATGTCACTGAACGGCTGCAGGGCATTCTGAAGGGGGAGGGCGAACAGTCAGAGGTCGTGGTTCACATTGGTACCAACGATATGGGTAGAAAGAGGGATGAGGTCCTGCAACAAGAATTTAGGGAGCTAGGTAGCAGATTAAAAAGCAGGACCTCAAAGGTTGTAATCTCTGGATTACTCCCGGTGCCACGTGCTAGTGAGTATAGGAATAGGAGGATAGAGCAGATGAATGCGTGGCTGAAGAGTTGGTGCAGAGGGGAGGGCTTTAGTTTCCTGGATCACTGGGTCTGCTTCTGGGAAGGTGGGACCTGTACAAGTTGGACGGGTTGCACCTGAACCGGAACAGGACCAACATCCTTGCGGGGAGGTTTGCTAGTGCTGTTGGGTGGGGTTTAAACTAACTTGGCAGGGGGATGGGATACGGAGTGGAGCTATAGTAGGGGGTGATGCACAGCCAAATAGAGAGGAAAAAACAAATCAGCCTGGAAGGCAGAGCAAATATGTAACGGCACAAGGGAGTATGGCAAGGCTGGATGGCATTTATTTTAATGCAAGGAGTCTTGCGAGTAAGGCAGATGAATTGAAGGTGTTGATGAACACATGGGATTATGATATTGTTGCTATCACAGAGACATGGTTGAGGGAGGGGCAGGACTGGCAGCTCAATATTCCGGGGTATAGAATCTTCAGGTGAGACAGAGGGGGGTGTAAAAGAGGAGGGGGTGTTGCAATATTAATCAAGGAGTCAATTACTGCTGTAAGGAGGGATGATATCTTAGCAGGTTCCTCTAATAAGGCCATATGGGTAGGATTTAAAAACAAAAAGGGGGCAAGCACTTTGCTGGGAGTGTACGATAGGCCCCCAAACAGTCAGGGGGAGATAGAGGAACAGATATGTAGGCAAATCTCAGAGAAGTGTAGAAATAATAGGGTAATAATAGTAGGGGATTTCAACTTCCCCAATATTAACTGGGGTAGTAAGAGTGTGAAAGGCTTAGAGGGTGCGGAATTCTTAAAGTACATCCAGGAGAGCTTTTTGAGCCAGCATGTAGAAAGTCCTACAAGAGAGGGGGCGGTACTGGACTGAATTCTAGGGAATGTAGCCGGGCAAGTGGTAGAAGTGTCAGTAGGAGAGCATTTTGGTGACAGTGACCATAATTCGGTGAGATTTAAGGTAGTCATGGAAAAGGACAAAGATGGACCGGAAATAAAGGTTCTAAATTGGGGAAAGGCCGATTTTAATATGATAAGGCAGGATCTGGCCAAACTGAACTGGGATCAGCTATTTGTAGGAAAATCCACATCAGAGCAGTGGGAGTCTTTCAGAAAGGAAATAGAGAGAGTACAACGCCAACATGTTCCCGTAAAGGTCAATGGTGGGACCAACAAGCCCAGGAAACCCTGGATGTCAAGGGATATACAAGAATGGATTTGGAAAAAAAGGGAGGCTTTTGGCAGATACAAAGTGACATGAATCTTGTCATTCATGGGAAATGACTTATGACATAATACTGGGCGGCCTGCTGGTGGCGCTGTCCAGGGAGAGTATACTCTCCTGGACAGCGCCACCAGCAGGCCACCCAGTATTATGTCATAAGTCATTTCCCATGAATGACAAGATTCATGTCACAAAGGACTAAAAACAGTGGAAGCCCGAGAGGAGTATAGAAAGTGCAGGGGGATACTTAAAAAAGAAATTAGGAGAGCGAAGAGGGGGCATGAAAAAACACTGGCGGGCAAAATAAAGGAAAATCCCAAGGTGTTTTATAAGTATATTAAGGGCAAGAGGATAACCAGGGAACGAGTAGGGCCCATTTGGGACCATAGTGTCAATCTGTGTGTAGAGCCGGAAGATGTGGGTGAGGTTTTAAATGAATATTTTGCATCTGTGTTCACTATGGAGAAGGACGATGTAGGCATAGAAATCAGGCAGGGGGATTGTGATATACTTGAACAAATTAGTATTGAGAGGGAGGAGGTACTAGCAGTTTTAGCGGGCTTAAAAGTGGATAAATCCCCAGGCCCAGACGAGATGTATCCCAGGCTGCTGTGTGAGGCAAGGGAGGAGATTGCAGGGGCTCTGACACAAATTTTCAGATCCTCTCTGGCCACAGGGGAGGTGCCAGAGGAGTGGAGGACAGCTAACGTAGTACCATTATTCAAGAAGGGTAGTAGGGATAAACCAGGGAATTACAGGCCAGTGAGCCTAACATCAGTGGTAGGGAAATTGTTGGAAAAAATTCTGAGGGACAGAATTAGTCTCCACTTGGAGAAGCAAGGATTAATCAAGGATAGTTAGCATGGCTTTGTCAGGGGGAGATCATGTCTAACCAATTTGATTGAATTTTTCGAGGGGGTGACTAGGTGCGTGGATGAGTGTAGTGCAGTTGATGTAGTCTACATGGACTTCAGTAAGGCTTTTGACAAAGTCCCGCATGGGAGACTGGTCAAGAAGGTAAGAGCCCATGGGATCCAGGGCAATTTGGCACATTTGATCCAAAATTGGCTTAGTGACAGGAGGCAGAGGGTGATGGTCGAAGGTTGTTTTTGTGACTGGAAGCCTGTGTCCAGTGGTGTACTGCAGGGATCGGTGCTGGGTCCTTTGCTGTTTGTAGTGTACATTAATGATTTAGATATGAATGTAGGAGGTATGATCAGTAAGTTCGCAGATGACACGAAAATTGGTGGAGTGGTAAATAGCGAGGAGGGAAGCCTCAGGCTACAGGACGATATAGACGGGTTGGTCAGATGGGCAGAACAGTGGCAAATGGAATTTAACCCTGAAAAGTGTGAGGTGATGCATTTTGGGAGGACTAACAAGGCAAGGGAATACACAATGAATGGTAGGACCCTAGGAAGGACAGAGGATCAGAGGGACCTTGGTGTGCATGTACATAGATCCCTGAAGGCAGCAGGACAGGTAGATAAGGTGGTTAAAAAGGCATATGGGATACTTGCCTTCATTAGCCGAGGCATAGAATATAAGAGCAGGGAGGTTATGATGGAGCTGTACAAAACGCTAGTTAGGCCACAGCTGGAATACTGTGTGCAGTTCTGGTCGCCACACTATAGGAAGGATGTGATTGCATTGGAGAGGGTGCAGAGGAGATTCACCAGGATGTTACATAGAAACATAGAAAAATAGGAGCAGGAGTAGGCCATTCGGCCCTTCGAGCCTGCTCCTCCATTCAATATGATCATGGCTGATCCTCTATCTCAATACCATATTCCCGCTCTCTCCCCATACCCCTTGACGTCTTTTGTGTCTAGAAATCTATCTATCTCCTTCTTAAATATATTCAGTGACTTGGCCTCCACAGCCTTCTGTGGTAGAGAATTCCACAGGTTCACCACCCTCTGAGTGAAGAAATTTCTCCTCTCAGTCCTAAATATCCTATCCCGTATCCTGAGACTGTGACCCCTCGTTCTAGACCCCCCAGCAAGGGGAAACATCCTCCCTGCATCCAGTCTGTCTAGCCCTGTCAGAATTTTATACGTTTCAATGAGATCCCCTCTCATTCTTCTAAACTCTAGTGAATACAGGCCTAGTCGACCCAATCTCTCCTCATACGACAGTCCTGCCATCCCAGGAATCAGTCTGGTGAACCTTTGCTGCACTCCCTCTATGGCAAGTATATCCTTTCTTAGGTAAGGAGACCAAAACTGCACACAGTAGTCCAGGTGTGGTCTCACCAAGGCCCTGTATAACTGTAGTAAGACATCCTTGCTCCTGTACTCAAATCCTCTTGCAATGAAGGCCAATATACCATTTGCCTTCCTAACTGCTTGCTGCACCTGCATGCTTGCTTTCAGTGACTGGTGTACAAGGACACCCAGGTCCCTTTGTACATCAACACTTCAGGTGTGAACCCTGTATAAGCAGGCTAATCGTCCCTGTTCTCTCCAAACCACAACACACATCCACGTTGCAGTCAGAGTAACTGGAGTGGGCACCCTGGTGGATTTTCACCTTCCCAGTAAGGCCTACTACAGCAACCCCACCACAGGCCTGGCTAACTCAACATAGATCAGGGACCAGAATTTGAGATGGTTCTGGCCCGTAGATCTCCGGAGTGCACCACACACACTGCACCTATCCAATGAGCCGCTGGCAAAGCTGCATCATAAAGGGGTGAAAGACACAGTTATTATCCACCTTAGAGCGGGCTCCTATTGGGGGCCTTCAGCTGCCTGGCTCCCAAGCTCTGGAATTCCCTCCCTAAACCTCTCCGCCTCTCCTCCTTTAAGTCGCTCCTTAAAACCGACCTCTTTGACCAAGCTTTTTGGCCACCTGCCCGAATATTTCCTCATGTGGCTCGGTGTCACATTGTGTCTGATAAACGCTCCCGTGAAGCACATTGGGACTTTTTTTTAAAACTACGTTAAAGGCACGTTGCTGTTATGCCATTGTGGAGTTGCATTATGCAGCTGGGGACTCTGGTGGGAGGGGGAAGTGGGCGCCTACAGTCACCGTGGACGCTCCTGACCCACGGTGTGGCACTGGAAAAGACACAGGTGCAGATGCTTGCTGGAAGTTGGGAGCCGATGGATTGGACACGTTGTTGCGGGGGGCAGGGGGGTAAGGAATGGATGAACAGGGTAGCATTGCGCCCTACTGGGCTGGAGCATTTCAGCTATGAAGAGAGACTGGACAGGCTGGGGTTGTTTTCCTTAGAGCAGAGAAGGCTGAGGGGGGACCTGATTGAGGTGTACAAAATTATGAGGGGCATAGATAGGGTAGATAGAAAGGAACTTTTCCCCTTAGTAGAGGGGTCAATAACCAGGGGGCATAGTTTCAAGGTAAGGGGTAGGAGGTTTAGAGGGGATTTGAGGAAAAACCTTTTCACCCAGAGGGTAGTTGGAATCTGGAACTCACTGCCTGAAAGGGTGGTAGAGGCAGGAACCCTCACAACATTCAAGAAGCATTTAGATGAGCACTTGAAACACCATAGCATACAAGGCTACGGACCAAGTGCTGGAAAATGGGATTAGAATAGACAGGGCTTGATGGCCGGCACGGACACGATGGGCTGAAGGGCCTCTTTCTGTGCTGTATAACTCTATGACTCTATGACTCTATGATTTCCAAAAGGCATCCGATAAGGTGCCACATCATGACATAAAAGGTTGTAACACAAGATAAAGCCTCATGGGATTAAAGGTAATGTATTAGCATGGATAGAGGATTGGTTAATGGACAGAAAGCAGAGAGTTGGGCAGGCTGTAACTAGTGGGGTGCTGCAAAGATCAGTGCTTGGATGTCAGCTATTTACAATCTATATTAATGACTTAGCTGAAGGGACCGAGTGTAAGGTATCCAAGTTTGCTGATGATACAAAGCTAGGTAGGAAAGTAAACTGTGAGGAGGACAAAAAGTTTTTTTTATTCGTTCCTGGGATGTGGGCATCGCTGGCAAGGCCAGCATTTATTGCCCATCCCTAATTGCCCTTGCGAAGGTGTTGGTGAGCTACCTTCTTGAACTGCTGCAGTCCGTGTGGTGAAGGTACACCCACAGTGCTGTCAGGGAGTAAGTTCCAGGATTTTGACCCAGCGACGATGAAGGAAAGGCGATATATTTCCAAGTCAGGATGGTGTGTAACTTGGAGGGGAACTTGGAGTTGATGGTGTTCCCATGCACCTGCTGCCCTTGTCCTTCTAGGTGGAAGAGGTTGCGGATTTGGGAGGTGCTGCCGAAGAAGCCTTGGCGAGTTGCTGCAGTGCATCTTGTAGATGGTACACACTGCAGCCACGGTATGCCGGTGGTGCAGGGAGTGAATGTTTAAGGTGGTGGATGGAGTGCCAATCAATCGGGCTGCTTTGTCCTGGATGGTGTTGAGCTTCCTGAGTGTTGTTGGAGCTGCTCTCATCCAGGCAAGTGAAGAGTATTCCATCACACTCCTGACTTGTGCCTGCAAAGGGATATAGACAGGTTAAGTGAGTGGGCAATAAGGTGGCAGATGGAGTATATTGTGGGGAAATGTGAGGTTATTCACTTTGGTAAGAAGAATAGAAAACCAGAATATTTTTTAAATGGTGAGAAACAATTAAATGTTGGCGTTCAGAGAGATTTAGGTGTCCTCGTACAGGAAATACAGAGAGTTAGCATGCAGGTACAGCAAGTGATTAGGAAGGCAAATGGCATGTTGGCCTTTATTACTAGGGGGTTAGAGTACAAAAGTAAGGAAGTCTTGCTACAATTGTACAGGGCCCTGGTGAGACTACACCTGGAGTACTGTGTACAGTTTTGGTCTCCTTATCTAAGGAAGGATATACTTGCCTTAGAGACAGTTCAACGAAGGTTCACTAGACTAATCCCTGGGATGAGAGGGCTGTCCTATGAGGAGAGAATGAGTAGATTAGGCCTATACTCTTTGGAATTTAGAAGAATGAGAGGAGATCTCATTGAAACATTTAGAGGGAGAAATTCGGTATCGCCCTGTTTGGGGCGCAATTATCGGCCGGGCGCAAAGTTTAGCGCCTGGCGCTAATTATCGCCTCCGACTGCAAACTTGGCTTCTATCGCCCCTGGAGGTGATTGGAGTGCTTAATTAGGCGCAAAGGCCAAGGAGCGAAGTGCTAACTCAGAGCGCGGGCGAAGCTCAGGTGATGTCAGTTAGCAATGGAACACAGACACACTGGCGCCGGCCAGTTCTTAAAGGGGAGGGTCGATCTTGCTCTCCATCCACATCCTGCTCATTGCAGCCTTGAATCTCGGCCTGGAGAGACCTGTACATCAAATCTGCTGGAAAGAACAATGGAGAGGCCCAGGGAAAGAGCTCAGAGTGCAGCCCCCACAGTCTCTTCTAAATCGATGCAAGGAAGGTCAAATCAAAATGAACCTGCAAAGTGCTGCTCAGTACCCAAAACAATTCACACAGCGTTGAATCTCTCCAGAAGTCTCTCTCTCTCTCTCAGAATGCGTGGTGCAAAAATGTCGGCGACAAAAAAAGGCAGGAAGCGGTCGCCTTTAAATAGCGTTCCCTGAGTCCCTTCCCAACTGCAAAACGCTCCCCTCAACCTGTCATTGCTAGCGGCAGGCGGTAAGGCAGGGGGCGCCACTCAATATCCGGTCCGGGGCACTACCGGGGCGTTGCATGCTCGACTGCCGTCACGATCTGCGGGCACAGGAGATCGTGGTGGTAGTGTTTAGCGCCGCCGCAAAATGTCTGGTCAATTTCGCGAGCGGCGCAAACCTCGCCGCGCCCGGGCGCTAGTTGTTTTGCGCCCCATTAGCGCCCTCTTAGGGAGGCGCAAAGCAACCGAATTTTCCCCCCATAAAATTCTGAGGGGGATTGACAGGGTAGATGCTGAGAGATTGTTTCCCCTGGCTGGAGAGTCTAGAACTAGGGAACATTGCCTCAGGATAAGGGGTCGGCCATTTAAGATTGAGACGAGGAGGAATTTCTTCACTCAGAGGGTTGTGAATCTATGGAATTCTCTGCCCCAAAGGGCTGTGGATGCTCAGTTGTTGAATATATTCAAGGTTGCGATAGATAAATTTTTGGACTCTAAGGGAATCAAGGGATATGGGGATAGGGCAGGAAAGTGGTGTTGAGGTCGAAGATCAGTCATGATCTTATTGAATGGCGTAGCAGGCTTGAGGGGCCGTATGGCCGACTCCTGCTCCTAATTCTTATGTTCTTATTAACCTTTCTTTATTTTACCAATCCTCTTACTTTTTTTTATCTTATCATTGATTCAATTGAAATGTTAATTTTAAGCATTATTTTTGAGGGGCGGATGCAAAGGACTATAGAGGTTTACAACACCATTCGGCGAGCTCTATACTTGAGCAATCCAAAATTAATCCCACACTCCCGCTCTCCCCACGGTCCAGTATCTCCCTCTGCCTCAAATGTATGTCCACTTTTTCCTTTAAAGATTGATGGTCTTTGTCTCAACAGGTTCCTGTGGAAAAGCATTCCAATAACCCTCTGCGGAAAGAGATTTCTCTTCCCCTCTCTCCTCACTCTCTTGGTAACAATTTTAAATCGAACCCTCGTCACTGACTCCCTAAACAGACGAAAGCGTCTTTCCCTATTCAAAACCCTTCATAATTTAAAAAACCTCTATTAAATTTCCTCTTAGCCTTCCCTGCTCCAGTGGCAATAGCCCCAGCGTCTCAAGTCTCTCCTAACTATACTTCTGACGAAAGGTCATCGACCTGAAACATTAACTCTGTTTCTCTCTCCACAGATGCTGCCTGATCTGCTGAGTGTTTTCAGCATTTTCTGTTTTTATCTCCGAACTATAGCTTCCTATCTCTGGCATTGTACTGGCGAATCTTCACTGTACATTTTCTAAGGCGTTAATGTCCTTTCTATAATGGGACATAATTTGTACGCTGATTTTTTTTGAAAAAGAATGAACTGTTTTTTATTTAGTGAAGATGCTTAGAACAGAACTTTAGACTATGCAGATGAGAAGAGAAAAAATACCATGATATTTTCAACAATTTCCAATTCACATTTCTTAATTCTATTGTTATTAATCAAACCACAGATATATTGGTGATTCTGCTGTCTGTGATGTGTTTGGGTAACAAGCAAGCAGTCAGTATCCTTAAAAGAGCACTGCCTTCATGGTAAAATTAGGAAACCTTTATATTTTGGAAACAGGAGGAGGGATAAGAGCTGTGTGTCAGTTTTGACATGATTGAATCATGGGCAAATTACACCATGATATGTTATGATGTGATTTACAAAGCATTTACAGCGCAGAAACAGCCCATTCGACCCAACAGGTCCATGCCAGTGTTTATGCTCCATATGAGCCTCCTCCCACCCCTCTTCATCTAACCCCATGAACATATCCTTCTATTCCTTTCTCCCTCATGTGCTTATCTAACTTTCATTTCCCAAACATATCACAGCACAGACACCAGAATCACCAATATATCTGTGGTTTGATTAATAGGATTCAGAAATGTGAATTGGAAACTGTTAAATATAATATGGGGGTTTTCTCTTCTCATCTATGCTAATCACTTACTTTACATCATTTTGTTATCAGTTTATGAACATTTACCAAATACCTTTTTCCATGAAGGCAATGGCCCTTTAAAGTAATTCTATTTTTAAAACATACCGAATCGAATATAGCGAAAAAGTTACTTTTAAAAAAATGCAACATTCTCACATGTCTCTGGAAGCCACATCTTTGTTTTTGAGGTTACGTTCTTTTCTAGACAACCTTTTTTTTCTTTCTTACATCGGATATACAGCACAGAAACAGGCCATTCAGCCCAACCAGTCCATGCCAGCGTTTGTGCTCCACTCGAGCCTCCTCCCGTCTTTCCTCATCTTTTTCCTTCAAAGAGTATTGTATCCAATTCTGGGCACCGCACTTTAGGAAGGATGTGAAGGCTTTAGAGAGGGTGCAGAAAAGATTTACAAGAATGGTTCCAGGGATGAGGGACTTCAGTTACGTGGATAGACTGGAGCAGCTGGGGTTGTCCTCCTTGGAGCAGAGAAGGTTGAGAGGAGATTTGATAGAGCTGTTCAAAATCATGAGGGGTCTAGACAGAGTAGATAGAGAGAAACTGTTCCCATTGGCGGAAGGGTCGCGAACCAGACCACACATATTTAAGGTGATTGGCAGAAGAACCAAAGGTGACATGAGGAAAAACTTTTTTATGCAGCGAGTAGTTAGGATCTGGAATGCACTGCCTGAGAGGGTGGTGGAGGCAGATTCAATCATGGCTTTCAAAAGCGAGTTGGATAAGTACCTGAAAGAAAAATATTTGCAGGGCTACGGAGAAAAGGCGGGAGAGTGGGACTAGCTGAAGTGCTCTTGCAGAGAGCAGGCATGGGCTCGATGGGCCGAATAGCCTCCTTCTGTGCTGTAACCATTCTATGATTCTATCTAACTCTATCAGCATAACCCTCTATTCCCTTCTCCCTCATATGTTAATCTAGCCTCCCCTTAAATGCATCTATACTATTCACTTCAACCACTCCCTGTGGTAGCGACTTCCACGTTCTCACCACTCTCTGGGTAAAGAAGTTTCTTCTAAATTCCCTATTTGATTTCTTTGTGACTGTCTTCTATTGATGGCCTCTAGTTTTGCTCTTCCCCACAAGTGGAAACACTCTCTCTGTGTCTACTCTATCAAAACCTTTCATAATTTTAAAGACCCCTATTTGGTCACCTTTTTTCAAGAGAGAAGAGACCCAGCCTCTTCATCCTTTCCTGATAGGTATAATAGCTTCTTTCCATCTTTTGTCTCCTTACCGACCCATGCATCTTCTACAGCCAGCAGAATGGATTATCGCCGTGGTAATTTAGTGGAATTGCTAAGGAGAAGCATAAAAGAGATCGGGGCAATTTCTCCCCCTTCCCCAGCCCCCAACACATCGTGGCCCGGCACTTTTGCTCTGTATCTCCACACGGTTTAATGCCAGAGATCAGAAATGAAGTCCCTGCATTCTACCACTCTGCAGTCCTGTAGCTCTCAACTTTCAAAATTATTGTCACTTTTCATAATTACTCCAGTACGCATCCACTCCAGAGGATAATTAGGTTCGCTGCCATGTTACTAGACTACCTATGGCTTGTGAGACGGCGGGTGGGCAGGAATGTCCAACTGCATTTAACGCAGTCTTACTTACGCTGAAAATGGCATCCTGGCCAAGCTCGCTGCTTGAAATTATTTTTTTTACCGATCTTTTAATTGGTAGACTGTCAGAAACACAGCACTAATAATAAGCCCGATCACCAACACAGGAGGCACTGCAGCAGCTCACCAAGCCTGCTTCGAGCCTGCTATGTATTTCCCACATTATCTGTTTTTATTTCAGGTTTCCAGCATTTGCTGTTTTTTCTTTCTTTTAATCTGAAAACAAGACTCATTCTCTTTAGCACGTTCTTGTTTTACTCTTTTATGTTTCATCATCCCATGCACCATCATTCCTGAGCTAACCGGTTGCATCTCTGTAACCTCCTCCAGTACTACAACCCTCCGAGATCTCTGTAACCTCCTCCAGCCCTACAAGCCTCAAGATCTCTGTAACCTCCACCAGCCCTACAAACCTCACGATCTCTGTATCCTGCTCCAGCCCTACAACCCTTCGAGATCTCTGTAACCTCCTCCAGCCCTACAAGCCTCAAGATCTCTGTAACCTCCACCAGCCCTACAAACCTCACGATCTCTGTATCCTGCTCCAGCCCTACAACCCTTTGAGATCTCTGTAACCTCCTCCAGCCCTACAAGCCTCAAGATCTCTGTAACCTCCACCAGCCCTACAAACCTCACGATCTCTGTATCCTGCTCCAGCCCTACAACCCTTTGAGATCTCTGTAACCTCCTCCAGCCCTACAAGCCTCAAGATCTCTGTAACCTCCACCAGCCCTACAAACCTCACGATCTCTGTATCCTGCTCCAGCCCTACAACCCTTTGAGATCTCTGTAACCTCCTCCAGCCCTACAAGCCTCAAGATCTCTGTATCATGCTCCAGCCCTACAACCCTTCGAGATCTCTGTAACCTCCTCCAGCCCTACAAGTGTCAAGATCTCTGAATCCTCCTCCAGCCCTACAACCCTTTGAGATCTCTGTAACCTACAACCCTTGGGATCTCTATAACCTCCTCCAGCCCTACAAGCCTCACGATCTCTGTGACCTCCACCAGCCCTACAAGCCACCCTATCTCTGTAACCTCCTCCAGCCCTACAAGCCACCCTATCTCTGTAACCTCCACCAGCCCTACAAGCCACCCTATCTCTGTAACCTCCACCAGCTCTACAAGCCACCCTATCTCTGTAACCTCCACCAGCCCTACAAGCCACCCTATCTCTGTAACCTCCACCAGCCCTACAAGCCACCCTATCTCTGTAACCTCCACCAGCCCTACAAGCCACCCTATCTCTGTAACCTCCAACAGCTCTACAAGCCACCCTATCTCTGTAACCTCCTCCAGCCCTACAAGCCACCCTATCTCTGTGACCTCCTCCAGCTCTACAAGCCACCCTATCTCTGTGACCTCCTCCAGCTCTACAAGCCACCCTATCTCTGTGACCTCCTCCAGCCCTACAAGCCACCCTATCTCTGTGACCTCCTCCAGCTCTACAAGCCACCCTATCTCTGTGACCTCCTCCAGCCCTACAAGCCACCCTATCTCTGTAACCTCCACCAGCCCTACAAGCCACCCTATCTCTGTGACCTCCACCAGCTCTACAAGCCACCCTATCTCTGTAACCTCCACCAGCTCTACAAGCCACCCTATCTCTGTAACCTCCACCAGCTCTACAAGCCACCCTATCTCTATAACCTCCACCAGCCCTACAAGCCACCCTATCTCTGTAACCTCCACCAGCTCTACAAGCCACCCTATCTCTGTAACCTCCACCAGCCCTACAAGCCACCCTATCTCTGTAACCTCCACCAGCCCTACAAGCCACCCTATCTCTGTAACCTCCACCAGCCCTACAAGCCACCCTATCTCTGTAACCTCCAACAGCTCTACAAGCCACCCTATCTCTGTAACCTCCTCCAGCCCTACAAGCCACCCTATCTCTGTGACCTCCTCCAGCTCTACAAGCCACCCTATCTCTGTGACCTCCTCCAGCCCTACAAGCCACCCTATCTCTGTAACCTCCACCAGCCCTACAAGCCACCCTATCTCTGTGACCTCCACCAGCTCTACAAGCCACCCTATCTCTGTAACCTCCACCAGCTCTACAAGCCACCCTATCTCTGTAACCTCCACCAGCTCTACAAGCCACCCTATCTCTATAACCTCCACCAGCCCTACAAGCCACCCTATCTCTGTGACCTCCACCAGCTCTACAAGCCACCCTATCTCTGTAACCTCCACCAGCCCTACAAGCCACCCTATCTCTGTGACCTCCAACAGCTCTACAAGCCACCCTATCTCTGTAACCTCCACCAGCCCTACAAGCCACCCTATCTCTGTGACCTCCACCAGCCCTACAAGCCACCCTATCTCTGTAACCTCCACCAGCTCTACAAGCCACCCTATCTCTGTAACCTCCACCAGCTCTACAAGCCACCCTATCTCTGTAACCTCCACCAGCTCTACAAGCCACCCTATCTCTGTGACCTCCTCCAGCTCTACAAGCCACCCTATCTCTGTGACCTCCACCAGCTCTACAAGCCACCCTATCTCTGTAACCTCCACCAGCCCTACAAGCCACCCTATCTCTGTAACCTCCACCAGCTCTACAAGCCACCCTATCTCTGTGACCTCCACCAGCTCTACAAGCCACCCTATCTCTGTGACCTCCACCAGCCCTACAAACCTCACGATCTCTGTATCCTGCTCCAGCCCTACAACCCTTCGAGATCTCTGTAACCTCCTCCAGCCCTACAAGCCTCAAGATCTCTGTAACCTCCACCAGCCCTACAAACCTCACGATCTCTGTATCCTGCTACAGCCCTACAACCCTTTGAGATCTCTGTAACCTCCTCCAGCCCTACAAGCCTCAAGATCTCTGTAACCTCCACCAGCCCTACAAACCTCACGATCTCTGTATCCTGCTCCAGCCCTACAACCCTTTGAGATCTCTGTAACCTCCTCCAGCCCTACAAGCCTCAAGATCTCTGTATCATGCTCCAGCCCTACAACCCTTCGAGATCTCTGTAACCTCCTCCAGCCCTACAAGTGTCAAGATCTCTGAATCCTCCTCCAGCCCGACAACCCATTGAGATCTCTGTAACCTACAACCCTTGGGATCTCTATAACCTCCTCCAGCCCTACAAGCCTCACGATCTCTGTGACCTCCACCAGCCCTACAAGCCACCCTATCTCTGTAACCTCCTCCAGCCCTACAAGCCACCCTATCTCTGTAACCTCCACCAGCCCTACAAGCCACCCTATCTCTGTAACCTCCACCAGCTCTACAAGCCACCCTATCTCTGTAACCTCCACCAGCCCTACAAGCCACCCTATCTCTGTAACCTCCACCAGCCCTACAAGCCACCCTATCTCTGTAACCTCCACCAGCCCTACAAGCCACCCTATCTCTGTAACCTCCAACAGCTCTACAAGCCACCCTATCTCTGTAACCTCCTCCAGCCCTACAAGCCACCCTATCTGTGTGACCTCCTGCAGCTCTACAAGCCACCCTATCTCTGTGACCTCCTCCAGCTCTACAAGCCACCCAATCTCTGTGACCTCCTCCAGCCCTACAAGCCACCCTATCTCTGTGACCTCCTCCAGCTCTACAAGCCACCCTATCTCTGTGACCTCCTCCAGCCCTACAAGCCACCCTGTCTCTGTAACCTCCACCAGCCCTACAAGCCACCCTATCTCTGTGACCTCCACCAGCTCTACAAGCCACCCTATCTCTGTAACCTCCACCAGCTCTACAAGCCACCCTATGTCTGTAACCTCCACCAGCTCTACAAGCCACCCTATCTCTATAACCTCCACCAGCCCTACAAGCCACCCTATCTCTGTGACCTCCACCAGCTCTACAAGCCACCCTATCTCTGTAACCTCCACCAGCCCTACAAGCCACCCTATCTCTGTGACCTCCACCAGCTCTACAAGCCACCCTATCTCTGTAACCTCCACCAGCTCTACAAGCCACCCTATGTCTGTAACCTCCACCAGCTCTACAAGCCACCCTATCTCTATAACCTCCACCAGCCCTACAAGCCACCCTATCTCTGTAACCTCCACCAGCTCTACAAGCCACCCTATCTCTGTAACCTCCACCAGCCCTACAAGCCACCCTATCTCTGTAACCTCCACCAGCCCTACAAGCCACCCTATCTCTGTAACCTCCACCAGCCCTACAAGCCACCCTATCTCTGTAACCTCCAACAGCTCTACAAGCCACCCTATCTCTGTAACCTCCTCCAGCCCTACAAGCCACCCTATCTCTGTGACCTCCTCCAGCTCTACAAGCCACCCTATCTCTGTGACCTCCTCCAGCCCTACAAGCCACCCTATCTCTGTAACCTCCACCAGCCCTACAAGCCACCCTATCTCTGTGACCTCCACCAGCTCTACAAGCCACCCTATCTCTGTAACCTCCACCAGCTCTACAAGCCACCCTATCTCTGTAACCTCCACCAGCTCTACAAGCCACCCTATCTCTATAACCTCCACCAGCCCTACAAGCCACCCTATCTCTGTGACCTCCACCAGCTCTACAAGCCACCCTATCTCTGTAACCTCCACCAGCCCTACAAGCCACCCTATCTCTGTGACCTCCACCAGCTCTACAAGCCACCCTATCTCTGTAACCTCCACCAGCCCTACAAGCCACCCTATCTCTGTGACCTCCACCAGCCCTACAAGCCACCCTATCTCTGTAACCTCCACCAGCTCTACAAGCCACCCTATCTCTGTAACCTCCACCAGCTCTACAAGCCACCCTATCTCTGTAACCTCCACCAGCTCTACAAGCCACCCTATCTCTGTGACCTCCACCAGCCCTACAAGCCACCCTATCTCTGTGACCTCCACCAGCTCTACAAGCCACCCTATCTCTGTAACCTCCACCAGCCCTACAAGCCACCCTATCTCTGTAACCTCCACCAGCTCTACAAGCCACCATATCTCTGTGACCTCCACCAGCTCTACAAGCCACCCTATCTCTGTGACCTCCACCAGCTCTACAAGCCACCCTATCTCTGTAACCTCCACCAGCCCTACAAGCCACCCTATCTCTGTAACCTCCACCAGCTCTACAAGCCACCCTATCTCTGTAACCTCCACCAGCTCTACAAGCCACCCTATCTCTGTAACCTCCACCAGCCCTACAAGCCACCCTATCTCTGTAACCTCCACCAGCCCTACAAGCCACCCTATCTCTGTAACCTCCACCAGCCCTACAAGCCACCCTATCTCTGTAACCTCCACCAGCCCTACAAGCCACCCTATCTCTGTGACCTCCACCAGCTCTACAAGCCACCCTATCTCTGTGACCTCCACCAGCTCTACAAGCCACCCTATCTCTGTGACCTCCACCAGTTCTACAAGCCACCCTATCTCTATAACCTCCACCAGCCCTACAAGCCACCCTATCTCTGTAACCTCCACCAGCTCTACAAGCCACCCTATCTCTATAACCTCCACCAGCTCTACAAGCCACCCTATCTCTGTGACCTCCACCAGTTCTACAAGCCACCCTATCTCTGTAACCTCCTCCAGCTCTACAAGCCACCCTATCTCTGTAACCTCCTCCAGCTCTACAAGCCACCCTATCTCTGTAACCTCCACCAGCTCTACAAGCCACCCTATCTCTGTGACCTCCACCAGCTCTACAAGCCACCCTATCTCTGTAACCTCCACCAGCCCTACAAGCCACCCTATCTCTGTAACCTCCACCAGCTCTACAAGCCACCCTATCTCTGTAACCTCCACCAGCTCTACAAGCCACCCTATCTCTGTAACCTCCACCAGCCCTACAAGCCACCCTATCTCTGTAACCTCCACCAGCCCGACAAGCCACCCTATCTCTGTGACCTCCACCAGCTCTACAAGCCACCCTATCTCTGTGACCTCCACCAGTTCTACAAGCCACCCTATCTCTATAACCTCCACCAGCCCTACAAGCCACCCTATCTCTGTGACCTCCACCAGCTCTACAAGCCACCCTATCTCTGTAACCTCCACCAGCTCTACAAGCCACCCTATCTCTGTAACCTCCACCAGCCCTACAAGCCACCCTATCTCTGTGACCTCCACCAGCTCTACAAGCCACCCTATCTCTGTGACCTCCACCAGCTCTACAAGCCACCCTATCTCTGTAACCTCCACCAGCTCTACAAGCCACCCTATCCCTGTAACCTCCACCAGCCCTACAAGCCACCCTATCTCTGTAACCTCCACCAGCCCTACAAGCCACCCTATCTCTGTGACCTCCACCAGCTCTACAAGCCACCCTATCTCTGTGACCTCCACCAGTTCTACAAGCCACCCTATCTCTATAACCTCCACCAGCCCTACAAGCCACCCTATCTCTGTGACCTCCACCAGCTCTACAAGCCACCCTATCTCTGTGACCTCCACCAGCTCTACAAGCCACCCTATCTCTGTAACCTCCACCAGCTCTACAAGCCACCCTATCTCTGTAACCTCCACCAGCTCTACAAGCCACCCTATCTCTGTGACCTCCACCAGCTCTACAAGCCACCCTATCTCTGTGACCTCCACCAGCTCTACAAACCACCCTATCTCTGTAACCTCCACCAGCTCTACAAGCCACCCTATCTCTGTAACCTCCACCAGCTCTACAAGCCACCCTATCTCTGTGACCTCCACCAGCCCTACAAGCCACCCTATCTCTGTGACCTCCACCAGCTCTACAAGCCACCCTATCTCTGTGACCTCCACCAGCTCTACAAGCCACCCTATCTCTGTAACCTCCACCAGCTCTACAAGCCACCCTATCCCTGTAACCTCCACCAGCCCTACAAGCCACCCTATCTCTGTAACCTCCACCAGCCCTACAAGCCACCCTATCTCTGTGACCTCCACCAGCTCTACAAGCCACCCTATCTCTGTGACCTCCACCAGCTCTACAAGCCACCCTATCTCTGTAACCTCCACCAGCTCTACAAGCCACCCTATCTCTGTGACCTCCAACAGCTCTACAAGCCACCCTATCTCTGTAACCTCCTCCAGCCCTACAAGCCACCCTATCTCTGTAACCTCCACCAGCTCTACAAGCCACCCTATCTCTGTAACCTCCACCAGCCCTACAAGCCACCCTATCTCTGTGACCTCCACCAGCTCTACAAGCCACCCTATCTCTGTAACCTCCACCAGCTCTACAAGCCACCCTATCTCTGTGACCTCCACCAGCTCTACAAGCCACCCTATCTCTGTGACCTCCACCAGCTCTACAAGCCACCCTATCTCTATAACCTCCACCAGCTCTACAAGCCACCCTATCTCTGTGACCTCCACCAGCCCTACAAGCCACCCTATCTCTGTGACCTCCACCAGCTCTACAAGCCACCCTATCTCTGTAACCTCCACCAGCTCTACAAGCCACCCTATCTCTGTAACCTCCACCAGCTCTACAAGCCACCCTATCTCTGTGACCTCCACCAGCTCTACAAGCCACCCTATCTCTGTAACCTCCACCAGCTCTACAAGCCACCCTATCTCTGTGACCTCCACCAGCTCTACAAGCCACCCTATCTCTGTGACCTCCACCAGCCCTACAAGCCACCCTATCTCTGTGACCTCCACCAGCCCTACAAGCCACCCTATCTCTGTGACCTCCACCAGCTCTACAAGCCACCCTATCTCTGTGACCTCCACCAGCCCTACAAGCCACCCTATCTCTGTAACCTCCACCAGCTCTACAAGCCACCCTATCTCTGTGACCTCCACCAGCTCTACTTCAATCCAAAATCTCTGCTGTCCTCCAATTTTGGTTTCTTGGGGATCCCCGATTTTCATCACCCCACCATTGCTGGCTGTGCCTTCAGCTACCTGGACACTAACCTCTCCGCCTCTCTACCTCTCTCTCCTCCTTTAAGACACTCCTTGAACCCTACCTCTTTGACCAAGCTTTTGGTCATCTGTCTTAATATCGCCTTATTTGGCTGGGTGTCAAATTTTGTTTCATAATCGCTCTTGTAAAGCGCCTTGGGACGTTTTTACTACGATATAGGGAGGAGCGAGGCCACTGAGGGATTTGAAGACAAGGATGAGAATTTTAAAATTGAGACGTTGCCGGACTGGGAGCCAATGTAGATCAGCGAGCACAGGGGTGATGGGCGAAGGGGACTTTGTGCGAGTTAGGATACGGGCAGCAGAGTTTTCTGATTCTTCTAGCTATATTCTTATTTTCCTCCCCACACACTTTGTCCAGGACCCAAATATTCCTTCCGTGTGAGACGGCAGTTGCCGTGTACTTGTAAACTAGTGCACTGTATTCGCTGCTCACGGTGTGGTCTCCTCTACATTGGGGACACTAAACACAGATCAAGTGACCGCTTTGCCGAACAGCTCGATTCTGTCTGCAAGGGCAACCCGTAGCTACCTGTGGCTCACCACGCTAACTCCCCCTCCCATTCCTATTCTGACCTCTCAGTCATTGGCCTTGTACACGGTTCCAATGAAGCTCAACAGAAGCTTCAAGATCAAAGATCTCATCTTTCTCCCAGGTACCCTGCAACCCTCTGGTCTGAGCAGTGACTTTAGTAAATTTAGTCTTTAGCTATCTTCTTATTTTCAAAACCTGGTTTAATTTCATATCTGACCAAGGGTTCCCAACCCTGGTTGGACATGTTCCTGGAGGTTTCATCACATGACCTCCCGCCTCCAACGAGCCCCCCCCAATATTTTTCTAACTAATACTGCTCAAAGAAAATTTTAAAAATGCACCAATTTTAATGCCCTATGATTTATTTTACTCCTGTGTTTGATCATCGCAGTGTCCAGGAGATTACTCTTTAATTCCTAGATTCTCCAGGACAATCCTGGAGGGTTGGCAACTCCAAGCTGAGCCCCAGTTTTCCACATTTTCCATCTCTTTCTATTTTCTCGCATTTCCCAAACCCTCCCACTTCCTTGGCTATTTGTTTCTTTGATGACTTAAATGCTCCTATTCATTCCTTGACTGAGATGATCATTTCCATCATTCCTCTCTGGGTTTGTCCGATACAGCTGAAGGGCCAATAACCAGAGGGCACAGATTTAAGGTGATTGGCAAAAGAACCAGAGACGACACGAGGAAAAACTTTTTTAGGCAACGTGTGGTTAGGATTTGGAATGCACTGCCTGATACAGATTCAATTGGATAAAAACTTGAAGGAGAAAAAATTGCAGGGATATGGGGAAAGAGTGGGGGAGTGGGACTAACTGGATTGCTCGGAAAGAGCCAGCGCAGACTCGATGGGCCGAATGGCCTCCTTCCGTGCCGTACTATTCTATGATTCTATGATTTCCTATCTTCGCTTTTTTCTGATTGTATTAATAGGTCTGCCTGCTTCTTATTTTTCAGTTCTGAAGAAGGGTTTGAATGAGAACGTGTCTGTTCTCTCCAAATATGCTGTGTGCTTCCAACTTTTTCCATGTTTGGTTCACATTCCCAGCATGTGCAGTATTTTTTTGCTTTTAACTTTTTTTTCCAGAGATAAACTTTCTTTTCTCGGATGTAAGGCAGATAGCTCGCTAAAGCTCACTGTCAAGGGTCATCTCTAAAGATTGGGTATGGGAACAATACTGCGGAGGCTCTTCTGACACACTCAGAGGGCTGTGAATCTTTGGAATTCTCTACCCGAGAGGGCTGTGGATGCTGAATCGATGAGTATATTCAAGACTGAGGTCGATAGATTTTTGGACTCGAGGGGAATCAAGGGATATGGGGATAGGGCGGGAAAGTGGAGTTGAGGTTGAAGATCAGCCATGATCTTATTGAATGGCAGAGCAGGCGCGAGGGGCCGTATGGCCTACCCTGCTTCTAATTCTTCTGTTCTTATGTTCAATGCAGCCATATCCCAACATGACACAACAGAGTAACAGGAATCCCAGTATCTTGTATCAGTCACAGATGTTTTTTCTTTTCATTTTGGGAATTTGATTTAAAATTATCAAAATTATGAGGGGTTTTGATAGAGTAGATAGGGAGAACCTGTTTCCACTGGCAGGAGGGTCAGTAACCAGAGGACACAGATTTAAGATAATTGGCAAAAGAACCAGAAGGGGAAGATGAGGAGAATTTATTTTTTACACAGCGAGTTGTTATGATCTGGAATGCGCTGCCTGAAAGGGCAGTGGAAGCAGTAACTTTCAAAAGGGAATTGGATATATACTTGAAAAGGAAATATTTGCAGGGCTATGGGGAAAGAGCAGGGAGGAGTGGGGACTAATTGGAGAGCTCTTTCAAAGAGCCGGCACAGGCACGATGGGCTGAATGGCCTCCTTCCGTGCTGTATGATTCTACGACCAAAGTCACTGATTTACGGTCTTCATGGAAGAATTGATGGAATCACAAATGCCAAAATACTGGTATTTGCGATTCCCATATAATAAAATTCCCTGAACCCCATATAATAAAAATGGAATTTAACTTATTCAGTCCACAACAACACTTCAGCTCTTTTTCAGAAAGAAGAGAAGGAAAGAAAAGAATCTTTGGACTGAACTGAGCAGCAGTTCCCTGGATTTTATTTCAATGTGTAATTACAAAGAAAGGAAATTGAAATAAATTATTAAACACCTGCTCATTTTTTGCTGAGTTTTAAAAAACTCAACAAATCCAGTTAAAAATTGATTCACAAGTCCAGGAGCCACAGAGAAACTCAATGTGCCTTGTAAGAATTGGAGGAGTGCAGAGTTCTCAACAACAACAACAACTTGTATTTATATAGCGCCTTTAACGTAGTAAAACGTCCCAAGGCACTTCACAGGAGTATTATACGACAAAAAATTTGACACCAAGCCACATAAGGAGAAATTAGGGCAGGTGACCAAAAGCTTGGTCAAAGAGGTAGGTTTTAAGGAGCGTCTTAAAGGAGGAAAGAGAGGTAGCGAGGCGGAGAGGTTTAGGCAGGGAATTCCAGAGCTTAGGGCCCAGGCAACAGAAGGCACGGCCGCCAATGGTTGAGCAATTATAATCAGGGATGCTCAAGAGGGCAGAATTAGAGGAGCGCAGATATCTCAGAGGCGGGGGTGGGGTGTTGTAGGGCTGGAGGAGGTTACAGAGATAGGGAGGGGCGAGGCCATGGAGGGAATTTGAAAACAAGGATGAGAATTTTAATATTGAGGCGTTGCTGGACCGGGAGCCAATGTAGGTCAGCGAGCACAGGGGTGAAGATGATGGGTGATGGGTGCTCATGATTGATACCAGTTCTGAGGAAAGGTTATACTTTAAACTTTAACCTTTCCTTCTCTCAGATTCAGATCAATCTGCTGTGCATTTCATTTCAATACCGTCTTATGTCTGGTTAAAGACCCATTTTGCTTTGCAAACAAACAATGGCACCATTGATCTTAACCTGGGTGTTGATTAATAAGGGTTGTTATTTTTTGCTTTGTTCATTTAAAGTTCATTTCTGGTGAACTGTCGTGCTTGTCCAGGTGAAGGACGTGCATGGTGCTTACCCAACCTAGCACTCCCAGTCCTGGAACCATGAGTTAGATGCGGAATTAATTATCCTTTAGTTTGCAACTCTTCGAAAGAGCCGGCGCAGACTTGATGGGCCGAATGGCCTCCTTCTGTGCTGTACTATGCTATGATTCTATGAATAATAAATGTTAACCATAACCGAATAAGAGCACCCTCTACTGGAAGTGATTTTTTTCATTTCCTACATCATGTCTCTCCGATTGCTAGTTCTTAGTTTAGTGTAAAATTATAGTAACAGCTTCAGGCAGAAAAAGACCTTCAGTCCGAGCTTACTTATCCACAGTATTCCCTGGGTGCATTTCCAATAACGCTGAATCCCATTTGTTGACAAGAACCTGTCTAACCCCTTCTTGAAATCATTATGGTTTCTTGCACCCTTCGTAAACTTGAGCTCATCCAATTGTAGGATAGAGTGTACCTGTAGGATTTAGTAAACATTGTTAAGATTTTGTAACTATTATTAAATAACTATAATATGTGAAATTGTATGTTAAAAACCTAAAAAGCCCGCATAAAATGGCGAATGGCTGGGAAGCAAAGCATGATGGTAAAATTAAGCCAACATTATGTTAACTGCGAGAATAGTGCTGAGGTAGTGTAGATTTTCTGTTATATTAAAAACAAGAAGCCAGTGAAGGACAAAACATTAATGAAGTCTAAAAGTAAGATGGAGGGTTTTCAATACCTAACATCCCATATCGCTGAAGTTTCAGACCAGTCTAGATAATGGGCTATGGGAAAGGCAAAAGACCTCTGTCGTAATTCATGGGAAGTCTGGCTATGTAAAAGTTCTCAGACTCAAAGCTCACAGCAGAAAAGGGGAGGGAATCATCGACCGTACTTGTGAAGGTCAGAATGGTGAGATAGCCCAAGCAGCTGCAAGTTGCTATGTATTTTGAAAGGGAAAAAAAGGTATAAAGGAACAGCTATTGAACACTGAAAGCAGCACAAAACCAGAGGATGAGAAGTTTCAGTCAACAGAACACAGCAAGAGTTAAAGAGACCGTGCCACAGTCACTCGGAAGGAACGCCGGGGTTCAATGAACAAACTGCGACTACCTTCTTGTTAAGTATTACTTCTTTGTACTGGACGTTTAATGCTTAATAAACCTGTTTTACTTATGCACAATATACCTGTACCCAGAGTGGTTTGTGTAGTCACGGATAAATTATTATAAAGAGCTTTTGAAAGCTGCACAATACTCTGCTGCCTGTGTCCTAACTTGCAGCAAGTCCCGTTCACCCATCACCCCTGTCCTCGCTGACCTACATTGGCTCCCAGTCCAGCAACGCCTCAATTTTAAAATTCTCATCCTTGTCTTCAAATCCCTCCATAGCCTCCCCCTCCCTATCTCTGTAACCTCCTCCAGCCCTACAATTCTGATCCTTGTATTCAAATCCCTCCATGGCCTCATCCCTCCCTATCTCTGTAACCTCCTCCAGCCCGACAATCCTCCGAGATCTCTGCGCTCCTCCAATTCTGGCCTCTTGCGCATCCGCAATTTCCTTCGCTCCACCGTTGGCACTTGTCCCTTCAGCTGTCAAGGCCCTAAGCTCTGGAATTACCTCCCTAATCATTTCCGCCTCGCTACCTCTCTCTCCTCTTTTTTAAGACTCTCCTTAAAACCTACCTCTTCGACCAAACTTTTGGTCAACTCTCCTAATTTCTCGTTATGTGGCTCGGTGTCAAAGTTTGTTTGATAATCGTTCCCGTGAAGCGTCTTGGGACGTTTTACTACGTTAAAGGCGCTGTATAAATGCACGTTGTTGTTGTTGTTGTACCACCACTCATGCTGATAATCTGCTCGACATACTTACCACTCTTTTAGTAAAACAGTCCTCCTGCATTTCCTATTTTCTTCTGGAAAAACTCAGCAGGCCAGGCAGCATCCGTGGAGAGAGAAACAGAGTTAACGTTTCAGGTCGAAGACTTTTCGTCAGAACTCTGACGAAAGGTCTTCGACCTGAAATGTTAACTCTGTTTCTCTCTCCACAGATGCTGCCTGGCCTGCTGAGTTTTTCCAGCGTTTTCTGTTGTTATTTCGGATTTCCAGCATCCGCAGTATTTTGTTATTGTCCTATTTTCTTTTGTTGTCTTTATAAGTTATTTTATGTTGTAGACTCATATAGTATAAAGTGTCCAAACCCATCACCTGGGAGTCTGAGAGACAGGAGGCCTTTTATCCATTCAGTCGAAGCTGAATTTGAACCTAGATCCCAGAGACCCCAAACACTGCTCCAGTGAGGTGATCTGTACCATATAATGGGGTCCCATCTACGCAAAGGCAAAGTACTGTGGATGCTAGAAATCTGAAATATAAACAGAAAATGCTGGAAACACTCAGCAGGTCAGGCAACATCTGTGGAGAGAGAAACAGAGTTAACGTTTCAGGTCGATGACCTTTCATCAGACCTATACCCCTGACTTCTCTTAAAAGTGAAGAAAAATGTCCTTCACTCATGTCCTTTAGGGAAGGAAATCTGCTGTACTTACCCGTTCTGGCCTATATGTGACTCCAGACTCACAGCAATGTGGTTGACTCTTAACTGCCCTCTGAAATGGCCCAGCAAGACACTCAGTTGTCAAGAAGGTGGCACCAGCACCTTCTCAAGGGCAATTAGGGATGGGTAATAAATGCTGGCCTTGCCAGCGATGCCCACATCCCGTGAATGAATTAAAAAAATGTACCTTTTTCATTAAGGATTAAACTAAAGTCCCACAAATCTGACAATACAACAACGCGTTAGTCATCGTGTGTTACAATGTCCCCTCTTTAACAAGGAAAATTGTTGGTTTAGCCGGAGCACATCACCTAGCGCTTATGGTATTATGGTAAAAGATCCCACGGCACTATTCAAAGAAGAGTAAGAGAGTTCTCCCCGATGTCCTGGCCAATATCTATCCTTCAACCAAAATCACGAACAAAAGAAGTTTATCTGGTCATTATCACATCGCTGTTTGTGGGAGCTTGCTGTGTCCAAATTGGCTGCCGCGTTTCCTACATTACAACAGTGACTGCACTTCAAAAAAAAATCCATTGGCTGTAAAGTGCGTTGGGACATCCTGAGGTCTTGAAAGGCACTATATAAATGCAAGTTCTTTCTTTATTAGACGAGCAACACACAGCTTGTGAGTTGGCGGTCCTCGTACAAGAAACACAAAAAGGTAGCATGCAGGTAACAGCAAGTAATTAGGAAGGCAAATGGAATGTTGGTCCTTATTGCAAGGGGGTTGGAGTATAAAAGTAGGGAAGTCTTGCTACAACTGTACAGGGCGCTGGTGAGGCCACATCTGGAGTACTGCGTGCAGTTTTGGTCCCCTTATTTAAGGAGGGATATACTTGCTTAGGAGGCAGTTCAGAGAAGGTTCACAAGGTTAATTCCTGAGATGAAGGGGTTGCCTTATGAAGAAAGGTTGAGCAGGTTGGGCCTATATTCATTGGAGTTTAGAAGAATGAGAGGTGATCTTATTGAAACATATTGGGGGAAAAATTGAGTCGCGCCCTCTTTGTGGCGCTAACTTCGCCGGGGCGCTACTTTTAGCGCCCTGAAAAAATTAGCGCCCCTGCGGCCGAAATTCATCGCTAGCGCCCCAAGAGGGAAGCGGGGCGCTACTGGAAGTGCCCCGCCTCCGTCTTGGGGCGCTGCGAGGGAATATCGCGCTGCGGTATTGCAGGCCTTCCTCCCCTTCTTAAAGGGGAGGGGCCTTGCGCAGCGTGACCCGGGGCCCAGCTGGGCCACCGGGATCGGAGTGCCGGCAAAAGAGCCCAGCACTCAAGAGAAGTGCCGGGCTCATGGAGCGCAGCCGGCACTCCGCGGGGTGGGGGGGGTGCTCAGGAGGCCAGGGACGGCAACGGAGGCAGGTGCTGGCAGGCGGCCAGCAACAAAAATGGCCGCCCAGCACCTCGCCTTTAATTAGCGCCGCCCCGGCCGCAGGTAGGCCCCCCTGACCCCGTCAGACATAGCATCCGGCAGTAAGTCAGGGGGCGCTATCGAAGATCGTGGCCGGGGCGCTGCGCTCGGCGATGACGGTGCGCTAACGGTTACTGCCGTCGCTAACCTCCCGCTGAATTTCGCAGGAGGTGTTGGCGGCGCCGCGCCCGGGCGCTAGTTGCTTTGCGCCCTGTTAGCGCCCTCTTAGGGCACTAACGGGAGGCGCAAAGCAACCGAATTTCTCCCCCATAAGATTCTGAGGGGGCTTGACAGGGTAGATGCCGGGAGGATGTTTCCCCTCGTGGGGGAATCTAGAACTAGGGGGCATAGTTTCAGAATAAGAGGTCGCCCATTTAAAATGGAGATAAGGAGGAATTTCTTCTCTCAGAGGGTCGTGAATCTTTGAAATTTTCTACCCCAGAGAGCTGTGGAGGCGGAGTCATTGAATATATTCAAGACAGAGATAGACAGATATTTGAGCGACAGGGGAGTCAAGGGTTATGGGGAGCAGGCGGGAAAGTGGAGTTGAGGCCAAGATCAGATCAACCATGATCTTATTGAATAGCGGAGCAGGCTCGAGGGGCCAACTTGCCTACTCCTGCTCCTAGTTCTTATGTTCTAAAATTCAAATCCCGTCACGAAAAGTTGTAAAAGTGAATTCAATAAATAATCATGAAATTGTTTGGATTGTTGTAAAAACCTGACTGGTTCATGAATGTCCCTTAGGGAGGGGAAATGAATGTCCCTCAGGGAGGGGAAACTAATGTTCCTCAGTGACACTGTGTAGCTGACTCCTAATGCTCTCAGAGCAACTGTCTGCCGTGGCTCAGTGGGTAGCACCCTCGCCTCTGAGTCAGCAGGTTGTGGGTTCAAGTCTCGTTCTCAAAGACTTGAGCACAAAAATCTAGGCTGACATTCCCGTGCAGTACTGAAGGACATTTTTCTTCACTTTTAAGAGAAGTCAGGGGTATAGTTCTGACGAAAAGTATATATATATATTTGTTCTTAGGATATGGGCAATGCCTGTCACGAGTTGAAAGGAAAAAAAGCACCTTTCAGGGCCACCGGACATCCCAAAGAGCTTTACAGCCAATGAAGTACCTTCTTAAGTGTAGTCACAGTTGTAATGTAGGAAACGCGGCAGCCAATTTGCGCACAGGAAGGTCCCACAAACAGCAATGTGATAATGAGGGAGTGCGGCCTTGTTGGAGGTGCTGTCTTTCGGATAAGATGTTAAACCGAGGCCCCGTCTGCTCTCTCAGGTGGACATAAAAGATCCCATGGCACTCTTTCTAAGAGCAGCCGAGTTCTCCTCGGTGTCATGGCCAATATTCATCCCTCAATCAACATCACTAAAATAGATCATCTGGTCATTATTACATTCTCAAGGGGTATGGGGAGAGAGCGGGAATATGGTATTGAGATAGAGGATCAGCCATGATCATATTGAATGGCGGAGCAGGCTCGAAGGGCCGAATGGCCTACTCCTGCTCCTATTTTTCTATGTTTCTATGTTTCTAGAACAGTGACTACTCTTCAAAAGGTACTTCATTGGCTGTAAAGTGCTTTGGGACGTCTGGTAGCCATGAAAGGTGCTTTTTTTTTTCTTTCAACTCGTGACAGGCATTGCCCATATCCTAAGAACAAATATATATATCCCTTTTTTTAAAAATCTCTCAGGTTAAGGTAGAAAGTGATAGAGGCAGTAAAGCACAGAGCTTTAGGCTATTGTTCATGACAAGATCAGGCTTGGTTTTAAATTCACTATTTATCTCCTGCCCTCCCTCCATCGCACCCCTGGCAGCTAAACAGCCTGCCAAAATGCACTATCAAGACTGACAAATGTGAAATAGGCTTTTAGGCAAGATAACCTGTTGACCCCAGTTTGAGTTAGTGCCTTCAGGAGAGGAGAGGAGAAATTTAGAAAATAGGATTCACGTACAACAGAATGCTTTTGAAAAATACGATTACAGTTGCAATAAATGCAAAAACACACCAGTCCATCAAACAACACAGAATCCCATAGAAAAAAATCAATAAGACAGAAACACACACTAACCCCTCGAATACGCTGCATAACTGCTGCATGACATTACCTCACCCTCACTTGAAACATTCTGATTCGAAAGTTATTTTAATCCACTCTGTGGCTATATTAGTGAATACCCGCAAGATCTTAATTTAATTCATCCTCAGAGACTGTTCAAATCAATCCACTATAAGTTCTTTCACCCCACATGACACCATTTCTGCGCTGACAAACCCATCAACACACACTGCACCTAGCTGCAGATTTTGCATTCTGTCCTTTCTGCTTGTTTATTGTGCTTTACCAAACATTTTGCAGCCTATGCAATTGTCTATTTGACAGCATAGAATTACACAGAATTTACAGCACAGAAACAGGCCATTCGGCCCAACTGGCTCATGCCGGTGTTTCTATGCTCCACACGAGCCTCTTCCCGCCCCTCTTGGACTCTGGAACCTCCCAACACAGACTGTTGCATGGGGCATTTGCACACACAAGTGTAATGCAGCTGGTTAACCTGAGGTGAAGTCATTTAACACGAATCGCTGGCAAGCCACTTATAACCAATGTTCCCACTAAGCTGCGTGGCCGCACAGCGGTCTGGAGGTCCCGCGCAGGCCGCTCACCGGCTTCGACAGGGAAGAAACCACGCATGCATGAAAATTTGAATGGGCCGCGCACTAAAAACAAATTAAGATGATCATTGCTTATAACTCACACGCTTTTCACTATGATTACAGCAATACGAGTTAAAACATAAATGAAAACACAGGGAATACTGTTGAAGGATGTGAAATCCTGATATTCATAAATTATAACCTACTAACATACAGCATCATAGCCAGAAAAGAGCTATATCCTGTTGTGAAAGGATATGAACTGAGTTGAGCAAAATGTTAAAATTATCTGTTTACAATATGTTAGAATTGACATGGCAGGATGTACATAACAGCAGAGCAATGCAAACATGTGTTATTTTGATAGTAAGAGAGTTGATAAAATACGTATTCTTGTTTAGTACTTTTCTCCTCCGTTTAATTTTTTTTTCATTTGCTCTCTTTAAATGACAGTCTCAGCTGTAGTTCAGAGGGTAGCACTCTCGCCTCTGAGTCAGAAGGTTGTGGGCTCAAGACCCACTCCAGGGACTTGAGCACAAAAATCTAAGCTGACACTCCAGTGCAGTACTGAGGGAGCGCTGCACTGTCAGAGTTGCCATCGTTCGGTGACACTTTAAACCAAGGCCCTGTCTGCCCTCTCAGGTGGACGTAAAAGATCCCATGGGCACTATTTCGAAGAAGAGCAGGGGAGTTCTCCCTGGTGTCCTGGCCAATATTTATCCCTCAATCAACATCACTAAAACAGATTATCTGGTCATTATCCTATTGCTGTTTGTGGGAGCTTGCTGTGCGCAAATTGGCTGCCATGTGTCCTACATTACACTACACTCCAAAAAGCGCTTTGGGACGTCCCGAGGTGGTGAAAGGCGCTATCGAAATGCAAGTCTTTCTTTCTATTTTTCTCTTCCCTTTATCATTTTTTCACTTGCTCTTTTTAAATTATATGTGTGATTGTAGTAATTGGCAAAGTGCATATAGTTAATGAAAGTATATAGATGCCTTAACAATATAGGCCTTAAAAAAATAGACCTCAGAGAGGGTGCAGAGGAGATTTACTAGAATGGTACCAGGGATGAAAGACTTCAGTTACGTGGATAGACTAGAGAAACTGGGGTTGTTCTCCTTCGAGCTGAGAAGGTTAAGGGGAGATTTGATAAAGGTGTTCAAAATCATTAAGTAAATAAGAATAAATTGTTTCCAGTCGCAGAAGGGTCGGTAACCAGAGACAACAGATTTAAGGTCATTGGCAAAAGAACCAGAGGCAACATGAGGAAAAAAAAACTACGTGGCAAGTTGTTGTGATCTGGAATACACTGCCTGAAAGGGTGGTGGAAGCAGATTCAAAAATAACTTTGAAAAGGGAATTGGATAAATACTTGAAGGGAAAAATTTGCAGGGCTATGGGAAAAGAGCAGGGGAGTGGGATTAATTGGAGAGCTCTTTCAGAGGGCTGGCACAGGCACGATGGGCCGAAGGGCCTCCGTCCATGCTGTATCATTCTACGGTTGTATGCTTAGAAGCGTCACATGGGAATCCGTTCACACAGAACAACCACCAAGTAAATCGCATTATGATATTCTTTAACAATTCTAGTACTGTAATAAAAACAACAACATTTTAAACAGTCCTCCCCCACCCCACCCACTGATGGCTTGAGTACTAAATGCATGAATCTGGGCCGTACCATGTTGGACTCCCTGGTGTGTGATGAGTCAACTACTGCCAATTGGAGTGACCACAATTGGCCTCAGGACACCTGAACCAAGAAGATGGGGGTGCGGGGTGGGGGAAAAAAAACAGGGTACCCACTCCTGATGATTATCCGGTGAATCCTACTGGAAGTTATGCATGCGTGAATATCAGCTGAGGAGAGGATCCTCCTTGGCTGTGATGTCCCTCTTGGTGGAATAGCTGGTCGACAGTCAATGTCCAGGCTCACACATGAATAATGACCACTTCTGCAAGAGCTGTTGTAACCGTGGAACCATTACAAGGCAACGGTAAGTCCTTCTGTACAGGAGGTGGAAACGTTGTATTTTTAAAAATTGAATAAAGTCACCCAAATTCCAGGTGTAGTAATTTCAGCTGTAACACAAGCAAGTATATTGCAAGTATATAGACTTGCTGTGTAGGCTCACACATAAAGAACTGTCGTTTGGGCAGGATCATAGAAGCATCCAGTCATAGCCAGAGAACCACTTGCAATGGCTTCTCTTCCCGCTCCCGCACCGTTACCTCTGGTGTCCCCCAAGGATCTATCCTTGGTCCCCTCCTATTTCTCATCTACGTGCTCCTCGGCGACATCATCCGAAAACACAACATCAGGTTCCACATGTACGTTGACAATACCCAGCTCGACTCCACCACTGTCTCTGATTTGTCACACTGCTTGTTCAACATCCAGTACAAGATGAGCAGAAATTTCTTCCAACTAAATATTGGGGAGACCGAAGTCATTGGGCTCGATTTTCCAAGCCCCGTGGAGGCGGGTTTGGAGGCGGGAGTGGTGGGAAAATTGCAGATTCGGGGGGCACGTACCCATCCCGCCCCCAACCCGCCTCCATGCCAATGTCCCAGGAGGCGGGTACCCGACCTGTGCTGGGAGCCGCCTCCCCGAGGCGGGAAGGGGATTAGTGCCAATTAACTGCCTGTTAACAGGTAGTTAACAGGCAGTTTTTTGGCTAATCCCTATTTTTAGCCCTGAAGTGTGGGCTGCCCGACGGCTCCAAACCACGCCAAGTTAGCAAGGCGGACCGTCGGTCTGCAGGGCTTGGAGGGGTCGAGATGTCCTGTGTACAGGTGAGTGATGGGTGCATGAGTGCAGAGGTAAGTGTGTTTGGTGTGTGTAAAGTGTTTTAATAAGTTTTACTTACCTTTACTTTCTCCTCCAGGCTTCCTCCCTTCAGTTCTCAGGAGTCCCTCAGCTCACCGGCACAGAAAGCAGAATGGCCGCTGAGCTGTCAAAAGCTGCAGCCTCTGCTTTCTGGTCTGGAGAGCCCTCCATCTGAGTCTGAGTAGAAGGACTCAAGTTAGAAGACAGATTGTCAGTGTTTGACAGCTTCACAGAGCTGTCATACGCTGATATTTCATCTGTCAAAAGCTCTTGACAGATGAAATGTCAATCGCTGATGTCACCAGTATCCAGGTGTCCCTTAATTGGCCTGCTGAGCCCGCTGGGCGGGCTTAACAAGGTCAATCAAGGGAAAGTAGTGTGGGTTGGCCACAAATCAATGGAGGCGGGACTACAACCCAAAAAGTGGGAGTCCCGCCTCCATCACGTCCCCATTGACAAAATTGAGCCCAAAGTCTTCGGTCCCTGCCACAAATTCCGTTCCCTGGCCGCTAACTTCATCCCTCTCCCTGGAAATTGTCTGAGGCTGAACCAGTTAATTTGCAATCTCAGTGTCGTATTTAACCCCGTGATGAGCTTCCAACCACATATCCGTTCCATCACCCAGACCGCCTACTTCCACCTCCGTAACATCGCCCGACTCCGCCCCCGCCTCAGCTCATCTATTGCTGAAACCCTCATCCATGCCTTTGTTACCTCGAGATTTGACTATGCCAATGCTCTCCTGGCTGGCCTTGCATCTTCCACTCTACATAAAATTGAGCTCATCCAAAACCTTGCTGCCCATATCCTAGCTCGCACCAAGTCCTGTTCACCCATCAACCCTGTGCTCACTGACCTACATTGGTTCCCGGTCCAGCAACGGCTCAATTTTAAAATTTTCATCCTTGTCTTCAAATCCCTCCATGGCCTCCCCCTCCCTATCTCTGGAACCTCCAGCCCTACAACCCTTCAAGATTTCAAGATCTCTGCGCTCCTCCAATTGTGGCCTCTTGTGCAGTCCCGATTTTAATTGCTCCATCATTGGCAACCGTGCCGTCAGCTGCCGAGGCCCTTAAGCTCTTTAATTCCCTCCCTAAACCTTTCCACCTCTCTCTCCTCCTTTAAGACGCTCCTTAAAACCTACCATTTTAATCAAGCTTTTGATTATCTGTCCTAATATCTCCTTATGTGGCTCGGTGTTAAATTTTGTTTGATAATCGCTCCTGTGAAGCGCCTTGGGACGTTTTATTGCATTAAATGCTCGAAATAAATGCAAGTTGTTGTTGTTGCATTACTGACAGTGTGATGTACTCTCAGAGGTGCTATTTTTCAGATGAGACATTAAAGTGAGGCCCTCTCAAGTGGGTGTAAAAGATCCCATGGTACTATTTGAAGCAAAATGGTCAATAATTATCCCTCAACCAACATCACTATAAAAACGGATTATCTTGTCATTGGCTACTGCATTCCTCTACATCACAACAGTGACTACACTTCAAAAGTAATTCATTGGCTGTCAAGCAGTTTGGGATATCCTGAGGATGTGAAAGGTGCTTTATGTTTTATGAAGGGAATTCCTTATTCTCATTTATAAATCCCTCAATAGCATTGCCCCACACTAAACTACCCTATTACAGTAACCTCCGCCAGCCGCAATATCCTCCGACTGTGTGCTCCTGTGCATTCCTCACTTGCTGGCAGAGCTTTCAACCACCAGCACAGACTAGTTCGGCCGAATGGACTGATTCTGTGCTGTATATTCTTGCTAATTAATTTCCTGTTTTTAAAAGCTCTTCAAAACCTGTTGATTTAAGTAACGCCAATAGATATTTAGAGAGAGGCAGCGAGGCAGAACACACCCATTCCCACACACTATTTATTTATATATTCTGGCCTCTTGCACAATCCCAATTTTGATCACCCCACCCTTGGAGGCTGTGACTTCATCTGCTTAGGCCCTCAGCTCTGGAGTTTCCTCCCTAAACCGCTCCGCCTCTCTCTCCTCCTTTAAGACCTTCCTCTTTGACCAAGCTTTTGAACATCTAGGCTGACACTCCAGTGTAGTGCTGAGGGAGTGCTGCACTGTCGGAGGTGCTGTCTTTCTGATGAGACGCTAAACTGAGGCCCTGTCTGCTCTCTCAGGTGGACATAAAAGATCCCATGGCACTATTTCTAAGAAGAGCAGGGGAGTTATCCCTGGTTTCCTGGCCAATATTTATAGCTCAATCAACATAACACAAACAGATTATCTGGTCATTATCACATTGCTGTTTGTGGGAGCTTGCTGTGCGCGAATTGGCTGCCACGTTTCCTACATTACTACACTTCAAAAGTACTTCATTGGCTGTAAAGCGCTTTGGGACATCCGGTGGTCGTGAAAAGCGCTGTATAAATGCAATTCTTTCTTTCTTCATCTGTCCTAATATCTCCTTATGTGGCTCGGTGTCAAATTTTTGTTTGATAATTGCTTCTGTGAAGTGCCTTGGGACTTTTTACATTAAAGGTGTTCTTTAAATGCAAGTTATTGCTGTTTTATATATATGAACAGCAATTGCACTGACTGCTCCTGGGCCAGGCCAAGGCAGCCATCAACAGGTCCAGGCAGCGGGCGATTGTTTGGCCCGACTGCCCGCCTCTCTTCCGTGGCTACGTTCGCGCCCGGGTGTTCCTGGTGATGGAGCACGCGGTACCCACCGGCACGCTTGAGGCAGTCTGCGACCGGTGGGGACTGGAGTGCATCATCGCCCCGAGGAATAGTAATTTACTATTAGCAGTGTCAGCTGTGGCTCAGTTGGTAGCACGCTTGCCTCCGAGTCAGAAGGTTGTGGGTTCATAGTCCCACTCCAGAGACTTGAGCACATAAATCTATGTTGACACTGCAGCGCAGTACTGAGGGAGTACTGCACTGTTGGAGGTGCCGTCTTTCAAATGAGGTGTTAAACCAAGGCCCTGTCTGCCCTCTCAGGTGGCTGTAAAAGATCCCATGGCACTATTTCAAAGAAGAGCAGGGGAGTTATCCCTGGTGTCCTGGCCAATATTTATCCCTCAACCAACATAACAAAAAACAGATTATCTAGTCATTATCACATTGCTGTTTGTGGGAGCTTGCTGAGCGCAAATTGGCTGTCGCATTTCCCACATTACAACAGTGACTACACTCCAAAAGAACTTCATTGGCTGTAAAGCGCTTTGAGATGTCCAGTGGTTGTGAAAGGCGCTATTGAAATGCAAGTCTTTCTTTCATTTAATTTGTTACGTTTCCTTTTCATTTTTTTGGTTAAGTTACAGTTTTTTTTACTGGTTGTGCCCCTTTAAAGGGGGGGGCAGATGCTTAACTTCCAATAGGCAACTGCCTGATGCTGCTATAAAGAGAAGATTCAGCAATTGCATTAAACTACCTGCACTGTGCAGAAGAGTTCCACCAGAGAGGTCTTCTGCCTCTCTCCCTATATACACCGACAACCTAACTTGAATGTGGCCCCACAAGTCCCACCCCCGCCGCCTCACCCATCCCTCGCCTCCTATTGGTCGCTGCCAGTGTCAATCAGCCGTAACCCGCCGCTGAGTGGGGGAGAGAGGAGGTTTGGTTGGAGGCGCAGAAAGGGGGCGGGGCTTCCTCTCCCCTCCTCCGCCATGGCTGTTTCCCCTCAGTCAGGCAGCGGCTCGTCGGGGAGTTCGGTGATGGCGGTTATATAAAAAAAATATCGTCAAAATCCACCGGTGGCTGCTTAAATCGACAGCATTTGTAAATCCATTAAGTGAAGTGCTGTGCATTTTAGCCGCCGAGGTCACCAGAGGCTATTTTTTTGAGGGGCAAAAATTAAAAGGCGGTGTCGCCATGAGAGAGCATTAAAAGTCTTAACATCATCTAATTTCTGTCATTAAGATGTCTTCTGCCTGTAAACGTCAGCGATTTATTCGGATGGATCCTTGGAAGAGTAAATTTTTAAGCCAGTTTATTTAAGGGTTTTCTTTTTTTAATTGGTGGGGGGAGGTGGGAGATAGTTTTCAGCAATATACACAGCAAGATCCCACTTCCCCATCCTTCTTCCCCTCCCCCCACCCCTTCCCCCCACCCAATCACCCTCCTTTTTGCAGATGAAGCGGTGCAAGTCTGATGAGCTGCCCCTGGATGAGGAGCATGGGGTGAAGCCGGGAGCTGGTGCTGATGCTGCGCTGAGACAGCAGGGTGATGCTGTTCCTCCAGATGCTGCCTGCCCATCGCTCTCGCTGCCTCCATCATCCCGCAACAACAAAACGCAAGACCTCAAGGTACCGTAAGCCCATAGCTTCTTAATTTTTACATATAATTTTTTAATAATGACACGAATTTGATCTAAAAAGCCGACCTCTTTTTGAGCAAGCTTTTGGTCACCAGTCCTTGCATGGCTCCAATATTTGTCTGATCGCGCTCCCGTGAAGTGCCTTGGGACCTTAAAGGCGCTATCTAAATGCAGGTTGTTGTTTTACAACTTTTAGTTGTACGAGCAGATTTAACTACTTGCCTGACATTATTGCTCGTCGTTTTCGCCACACTTTGTGCCGCGTTATAGGGAAGTGGTATTGGGGGGGTTTTGCTTAATGTGAATAACAACCAGGTTTAAGGCGACGAGAGGGTGTGTTTCTTTTAATTTCAAATTTAATTTTGTTTTCAAATGAGATATTGTTAACTGACATTGTCTTGGGCCCAAGAGTGGATCGCGGGGCACTGAATGCATCTCTGTCCATTTGCGGTCAGCCTAAGTTACTATTAGTTAGTTTATAATGCAGTTTGTTGGATATTGTGTGGTTCAAATGATTGGTGAGTTATCGGCTATGCTTTATCAATGTGCATTTTTGGAATGGAAATGTATGGTCGAGTAATTGGGCACGGAGGAATCGTTACTTCTGCTGATGTAAACAATTAGGATCACAGGTGAAAGATCCAGTGAAAGGTGCAGTCTGTATGTAATTCAGTATTGAACTTGAATTTCAATGGTGCATGTTACAAAAAGTAGTATATTTTGAACCAAGTGAACCTATGTTGTTGCTTAATTTCAGCTGGGCAATGATACGGGTGGGGCAATGGCCACTGGCTCTGTGCCAGCGGAGTGGAAAATCAACCCAGGGTTCCCAGTCCTAATCACTATCCAGTGAATCCTGTTAGAAAGTGGGTGTGGGGATGTTGATTGAAGACAGTGTTGAGCTGAACTATGATGTGCTGCACAGTCAAATAGTTTGCATACACTTGCTGCCTCACCTCACACAAAAAGAATCACGTCACCTTCAATAAATTCATCACCCCTGTGCTCGCTGACCTACATTGGCTCCTGGTTAAGCAATGCCTTGATTTTAAAATTCTCATCCTTGTTTTCAAATCCCTCCATGGCCTTGCCCCTCCCTTTCTCTCTAACCTCCTCCAGCCCTAACCCGCCGAGATCTCTGCACTCCTCCAATTCTGGCCTCTTGAGCATCCCTGATTTTAATCGCAACTCCATTGGTGGCCGTGCCTTCAGCTGCCAAGGCCCTAAGCACTTGAATTCCCTCCCTAAACCTCTTTGCCTCTCTACCTCTCTTTCCTCCTTTAAGGTACTCCTTAAAACCTCTGACCAAGCTTTTGCTCATCTGCCCTAATACTGTATCTCCTTATGTGGCTCGGTGTCAAATTTTGTTTTATAACGCTCCTGTGAAGTGCCTTGGGACGTTTTACTACGTTAAAGGCGCTGTATAAATACAAGTTATTGTTCATTAAAAATATTGCAGATTCACTATCCTTGTCAGTGTAATAAGTGGTTGACAGAGAGTTTAAAAACCAAATCCAGCCTTGGAGTTGTGAACGTAACTTGGTCACGTTTCAATTTTGTGGTTCGTGACATTGTCTGAACCTCTCAATTTTATTACTGTTTTGTAATTCACCAGTGGCCATTCACTGCACTCTAGTTATTGCCCCCTTGTGCTCCCATTGCTCATTAATAGAAGCGCGTACTGCAGTGTAGTTTTATAAATAGAGGCTAGTACAGCACATGACACTGAGCAGAATGCTCTTATTTCGATGAGGAAGGAAGATTAATAACTCGGTGATATAGCGGAAACAAATACCATATCATTTTAAACCATGTTTTTAATTTACTATGAATAATACATACTAGTATTGTATTGCAGTGTCCCAAACTTGAGCTTCTCCTGGAAAAAAAATTAACTCGCATATATGCCACACCTTCAAATTAAACACCTTTTTTTTTCATCTGCAAATTAATATTCTTGGTGCGTGGCAGTTGATGTGGACGATTGTTAATATCGTACCTCTAGCCCAGAATAACTCGACTGGTGTAAAGTCTGTTTCATAATTTATTTCACTATTTTTCCTGCGTGTCACCTACTATAGTCTCCATGTGTTGTACGCTTTGCCTGGTTAGGAAGATAGACTATTGATCTGAGACAAGCCCTTCGTTCTTTGTGTAGAAGTGTCTGTCCTTGGTAAGTGTCTGTCCTTGGTTTGTGTCTCCGTTACCCACCTCTCTCCTCTCTCTCTCTCTCTCTCTCCCCCCCCCCCCCCCCCCCCCCCCCCCAGCCCTCGAGCATGTCAAAGATAAAATTGAAAACTTGCAGTGTGAGTGAATGGTCACCTCCATCACCCTATCCACAAATCATCTTCAGTTTCCATAGCATTATTTAACAACAACAACAACTTGTATTTATATAGCACCTTTAACATAGTAAAACGTCCCAAGGTGCTTCACAGGAGCGTCAGTAAACAAAACTTGACACCGAGCCACATAAGGAGATATTAAGGCAGACTTGGAAGGTAGGTTTTAAGGAACGTCTTAAAGGAAGAGAGAGAGGTAGAGAGGCGGAGAGGTTTAGGGAGGGAATTCCAGAGCTTAGGGCCTAAACAGCTGAAGGCACGGCCACCAATGGTGGAGTGATTAAAATCAGGGATGTTCAAGAGGCCAGAATTTGAGGAGCGCAGATATCTAGGTGGGGTGGGGGGGAGGGGGGGTGGTTGTGGGGCTGGAGGAGATTACAGAGATAGGCAGGGGTGAGGCCATGGAGGGATTTGAAAACAAGGATGAGAATTTTAAAATCGAGGCATTGCTTAACCAGGAGTTAAGCTCATCAGTGGATTAGTTCACTTTATAGTGTTTTGGTAATGAGAACATTTCTAAATTTAAGGGAGTTGCAATGTGTTTGAGTGAAAAAGCTTGTGTAGTGCAGTAATCTTTAATATAATCTACTTATTTTGATTTAGACAAAAACCAGTATGTGATGCATAGTAACACAGGTGCCAAAACAAATTGTTTATGTGGGTGATTTAAGTGAACTGCTGCTCATTTACTTTTCTGCCCAAATTTTGGAGTTCTTCCTTTCCCCAACCCGTGCCCTCTGACATTCCCAGTTGAGAGGTAGGCAGCATGTTTCCGGCTTTGTCATCATCTGTTGCAAAATGTCTCAGAACAATCTGGAATGACTCGCGTATAATATTTCTCTCCCTCACGCCCGCCCCCGCACCCCCTGCCCATGCCTTTCCTTTGGGGAAATGACCTTTTCTCTGGTTCTCTCTCAGATGGGTTGGCTGAGATCTCTAACTTGGAATTGTCAGCATGAACCTCGGAGCTTTCAGAAATAGGTTACATTTAAACATTCTGGGTTTTTTTTCTTTCAACTATCCCTCTTTTTTTGCGCTCCTTTCCTGAGAGTGCAGACTTGGGCTGGGGTATGGTTTGGTTGGTGCTGGCAGTCTCGTACCTCACTCATGGGGCTGTTCTTGAGTTGTGACGTGGATAGTCAGGATCGATGGTCCAGCTGACTGGTCATTGCAGTGAAGATACACACGCACATACTGTTTTTTTAAAACCAGAACGAGTCACTGTTGTTTCAAATGAGTGCCATTTGGCAGGCCTGGATTGTGTCCCTTCTGATTAGTCGTGCAATGAATTTGTGCTGTGGTTGGCCTTGCTTTATTTGCATTTCTTGCTTCAAAGTGATGTGATGAGGTTGCTTCTTCTTCACTTTTCTCCCTCCTTTCCTCAACTGACTCATTCTGATCCAATCCTGGGCCTAATCTCAGTCATTTTGAGAGGAGTTTTGATTTCCCCTGGCCTCTGCGTAATTGTTTTCTGACCTTGATGCTGAGCTACTTGAAGCTTAAATGGGAAAAAAATACCCGCAGCTTCCCTCTTCTCCCGTGAGAAATTAAAAATTAGTATTAGATCTCTCTTAATGGCCTAGTGGATGAAGGCACTGCTTGGTATGACAGAGACATAGCTACGTACAGAAAGTTGGGGGGGATATTGGAGTCAACTTTGGATTAGAAAGAAAGAAAAGAAAGAACTTGCATTTCTGTAGCGCCTTTCACGACCTCAAGACGTCCCAAAGTGCTTTACAGCCAATGAAGTACTTTTGAAGTGTAGTCACTGTTGTAATGTAGGAAACGCGGCAGCCAAATTGCGCACAGCAAGCTCCCACAAACAGCAATGTGATAATGACCAGATAATCTCTTTTTTTTGGTGGTGGTGTTTGAGGGATAAATATTGGCCAGGACACTGGGGATAACTCCCCTGCTCTTCTTCGAAATAGTACCATGGGATCTTTTGATGTCCACCTGAGAGAACGAACAGGGCCTCGGTTTAACGTCTGATAACGAAAGCTGGCACCTCCGACAGTGCAGCACTCCCTCAGTGCTGTCCTGAAGTGTCAACCTAGATTTTTGTGCTCAAGTGTCTGGAGTGGGACTTGAACCCACAACCTTCTGACTCCGAGACGAGCGTGCTACCCACTGAGCTACGGGTGACACTATTAGGTGGAAAGGGGGAGAATACCAAAACAATGTGGGAGACGTGACCCCCTCCTTCAGTGGTTACGCCTATGCGTGTAGTACTAACTACAGAGGGTCCCAGGTTTAATTCCCACTATGCTGATTTAACTTATCCGAGTCTGGACAGCAGTTGACCTCAGTGGCCCAGACAGGGAGGGGAGAAAAATCAGCCAGGGTTCCTGCTCCTCCTCACTGTCGAGCTCGATTTCGAATACACTGCCGAACTCACTGTCTGTGCTTGTATGTGAAGAATGGTTCCTTGGCTGAGATACCAATGGGTGTGGAACTGCACCTAAGTATGAGATCTTTCCTTCAAGAGGGGGAGGGTGATAAAGGTCAGAACAGAGGAAAAATGACAGTTGAAGTAAATAAAATAAATGGTGTAGAACAGCTTTGGCACATCTCTGAAATAATATTCGGCAACTGTCTCAATCCACTACGTCCAGTTTGGTTGTGGGCATATAAAAGTCTCTGATTGTACTTCCAGGGCTGCAGAGCACGAGCCCTACACAATGTTTGTTTTTCGGAGCTCTCAACCATTGTTGCAAAAGTGGGTGGTGGAGGTGTGTTGATCTATTGATGAGATAATTGCAAGCTCACTCATCATGTAACAATTTATTGGGAAAGTGGCGCTATCCCTTTTTGATCTGAATAAAATATCTATCAAGGACAGAATTTAGGTGTGTGTATATATATTTTAGAATTGTCTTTCCACATATGTGCTTGAAAGAAAGACTTGCATTTCTATAGCGCCTTTCACGACCTTGGGACGTCCCAAAGTGCTTTACAGCCAATGAAGTACTTTTGAAGTGGAGTCACTGTTGTAATGTAGGAAATGCGGCAGCCAATTTGCACACAGCAAGCTCCCACAAACAGCAATGTGATAATGACCAGATAATCTGTTTTAGTGATGTTGATTGAGGGATCAATATTGGCCAGGACACCAGGGATAACTCCCCTGCTCTTAGAAATAGTGCCATGGGATCTTTTACATCCCCCTGAGAGAGCAGACAGGGCCTCTGTTTAACGTCTTAGATGAAAGACGGAAGTGTTTTGTATGAAAGACGGAAGTGTAAGATAGAGGCTGTGAATTGAGCAACATCTTAACGCTAAGTCATTGACTTGTGAAATAGACTCATCGCTTAGTGCAGTGGACTCTGCCTCAGCTGGAGCTTTCAGAAATGAATTTGATCAATTTCTGACTTGGCAAAAGAAGATATGGATTTTGAGTATATGAAAAATGATTGAATGAGGTCCTGGATTACTAAACTGGCCAGCTAGCTTAACGATCTGTCTGTTCTCAAATTCCCATGCTCTTGGGAATCAAAAGTTTAAGATATTTTCTTTCAGAGGACAGGCAGTGAGATTACGCAATTACCGCGGTGATCATTGAGTGAGTCAGACAACGACAGATGATTGGTCTTCAATTTGGACAGGAATCCGAGCAAGGCACAGTCTGTTGGGCTCATAGTTCTGAACTGTCCTGTTTCAGTTGAGTCGTCCAAACGTTTAACAGGACCACTGCAAAAACCTTAGCCGTGTGCAAGTACTCCAAATTGGCGAACATAAGAATTGGGAGCAGGAGTAAGCCATACTGCCCTTCAAGCCTGCTCCGCCATTCAATAAGATCATGGCTGATCTTCGACCTCAACTCCACTTTCCCGCCTGATCCCCATATCCCTTGATTCCACTAGAGTCCAAAAATCAATCGATCTCGGCCTTGAATATACTCAATGACTCAGCATTAATAGCCCTTTGGGGTAGAGAATCCAAAGATTCACAACCCTCTGAGTGAATAAATTCCTCATCTCAGTCTTAAATGGCCGACCCCCTTATCCTGAGACTATGCCCCCTAGTTCTAGACTCTCCAGCCAGGGGAAATAACCTCTCAGCATCTACCCTGTCAGTCCCCCTCAGAATCTTGTGTTTCAATGAGATCACCTCTCATTCTGCTAAACTCCAGAGAGTATAGGCTCAATCTCTCCTCATAGGACAACCCCCTCATCTCAGGAATCAATCTAGTGAACTGCCTCTAAGGCACGTATGTCCTTTCTGCGATGAGAAAACCAAAGCTGCACAGTTGAGACAAGGAGCCCAGGACTGTGCACAATGAGCTGATTTGCTGGTTTTACAGAAAAACGCACTCCCATTTCGAGCAATGATCCGAATTCCACCCTCTTAGCATATTGTAGGTCGAGAGGTACGGTGAGCGTGCAGGTTCCAATGTCCACTAGTTCTGGAGCAGTATCGCAACTTGAGTTCTCAATCCTGCTTCATGCTGGATACACTGTGCGGTACATAGTGCAGGCGCTCATTCTAATATACTGTTGGAAAATTGAAGACTTATTTTTCTTCCTGGCATGTATAGAAATACAGTAGCCTAAGTATTTAAAAATAATAAATTGGCTGCATATTCTGGCTTCATTGCATCAGAAAAGCTCTCAGAAAACACTCGAGTAATGATGGTAAGCAAACCTGAAATTTGGAATTATTTGACTGGAGTTAAAAGCACAACGCCAGGCCTCCTCATAAGTGAGGAATTGGCAGGAGCGATAGCTCTGGAAATTGTAACAAAGGGACAACTATTCATTATTATTTTCAGGTTTGATTTATAGTTCATTTTAGCACTTAGAATGGTTGTGGGAGGCATGGAGTTCCTGGTAATTTTCAGCTATATAGTGCGGTGCTCTTCCCCATCCCAGTTGGTTGTTTTAACTCTGTTTCTGTACCGATCATGTCAGCTTGTTTTCATTTTAGCTTGAAAGTTGCAGTGTACCATATATCCATAATCCATTTCATATTCCAATTAATCTAGTCATTGATTTGTGTCTTTATTTTTATTTTATCCTCCTGGGTGAGTGAGATGCTGCTGGGTGATGGGATATTTCTAACACTTGTGTATATAAAGAGCAAAACGTAAAAGGTATGCCCAATTTTTTTCAGCAACAACAACTTATATTTATATAGCGACTTTAATGTAATAAGACGTCCCAAGACACTTCACAGGAGTGTTATCATAAAACAAAAATTGACACTGAGCCATATAAGGAGATGTTAGGGCAGATGACCAAAAGCTTGGTCGACGAGGTAGGTTTTAAGGAGCGTTTTAGGATGAAAGAGAAGTGGAGAGGCGGAAAGATTTAGCGAGGGAATTCCAGAGCTTAGGACCTAGGCAGCTGAAGGCACGACCGCCAATGGTGGAGCATTTAAAATCTGGGATGTTCAAAAGGCCAGAGTAGACGGAGCGCAGAGATCAAGGGGGATTATAGGGCTGGAGGAAATTACAGAGCTTGGGAGGGGCGAGGCCATTGAGGGATTTGAAAACAAGGATGAGAATTTTAAAGTCGAGGTGTTGCTGAACTGGGAGTCAATGTACATCAGTGAGCACAGGGGAGATGGGTGAGTGGGACAGCTTCTGCAATGAGTTAAGTTTTGCACAGCCAGTGGGCCTTGCTGATTTACAGTTAAATACACCATAGAGGGGAAATGGCCGAAGACTGAGAGAGTCTCACAGGTCTGAATCATTGGTTTATCTTACAAACCACAGAGTCAGTCAGTTTATCGTATCATAAATGATGGATTCAGTTGAGTAACCGTGTTTATATACGCTACAAGTGGTTAAAAAGGAATTCTGAGTGGTTTGGGCAGGACTGTGTTTGTTCAACTTTTAATGGCTACTGTATTGCAGAAGTGGATTGGGTGCATTTCAGTACCTCGGGAGTAATGAGGTACAATTATTGCAAAAATGGAGCTGCTGGGTGTTGTTCGCAGACATTTTGAGTGAGAGAAGGAAGGAGTCGAGGTGCGTAACTGAGATAGTGAAGTACCAAACTAGTGGTTTCCTGTAAAAGGTCATTTTTGGAAATATGTCTACTTCTGTCTTTTGTGGCTGGGAGTGTTCTGCAGAAGAAAGTCATGCTGATATGGAGAAATATAAATCCACTGCTTTGAACTCCATTTATGAGTACATGGGTTTATACAACTTAAAAATGCACCTCAGTCTCTATCAGTCAGTTAGATCTTCATTGTTGCTCTGTGACTATTTGCTGCAGTGTCTTTTCTTTGTCTGCTTGTGATTTGATTCTCTCACCCCCGCCTCTGAAAGGTGGCAATGACTGTGCTTTGCTATGGTTCCACGGGTGCAGGCAGCACGCTGGTACCTTGGATCTATGATTCTATATTTGGGTATTAACCGAGACCGAAAATGTTGGCAGACTGTTTAATTCTGTGAACGAGGAGGTGATGGGGCATCACCGCTTAGCCCAGTTCGGGTCTTAATGACCATGTGCATGTAACCCTGACTGCCCCCCCCCCCCCACCCGACCATCCCTCCCAAACCGAAAGACACCGAGGCTAAATGTGGTGTCCCCACCTGCTGTAACCATATTCAGCACAGACCAGGGAATGGACCCCAGACCTTTCTATCCGAGTGCTACATCAGGCACCATAGTGCCAGCCGTGGCTCAGTTGGTAGCACTCTCGCCTCTTGAGTCAGAAGGTTGTGGGTTCAAGTCCCACTCCAGAGACTTGAGGACAAAAATCTAGGCTGACACTCCAGTGCAGTACTGAGGGAGCGCTGCACTGTTGGATGAGACGTTAAACCGAGGCCCCGTCTGCTCTCTCAGGTGGACATAAAAGATCCCAGGACACTTATTTCGAAGAAGAGCAGGGGAGTTCTCCCTGGTGTCCTGGCCAATATTTATCCCTCAATCAACGTCACCAAAACAGATTATCTGGTCGTTATCACATTACTGTTTGTGGGAGCTTGCTGTGTTTCTAACATTACAACAGTGACTACACGTCAGAAAGTACTTCTTTGGCTGTCAAGTGCTTTGGGACGTCTGGTGGTCGTTAAAGGCGCTAGGTAAATGCAAGTCTTTTTTTTGCACTATTTAGCATTGGGGGGTAAATTATTTTAGGTAGAAAAAAGTAATCTTCAGTTTGTATAAGCAGAAATTACTAATGTGGTACACACCCAGTTGCTCCGTCAGTGATGATAAACTGAGGTTACTCAAAACGTAGCCTCTCTTTATTTGTGACTAGGCTGCTTTGATAAGTTCAAAACCAACCAAAGCTTTTGAAACAACTCGTATGACATATGTCCACCTCATGAATATTCATAAATATATTTCTGCCTCTACCCAAATTGCGAATGAGATGTTGACTGTAATCTGATCATGACTAGTATTTGTGAGCAATTACGCTTTCACGCCCTTGCTGATGTAATGCAGTTCTGTATCTGGTACAGTTGGGGCACTCTTCTGCTAGTATTGCTTTGCAACTACTAGGAAGCATAAGAAAGACGTTAACATTATATTTTAGTGCTCTACATTGTGAGGAAGTTAAGTTTAATGATGCCTCGTGTGGATCTCAGCCAAGTCAGCAGATGAGACAATTGGTCTCTGCACCCTTAGGCGAGGGAGCAGGAGGGAAAAAAAATCAGCCCGAGTTCCTGCTTCGGATCATTATCCAAGACTATTGCTGAAAAGTGTGCGTGTATGGCCTTGAGGTGAGGACATGATTGGGCTTGGTTGATAAGCTCCCTGTCGTTGAATAGTGTACCGTAGTTGCATAGTTCGATGACGCTCACTACTCACCGCCTAGGCTCGCATTCGAAAAATAACCACTTGAGCATGGTACTGGAAGGCAGCTGTCGTGGAACTGTACTGCAGTGTGAGTTATCTTCAGGTGAAGAAAGTAAACGACTGCATTGGAATGTTGCTTTTTAATGGGAGAAGTATCCCTATAGATAAGTACTCCTTGATATAGTGTGGTTGTTATTATTTGAAGATTCTTTTTGTATTTTCTCCCCTTCCCCATGCCATGAGCTTCTACTGCGACTCTCACTCATTCTGTTTTTCTTTCCCTTTCCGTGGGGAAATGCCTGTAGCTCTGTTCAGCACCTACCCATTGACAACACAGCCTCAATTGGAAGATTGCGTTATGGCAAATTGCATGTCGGGCTGCCAGTGTCCCAGCATAAATCGGCATGTTCAGGAGAAAATTGGGGAGAGAAAAAGAACAATGTGTTGACAGAAATAGAATCACAAAAGGGTTACGTTTGCTATTGTCACTGGAGTGTATCTGTTTTTATGAACAAAATGTTAATAGATCAGTACTGGCAGAAGTCTGGGAGCAGAACTGGTCTCTGGCCACTGTTGAAAAATGGTGTATGGGGAGGGGGGTAGAGGAACAAATATCCAAGGGTGGGCGGAGGATCTAATAATATTTTATTCTTTTTTTTTAAAAGAAAATCCAGCAGCTATCTGAAGGAGGTGGTTCAGGTGGTATGTTTGGACATGGTCTGAAACAACTTTTCCATCACCGAAAGCGGTCTCGGGAGCGCGATCAGAGTATGCAAGATTCGTCTCAACTTCACCATCCTCATGGACACTCTGATCATGACTCTGCAGATGAAAAGGAACGATCTCCCGAGATGCACCGTGTGTCTTACGCCATGTCCCTTCATGATCTTCCTGCTCGTCCCACAGCCTTCAACAGAGTGTTACAGCAGATCCGGTCGAGGCCATCCATCAAGAGAGGAGCCAGCCTCCACAGCAGCAGCAGGAGGACAAAAAGTGGACCAACTGAAACCCAGAAAGGGAGTCCTCACCTCGTGCGGAAGACACCTCAGGACAGTTCCCTGACTGCAATCCTACAGCAGCATCAGTACAGACCCAGGTCATCTTCCACTACCGACACATCACTTACTGCTGGAGAGATTAGCATTATCCACCCAACAGGGGAAGAGTCCGAGCGGATCACTGATAAGGTACCGTACCTCTTACTATCTACAATATCACAAAGTGCAGCTGCAAGCCTTGAGAATCGGGCAAATTGAGCTGTACACTCCTGACTGTTATTAAGGATCAGTTAATGTTGTGGAAGTTCGCCATTCTCCTCTTTGGGTAAGGTCAGAATTAAGCTAAGGGTGGATAGTTGAACTACTGCAGTAAACATTTATAAATATATGGATGTTACAGGAGTTAGAAATAGAAATTGTTTTTGGAACCATGTTTTTTACAGTAGATTTTTAAAGTGAGATTGTAGTAAGTTGTTTTTCTTGTCTGCAAGTTGATTAAAGATTAGCTTCTGATTTCTTGGGAATGTGCAGAGCGATTTGAAAAGCTTGTGTTCAGGTTACTATAATTGTTAAGTGGCAAGTGTGTGGCGTCTTAATCCTTGCTTGTGAAAACCACACAGATTGGCAGTTTTGATCATATTGTACAATGTACAAGTAATGCAGTTTTTTGTATAACATTACAATTTTTTTTTGGCTTTTGCATTTCTGAAAGTAACTAATAAGAGTGCTGAAGAATAAACATTTTTTTCACTTTTGTCACCCAGTATCAGCTTCAAGCATTCCCTGGCCAGATATAGCAAAGTTAGACACAGAACCAAGCCTTGGAAAAGCACCCCTTATTCCAGTTGTGAGTTTTTCCTTTTCGCACACCACCATTCCTTGTGGGCTCTCTCAGCGAGATTTCGTGCTGAATTAATTGAATAGAATCATTAAATATACAGCACAGAAACAGGCCATTCGATGCATCAAGTCTGCCTCGTCTCATCTCGCATGTCAACAAAAACAACAACTTGTATTTATATAGCACCTTAAGCGTAGCAAAACAACCCAAAGCGCATCACAGAAGCGTAATCGGACAAAATTGACACCAAGTGAAAGAAGGTGATATTAGGACAGGTGACCAAAAGCTTGGTCAAAGAGGGTAGGTTTTAAGGAGCGTCTTAAAGGAGAATTTTTTACACAGCGAGTTGTTATGATCTGGAAAGGGTGGTGGAAGCAGATTCAATAGTAACTTTCAAAAACGTGAAGGGAAAATATTTACAGGGCCTTTGGCAAAGAACAGTGGAGTGGGTTTAATTGGATAGCTCTACCAAAGAACCGGCACAGGCACGATGGGCTGACTGGCCTCCTTCTGTGCTGGATCATTCTATGATTCATATGAAAGTATCTACAGTCTCCCCCTCCATTGCAGCATACAATTGTTTTAGAAGTAATTACAGGGTTTTCATCTACACTGTGCTACTTGGAAATCCATCTTGTGTGTTGATCACTCTTTGTGTGAAGCAGAGCTGCCTTTTAATAGGTTTCCCCTTGCCCTACTTTTGTAATTTATTTGGAAGTAATTTTCTTTTTGAGGCTGAAAAGCTTGAGTTTCTCCAGTCTTCACTTATATCCGCAAACCTTTGATACTAGGGAGCAGCCTAGTTCTCTAACAGCCCCCAGTACTTGAACGTTTTCCTTTTGTCTTGGTGAGTAGAAATGGACAGGGCACTCGGGGTGAAGTCTGACCAGAGTTGGACACTTATTCAGGTGTAAGCGTCTTACACTTGTATTGTATAGTGGAAGTTTGAAAATAACTATCGATTTATAGTAAAGCTCAGCAAGAATAGGTTCAAAAGTAAAATAGCAGCAACTTGCATTTATACAGCGTCTTTAACGTACTGAGGCGAAATCAAACAAAATTTGACAGAGCCACATAAAGAGACATTAGGACAGGTGACTAAAAGCTTGGTCAAAGAGGTTGGTTTTAAGGAACAACTTAAAGGAGGAGAGAGGTTTAGGGGGTGAATTAGAGTTTGGGGCCTAAAACTTGAATCCACTTTTGACATTAACAGGCACCCTGTTCTTTGAAGAAAAAAACCTGTCCAAGTCTCACTGGGAAAAAAAAAGTTTAATATTTGTGGCCTACTCCTCCTGAAACTGATTTTCTGCCAACCTTTGGGGAAACAAAATGTGCAGAATCGGATTTGCTACACTGGGCGACAGCCTGCTGCCGTTGTTCCTTCTCTATTTTCAGTTTGTGTAACTTTTCTAATTGTCTTCATGGTCCATATTGCCTGATTTGAATTCAAAGACTTCCACTCTTATTCCTGAGCTCAGGCTTTTTAAAAACCTGAATCCTATCTCCTCTTGATCTTCATTTTTCAGAAGGCAATAAAGTCATAGTAGCTGCTATAAAGAACGTGCATCACAGACCAGTACGCAGTGCAAAAACAGTGACATTTGAAATGCAATCAGCAATGAATATGATTTTCATCACGGTCCATGCCTCAAGGCTTTAGTAACGCGGATGTCAGCTTTCCGCACTTGCAGTGCATGTGCCGTATGTTTTGAGAATTGTTCAGCAGTTTGTCGTAAACATGCATTTGGATCAGTTCTGTTCCTGGCTAGAAATCAATCTTATCTTTGCATGCAGCAATAAATGTGCTGGATAAAAAAAGAAAAAGAAAGACTTGCATTTATATAGCGCCTTCCACGACCACCGGACGTCTCAAAGCGCTTTACAGCCAATGAAGTACTTTTTTTTGAAGTGGAGTTACTGTTGTAATGTGGGAAACACGGCAGCCAATTTGCGCACAGCAAGCTCCGACAAACAGCAGTGTGATAATGACCAGATAATCTGTTTTTGTTATGTTGGTTGAAGGATTCATATTGGCCAGGACACCGGGGATAACTCCCCCGCTCCTCTTCGAAATAATGCCATGGGGTCTTTTTACGTCCATCTGAGAGAGCAGACGGGGCCTCGGTTTAACGTCTCATCTGAAAGATGGCACCTTCGACAGTGCAGCACTCCCTCAGCAATGCACTGGAGTGTCAGCCTAGCTTTATGTGCTCAAGTCCCTGGAGTGGGATTTGAACCCACAACCTTCTGACTCAGAGGCGAGTGTGCTACCCACTGAGCCACAGCTAAAAAGGGCAGTAGTGGGTATTCCTGCCAGGATTTTTCTTTGAGGAGCGGCGAAGTGGCAGTCTGATGTCTGGGGAAATTAGCTGGAGCATACTGCACTTTGAACTTCAACCTCTGGGAAAATAAATTTCAGTGTCAACATTTGGTTGTACGTTAGGCTACTCTCATCTACTGATTTTCCATCTTGCACAGTACGGAATACGGTGATTTATTCACCACTTAACTGTTTGTGAATCTCCGGACTAAGATGGTAAACTAGGTAATAGAATTTGTAGGTTAAAAGCTGCTGCTTGCTTTTAATTGGTTGGCATTGACAAATCCTGGAAATCTGGCACAAAACTAATCAACTGATTTTGTTTGTGGTAGGCGTTACACTTGGGTTTGCCTTGTTGCTGAAATTCTGATATGTACCCGGTTGTAATTTATTGACCATTCTAGAGGTAATATTGTGACCATGCAAAATGATTCAAAATGTCACTAGCATCTGAGTGTGTACAATATTGATTTTTCATATTTATCAGCTTGATTAAATCTAGTTGACTGAGAAATGCTCATTATCAACTTTAACCATCTAGGATATTACATAAGGCACGTTTTTACTTAAGTAATTTGAGCATTTTGGATCTGCTTTGGCTGGAGAAGCCTTTCAAAAGGTGCTAATAATTACAGGACTTTACTCCTGTGTAAACACCATCTCTGGTTGCTCTTGTATTGGGTTTTGTGAGATGTTAGTGCCAATGACTCCTGATGCGTGGGTCTTGCCTGATTCACTAAGGCTGGCAATGATTAAAGAACAGCCTTTCCAGGAGGTGGCCTCAGTGAATCCAGCAGGTTTACTCTGGGGCTACTGCTAGCTGTGTGAAACCTGCTCAAGAGGTGCTGGTGGCAATGTTCCCCCTAAGGTGTGCGGCTGCGCACCGATCGTGAGGTCCTGCGCAGGCCGCTCACCAGCTGCTGCCGCTGGAAGAGATACGGCGCATGCGCGGCCGAGCAGCAAATTTAAAGGGCCCACGCAGGGGAAAGAAATTAGAGCGAATATTGGCTGGTGGTACACCCCACTTAAACCCCGATATAAAAGCAGCTTGTATTATGGTGCTGCCTCTGTAAGCAGTGCTGCAATACAAGTGAGGCAGAGTATGTGACTGCAGAGCCATTGAGATCCTCCTCGAGATGCGGCTTTGCTGTTGCTGCTGAAGAGGAGCTGCTGCCAGCATCAAAAAGGCTTTCGCCTACTGTAGCGTTGCTGTTTTATTCTGGCCATAGGTGGGCTGATTTATCATTGTGCCTGTAAGACTAGAAAAATTGTATTATCTGTATGGTCCTTCCCTAACAGAGGAGAACACTGGCTGCTCCACGGTTGCCGAATGCAGCCCATAATTTAAAAGCAAAATACTGCGGATGCTGGAAATCTGAAATTTAAAAACAGAAAATGCTGGAAATACTCAGCATCTATGGAGAGAGAAACAGAGTTAACCTTTCAGGTCGATGACCCTTCGTCAGAACTGGAAAAAGCTGGAGATGGAACAAGTTTTTAATCAAGTGTAGGGGCAGGGAAAGGCGGGAGGGGAGGAAAGAACAAAAGGGAAGGTCTGTGATAGGATGGAAGGCAGGAGAGATTAAGAGACAAAAGGAATGATGGTGCAAGGCAAAAGGAGATGGTAATGGGACAAGTTAAGAAACAAAAGATGGCTCTCGATGAAGTGTAAATGGCACTGGCAGAATGAAAGACAGCTGCCATGTGAGAGAGAGGAAATAATAAATAAATAAATGGGGGGAAAAAAGATAGGGGCAGAGATTATGGTCTGAAATTGTTGAACTCGATGTTGAGTCCAGAAGGCTGTAAAGTGCCTAATCTTCTTCAACATTCGATGGAATCTGGAACAGTACCCATGGATTGGAGGGTAGCTAATGTTACCCCACTATTCAAAAAGGGTGGTCGAGAGAAAACGGGGAATTACAGACCGGTAAGCCTGACATCGGTAGTGGGGAAAATGCTAGAGTCCATTATAAAAGATGCAATAGCTGAGCACTTGGAAAACAGTGACAGGATCGGACAAAGTCAACATGGATTTACAAAAGGTAAATCATGCTTGACTAATCTACTGGAATTTTTTGAGGATGTAACTGGTAAAATAGATAAGGAGAACCAGTGGATGTGGTGTATTTGGACTACCAAAAGGCTTTTGAGAAGGTCCCGCATAAGAGATTAGCGTGTAAAGTTAAGGCACATGGGATTGGGGGCAAGGTATTGACTTGGATAGAGAACTGGTTGGCAGACAGAAAGCAAAGAGTTGGAATAAACGGGTCTTTTTCCGAGTGGCAGGCAGTGACCAGTGGGGTACCGCAGGGATCGGTCCTTGGACCCCAGCTATTCACAATATATATTAATGATCTAGACAAGGGAACTAGATGTAATATCTCCAAGTTTGCAGACGACACAAAACTGGGTGGGCGTGTGTGCTGCGAGGAGGATGCAGAGAAACTCCAGGATGATTTGGACAGGTTGGGTGATTGGGCAGAAGCGTGGCAGATGCAATATAACGTGGATAAATGCGAGGTTATCCACTTTGGTGTCAAAAACAGAAAGGCCGATTATTATCTGAATGGCAATAGATTGGGAGAAGGGGAAGTGCAACGAGACCTGGGTGTCCTTGTGCACCAGTCGCTGAAGGTAAGCATGCAGGTGCAGCAGGCGGTTAAGAAGGCAAATGGTATGTTGGCCTTCATAGCGAGAGGGTTTGAGTACAGGAACAAGGATGTCTTGCTGCAGTTGTACAGGGCCTTGGTGAGACCACACCTTGAGTACTGTGTGCAGTTTTGGTCGCCTTATCTGAGGAAGGATGTTCTTGCCATGGAAGGAGTTCAGCGAAGATTCACAAGGCTGATACCTGGGATGGCAGGAATGACGTATGAAGAGAGATTGGGTCGATTGGGCTTATACTCGCTGGAGTTTAGAAGAATGAGAGGGGCTCTCATTGAAACTTATAAAATTCTGACAGGACAGGACAGGACAAACTAGATGCAGGAAGGATGTTCCCGATGGTCAGGGAGTCCAGAACCAGGGGTCACAGTCGAAGGATAAGGGGTAAGCCATTTAGGACAGAAATGAGGAAGAATTTCTTCACCCAGAGAGTGGTGAACCTGTGGAATTCTCTGCCACAGAAGGCAGGAGAGGCCAATTCATTAAATAGATTCAAGAAGGAGTTGGATATATTTCTTGAGGCTAAAGGGTTCAAGGGATATGGGGAGAAAGCAGGGACAGGGTACTGAATTTGGATGATCAGCCATGGTCGCATTGAATGGCAGAGCAGGCAAGAGGGGCCGAATGGCCTGCTCCTATCTTCTATGATTCTATGAAAGATGAAGTGCTGTTCCTCGAGCTTACGTTGAGCTTCATTGGAACAGTGTAAGACGCCGAGTCGGGAGTGGAACGGAGAATTTAAGTGACAGGCGACCGGAAGCTCGGGGTCACCCTTACGGACTGAATGGAGGTGTTCCGCAAAGCGGTCACCCAATCTGCGTTTGATCTCCCCAATGTAGAGGAGACCGCATCGTGAGCAGCGAATACAGTATACTAAATTAGCCCATAATTTAGCTGGGCTGAATTCTGCACAAACAGGAACTGGCTGTAATGGAAGTGGTTCCATAATGTAAATGGAGTATCAATGTGTTGGGTTAAAGGGCCTGTGATATAACTGAAATTAGTGGCTTATCTCACTTTGACTAGAATGACCCCGCCCCCTGCCCAACAAATCCTGCAGAATTTAGAGTCACAGAATTTACATTTCCACGTCAGTAGTATAAACGGAAAATTTGTTCCTCTTTTCAGCGAAACACAAATTGTTTTGGGGCAGAAGGTCATAATTTATGAAGCCACTGAAAGTCAAAGCTCAGTGAATGGAATTAGGATTGGAGCCAGTATTGTACTAACTGAGGCAAAAAAAAATCACAAGATCCAACCAACATCTTGCTATTTTATAAATGTCAAGTCTTTCAGAAAATATTAGTGTGTCTTTTTTCTAAAGCCGCAGGCTGTTGAGTAAATGAAAAACTCTATTTTTGTACCGGGGAGGGAACTCTAGAATAAAATGAGGATAAATTGCACCTGAATTGTAAGTCACTTCTCCATTTCTATATCCGGCTTTGGTTTAAAAGGAAGAAAATTAACTGTACTAGGGTTTAAACCTCTTTTTTATACATTTGTATGGCATCGAAACATGAACCTGCAACTTAATGCGGTGAATTTTATGGTACTTTGCTGACTGGAGGTTTATAATGTCCAGAAGTACAGCATTATAACCCTACACGTGATGTACACATTTAGACATAATCCTCTTTGCACTGAAGGGTACTAGACATTGCAGGAAGCAAGGAAGCGTCATCTCTTGCACCTCCTAAATTCGCTTGAATAATTGTTTAGGTGGAGGTTGGAGAAAATATTGGTACCTTCCTCTTGGTTGCTGAGCGAAGGGGAGAAAATAATTACAGAATTGGGAAAAGAAAGGTTCTTGCCTCGGTATGCTTGTGTGATCTGCAAGCTGATTTGTCCCAAAGCTTAATATAGTCTTAATTGTATTTAGTGTATTAGTATCAATATATTAAAGGAAAAATTGCACTTTTATCAGCGTTCAGTGTTGTGCAACTATGCTTCATGCATTCATTCATCACCTTCAATTGATTCCACCAATACCGCCACCAGTAAAAGATCTGTGACCACTAGTACTTCGCCCTAATATTACCTAGCTTAAAATACTCTGGAAAAATAAAATTTGGCAGAATCAAATCTGTATTTGTAGTGCTGCACATTTCACATGCCGATTATTACGCTTTTTGAAATCCTAGTGATAACACTGTCCATTCAAGGCTAATCCCTTATTAATAATGTATGTTCTTTTGTGGTACATACATCATCTATTTTAAAATAGATTGTCTTGTCAAGTCATGTAGTATTGATGGTGGGATTAATGTTGACCAGTGATGTTAGCTGTCTTTTATTTGATTAAGACGATGTTTTGTGAGGAGAATTTCAGATGGCCAGTGTTTAAGCTGCTGAATAAATAGAATCTGTGGTCGTGTTTTTCTGCAGAAACAATGCATGCAGGCAGCAGGATTTTTTTGGTGTACCTCTGCCCACAGCATCTGAAAACGCACGGTTCGAGAAGGACCTGCACCATGTCTAGACATATCTGGAACAGTGAAATAACACAAAATTATACCTCTGGAGGAACATCTCGTCTGGAGAGTGATGACACTACGAAGCATAGAATTATTTATACAAGATAAAAATAACTGAGCTGCAGGGGTCGCACTGATTTATAATCTCATGAAAGTAAAAACAAGAATCCTTCCAATTAAAAAATGAATTATATTGTTTCTGTCTGGGTGCAATTTAATGGCATTGCACTTCAATAATTCTCACCTAAACATAACAAAATCTTGTGCATAAGTTGGTCTCGCAGCAGTTTTAATGACCTGTGAACTTGGGGGTGTGACGTGCCCCAGTGTAGATGGCCATTTTGGCACTCGGTCCCCTAGTAAGATACTGCTTTTAACTCCTCCTCTTTCCCCCATTCTGCCGTTTTCTTCTTTCCTCTGACTCATGCTGGGGTACTGCCAACAGCCCTTCAGTACCTTGTCCAGATGGTCGCTAGTGTGAGCCTAGACAGTGACTGCCAGCAGCTGTTTGATAGTGGAGGCTGTCAGAGCAGAGCCGATCCTGTTCTCACTTGATGCCCACAGAGGTATACTTTCCAGAAAAGATCCCTTGGCAGTGATCAGGAGCAGGAACTAGAGGAAAAAGTACTAGGCAAACTAATGGGGCTAAAGGCTGACAAGTCCCCTGGACCTGATGGCCTGCATCCTAGGGTCTTAAAAGAAGTGGCTGCAAAGATGGTGGATGTGTTGGTTGTAATCTCCCAAAATTCCCTGGATTCTGGACAGGTCCCAGCGGATTGGAAAGCCGCAAATGTAACGCCACTATTCAAGAAAGGAGGGAGACAGAAAGCAGGAAACTATAGGCCAGTTAGCCTAACATCTGTCATTGGGAAAATACTGGAATCCAGTGTTGAGGAGGTAATAGCAGAACATTTAGAAAATCATAAGACAATTAAGCAGAGTCAACATGGTTTTATGAAAGGGAAATCGTGTTTGACAAATTTGCTAGAGTTCTTTGAGGATGTAACAAACGGGGTGGATAAAGGGGAACCAGTAGATGTAGTGTATTTGTATTTCCAGAAGGTATTCGATAAGGTGCCACATAAAAGGTTACTGCCCAAGATAAGAGCTCATGGGGTTGGGGTTAGTATTTTGCCATGGATAGGGGATTGGTTAACTAACAGAAAACAAAGTGTCGGGATAAATGGGTCATTTTCCAGGTGGCAATCAGTAACTAGTGGGGTGCCACAGGGATCAGTGCTGGGGCCTCAACTATTTACAATCTATATTAATGACTTGGATGAAGGGACCGAGTGTACTGTAGCCAAATTTGCTGATGATACAAAGATAGGTGGGTTAGCAAGTTGTGAGGAGGACACAAAGAGTCTGCAAAGGGATATAGATAAGTTAAGTGAGTGGGTAAAAATTTGGCAGATGGAGTATAATGTGGGAAAATGTGAGGTTAGCCACTTTGGAAGGAAGAATGAAAAAGCAAATTATTATTTAAATGGAGTGAGACTACAAAATGCTGTGGTACAAAGGGATCTGTGGTCCTAGTACATGAAACACAAAAAGTTAGCATGCAGGTGCAGCAAGTAATTAGGAAGGCTAATGGAATGTTGGCCTTTATTGCAAGGGGTGTGGAGTATAAAAGTAGGGAAGTTTTGATGCAACTTTACAGGGCGCTGGTGAGACCGCACCTGGAGTACTGTTTTGGTCTCCATATTTAAGGAAGGATATACTTGCATCGGAGGCAGTGCAGAGAAGGTTCACTAGGTTGATTCCTGGGATGAAGGGGTTGATGTATGACGAAAGGTTGAGCAGGTTGGGCCTATGCTCATTGGAGTTTAGAAGAATAAGAGGTTATCTTATTGAAACATATAGGATTCTGAGGGGGATTGACAGGGTGGATGCTGAGAGGATGTTTCCCCTAGTTGGGGTATCTAGAACTAGGGGGCATAGTTTCAGGATAAGGGGTCGCCCATTGAAGACGGAGATGAGGAGGAATTTCTTCAGAGGGTTGTGAATCTTTGGAATTCTTTACCCCAGAGAGCTGTGGAAGCGGAGTCATTGAATATATTCAAGGTGGAGATTGACAGACATTTGAACTACAAGGTAGTCGAGGGGTATGGGGAGAGAGCGGGAAAGTGGTGTTGAGGCCAAGATTGGATCAGCCATGATCTTATTGAATGGCGGAGCAGGCTCGAGGGGCTGATTGGCCTACCCCTGCTCCTGTTTCTTAAGTTCTTATGAACCTGGGGCAATTTTAACCTGGTCTAATCCAGTGAGATTGAGGCCAATTGTAGGGACGCAACTGCTGCCCCAGCTGACATCAGTTAGCTCAGCATAGATTGTGGACAAACTTGCTGAGCCTTTAGGGTACCCAACTTTAATGCAAGCTTTACCTGTAGCTACTTAAAACAGTGACTACACTTTAAAAGTACTTCATTGGTTGTAAAGCGCATTGGGACGTCCTGAGGTCATGAAAGGCGCTATATAAATGTAAGTCTTTTATTTTTTACTTTCCTTGGGGATCAAATAAATGGGAGGAGTCCAAAATAGCAGAAATTGCACATAGGCATGTGGTGCAATGGGCCTCAGCAACCCTCAGGTGACATACAGGAAAAATAAGCAAATGTTCCTGCAACTGATCACTGTCCATTGACTTGCATATGTGTGCAGCACCTTTCATGTCTTCAGAGCACTTAACAGCCAGTGAAGTACTCTTTGAAATGTAGGTAAAAGTGGCAGCCAGTTTGTACAGAGCATGGTCCCACAAGCAGCAAATGAGATAAATAGGCAGGCAGGTTAATCTGTTTTTGGTGGTGTGATGAGGTCCACATTAACGGACAGGATATCCGGGTCTGTGCCCAAGGTTCCCCAGACAAATATGGGGCTCGTGCCAGGGAAGCCCTGCAGTTATATTTCATTTAAGCATAATATATTGTGATATGATTTGCTTTATTATTAATGCATTATATAAACATTTTACAGGCATATTTCTTCATGCCTTTAACTATGTTTGTATTTTAATAGATTGGGAGGAGGATGTGCAGGGTCCCCAAGAATTCTTAATGTAGCTCTGAGGCCAGCGCATCAGGAAAACCTTCATCCTCCTCCTCGAATAGTGTCATCTGAGGAGGGAGATAGCTAGGGCCTCTGTTTAATGTCTCATCCGAAAGTTGGTACCTCTGACAATGCAGTACTTCGCTCAGTACTGCACTGAGGTGGCCGCCTAGATCTTTATACACGTTGAGTGTCCCAAATCCAGAGTTCCGGAATTCGGTTTGCGGGACGATTGGTGGCAGAGGTCCGGAATCCGGACACCCTGAGGGAGGTTTACCAAAAACCGGAAATAGCTCAACCTGGGCCCAGGCATTTCTGGACTCGGCACGTGTTTCTGATGTCCGAAGTCCGGAAATATCGCAACCTGGGCTCGGGCGTTTCTGGACTTCGGACATCAGAAACACATTCCGAAGTCCGGAAAAACCCGAAAACTGGCTCATAAGAACATAAGAAATAGGAGCAGGAGTAGGCCAATTGGCCCCTCGAGCCTGCTCCGCCATTCAGTAAGATCATGGCTGATCTGATCCTAACCGCCAATCTACTATCACAGAACCATCTCCTGAACCTAACAGAATTGGACACACGAAATAGGAGCAGGATCAGGCTACACGGCCCCTGGGCCCGCTACGCTATCCACAGGGCCATGACCGATCCGAACCGAGACTCATGTCCAAATTCCTGCCCGCTCCCCGTAACCCTTAATTCCCTTTACTTCTAGGAAACTGTCTATTTCTGTTTTAAGTTTATGTAATGATGTAGCTTCTACAGCTTTTTGGGGCAGCATATTCCATGGACCTACCACCCTCTGAGTGAAGTAGTTCCTTCTCATCTCAGTTTTGAAAGAGCAGCCCCTTATTCTAAGACTATGCCCCCTAGTTCTAGTTTCACCCATCATCGGGAACATCCTCCCCGCATCCACCCGATCCAACCCCTTCACAATCTTATATGTTTCAATAAGATCGCCTCTCATTCTTCTGAACTCCAATGAGTAGAGTCCCAATCTACCCAACCTCTCCTCATATGTCCATCCCCTCATCCCCGGGATTAACCGAGTGAACCTTCTTTGTACTGACTCGAGAGCAAGTATGTCTTTTCTTAAGTATGGACACCAAAACTGTATGCAGTATTCCAGGTGCGGTCTCACCAATACCTTGTACAACTGAAGCAATACCTCCCTATTTTTATATTCTATCCCCTTAGCAATGAAAGCCAACATTCCATTGGCCTTCTTAATCACTTGCTGCACCTGCATACTAACCTTTTGAGTTTCGTGCACCAGGACCCCCAGATCCCTTTGTACTTCAGTACTTTCCAGTTTCTTGCCATTTAGATAATAACTTGCTCTACTATTTTTCCTGCCAAAGTGCATAACCTCACACTTTCCAGTATTGTATTCCATCTGCCAAATCTCTGCCCACTTACTTAGCCTGTCTATGTCCCCTTGCAGATTTTTTATGTCCTCCTCACTCACTACTTTCCCTCCCATCTTAGTATCATCTGCAAACTTTGATATGTTACACTCGGTCCCCTCCTCCAAATCGTTAATATAGATTGTAAAGAGTTGGGGACCCAGCACTGACCCCTGCGGAACACCACTAGTTACTGATTGCCAGTCTGAGAATGAACCATTTATCCCAACTCTCTGCCTTCTGTTAGATAGCCAATCCTCTATCCATGCCAGAATATTACCCCCAATCCCGTGATTTTTTATCTTAAGCAATAATCTTTTGTGTGGCACCTTGTCAAATGCCTTTTGGAAGTCTAAATACACCACATCCACTGGTTCCCCTTTATCCACCCTGTGTGTTACTTCCTCAAAGAACTCCAGCAAATTTGTCAAACATGACTTCCCCTCCATAAAACCATGCTGACTTTGTCCTATTAAATTATGATTATCCAAATGTCCCGTTACTGTCTCCTTAATAATGGACTCCAAAATTTTACCTACCACAGATGTTAGGCTAACCGGTCTATAGTTTCCAGCCTTCTGTCTACTGCCCTTTTTAAATAAGGGTGTTACAGTAGCAGTTTTCCAGTCTGCCGGGATCTTTGCTGAGTCCAGGGAGTTTTGGAAAATTATTACCAATGCATCCACAATCCCTACCGCCACTTCCCTCAAGACCCTAGGATGTAAGCCATCAGGTCCAGGTGATTTATCCGCCTTGAGTCCCATTATTTTACCGAGTACCACTTCCTTAGTGATTTTGATCATGTTTAGCTCCTCCCCCCCCCCCCCCCCTATAGCCTCCTGTTTGTCCAGTGTTGGGATATTCTTAGTGTCCTCTACTGTAAAGACTGATACAAAATATTCATTCAGTGTATTTGCCATCTCCATATTTCCCACCATTAATTTCCTGGTCTCATCCTCTAAGGGACCAACATTTACTTTAGCCACCCTTTTTCTTTTTATATAACTATAAAAACTCTTACTATCTGTTTTTATAGTTTTTGCTAATTTACTTTCATAATCTATCTTCCCTTTCTTAATCAATCTTTTTGGTTTTTTTGCTGTCTTTTAAAGTTTTCCCAATCCTCTATCCTCCCACTAGATTTGGCTACCTTATAAGCCCTTGTTTTTAGTCGAATACTATCCTTAATTTCTTTACTTAGCCATGGATGACTGTCTTTTCTTTTACACCCTTTTCTTCTCAGTGGAATATATTTTTTTTGGAAGTTGTAAAATAACTCCTTAAATGTACACCACTGATCATGTATCGTCTTACCCTTTAATCTATTTTCCCAATCCACTCTACCAAATTCCGCTCGCATACCTTCATAGTCTCCTTTATTCAAGCTTAGCATGCTTGTTTGAGATCCAACCTTCTCACCCTCTAATTGAATATGGAATTCAACCATGTTATGGTCACTCATTCCAAGGGGATCCTTTACTAGGACATTTTTAATTAATCCTGTCTCGTTACATAGGACCAGATCTAAGGTTGCTTGCCCCCTGGTCGGTTCAGTTACATACTGCTCAAGAAACCCATCCCTAATACACTCAATGAACTCATCCTCAAGGCAGCCCTGCCCAATTTGATTTGTCCAATTAATATGATAGTTAAAATCCCCCATAATTATAGATGTTCCCTTATTACAAGCCTCAACTATTTCCCGATTGATACTCCGTCCAACAGAGTTGCAACTATTCGGAGGCCTATAGACTACGCCCACTAGTGTTTTTTTCCCCTTATTATTCCTTATCTCCACCCAAACTGTTTAATTATCCTGATCTTTTGACCCAATATCATTTCTCTGTATTACAGTGATTCCTTCCTTTATTAACATAGCCACCCCACCTCCCCATCCTTCCCGCCTGTCCTTCCTGATCGTTAAATAACCTGGTATGTTTAATTCCCAGGCATTGTCACCCTGCAGCCATGTTTCTGTAATGGCCGCAAGATCATACCCATATGTAGTTATTTGTGCCATTAACTCGTCTATTTTGTTACGAATGCTACGTGCATTCAGATAGAGAACTTTCAAATATGTTTTGTGACACTTAGTTCCTGCTTTTGCCCTTTTTATTACTTTACCTTTTACTTCATGCCTTCTGCCCCTTCCTGACACACTCTGGTTTTTAATTTCCCCACTGCTACCTAAGTCCCTTCTCTGTTGTCATCTTTATTATTTGCTCTCTAGGAACCTCCCCCCCACTAGTTAGTTTAAAGCCCTCTCTACAGCCCTAGTTATATGATCCGTCAGGACTCTAGTCCCAGCACTGGCCAAGTGAAGCCCGTCCCAACGGAAAAGCTCCCTCCTGCCCCAGTACTGGTGCCAGTGTCCCAGGAAGCAAAACCCATTTCTCCCACACCAGTCTTTGAGCCACTCATTTAACTCTCTAATTTTATTTGTCCTAGCCAAATTCGCTCGTGGCTCAGGTAATAATCCAGAGATTATTACCCTTGAGGTTCTGTTTTTTAATTTGACCCCTAGCTGCTCATACTCCTTTAACAGAACCGGCTTCCTTGTCCTATCTACGTCGTTTGTACCAACATGGACCACGACAACTGGATCCACCCCCTCCCACTGCAAGTTTCTTTCCAGCCCAGAGGAGATGTCCTTAACCCTGGCACCGGGCAGGCAACACAGCCTACGGGACTCTCGCTCTCGGCTGCAGAGAACTCTATCTATCCCCCTAATAATACTATCCCCTACCACTACAACATTTCTATTTACTCCCCCCTCGGCCTCGGTCCCGAGGTTGCCGGAATCGGGAAGCTCAACCTGTACTGTGTTCTGGCCTGGCAGCACACAGGAAGAGTGAATTCTTGCATCAAGCAGGAAATTTGGAAGCAAACAGCAGGTTCATTTCACTGCACCTGGCCAAACAAACTGCTGTTGCAGCCCATGTAGGGTTTTGTGTTGTTGCCATAGAGGGCATCCTTCTGCATCTAATTCAGATGACATATGGATGTACAAACTACCAGGAGAATGAGAATAGGCCAACCAACTGAAAGATGTGAATGCAGATAGAATCCTTCAGTTCAGTGCACTGTCCTCTGCACCCTGCTGAGGTACGCAGGCCAGTGTGTGCGTCACACCAACAGAATCTTGGAGAAAGTAATTGCTTTGATGACGAAGCTGGCTCTGTTTGTATGTTTATAAATATTGCCTGGGACTGTGCTTGTGCAGAGTTGTCTACCTGTGTTATAAGGGCGTCCTTGTTGAATCCATCCGTGCAAACCCTGATTTAGAAAGTTACATTATCCACGTGTTTGTCTGATTAAAGAATTGAACTGCAGAGTGGTGTATTTAATTAACGGGTACGGTAGCACAGTGGTTTTGTTACTTGACTAGTAATCCAGAGGCCTGGACTAATGATCCAGAGCCATGAATTAAAATCCCACCATGGCAGCTGGGGAATTTAAATTCACTTAATTAAATAAAAATCTGGAATAAAAAAGCTATTATCAGTAATGGTGACCATGAAACTACCGGAATTTTGGAAAATCCCATCTGGTTCACTAAATCTGCCATCCTTCCCTTTGTCTGGCCTATATGTGACCCACAGCAATCTGTTTGATTCTTAACTGCCCTCTGAAATGGCCTAGGAAGCCACTGATGTACACGGTCTGTAGCGGTTCAAGAAGGCGGCTCACCACTCCTTCTCAAGGGTAATTAGGGATAGGCAATAAATGCTGGCCTTGCCAGCGACACCCAAATCCCATGAACACATTTTAAAAAAAAGTGTGCAGATGTGCATCATCATTTTGTTCTCCACTGTCTACAAACACCTGACGAAGGAGCAGTGCTCCGAAAGCTTGTGATTTCAAATAAAGCTGTTGGACTATAACCTGGTGTTGTGCGACTTCTCACATTCAACTTTGCTGACAAGCCTATTATGTGGCACTTTGTCGAACGCCTTTTAGAAATCCATGTACCCTACGTCAACCGCATTGCCCTCATCAACCCCTTCTGTTACTTCACCAAAAAACTCGATCAAGTTGGTTAAGCACGATTTGCCTTTAACAAATCCATGCTGGCTTTCCTTAATTAATCCACACCTATCCAAGTGACTGTTAATTTTGTCCCTGATTACAGTTTCTAAAAGCTTCCCCACTACCGAGGTTAAACTGACTGGCCTTTAGTTGCTGGGCTTATTTTTACACCCTTTTTTGAACAATGGTGTAACATTTGCAATTCTCCAGTCCTCTGGCACCACCCCCGTATCTATGGAGGATTGGAATATTATGGCTAGTACCTCCGCGATTTTCGCCCTCAATTCCCTCTGCATTCTAGGATGCATCCCATCCGCTCCTTGTGATTTATCTACTTTAAATACAGCCAGCCTTTCTAATACCTCTATCAGTTTTTATCCTATCAAGTGTCTCCACTACCTCCTCCACTATGTCTATGGCAGCATCCTCTTCCTTGGTGAAGACAGATGCCAAGTACTCGTTTATTACCTCAGCCATACCCTCTGCCTCCATGTGAAGGTCTCCTTTTTGGTCCCTAATCGGCCCCACCCCTCCTCTTACTACCCTTTTACTATTTATATGCCTGTAGAAGACTTTTGGATTACCTTTTATGTTGGCTGCCATTCTATTCTCATACCCTCTCTTTGCCCCTCTTATTTTCTTTTTCACTTCTCCTCTGACCTTTCTTTATGTAGCCTGATTCTCAGATGTATTTGCAACCTGACATCTGCCATACGCGCTCTGTTCCTGCTTCATCATATTCTCCATCTGTTTTGTCATCCAGGGAGCCCTGACTTTAGTTGCCCTGCCTTTCCCCCTTGTGGGAATATACCCCAACTGTACCTGAACTATTTCCTTTTTAAAGGCAGCCCATTGTTCCATTGCAGTTTTGCCTGCCAATCTTTGATTCCAGTTTACCTGGGCCAGATCCGTTGTCATCCCACTGAAATTGATGGGCGAGCAGGACTTGGTGTGGGATAGGATATGGGCAGCTCATCCAAAAAGGTGGAGAATAGGAGGCCAGCCTTGAGATCATTGGAGTGATAGAGTTGAGGTAACTTGAGGGTTTCAGCAACACATAGTGGTGGAGGTGGGTGATGTTATAGAGGTGCAACTAGGTGGTCTTTGTGATGGAGAGGATATGGGGTCAGAAGCTCAGCTAGGGGTCAGGCAGGATGTCAACTGTCTGGTTTAGCCTGAGATGGTGGCCAGAGAGGGGGATGGAATCAGTGGCCAGGAATTGAACTTGGGACATTTCATAGAAACATAGAAACTAGGAGCAGGAGTAGGCCATTCGGCCCGTCGAGCCTGCTCCACCATTCAATACGATCATGGCTGATCATCCAAATCCAGTACCCTGTCCCTGCTTTCTCACACAGAATCCCCATCGAGCCTGCACCTATCCCACCCTATCCCCGTAACCCCACATATTTAATTCCCCCTAACATATCCCACCCTATCCCCGTAACCCCACGTATTTAATTCCCCCCTAACACTAAGGGTCAATTTATCATAGCCAAATCAACCTAACCCGCACATTTTTGGACTGTGGGAGGAAACCGGAGCACCCGGAGGAAACCCACGCAGACACGGGGAGAATGTGCAAACTCCACACAAACAGTCACCCGAGGCCGGATTCGAACCCGGGTCCCTGGCGCTGTGAGGCACCAGTGCTAACCACTATGCCACCGTGCCATCTGTAAACCAATAAATCTGCTTTTATGTTGCAAGAGACCCATACTGCTGCTGCTGGTTCCCGAAGTGTAGTGTCCCGCGCAGCTGACTACACTCTGAATGTAAAACAGCTGGGATTCGCCGAGTGAAAGAGGCAAACCGTTCTGGCCAGCGACCAATGTCAGTGAGCCCTGACAGTTTTACGTTTGGCTTGTAGCCAGCTGCTCAGAACCCATACTTCAGGAACTGGTGGCATTAACGTGGAACTTGTGGAATGTAAAAGCAGCTTAAAGCTTGACACTTTTTGGTAGTGCCTTGGCTATGTACTAATACCATTCTGCTGGAGGGTTAGCAAGAATGCTTTTCTTGTGCTGCCATTTGTTATTTGGTTGTTTTCTTATCTCTTTTTTTCCTGACATTTGCGAACCTGCGATACCAGTAGTGGAGGGACATACAACTGCTGCTTTTTACTTGGGGAAAAACAACCATTTTCACTTCAGGCAGTGTAACTGGCTGCAGCAGCCTACATATGAGTTTTTAATGAGTAATTTACTGCTGGGTCACAGGAACATGTCTTGACTGCAGTGGCGGGAAGTAAATTATGCAATGTAATGCTGTGAATACTGTACCAATTGTGGTAATGTGGTTCTGCACTTTGTTCTGCAGATGAGGTAATGGAATAGAAATGACCTTGCTAGTTTTTTTGACCCCAGCAAGTATTTTACTTACTACTTTTGTATTCCAATGTTTCCATAGTTTTTCTCTTCCCCTGCTTCCTAAATGCTTTGATGCTTCCTGTGGTAAAGTTTAGTGGGCTCGAATGGTCTCCTGGTGTCTCATGACAGCCCTGACTATTCGACTGCGAAGGGTATCACAGGTGTGCATGCTCATCTGCTATTCATAGACCAACTTTCTAACGGGAGTCATTGGCTAGTAATCGGGAGCAAGATTTCCCCAGCCCTTATTCTGGTGACACTAGCTGCCTAGGTGCTGGTTGGAATAGGAGTTTGCCATTTAGCCCCTCTGGCCTGTTCTGCCATTCAATGAGATCATGGCTGATCTGTGACCTAACTCCATATACCCACCTTTGCCCCAATAATCCTTAATATCTTTGGTTAACAAAATTCTATCAATCTGAGATTTAAAATTAACAATTGACCCAGCACCAACTGCCATTTGTGGAAGAGAGTTCCAAACTTCTACCACCCTTAGCATGTAGAAGTGATTCCTAACTGCACTCCTGAAAGGCCTGGCTCTAATTTTCTGGCTATGTCCCCTCGTCCTAGACTGCCCAACCAGTGGAAATAGTTTCTCTCTCTCTCTCTCTCTCTCTCTCTCTCTCTCTCTCTCTCTCTCTCTCTCTCTCTCCTTTCGGAGGTGCGGAGGGAGGTCTACTCTTGTACAGCGTGCAACTGTAAAGAAGTATTGGCAGAGGCCTAGAAGAGGTTTGTTGCCCATCCACTCTTGTGGCCTGAGTTGTTCGTTAGAGAGAGACAACAATAGTACCTTCGATCACTGAAGCAGTAAAATAATTTATTATAAATCAAAAGGTTCGACTGGTAGAGTGGGATTTCAGATGTAGTTGAAGTCTGAATTTCCAGAGCAAATACAGCAGTAAGCTGAGATAGTTTTGAATAGATTTGTACACTTCCAGAAATTGAATAGCCAAGTACTACAATTGACTGCATCTCGTACTTGAATTAGCTTTCTGTTCCCTATTCAAACATAAAATATAGTTAAATGTTAATTATAACTATAATATGTGCACTGTGATAAATCAGAATCGTTTGAAATGCAATCCCGACTTTATGTATATTGATTTAATAGTTCAGCAATTTTAATCCACTGTGTATAGGTGAGATGTTACAGCTGTTATCCATCTTGGTGACAGACAAAATGGAATACAGGCAGACAGTGGCGCTGTAATAAGAAATCTTTATAAGCTTCACCTTGAGTAAAAATGTCATGGCATGAAAAAAAAATGACCAGTATTTTCCATTAAAATGGTACCTCATGCAAATGTTTCACTCAGTGGGGTGCTAAGCCACAGGGACCAGAGGTCGCACATTTAATCCGTGATGTATCCTGATTCAGTTGGGCAATACGAGAGCGGAATAAAATCAGTCAGGATTCCTGCCACTCATGGCTAACCAGTGCCTCCAGCTGGAGAGTGCATGTATGTGTCTGAATGTTGGTTGAGTACAGGATTCGTAGAATCATAGAAGTTTACGGCACAGAAGGAGGCCATTTGGCCCATTGTGTCTTTGCCGGCCGAAAAAGAGCTATCCAGCCTCATTCCACTCTCCAGCTCTTGGTCCGTAGCCCTGTAGGTTACGACACTTCAAGTGCATATCCAAGTACTTTTTCAACGTGATGGGGTTTCTGCCTCTACCACCCTTTCAGGCAGTGAGTTCCAGACCCCCATCACTCTCTGGGTGAAAAAACTGAGGTGTTGCTGGACTGGGAGCCTAAGTAGGTCAATGAGCACAGGGGTGAATGGGACTTGGTGCGAGTTAGGATGCGGGCAGCAGAGTTTTGGATGAGCTCATGTTTATGGAGGGTAGAAGATGGGAAGCCAGCCAGGAGGACTTGGCTGTGATAGACTGCCGATCCTCACCGGATAGCCTTACTGATGAAGAATGGCTATGTGGGTGGGTTGCCGGCGATGGTGGAGCTATTTGCCACCATGAATCAATGCCTTCTGGAGAGGCACGAGAGAAATTAGCAGGGGAAAAAATTGTACAAATTTTGTTTGCAATTAGGGAAGTGTATGGAAAATCAGTATCGTTTTTCCTTTGTAAGAGTATAAATCTATTATTTGTGTGTCATTCTCCCTTGTCTATGCACCTCCTATGACTGAGGGCAGGGTACCTATTCCCAGGTGTCTGCAGATCCTGCTATTCAGCTGGCTACAATGAGTGCACCACAGTGGCCCAGCAGCTTTCTCCTTCCTGCTGATGCTCACTGTCGTTTACTAATGACCACTTGGGTGAGGTACTGTGGGACGCCTGGTGCTTGTGAATCCATACTTCCAGGAAGGTTAATTAATTGGCCACCTTGAAATGCTGTTATGTATAAAGCCTCACCATGGGATATTTGCAAGAATTAGAGTAATATTTCTAAACCACAGTTTTACTGTGTAATGCTATTGTGAAATCTTTTTCTGAAATTCTGTATTTGGTCAAGAGGTCAGGACAGGGCTAGTGAAAGTGGCAATGAGGTGGAAAAACCATCCTGTGCAAACGATTTGTGGTATTCTAACTTGACTTGATGCATGGAGCTAGTTTTCTGCTGTATCACAGATCAGGAACAGAAGCCTATCTGTCGTGGAGAATATTTTATTTTGGAACGGCAAAAAGTGGGAGGGAAAGAGATTGGCTCGTGGTGGAAGCGATTGGCTCGTCCAGTTAAAGCACTGCCCCTTTGCCTGTGGGACTTGGATTGAAGTCCAGCCAGGCTGATGATGTGGCTATCGGGCCCTCGCCTGCTTTCATTCTTAGCTATCCAGTCATAGCCAGAGAGTCACCTGCATTGGCTTCTCTTCCTGCTCCCGCACCGTTACCTCTGGAGTCCCCCGGACCTGTCCTTGGCCCCCTCCTATTTCTCATCTACACGCTGCCCCTTGGCGACATCATCCGAAAACACACGCCAGGTTCCACATGTACGCTAACAACACCAGCTCTACTTCACCACCACCTCTCTCGATCCCTCCACTGTCTATGATTTGTGTCACTGCTTGTCCGACATCTAGTGCTGGATGAGCAGACATGTCCTCCAATTAAATATTGGGAAGACCGAAGCCATTGTCTTTGGTCCCCGCCACAAACTCTGTTCCCTAGCCACTGACTCCATCCCTCTCCCTGGCAACTGTCTGAGGCTGAACCAGACTGTTCACAACCTTGGTGTCGTACTTGAACCCGAGATGAGCTTCCGACCACATATCCGCTCCATCACCAAGATCGCTTGCTTCCACCTCTGTAACACTGCCCGACTCTACCCCTGACTCAGCTCATTTGCTGCTGAAACCCTCATCCATGCCGTTGTTACCTCTAGATTTGACTATTCCAGTGCTCTCCTGGCTGGCCTCCCTTCTTCAACCCTTCATAAGTTTGAGCTCATCCAGAACTCTGCTGCCCGTATCCTAACTCGCATCAAGTCCTGTTCACCCCTGTGCTCGTTGACCTACATTGGCTCCCGGTCCAACAACACCACGATTTTAAAAATTCTCATCTTTGATTTCAAATCCTTCCATGGCCTCAACCCTCCCTATCTCTCTAACCTCCTCCAAGCCACAACTCTCCGTGATCTTTGCGCTCCTCCAATTCTGGCCTTTTGCGTGTCCCCGATTTTAATCGCTCCACCATTGGTGGCCGTGCCTTCAGTTGCCTAGGCCTTAAGCTCAGGAATTACCTCCCTGAACCTACCTCTGTTCACCTCTCTCCTCCTTTAACACACTTCTCATCTGTCCTAATATCTCCTATGTGGCTGGGTGGCAAATTTTATTTGATAAAGCTCCTGTGAAGCGCCTTGGGACGTTTTACTACGGTAAAGATGCTCTATAAATGCAAGTTGTGGTTGTATCAGTGCTATGGCTGGCCTAAGGGATTTACATGAAATAACTTTGGCCAGTTACAATCCAGCTTATAGTAGGCATGGGCCCACAGTGCAGATTGCCCCTAATTTGAAATGCCATTCTATCTTCGAGAGACCAGAGGATAGTTGGTTTGATAATGACAAAAATGCCACACTGGGACAGTAAGGGGTGCTCCCCTGAGGTTGGGGTTGAGGCAGAAGAGGGGAAGCTTTATCTGGGCATGCTTGATGCTGACATGGTGTCCAAAATACAAGGTGTTCTATTCCTGAGCATTACCATCACTCACATTGGTGAGCCAAGAAAAAGTAGCAAGTACTGCATCATTCCAGCTCGATTAGGTAAATGTTCACATTATTGACAGATGCAGCCCGCTTGGTTGGCACCCGATCCACCACCTTAAACATTCACTCCCTCCATCACCGGCGCACCGTGGCTGCAGTGTGTACAATCTACAAGATGCACTGCAGCAGCTCGCCAAGGCTTCTTCAACAGCACCTCCCAAACCAGCGACCTCTACCACCTAGAAGGACAAGGGCAGCAGGCGTATGGGAACACCACCACTTGCAAGTTCCCCTCCAAGTCACACACCACTTGGGAATATATCGCCGCTCCTTCATTGTCACTGGGTCAAAATCCTGGAACTCCCTCACTAACTGCACTGTGGGAGCACCTTCACCACACGGACTGCAGCGGTTCAAGAAGGCGGCTCAACACCACCTTCTCGAGGGCAGTAAAGGATGGGCAATAAATGCTGGCCGTGCCAGTGACGCCCACATCCCATGAACAAAAAAAAATGCCTAACATTTGATTAATTTGTTTTCGGAGAAATGTGGTGCACTTTCTAAAACATGTTGAGACAATGAAATTTTTCAGCACAATTGATATAGCAGTGAGTTCAGGGTAATTGTCGCCTGCTTAGCATATTTGCAACCTGACTATGAAGGAACGCAATGAAACAAAATACAGCTGGCACCTCTGCAAATGCCTGGTAACTGTCATGGCATATGGTATTTCAACTCAACAGTGCCCTACAAACAGGGCTACATTATCATGAGTGATGAGAGAATATACTCCTCACCGGTTTAAAAACTTGAATGCAAAGCTTGATCACTGCATTTTATAATCAGTTTTGCTGCTAATAATATATAAAATTCTGAAGATGATTTTGTGTCTGAGTATTTTAAGAGTGGTGGTCTTTTTAAAAGATTAGTGACTGGTGCTAGTGAGCCGATTCCTGGGAGAGGGGGTTGAATTGCAGGTTGGAGAGAGTATGCAGTTGTCAGAGTCTGCTGTCAATAAATATGAAAGGGTAGCCTAAGAGCTATTTCTTTTTTTTTTAAAAACACCATGGGATCTTTAAAAGATAAAAATTGTAGGCTTTTATGAGTGGTTCGATGTACCAAATTAGCATTGGAATTGATCAAAAGTACAGGGTTTATGTCGTTGGCATCCACAGACTAGCTAAAAATATCAACATTTATAAAAAGGCATTTTTGCATCTCGACATGTACAGCTGTTCCTTTATGATGTATTGAAGAGTAAAGTTTATTGCCTGTAATAAGTTGTACTTCAACCTATGATGAAATATTGCTGTAATGTATTCAGTTTAGGAGAGAAATGTTATGGGTAGGGTTGGAAGTGGTGCAGCTGTGCTAAAATGTTTTGGAATTTTTGTAGAGTGGCAGATTAAAACTGTAACTACTGCTTTTGGAGGTTACAGACTAAATTTTGTATTTTTAGTCTGTTATAATCTTCGTCTGAAACATCTGAAAGTCATTTGATGAAATAATTTGGACTTTATACAATAGGTTCTTTATTACAACTGTTCTGTGCACTTTGTCACCGAAGATACTAAACGCAATTCAGGATATCGTTGCTCAACGTAATTGTCTTGTAAACAGTGGAAACTGATTGAAGATGTGCATATTCTAAAAGTATTTAGAGACTTTTCTGCGTGTTGAGGGTAGTCTGAATGCTCAGGTGCCTCAAGAACTGCAAGATGGTAGCAGCCCAAGTAGCTTTGTTGATGAAAGTATTGCTAAGTCCACCACCATAAACATTCACTCCCTCCACCACCGGTACACCGTGTCTGCAGTGTGTACAATCTACAAGATGCACTGCAGCAACTTGTCAAGGCTTCTTTCAGCACCTCCTAAACCCACGACCTCTACCACCTAGAAGGACAAGGGCAGCAGGCGCGTGGGAACACCACCACCTCCAAGTCACACACCATCCTGACTTGGAAACATATTGCCGTTCCTTCATCGACGCTGGGTCGAAATCCTGGAACTCAATACCTAACCGCACTGGGCGTTCCTTCAGCACTCGGACTGCAGCGGTTCAAGAAGGAGGCTCACCACCACCTTCTCAAGGGCAATCAGGGATGGGCAATAAATGCCGGCCTTGCCAGCGATGCCCACATCCCGCAAACGAATAAAAATAAAGTTTGGAACTGAGCCATAGAGAGTAGTTTGTATCAAATTAGCTGGTCGCAGGTGTGGGGCAGTCGGCACTCCTGAGCTAAGGAGGGTCAAAATCAATCAGAGTTCTTGCTCCTGATTGCTATCGCGTGGCCTCTGTCAGAAAGTAGCTGCTGGGTGAAGTTTGGATCAAGCTCAACTGTGATGTCATCCCTCTTGATGGTCGAATATTCTGTTGTTTCTCTTTATAGTAGCGCGTTAAGTGCAGTTGGGTATCACTGTATAAGTCAGTTTTCCGGAGAGGAGAAAAATCAGGGGACGGGGATGCAGAGGAGGAAGGAAAGGAAGTAAAAATGGGGGACGAAAAAGAACTGCAATGAGTTAACCAAGTTCAATCACTTGTGAAAGGCTGTAGTATTATTTTACAGTGTACTCCCTGGAACTTGTTTTGCAAAAAAAAAAATTCTTATGGATGAGCAACGGGCAAACATTATCATTAAAAACAAGGACCTAACATTAATTTGGATGGCGAGAGGAAAGAGTTGCTGTTTGCAATCGTCTGGTGAGCTAGATGAAAGGCTCTGCTGTGTGTGGGAGCCAATGCTGCAATTTACAAGCCGAAATGAGTAGTGTTTTCTGAAGATGCCGACTTGTTTTATCATGTTTTTGTTTGACAAAGGATTTTTTTTTTAAAGTTGGGTTTTCAGAACTACTGAAATTCAGTGGACAGATTCCGAGAGCCACTAGTTTGGCCCTTATAAACATTCAGACATCAGTATCAGTAAGGGGTGGGCTGCTTAGGAAGTCTGCTTTTCCTCAGAGTGTAATGTGAGCTAGATGTGAAGAAAATGTTTTTTTTTAAAAGGATGAAGAAAACTTTAGTTAGACTGGTACAAAGAAGTATAATTCAACTCACTGCAATTCCACTAATGGTCCCAAGTTGCTCAAAAATTGTATTTTTTTATTACTTTAGGTTTCAGATTTAAAAGGAATACAAGTTTGAATGGTATCCTTTAACCTCTGGGACCTGGGTTCAAATCTGGCCTGTACCGATGGAATGCACAATTGGCTTTTAGAGTGAAATGTGTTTTGAGCAGTCGACTCGGGCCCCTAGTGGTTATGGCTCCACAGCGTTCATTTAGCAGCATTCTTCAGAAAGGTTCCCCTTCCACTGATTCTCCTTGCTGCAATACCCCAGTAACCCACTGCAGTGCTGCCTAACTCCAGGACTCGCACATCAGTTTTTCTCCAGCCCAGGGACCATCTGCATTGCCCAACCCGGTGCAGCTAAACCCCACTCCAGTACTGTACTACTCAATAAAAGATACCGAACTCCCATTGGCACATCTTCATACTATCTTGATATTTATTCTCCGCTTTAAACTTGGTAGGAGATAAAAATTAAATACACAGAATAATGGTGAGAGGTGTGGAATTCAATCCTCAAAGCACCAGCAAAAATCCCACAATACCATTTAATAAAAGTGAGTGAAGAAGTCAAATCCATTAAGTTACCAGTTTCCATTTTATCCCCTATATGGTATAAACAGCCTGATTGTGATATGATAGCATATCCTCCAACTCACTGAGCAAGACCACAGGGGATCTGTCAGTAATTTAAAAAAGTGAATCCTAATGTAACTAGTGACCCAGTTTTGTTGTTTTGGTGAATGTGGTTAAACTTCAGCGACTCTTGTTGTTTTGAAGATGACAATAGATTGTCAAATGGTTAGATGAACATAAGCAGGATTACCTGGCGTGCTCTTTATTGCTGTTCCCAGCTCGAATTCCAATGTGACATTTTTGCTTTGCCCTGGGAGCTGTTTGCTGCTGCCAGTGGAAATTCCTGATCTCGCAAAAAACGATAGTGCGATAAAGAAATTCCCATCTGCGGCACACAGCGAAGAGTCCACTCCTGGTGCAAAGTGATGCTGCAGAGTGGGTGCTAAAGTCAGGATTGGCAGTGAGGAGTGCATCAAGGAACAAAGGGACTGTGACCCCACTATTGGGGGGAACTCGCAGGTTGAAAACTGCCTCTCAATTCCTTTTACATGCTTTGCGTTCACTCCCTTTCTGACTGGGTTAGTTTGTCAAGTGTACTTTTGATATTACATTTTGTGATTAAAGCCGCTTCCAAAAAAACACACTCTACCCCCCACACTACAATTTTGTTTTAATGTTCACTCTCCCAATGTCTGAAGAACCATCGGTTTTGCTTGCATTTAGTTTCTTTTCACATCTAAACTGGCTTGGCTCCTTCATGTTGAGTCTTGGTAATTACTCGAATCCACGGTCTCCGATCCATTTCAAATATTATTCCATTTTTACTTCAGTTATATTATTTGTTTTAATTGCGCCGAAGGTGGTGGTGGTGGATTGTTCTGTTCAATTATACAAACTGCTTTTTACCTCATACCATGCTAGAGTATCTCTCTCTGAGTGGGGTTAGAAGTCAACAGACCCAAGAGTATTCTACTTAAATTCGTCATCACGAAGCTGGGTTTTGGATAGCTAGTTCCGTGATTTGTTCTCGGTCAGTAAATTGACATCAGTAAAAGCTTTGCAAGGCATGCTAATATTCAGTGTATTGCACAGTACAGGATACACAGTCATAACAAATTGAAATTGAGGGCAGATAGATCTGGATGTTGAACTGGCATGTTTTATTGTGCTAAGTGTATCAGAACCAAGTGCGACAACTAAACAGCTTTTGCCAGTGTCCTTGTTCAGATATCCAGGTGCAATTTATGAGCAAAAGAAGAGCAAACATGCTTTTGAAGTATTATGCAGTCAAGTGGATTTTAAATTTAAGTGCTGCACATTAAGTTGTAGGTATTGTACTAGTAAGATTGTGGTGATTTGAACATCAAAGTAAGCTTTTCAAAATGCAATGATTGACTTGCAATTGATTTACAGAGCTGAAAATTTGAACCAGCTCTGTAAACATTAAAAATGTTATTATGTACATAGTTATAAAGTAAGGTGCCGCTCAGTCTCCTAATGGGAGTGGATAATAATGTGGTTCCAGTGCTTAATAAATTTCATGGTTTTCAAATCAAAGCTAGGAAATGGGAATATGGGTAATTATTTCAGTAAAATATCCTTATGGCGTGTTTAATTTTTCCCCTCAAAGTTATCTCTTTTTCTTGCTTCCTGACCTGAAGGTGCTGATTCTTACTGGGGCACACTTATGCAGTTGCCAGCTGCCCTTCATTACCTCATTGAAGTGTCCATTCTTCATTTGTGAGAACAGGAGATTGAATATTAAGTAAGCTTTTTGACTGTGAAGGACCAAGGAAGGCCAAGCCAAATCCTGTCCACACACTTGCACTTAAGCATTCAGACAGTTCTTAGATTAGATTGGATAGATGGATTAAGGAAAAGGGATTGAAGGGATATGGGAACGATGCGGAGATGCTGGTGTTGGACTGGGGTGGACAAAAATGAGAAGTCGCACAACACCAGGTTATAGTCCAACAGTTTTATTTAAAATTACGAGCTTTCGGAGCTTCTCTCCTTCAGGTACAGCGTGGATAAACGTGTTTAGAACTATTTGCTCATGTGGAGGATAAACACCAACACAGACTGGTTGTGCCAAAGGGTTTGTTGCGTGTTGTAACTTCTGTAGCCCGGATTGTGCAGTTAGCGGCGAAGGAATGGCGTTCACCGTTCACTACGCTGACAACTGCCCACAGACTTTTTGCGGGCTTTTGAGCGGAGACTTGCTGTCATCGAGCATCTGATCCAGCGCAGAGCCACGCAGAGTTTGAAGGATAAATTGGATTTAAATAATGAACGGGAAGTGAAATAAAGATTGGGAAAGAAAGATGGGATTAAGGGAGAAAGGCAGAAAAAGTTTTTAAAAAATAATTAAAAAAAAAAAATTCTCCAACTCTAATTAAATTCTGATGGAATGGGATTCCACATTTGTAAAAGGAAATTTTCAGGGCTAGAGAGATTGTTTGGCAGTAATTATGGTTGCTCACGCTGTTAAAAATTCACTTGCACCTGAATGCACCAGCCCTAACTTTTTCTGTCATGCTTGGTGGGTAACTAGTGGGTAAGAACTGCAACTTCATGCCCTTGCATTGATTTCAATGCCCAGTCTATTGGCGAGGTTCTGTTATAGCGCATCCTGTGGAGGAGCAGGGTAACTCAGATAGCGATTTTCGCGTTTAACTGTGCATGTGTGTACTCCAGAAGTTGCTGTCCGATTTACTCCATAATAATGGTGAGCGCTGAGAGCCTCACCGTTATTCTTAACGCAAAATCCGGGCCTATGTATTTCTATGTCTGTTTCTCCATGAATGATGATCAGGAGTGGAAACTGTCTGTCTTTTGTATTTTGCTGCATCCTCTTCAGCCCAGGACTGCTGAGGCCATTTGTAATGATCCAACTGCAATCGTGAGATAAGCTAACTCCACTAGCTCTGCTCTGCTTCCACTATAGTTGGTAGGAGCTCTCACAGGGAATGTGTTATGTGATACATAGACAATAATCCTATTGTATATTTTTCACCCGTTGTTGGAAAGCAAGTAAAAGAAAGAAAGACTTGCATTTATATAGCGCCTTTCACGGCCACCGGACGTCCCAAAGCGCTTTACAGCCAATGAAGTACTTTTGAAGTGTAGTCACTGTTGTAATGTAGGAAGCGCGGCAGCCAATTTGCGCACAGCAAGCTCCCGCAAACAGCAATATGATAATGACCAGATAATCTGTTTTTAGTGATGTTGATTGAGGGATAAATATTGGCCAGGACACGGGAAGAACTCCCCTGCTCTTCTACGAAATAGTGCCATGGGATCTTTTACGTCCACCTGAGAGAGCAGACGGGGCCTCGGTTTAACATTTCATATAAAAGCACTTCGCTAAAGTAGCGTAAAAGTTACACGCAAAAGGCTTCAGTCATGTGCTTATTCATCCATGGCAGCTGAGAACTAAGTTACCACTCTGATCTATGACTGCCTCAAAGGAAATATATTTCTTGAACCCAAAGTCCGAATGACTTTTCTGCTGTACTTGTATTGATATTGGAGTGCCGGCAGAGCAGTGCTCCGCACATCAACATTCTGGCTTTTTATTTTCCAGTAAACTGCCAGTGATTGTGGGTTCTGTTGGAGGGTCAGTAGGAAGGCAAGGTGGTGTGTATTGTTCAACAATAGCAACAACTTGCATTTATATAGTGCCTTTAATGTCGCAAAACTTTCCAAGGTGCTTCACAGCATTATCAAACAAAATTTGACACCGAGCCACGTAAGGAGATACTGGGACAGGTGACCAAATGCTTGGTCAAAGAGGTAGGTTTTAAGGAGCGCCTTACAGGAGGAGAGAGAGAGGTTTAGAGAGGGAATTCCAGAGCTTAGGGCCTGGGCAGCTGAAAGCACGGCTGCCAATGGTGGGGCGATTTCACTGGTTAAAATGAGTTTAACTCATTTATATTCAGGTGCTTTTGGTGGCAAAAGTACCACAGCATATTGTGAATATCAAAGTGGAAGTGGGTTGTACAGTACTGTGTTTTAGCCTATGTTCTTGGACCTCTAGACCTAGGTTTGAATCCACCTCCAGCTTCTCGGGATGCTGGCTCTAACAGTCCTATGTGAAATGATTTTAAAGCAGTTTAAACTCGGTTCCTATTGGGCATGCGTGTACTGCGCAAAACTGCAAATAGTGTGGCACAAAATTGGCAAGAAGTGTGGGAAATGAAAATGCAATAGCTCTCAGTTTGCATCTCACCCAATGCTATGCATGATGTGGAAATTCTTTAAGAAAAATCAGATAATGCAGGAAATACAGATCAGGTCAGCCAGATTCTGGGTTTTGAGCAGAAACCCATCTTCATACTGACAGTGGATGCAATAAAGAGAGGCTTCCAGAAGGCTTGGGTATCCTTGTTAGGATGAGAATTCCACATGGAAATTTTAGTCTATAATTGAAAAAAAATTAGGCAAAGAAGGCAAAAGATTTTTTTTTCCACGATATTCCCTTAGTGTTCCTTCTTCAGCAGAATACCCCGTTTTGTGCTTCCTTCATTAACACTCAGTCTGCATACATTTTACTAGATATTTTATTCCTGAACACTATTGTTCTGTTGTTGAATCCTGAAGAAGTTTAACAGAAGTATTTGTGCCGTTTTTTTATTTGTTCATGGGATGTGGGCATCGCTGGCAAGGCCAGCATTTATTGCCCATCCCTTATTGCCCTTGAGAAGGTGGTGGTGAGCCACCACCTTGAACGGCCGCAGTCTGTGTGTTGCATTAGCTCCCACAGTGCTGTTAGGGAGGGAGTTCCAGGATTTTGACCCAGTGAAGATGAAGGAATGGCGATATATCTCCAAGTTGGGGATTGTGTGTGACTTGGAGGGGAACTTGCAGGTGATGGTGATCCCAAGCGTCTGCTGCCCTTATCCTTCTAAGTGGTAGAGGTTGCGGGTTTGGGAGTTCTGCAGGCCGGTTCAGTCATTCCTTGATGCACATAAGCAATTGAACTTGGGAGTGATTGACTGCAGGTTGGAGGTTACTGTTTCATTCTTGGATTGAGTCCCACCTCGGGCACTCCGAGCCGTTTGCATTTGAACCGTTTGGTGCCGTTGGTTGCTTAAATAACGGATAATGCTTGTAAGATTTATTTTTCTGAAGTAATGTAAATTATTTAAAAATACCCTTATTGGAATGGGAAAAATCTTCCTACAAAGTGGTCCTCTGACGAAAGCTTCAAGAACAAAACCACCTTGGGCAGTCAGATGCAGAAAAAATATCTTTTTATGATTCTTAAGTAACTGAGAAAAACATAATAAAGGAATACTTTTATCTGAAGCAAATACTGCAAATCTACTGAGGGAGCTAATGTAAGTAACTGGGAATGAAGTTTTGAGGAAGGAGGCACTTGCACTTTAATGAACATTTGTAGTTTTACAATAGTCAGTCATGTAGTAGGTTCGCTGCATTACAGTGCTGGTGAGCTACTGTTGAGATTACAGTGGAATCATGGTAGACATCAGAATCTGAACTCCAGCACCTTGAGCAATACCATGGAGACTCGGCTAATATCTGGGTAGCAGATCGACTGGGCCGTATAAATTAGGAAGGTTCTGTACTATTAGTTAGAAGAGAAGAACTTGCATTTATTCAGCACCTTTCACAACCTCAGGACATCCCAAAGCGCTTTACAGCCAATGAAGTACTTTTGAAGGGTAGTCACTGTTGTAATGTGGGAATGCTACTATATGATGGGTGGGTTTGGGGGCTTGAGAGAGGGAAAAATCAGCAAAGGATCCCAGTTCTGATTTACCTTGCTGGAAGTGTGTGTACGTGGAGATTGGGTGAGGACAGGAATGAGTTCAATTGTGATGGTTTAAGGTTGAATGGCCTGTTGGCACTCCAGGCTTGCATATGAAGCATGACCACTTGAATGGGGTACCTGAGGGCACTGGCAACTGTAGAACTGTACTTCAAAACAAGTTAGTAACTGCAAGAAAGGAGGGCGTCAAGGAAGAAATGGGAAACAACGCAGATTGCAAGCAGTAATCTCTCTTCAGGGGTGTTTAGGTGACTTTTGTAAACTGCTTAAGCTGCAATGACACCATCCGAATGAGACTACTGCCTGGTAATACAATCCTGGGTATCGGTTATCCTGTATGTTAGCTGCACTAGAGTGACATGTTATTTTTGGCACTATAGATGATGAATTCCTGACTCTGTATTCTTGGTCACTGCACTGCAGGTAACTATTTGGCAATTTGTTGGGCTTTGCAGTTTTTGCATTCATTAGCCAATTCCAGTCTCCCAGGATCGCTGAAACATCTCTGGCTGCCAGCATATCTCGAGCTATTTTTACACACACTGCTATATCCTCTTTTTTTTTTAATACTCTTTTACAGCCAACTATTGGATTAACATGATAAAATTTTATCTTTTATGAATCTATTGCTCAGAGCTTGTTTTCCCTGCCTCATCTTTTCAGAGGTGATTTTTGTCAGTTATTGTGTTGCTCTTTATGCTGGATGTAAATTTTGATGGGGCAAAGACGTGGCATCTATTTTTAATAAACTTCATTGTTCATCCTTATTTCTCTGCACAATGCTAGCCGGTTTCTTTGATACTCTGTTTTGTTTACCATTTTGCTGCTCCTGTGTTTTCTTTTCATGCTGTGGTCCCCACTATGCACCTTTTGTCGAGAACAAAATTAATCCAGCCTCAATAGAGTGCTTGTTTAGTAGCCAACTTTTTCAGGAGACCGTGACCTGAATCTTGCTGCAGATTTAATTTTCTCTCTCTGAAATTATTGCACTTAACTGTTTCCTTTTATCCTTTCTTTCTCTTGTTTTCATCCCCGTTCCCCGCGTCTCATTCATGATTTCGGCCTTTTGCTTGTGATATTTTTACTTTTTCTTCGCTTCTCTGACTTTTTTTAATTTTTTATTTCTTTGTGTTACCTTCCCTACCAGGTTTTCCTCTCTTCTCCTGTTCTGCAGACACCAGCAGCCCTCTAGTACTTGCCCAAGTAGTCCTTCCTCGTATGTGAGCCTAGATACTGATCATTGGCAGGCAATACAACTGTCCTTTTAAGGACCGCTGGTTAGGCCACTGTCGACCCGAAAAACTGAGCAGAGCCGCGCCGCATGCTCCCCTCATTTAATGCCGAATTTGGAAGTGGGGTCTTACAACACTTGTCAGGACTCTGATTAGCATATTCAAGGGGCTTAATGCCTCTCTCAGGCGGGCATCCTGGACACTTGCAAGTCGCAGTTTGGCGGCTGACACAGTTCCAGGGAAGATCAGGTGTGCGAGACTGCATCAGGAAGTCAGTCCCTCCAACCCCCCCCATGCTAATATTTCACCTGTAAAATTCTCATCCTTGTTTTCAAATGACTCCATGGCCTCGCAGCTCCCTATCTCTAATCTCCTCCAGCCCCACAACCGTCCGAGATCTCTGCCCTCTTCCAATTCTGGCCTCTTGAGCATCCCCGATTTTAATTGCTCCGCCGTTGGTGGCCGTGCCTTCAGCTGCCAAAGCCCTAAGCTCTGGAATTCCCTCCCCAAACCTCTCTACCTCTTTTTCCTCCTTTAAGACGCTCCTTAAAACCTACCTCTTTGACTAAGTTTTTGGTCATCTGCCCTAATCTCTCCTTATGTGGCTCGGTGTCAAATTTTGTTTTATAACGCTCCTGTGAAGCACCTTTGGATGTTTTACTAGATTAATGGTGTTATATAAATACAAGTTGTTGTTGTTGGAAAAATGGGTGTGGCTGGGACTAATTTCTGCCCCTGATTTGCTTTCTCCACCACGATTCTCGGGTCCCTCTTCTGCTCCACAGCCTTTAGTGCATAACCTCGGATGTTATACACATGCCTGGAGTTACCCAAATGCATCACGCTGCATTTATCCACATTGCAGGGCACCTGCCATGCATCCTACGATGTATTTAAATTAGTCTGTACGCTATTTATTTCATGTGCAAACCTATATCTTATTGTATTTCACTGTGGTTTGTTCTGGTAATGGAAAGTGGGGTAAATTATATTTCAATTCTTCTAAAAAAAAAACAATCTGAAAGTTGAGTTTTAGCCAGCATCTCGGCTGGTGCAGATCGGTGGGTGTGCACCGGCAGGCTGAATCTCGCATCCTGCTACAGTATATGGAGAAGATCTGGTAGCGCACCAATTCACTGTGGCACCTGATCATCAGAGCCAAGATAAAATTAAGAAAGAGGCCACATTTTTTGATTAGCTTTCTAATTCGACACTGATTGATATACTTCAGTGGAAAACTATTTTTATTAATGTGCATTTCATTAAAAAATTCAGTGAGAGAAATGGCTATTAAGTCCATTAATCCCAATCTTTCCAGAGTCCATGTGTGGTTATTCTATTGTCGACTTCTTTCTCACACCACTTGTTGGCCTCCTACTTTAGGGAACACTGATTTACCTTCCACAATCCCCTCTAGGGGCAAAAAAAAAATCACGTGCTGGTCGTTAAATATCTCTCTAACCCTCAATCACTCTTCTGAATACATACAGCTCTACATAAAGAAGGGTGAGGGAGGAGCATCAGGCCCATCATTGCTTGCCCTATCTATTAGGCAGTACAACCTCATGCAAAAGAAAATGAATTATTTAAAAAAAAGCTATGACCAATTTTAGGAAAAACTGAGAAATTCCTTCCTGAATTTTTGAGACACTGAAATAAGACTCTGATTACCCCTGACACATCAGTAGAAACAGATATCAAGTTTCAGTGTCGATCTATGAAATAGTGAATGTACGTGAGCTGATGTTCAGATGAGATTTGAATTCTGTCTTGAGCGCAGGATGCTGCTAACCTCACTCGCAGTGGGATAAAATGTAACGCACCTTATCTGCCTGAGGTCGGTGATGATCGGGGGGTTGAGGCTGCTTGGACAGGGTTTTGAGGGAATTAGTTGTTGCTTTAATCTACTTTGTGGAAAGGCTTTGTTGCAAGACAGCTCAGTACTTTCTCAAACTCAGCGCCTCTGCATTATGGTGAGTAAATTCATGTGGAAGAATCGTTGCTTTTTAGTCTGCAGTAACAATTTCATTCCAGATGTTCTGTAGCATATAGAGATGTTACTGGGATTACAATTAGCCTTGTTTTTTTTTCTCAGGATTGAACACTAAAATTGTTCACATCTCATGCAGTTCAAATATTGTAGGCTCTAAGATTCCAATATTTGTTTTTTATTTCAATTTCTCCCCCCCCCCCCCCCCCCCTGGCCCCGGCCCGTCCTGCCCCAGCCCCCCACTTTTGTAGAGGTACAGTTAGATAGGCTTCGCGCTCCTCCAGAACCTTGTACAAGTGGCCAGTTGTTCGGACTGAGCTTGGAGAGTGATTGCCAACAGACTGTTTGACTTTTGGGGAGGCATCACAGCCAAGCCCAGTCATGTCCTCACTTGATACCCATGCACGTGTGTGTTTTTCGGCTGTATGATGATCAGGACTGGGAGCCTTGGCTCATTCTCTTTCCCCCCCCGCCAACTGTAGCAGCCCTACTAGCACTTGGCTGCGACTAGGAATCAAACCAGGGATCTTCTGATCATAAGTATTTTCATTGGGATGTGGCTATAAACAAAGTTTCTTGAGTTGGGTTACCAGGGAGTGGTGGGAAGTAGGTTCCTGCCCATGGTCCACAGTATGGGGGAGATTCCAATATTGACTGGGTTACTGGGGGAGTGTTACTGAGGGTCTTGTGTGATGTCACAAAGAGTTGGGAAAGAGTTTTTCCTGAAATTGGCCATAGTTTTTTTTTTTCCCCCTCTGGAGTTAGCCTTACCAGCAATTGGGGAGGGTGGTGAATGAGGTTGCACTGCCTAATCGAGTTTACCCACGCTGTTCTTGGATCCTCCCTGCTGCTGGTTGCAAGGTAGAGAACTGAGAACATGACCTGATTGGAGAATGGTAGAAGGTAGTAAACAGGAGAGACAGATACTTGAGGGGGGAATGGTGAGGGCCAGGGGTTAAATTACTTTTTCCACACAAAATAAATCTGTGGAAGTTAAACTTGTTTCTGGCCTGGTTTACTTACGTGTTCCGACTTAACAGTACAGCTACTTTGTTGGATAGTGTTTCTGAGACTGCTGTAAGTTAGCAAGTAAGTTCTGCAGTTATAAAGTATTGTACCTTTTAAGGTTATAAAGTATTGTACCTCATTGTACCTTTACCTGGCGAAGGGGCAACAGCTCCGAAAGCTTGTAATTTTAAATAAATCTGTTGGACTATAACCTGGTGTTGTGCGACTTCTCATTTTTGTCCACCCCAGTCCAACACCGGCATCTCCGCATCATAAAGTATTGCTACTCTGGTTACAGAAGTCAGTTGTATGTTCAAAGGAATAGAATATTAATACGAGTGTCTAAACATTTTATCCTCATGGGCTGATTAGGTGCCTATCATGGAGCCTTGTGGTCCACATACAAAGTTTAAATGAATGATCCAATCAATTTCCTTATATTGGGCAGATTTTTATATTGTGCTTTAGGGTTTACCCACCAGGGATGGCAAAACAGTCTTTTTCAAACCTCCAGACCTACAAAATTGAAACAGGATGAATCAGTGATTGAAAAATTGAAGCTGAATAGGTTTCAGTTGTGTAGCATCGCTGTTTGTTATGGTTCAAGAACTGGAAATGGTTCACAACCTTTTGGTTTGGACGCCCCTACAATATACACTCCCAAGTCCCTTGTGTAACACGAGGGGTTATTAGAATCAAAGAAGTTTACAGCACAGAAGGAGGCCATTCGGCCCATTGTGTCTGTGCCGGCCGAAAAAGAGCTATCCAGCCTAATCCCACTTTCTAGCTCTTGGTCTGTAGCCTTGTAGGTTATGGCACTTCAAGTGCATATCCAAGTACTTTTTAAATGCGATGAGGGTTTCTGTCTTGCAAATATTTCAAAACTGTAGAGGGTGTTTCTTCTGTTATAAATGAGCCTTTATGACTCTTCTTTAAATGGGGTAACTTTCTCATCCTATTTGCTCAAGTTTTAGTTGATTTTTTTGTAATGTCAGGCAGAAAAGTCTCTTCTGTTGCATGTGACATCAGAAAAGGGTGTTCCAACTAATGTCAGTTAGTGCAACACCTCGATTTAAAAATTCTCAACCTTGTTTTCAAATCCCTACATGGCCTCGCCCTTCCTTATCTCTGTAACTTCCAGCCCTTCAACTCTCTCAGATCTCTGCGGTCCTCCAATTCTGGCCTCTTGTGCATCCTCGATTTTCATTGCTCCACCATTGGCGGCCGTGCCTTCAGCTGCCTAGGCCCTAAGCTCTGGAATTCTCTCTTAAACCTCTCCTCCCCTCTATCTCTCTCTCCTCCTTAAAACCTACCTACCTGTCTAAATATCTTCTCATGTGGCTCAGTATCAAATTTTGTTTGGTAACACTGCTATGAAGGACCGTGGGACATTTCACTACGTTAAAGGCGCTATATAAATACAAGTTGTTGCGTGAATGAAGTATTTCCTGGATGCTTGCAGACAACGTTCCCTCTAAGCTACGTGGCCGCGCAGCTATCTGCTTGTCCCGCGCAGCCCAGGATCGGCTTTTTCAATGTTAAATTTCGCGCATGCACGAAACTGTGAATGGGCCGTGCACCCAAAAAAAATTAGGGGGCGCATTGCTTGCAAGTGCAGTGGGTTAGACACTGGCCTTTCACCTCTGGGACCTTTGTTCAAATCCAGTCCAGACTGCTGCTGTGTCTGTATCGGCACTGTGAAATGAGTCTGAGTGGTCATAATGTGATGCGAATGGCCCTAAAACATACAACTGTGTCTAATTTGGCACTAATCAGCCTTGGGTCAGTGGTGGCACACTCTCTTCTCTGAGTCATGGGTCCAAGTCCCACTCTAGAGACTTGAGTGCATAATCCAGGCTGACAATCCAATGCAGTACTGAGGGAGTGCCACAGTGTTGGAGGTGCCGTCTTTCAGTTGAGCTATTAAATTGAGACGCCTTCTATCCTCTCAGGTGGACGTAAAAGATCCCATGGCAATATTAGAAGAGCAGGGGAGTTCTTCCCGGTGTCCTAGCCAATATTTGTCCCTCAGCCAACATCACTGAAACAGATTCTCTGGTCATCATCTCATGGCTGTTTCTGGGGCTTTGTGCATAACATGGCTGCCACATTTCCCTACATTCTAACCGTGACTATACTTCAAAAGTACATAATTGTCTGTAAAGCACTTTGGGACATCCTGACATTGTGACAGGTGCTGCAGAAATGCAAGTTCTTTCTTTTCTAATTAATACTAAATCGTTAATCTCACTTAGAGAGGCTACAGCATGACTGGTGCAGGAAGTGGTAAAATGCTACACTAATGCACTGGTGGCCGTTCTTCTGAGGGTGGGGATGAGCCATTTTGTTGCGGCTTAATATCTGGAGCTTTAGTCTGCATCTAACTGTGGTCTGCTTGACCTTGGAGTGCTCGGTACTGACATTCATTGCCTGCAGTGGAAAACGTGCTATTCCCCTGTAGTAACATTCTTTTATTTTAAGGAGCACAAAATTCACAAAAGTAAGGTTGTAAATATATTCTCATGTCTTTAGCTAATCCTGGTTAGATTTTTCGGTTCAAAGGATAGGAGAACACAGCGCGTATCATCTTGCAATTGTCCATTGTGACATATGATTGTTGCTTATTAAATGGAGGGTGATGATTGATGGTTCCTGTAGTCACTGAGAAAGAGGTTTTCGCACTTGCTTTATAGATAGTCCTCTGAGTGCACTGAACATGTCGGTGAAAATTAATTGCAATTTATTTCCATATATTGTGCTGAGAAGCTTTGGAAGAATCGGGTCCAACATTGGGCTTATCTGGGGGTTGGGCTGAACGGACCTCTAAGCAAAAGATCAAGGGGGAAAAATTGGGTGGCGCCCCTTTTGGGGCGCTAATGTCGCCGGGACGCTAATTTTAGCGCCACTCCGCCGGAAATTCATTAGTAGCGCCCCAAGCAGGAGGTGGCGTGCTACTGAAAGTGCTCCACCTCTTTCTTGGGCTGCTACAACTGAAGATCGCAGTGCTACGTGCAACAGCGCCACGTGCGTCGGCACGTAGCGCTGCGTCATTGCAGGCCTCTTCCCCTGGTTAAAGGGGAGGGGCCTAGCGCTGCGCACACCGGGGCCCTGCTGGACCACCGGGGAGTGGGGTGCCGTGAAAAGTGCCGGGCTGAGCGATCGCGGCCGGCACTCCGAGGGGGGAAAAAAGGGGAAGGGGGCAGGTGTTGGCAGTTGGCCAAAAAGAAATGGCCGCCCGACACCTGCCCCTTTTACGAGCGCCGCTGCCACTGCAAAAACGCCCCCCTGGCCCTGTTGGACATATCGTCCGGTGATCGGTTAGGGGACGCAATCGAAGTTTGCGGCCAGGGCGCAAGTTGGGGCGCTGTGCATGGCGATTATGTCATCGGCGGCGGCGCAGCACCTGGGGCGCTACCGCCGCCGCTAACCTCCTGCTGAATTTCGCGGGAGGTGTTAGCAGCGCTGCGTCCAGGCACTAGGGGATTTTGTCCCGTTAGCGCCCCCTGGTGGCGCTAACGAGAGGGGCAAATCAACCCAATTTTTCTCCCCAATACTTTTAATTGAAGGAAAGCTTCAAAATGTTTTCTTTATTTTAAGTCACTATCAGTTGACTGCTAGATGTTCTTGTGGTTGTGTTCTGCAATGGGGACATTTTCTTTGCCTCAATTCTAAAGAAAGTAATTGCACGAATGTTGTTTGGGATTCAAGAATCTCATTGGTAGCGGAAAGTGCAGACAGAGGCATTCGGATCAGCAGTCATTTATCTTTTCCTCAAGACATTTGGAAAAAATCCAGAGGAACAAAATGGCTGAGGGATGTCAGTTATAATCCCTTGCTTGTCGTATCTTTCCTTACCCGACATCCATACGTGCGTACTCCCCAGTGGACATCCCCAGAATAGCGCTCCGGAACAGGAGCTTGGACTGATATATATTTTCCCTCTCTTTATCCATGGATGCTTAGGTCAATTATAGTTCTTCTACCATTTCCTTAGGTGAGACTGCATAACTGAATGCAGACCAGGGATCAAACTGCTGTTTACAATTCAGTACTCTATCGAATGATGCTTTTACCTACTGAGCCATTTGAGGAATTCCCACCTCAAATCAAATATTTTTGGTGCTTTTTTCAACTTGTATCTTTTTGAAAATTCATATTTGCTACCCTCCAATTTTCTGGCATGTTTTTCTCTCCACAGAATCTTGGAAAATTGTAGTCAGAGTCCCTGTTATTTTGTCCCTATCTTCCACCAGGATCCTTGGACATAAATCCTCAGATGTTGGTGATTTGTTTATTTTAGGTTTGAGTAATTTCTTTGATACTATTTCTCTTTGTATAACAATCTCGATGAACTGTTTCACACTCGCCTCTAGTGGCTCTGCAATCTCAGTATCTACCTCCTTTGTGAAAACTGAGTCAAAGCACTTACTTAGTGTCTCTTCTATTCCCTCACTCTGGTACAAGATTGCCTCTTTGATCTCTTTGTGGTCCTATCCCTCCTTGACAAAGATATTGGTCCCTGCTCTGTTTAGGCTCTCCCCAGTACAGCTCACTCCTGTTTCAGAACTGGTCCCAATGCCCCAGGATTCGAAACCCTTCCTTCCTGCACCATGCCCCTAGCCACACATTTACCTAATTAATCTGGCTTACATGTGGCACAAGTAGTAATCCCGAATGACTACCTTTAGAGGTCCTGCTTCCTAATATACTTCATAACTCTTTTATAAAAAAAATAAATTATTTTCACGATCTGAATGATATTCTTCCCCATGTCATTGGTTCTGATATGACCCATAACTTGTAGCTGGTTCCTTTCCTTCTCTGAGAGTTTTGGCACCCCATTATATCCCTTACCTTGCTGCTTGTGAAATAAACACATTATTCAGAACTCTCTCATACGGTTTCAGAAGCACTTGTAGAGTTTCCCTGTGATATCATCAGGGATAGAGAATACCTCGCTCAAATCCCATTGTCTATGGAAAACATTCAATCCTCAGCAACAGATTTCATAGCAGAAAATAATGGGACAATGAGAGGACACCAATGACTTAGCTTTTTCCAATCTTGATGCCTTGCATTATGGGTTATGGTGCTTCATCCAGGTAACTCAACTTACAAACAGTTCTGTACTAGTTAACATTTTATGGTGATCCAGATCATTTAGCCTTTTGGCAACAGACCAGAAAATGGCACAAATTAGCACAATACCTGTAAAAACAATGTAAGAATCATCAAAATGTCAGGCGTTAAGAAAGATAAAAATGTATTTTGTTTTGCTAATGTTTGTTTACCCCTGATCAGAACAGAATAAAATGAGTTACAACGAACTATAAGTGAGAACTGTGTCACTTTCATTTACCATCATGTTTAATGGTGACTGAACAAACCAAATGTTATTTTTATTGCACGGCATTGCTCGATTTTTCACTGGTATTCTAGGGATCATATTCCATCCATTTTATCGCAAGTTCATGCCTTTGATAACGGGGGACAGTGTCAGAAATTAGGATAAAAAGGTTTTGACGGTGAAGGTTTGGATAATGGGGGAATAGAGACGGTGGAGGTTGATGCCTCGACTGCTGCTTGGCCTCTGTAGTGGGAGAATTGCATGTTGTAGAGTGAAACACAATTACCTTCCTTAAAGTAAAACAAGTCTCCGGCATGAATGTATTTGATTGGGAACAATTGAAACTGTGCAAGTGTGCCTGGTTGATAAGGAACTGGGCATCCCAGAGTTTAAATCTTTGTGAAGCATACTCCGTCACCAGTTCAATATTTGAGAGGTATCCAGAAGCTATTTTTATCAGATTTTCCATTTTTTTTTTTCTCGGACTGGCCCACTTCCAGTTACCAGGGTTAGTGTAATCTCCTGATAATACTTCTTGTGCATGTTCCCATTATATGTATGTATATATGTGTGTGTGATTTCAGTCCAATCTTTCTGCTAAATCTGGGCAACCAAATCAGGAACCGCTAAATCCGCTTACTGCCCCAGGAAATGTCATGTTTAAAAAGACAGCATCACTTGAACTGTACAGTTAAAGGTTGTCGGCTCCCTTGAAATTGAAAAACCTTAAACTTGCATTTACAAACAGAGGTGCAGTTGAAGTTGTCTATTATCATGCCTCAAAGTGGTGGGCTTTTTGTTCTAACAACTGAGGTAAAGAGCCAGATCCCTTTAGGACATGCTTCTCTCCTTGCCATCCTCTGCCAAGATTGAAAACAGGAGAGAAGACGAGATATATCTATTAGTTGCGGTTAATGTTGCGTTTTGGGTTTTTTCCAGTACCATTGCTCACGTAAACAGTCAGATCATTGTTTTAATAAGCTGGACGAGCCCCCTGTAAACAAACCTGCCCTCTGTATTCTCTGCCATGTTGGGTTAAGTGTAGCCTGGGTCTAATGATTAACCCTGAATCACAGTGAATTACTCGCTTGAGGCTATTTTAGATGTCCACCATGTTCTCCTGTCGCCTCAGATGGCAGAAATGACCACACCTCTAGACAAAAACTTACATTGAAGACTAAATCAATTTACAGAATACCCCAAGGAAATTCACAGTTCCATGTCACACCAAAGAGGAATAGGGCAGAAATTAGAGGAGGTAGCCAGGAGAGGTAACTGAAAGCACAGTTGGAGAAATAACTTAAGAAGAATTTTGCAGATGGAAAGCATGTAGGAAGACAGAAGAATTTGGAGAGAGGGTTTCGGAGAGTTGGGGTGAGGTGACTGAAGGCTGTGCTGTCTGTGATTGGCAGGGAGAGCATTTGTGTCGGTTTGTCCCTGCTCGCTTGGGTATCGAAAGATTGCAGGAGGAAGGGAATCTCGGAGGTCAGGAGTTCAAAGTTTTGAGGTCTTGGATCAGAATGAGTAAGAGATGATCCAATGAGCCTTGATTTCATAGTGAGGGTTGCGAAGAGCTGGAAGGATGAAGAGCATGTAGAACACTAAACTTAGGTTTTCATCTTCATTTTCCTCTGGTACCAAATTCCTGCTATCATGTGGAGGCCAGGTATTTCCCACTGGACAGGAGTGATCGTACTGTTGCGTCTTCTCATACTTGACTACAGAGCAGCCTTTGCAGAGACTAAAGAGTAGGTTGCCTGCTCATCTTGTCATCTAGATAGCGGTGAGTGGTGTGAAAGGAATTGAAAGAATGGGAGGAAAATAGAAGGAAAAGAGGAGGAAAAATGTGTACCTATAGTTCTTAAACATCGACACATTTCCAGTGTGCCACTGAATTCCAGATTAAATATAAGGTGTTGCATATCTGGGGTTATTGTCATTTGCAAGTAGACCTCTGCAATCCAGTCTATTATTTATACTCCCATGCCTAATTTTCAGCATTAAATAGTGGTTTAAAGACCTTAAAGTTGGTGCAGTGATACTGATCACCCCTTGATGTCATTAGAATGCTTTATATTTTACTCAATTTGTCTTGGGACGCCCAAGAAAGAATTACAAATATTTATTTATATAGCGCCGAATCATCCAAGCATCTCAAAGCACTTCAGTCAGTGAATTACTTTGGGTTGCAATGATTGCTATTATGACAAATGTGCCATTTTGCACCAGCAGATAGCAGAAAAGGGTTCAAGAGACAATTAGATATGTCTCTGGGAAACATAACATGTGAGAATCTGGATAGTGGGATTGATGTATGAGGAAGGGGCAGACTAGTCAGACATAAATGGTTTCTAAAAATTCCTATTTGGGTTCAAGCAAAATCTGCAAATCGCTGGAACACTGTTTTTGCAGTTTGACATTTGAATCCCATAGTTGTTACTGCTTTTGAACCCACTTCTAATTGCATGTACAAATGGTACATTTGTTTAATGTTAAAATAGCAGTTTTCTACTACGTGGTGCGGAGGCATTTAGTGCCAAGCTGGAGCTTGACAACAGTTTCCAGATAGAGGCTACCATCTCTGTTTAATAATAATGTACTTGTGTGCAAGACTGCAAGCAAACTGTTTCCTTTTTAATTGGTATGTTGCAGAGATCATGGCGGCTGCTTCGTGGCAGTCCCTCTCTGGCACAGATCAGCTTGACAAGCAGTTGTTGATTAGTGTAAGTGAATACTGCTTGTCAAAAGCATCTCATGTCAGACAGAAATGTCTCCTTGAAGCAGTAAAACTAACCAAGTCGGATCATTTTGTAAGCATTGTTCAATCGGCCAGTTAAAGCAACGCGCTTCTCTGCAGAGCTTTGAGCTGATCTTGTCAGCATTGACATCGAATGTAAGTAAATAGATACCTGGTTAAAATACTGTTCTAATTCAGGAAAACCATTCCAGTGTTCCAAGTTACTCAAAATATATAGCATTGCAAATCTAAATGTGAAGTTTCTCAATTCTCCATTTTATTTTTTTGCTATTCCTTGTGCCTAACCTCCACTCCCCCCCACCCACCCTCCTAAATTTTCTCACCTCTTTTGAAACTGCTGACACTTAATGGAGTTCTGTTCCACAGGTTCTGACAGCCCTCTCGATCCTTGCCTAAATGGGCACTCTTCATGTATGAGTCTAGTGACTGAGTGTTGACTGCCTATTCAGCTAGTGGCTATTTCACAGACACGTCTGACCCTCTCCTCGTCAGTGTCTAAATACCCAAACTTTCCAGCAGGGATTGCTGGATAGCAACTCGAGAGTGGGAATGCTGGTTGATCTCTTTCCTCTCCAACTTACAGATAAATTTTGTGTCCTGGCCAATATTTATCCCTCAATCAACATAGCAAAAACAGACTATTTGGTTATTATCACATTGCTGTTTGTGGGAGCTTGCTGTGCACAAAGTGGCTGCCGCGTTTCCTACATTACAACAGTGACTACACTTCAAAAAGTACTTAATTGGCTGTAAAGGGCTTTGGGACGTCTGGTAGTCGTGAAAGGCGCTGTAGAAATGCAAGTTTTTTTTCCAATCCTGTTCACTTCTCACTCTGCACTTTTTTGGAAGTGTAATTCTGGACAGGTAACATTAATAGGACTCCAGGGCTTTGTGTCTGCCAAACAGTTTAACTATTTAAATTTCAACTGGCCAGAGTTTTAACACTACCTCAGGCTACATGGTTCTTACAGATCCATGTAGTGAGGCTCTGTACATTTTACAGAGTTCTCCATGTTTTAATAGCGAGTTGAAGGACCAGGGTCATTCCTTGGTTGGGGCAGTGGCGGGGGTGTGCTGGTGGTGGCATCGGTCAAGTCAGGATTATATCTAAGTTGCCTTCTTCCCCTTCTGTGAAGTTCCCTTCCACACCAGCCCTTGCCTATCAGGGCACTTGTCAAGTCAGGAACTGTGCTGCCACTCCATGGTATGACGTTAGCAGTCTAACAGGACCATGCATGAACGCATCGAGTCATCGGGCTGCTAGATCCCAGATAGGTTTTTTTGCCCAATTTTTCTCCCTCCCCCCCTCCTGATGGCTCTGATTGATGCAGGGTTACTGTTTCAGACACCAGTTACCCTCCGGTCCCTCGAGCATGGAGGGCATCACCGCTGAGCCCTCACCTGGCACCCACACACGTGCATGAGTTACTTACTGCCCACTCCAGCTGAGATCAGCCAACTCCGCCGAGACCAGGAATCAAACCTGGGCATCTGGCTACATGTGACTCAGTTACACACTGGCTTTACCAACTAAACTATCAGAACCAGCTACAGGTTCAGTTTTGCAGCAAGGTGTATGCACAGAACCTTATGAATAGGTACCAGTGACATCCTGAATGTCTGTATTTTCTATCTACTTTAAAAGAAGTTAATCATCTATTAGTCAGCAGATTAAAAGATTGTTATTGTTGCAGTATACTGTATATTTACCAACTTTTGCTGACATCCTGGTTTGTCAAATACATTTAGCTTAACTGATGTGTTGTGTGCGACCTGATTCCTACCAAGGGAAAGCAATTCTTGATAGTTTTCAATATTTCAGTTAACTTCAAGTCGAACCGTTATAGTTTCAATAAAAAAAGTTAATCCTCATCAGTACAGACTTCCAACCACTTCTGGTGCTCTGCACCAGTCGTTGCAGGAACTGTAAGGGCCCACACCTCTGCAAGCAAGAGCTACCACTGATTGTTTTCACACTTGGGAGCAGAGGCACTATTTGAATGTTGTTGATGGATCCGAATCAAACTGTATATGAAGATCCAAGATGCAGACTCTTCCAATCTTTGCACAGATTATGCAGGTGAAATGAAGAGCAGCAATAAATATAGTCTAGGCTAGAGACTACTAGGATTTCATAAAGTGTAATGGTGGGTGTGTGACTGCATCCAGCTGAAAAAACACCTGACAATATAAGCGTTCATTCTATCGTTCCAAACTTGGTATGTGTTTGAAAAGAGCATTTTTGAGCTGTTTAACACTGCGGTGAAATAAGAGCACCTGCTCCTCCTGGCCCTCACATTAAACACTTCTCGGGTCGTTTTCTGAGCGGCCTCCAGGAGTCCCTTTGGGCTGCTCATCCCCTTGTACAAATTGGCGGAGTGTGCGTATTGCACGCTTATTTGTACCTTGAAATCTGGATCCTATGAATGTCATAGGATCACTATTTACTTGTTACAAATGGCCTCCCGTCTGAAACATGCGTGCGTTAAGGCTGCCCATCTCTGGACCCTACACTGGCGCTCCAACCAACGCCATGTTGGTTGGAGCGCCAGTGTTGAGAGGGTGCAAAGAGACCCGACACCATTTTTGGGCCGCTATTGCCCTGTTTAAGCTGAGAGGAAAGAGTTAAAATTGGCCTTTATCGTTCACAAAATGACCTAAATAAATATGTTATGACTTTGGCTTCCAAAGTCTCTAGTACCCATTGTCCTGATCTGTTGTCATTGCAATCCCATCCTGCTTTAGGAAATGGAGAAGCTAAACAAGGTCTGAAGGAGGTCATGTATATGAACAATACAGATTGTAAAAGTTGCTTGTTTATTCTTTCATGCCAAAAGCACAAGGAATATTTCTAAAATCATCCTGATAGGAAAAGAAACCCTGCATTTATGTAGCTCTTCATCACGCAGGCGCAATGATTTACTCTGAAATACAGTAACTGTTGTTTAAGCAAACCTGTCAGTCCTTTTGCTCACAGCAAGATCCCACAAACATCAATAAGAGCATTGTTCACTTGATCAGTTTTTGGTGTTATCGATTCAGGGAGGAATGTTGACCAAGACACCAGGAGAGCGCCCTGCTTCTCTTTGAATAGCGCTATGGGATCTTTGACATCCAGCTGAAAAGGCAGGCAAGGCTTTGGTTTGATGACTAATCCACGGGACTGCACCTCTGAAAGTGATGCACTGCATTGGATTGTCATCTTCGATTGTGAGCTTAAACGCAAGGTACAGGGCTCAAAACCACAACCTTCTGAACCAGAGGCAAGAGTGTTACAAACCGAGAGAAGCTGGCACACAGATCACTGGGTCTCTGCTGATGCAACTGTCTGTTAAAATCTGAGGAGCATTAAAATTCTCCAAACTGTTTTTATAAAAAAGAAATGATATCTCTGGAGTAGTTGGCCTTCTCGGCTTGTAGAGGATATTATGTCCTGAAGGCAGTCAGTACAGCTGCAAAAGGAAGATAATCTCCACCCCGCGCCCATTTAACTGATAACGCTGATTTGTAGGAAACCTTCGCTCTCTAGATGAGGGTGTAAGAGAGTTCAGATAATTTACATTGGTGTTTTCCTGAAATTGGGAATTTGGTATCTGCTGAGAGTTACAACTCTCCCACTGACTTGCTGCCTGGCGAGATCATCGGAGATGCGACAAAACCAGGCTTCCTCTGCGGATGCAAACTCTTCTGGGATTGTTGATCTGTAAATGTGGCCATCTCCACTCTAGTTCATCCCCATTTCCCTCAAGACATCTTGCCTCTATTTTGGCTTGGTGATCTGGTAAGTATCCTTAACAATCTGAAAATGCTCTTCTACATGAGTGCAGCGCAGCCTCACATACTGGCCAAGTATAAACTTGCTGGCCTCTATTCAGCCAACAAATGCAAAGAAGGCCTGGGGTATCTTGTGTGTTGGCTTCCAACGGGCACACAGGAGACCAGAGGCACAGAATGGTATATAAACATGCGAGAATGATGCTCGCAGGCCTGTTCAGCCTTGCTCACAAAAAAACCCAACCCGTGGTAAATGTAAAATTGGTTCGTGCAACTGTTTTACGAACTTTCTGCATCTGGATAAATGAGAAATAGAAAGGCTGGCTCACTCTGCACTTCTGCCTGAGCAAGCTTTACAACCAGAGCTCGCCGGATGAGGCATTACTGCTCCGAATGAAATAGTGTTGCTTTCTCCCTTCGGGATTACAGTGCGCAGTCCCACGATGCATCTGTGGACAAAGAGGTTATTGCAGGGCATTTGTTCCTTCTTATCCTTAGCCTGCTGAGCCTATTAGCTTTTGTGTTTTCAGATATGTAGGTTTAACAATAAGCGCTCTGTTCCAGGGAATTGCAGAGCAGCACAGAATGGGTTCCTGTTACTGAACGCGGAGGGGATTGTTTCCAAGCCATTCGATGTTATGAGCAGTACACAGAGATGGTCTATGTACAGGTACGCTTCTTAGAAATGTTGACGAGAGGTTGTGTGGTTGGGATTCAAAATCCAAAAATGTGTAGCCATTTGTTATTGAAGGCATTTACTGGTTCTTGTGTGTAAACTGCAAACATGCCCTCTGAATTTTTAATCTGTCGTGTGTGATCATCATCTCCTGATCACTTCTTTTTACAAAAAGAAATAACAGCTAGCGAATGGTCTTTGCATGCGGCATGAGCATAAGGCTGACTTCGAAACTCAGATCGCAAGTAATCGAGTAAAGGAACTCTAAATATTGGAGAAAATGGGTATTGAAGCGTTGGTCGTTTTTGATAGCGTCCTGCCGAAAGGTCCATGTATTTGTTGGCTTGTATGAAGTGCGTCAGCTATATACATCCACTGAATTTAATCTGCATCTGAAATGTCCACAGCAACCTCAGTTCCACTTTGTTAGGGAGAAAATGGGGGAGATATTCATTATAGCCCTGTTTGGAGCACTAACTTTTAAAAGTTGAGAAAATTAGCGCCAGGTGCTAATGTTTCTAACCTTTTTAAAAAATTTCAGTTTTGCGCAATCGGCACCAGGCAGGGCGGAAACTTCAGCAGTGCTGCCGCGTTCAAAGGCTCCTTCCCTCCTTTAAAGGGAAGGGGCATCGCTGCAAGCTCTGCAATATAAAAAGTACCTACCTGGACCACCAAGGCAGCCGAGATCCCGCGCGATCAGCCTGGCACTCAAGCAGAGTGCCAGGCTGATCGATCGCAGGCAGGAACCCACGAAACAAACTGGAACAAGAAAGGTAAGTTTTTTTTTAATCATCGCCCCCGAAGCAGCCGGCCGCCCAATGCACGCCTCCTGCAGCTGTCTGTGTGTTCGACCGGCGCTGCTGCAGGGGGTGGAAGTCAATTTTGGGTCTGGGGCGCTACCGGGCGATGCGCACGGCAATGATGTCACGATCTCCGGGTGAAGGAGATCGGGGCGCAATGCCGTAGCGCCGCTGCAAAACTCCCACTGAATATGGCGGGAGTCGATGTCGGCGCCGCACCCGGTCGCAAAGCCAATTGCGCCGGGGGGCGCTAACGGGAGGCGCAAATGCACCCATTTTTGCCCCCTACGACTCTTAATTTGTTGAGTTGAAAGTGAACTTAAAGGATCAGATTTGGACATTGCTAATGGTTGATTTGTACTGAGTCTAGCTCCTGGTCTAAACATGAGTTAACAGATCTTAGCTGGGGTAATGCTAAGGGCACTATATTTGCCCTCGATACCTTGGGCGAAGGAAGGTAAAATTGCCCAGGCTTCACGCTCCAGACCCCTAATCCAGTGACTCCTGGATAGTGTGGGTGCGAGGAATTTGGGTGAGGACAGGATTGTGCTTGATCATGATTGCGCTTGATCATGATTGCTTATGCTATTGAATAGCCTGCTGACACTGCAATGATCTCCACTTGAGTGTGGCCAGCACCAATGGAATTGTATGGCAGCAAGAATCTACACAGTGGCATAATATCTGTATAGTTTAATTACATATAGAGACCTACTTTCTGTTGTCACAATTTAGTAACGCTTCTGTGACGTTGGTAACGCCTGAATCTTTTATGTTTAATAGGTAAAAATTATGCCTGCTAATCAGCCATCCTACTACTAGTTGCCGCTATGCTGTGAGTCACTCAAATCTGCCTGCTATTTTGACTTGCATAGGATTACATAGGATATACGGCACAGAAACAGGCCATTTGGCCCAACCAGTCTATGCCGGCGTTTATGCTCCAATCGAGCCTCCTCCCGTCTTTCCTCATCTAAATCTATCAGTGTAACCCTCTATTCCCTCCTCCCTCATATGCTTATCTAGCCTCCCCTTAAATGCATCTCTACTATTCGCCGCAACCACTCCCTGTGGTAGCGAGTTCCACATTCTTACCACTCTCTGGGTAAAGAAGTTCTCCTTAATTCCCGATTTGATTTCTGTTGCAACAAACGCGCCTAAATGGCATATTGTTTCCTCCAACTAATCGTGAGCAAGGCCACGAGATTGACTCGTTTTGGATTAAAGAAGTTGGCTGTAGAAGATGTTGATTGTGTAGCAACTCTTGATTTTTCTCCATTGGTGCCTGCTGGAGAGTGTTTGTTTGTGTACGTGTTTATGAGCACATACTGATGAATGGACTCCGCATCAGCCTTAGTTGTGGTGTGACTCCCATGATTAAATAAACTTCCGGCACTCGCTGGCTAGGCTCACTGATGATGAAGAGTCACTTGGATGAGGTTCAAGAGGGCTGCCACAGCCTGCCAGTGAAAGACGTGTGAGCAAAGGCTTTGACAGACCTATGCAGCACATGCGTATGTGTATATTTTATAATACAGTGGAGCAATCTGGTCTCCCCTTCACCTGTGGCCCTCGGGAGTCGGCAGACCTGCCCTTGCGCTTGCGTCTCTGCCTCTGTTCCTCACCTCCCCAGATTCTGGATGCTGCCTGTTGTCACGATTTCGTAACTCCTTTGTGACACTGGTAACACGTAAAGTGCAACGAGAACTCCTGCTTCTGTTACTATTAATAGGTAACACGAACACCTTCTATTCATTCCTAGTGTTTAACACTTTTTATTTCCTCCTCCAGTGAGGCAAAGCAAGAGAATGTTGTGTGGCGCTATTCAAAATCCGTGGTACAAGTGAAAAGGCCAAGTTTCAATAGGGCTCTTTCAGTTGTGCCGTGCATGCGGAGCTATCGCTGCCTGTTTTGCTTTCTTTTGTTGGTGAAATAATGAAGGAAATCAGTAATGTGGATGCTGGGACATGATCATAATCTGAAGTGACACAAGCTAAACCTTTCTTCAGGAATAATGTGTTTAGAATCGTGAACTTGTTGAACGAGTGTATAGCCAATATTGGCTCAGTTGAAGCATTTAAAAAGAAAAAGAACAGAAGAAAAATATTTGCATTTATGTAGTGCCTTTCACAACCTCCAGGATGTTCCAAAGCGCTTTACAGCCAATTAAGTACTTTTTTGAAGTGTAGTCACTGTTGTAATGTAGGAAACGCGGCAGCCAGTTTGGGCACAGCAAGCTCCCACAAACAGCATTGTGATAATGATCGGATAATCTGTTTTAGTGATGTTGATTGAGGGATAAATATTGGCCAGGAAACCAGGGATAACTCCCCCACTCTTCTTCGAAATAGTGCCATAGGATTTTTTACGTCCACCTGAGAGGGCAGACGGGACTTCGGTTTAACGTCTCATCTGAAAGACGGCACCTCCGACAGTGCAACGCTCCCTCAGTACTGCACTGGAGTGTCAGCCTAGATTTTTGTGCTCAAGTCTCTGAAATGGGGCTGTGAACCCACAACCTTCTGACTCAGAAAGGAACAAAATCAATTTCTGTTTCATCAAAGAGTGCAGAATATAGGTTTGTGAACAGGGGAAAAGATGCAAAATGGTCAGCTCAGTCCTTGAATCAGCATCAACAGAAAAATGTCTGCACTGGCTAGAAATTATTTGTTGCTAAATGTCTGAACCTGGGTTACTCTAACTTGTGCAGCAGTGTCTATTTGCGGCCACCAGAGGGAGTGTTGTCACCCTGCAACCATGTTTCCGTAATCCCAATTAGATCATAATTATTAACCTCTATTTCCACAGCTAATTCATCTACCTTGTTCCTGATGCTTCTCGCATTAAGGTATAAAACCCTCATGCTTTTTTTATGCTCACATTTTTTATGAATTGGTTTGGCCCTTTGTTTTTGTTCCTCACCTTTTACCATTTATTTCTGTCTGCCTTTCACTTTCCTCTATTTCACTGCATAGGTTTCTAGCCCCTGCCATACTAGTTTAAATGCTCCCGAACTGCTTTATCAAAAATTACCCCGAGAACATCAGTTCCATCTTTGCACAGGTGTAGACCGTCCCTTTTGTATAGGTCACACTGCCACAAAACTGGTTCCAATGCCTCAAAAATGTAAAACCCTCCCTCTTACACCACTGCTCAAGCCACGTATTTAGCCTAACTATCCTGTTCTCTGTACTCTTACTAGCACGTGGCACTGGTAGTAATCCAGAGATTACTACCTTCGAGGTCCTACTTTTTAGCTTGGCTCCTAACTCCCTAAATTCTACTTGTAGGACCTCTTCCCTTTTTTTAGCTACGTCGTGGTACCAACATGTATCACGACACTGGCTGTTCCCCCTCCCCTCCAGAATGTTCTGCACCGCGCCGAGACATCCTTGACCCTTGCACCAGGGAGGCAACATACAATCCTGGAGTCTCGGTCGCGACCACAGAAACCCCTATCTATTCCCCTTACAATCGAATCCCCTATTACTATAGCCCTGCCACTCTTTTTCCCTCCCTTCTTTGCAACAGAGCCAGTCATGGTGCCATGAGCCTGGCTGCTGGTGCCTTCCCCCGATGAGTCATCCCCCCGACAACAGCACCTAAGGCGGTGAACCTGTTGCTAAGGGAGACAACCCCAGGGGATTTCTGCACTACCTTCCTGCCCTTGCTCTGCCTTTTGGTCACCCATGTACTATCTACGCTGGCCTTAAACCTGCGGTGTGACCAACTCACTAAATGTGTTATCCACAACCCTCTCAGAATCGTGGATGCTCCAAAGTGAGTCCATCCGCAGCTCAAGGGCCGTCATGCGGTCCCACATGAGCTGCAGCTGGACACACTTCCCGCACACATGGTTGTCAGGGACACAGGAAGCATCCCTGATTTCCCACATGTTACAGGAGGAGCATGACACAGGTCCGAGCTCTACTGCCATGACTTAACCCTTATATTACTTTTTAATTTTCTAGTTTTAGTTTATTTATTGACTTTTGTTTTCCCGAAGCTTACTTAGACCAGGAAGGTACAAGGTTCGATCCCCTGTCTCTGCTAAGTTAGCTGGTTTCACTTGGATAAAAAGAAAGAGAGAACTTGCATTTATGAAGCGCCTTTCTCATCCTCAGGATGTTGCAAAGCCCTTCACAATGAAGTGTAGTCACTGTTGTAATGCTGACAAACACAGCAACCAATTCGTGCACAGCAAGGTTCCAGAAACAGAAATTAAATGAATGACCAGATAATCTATCTTGATGGTTTTGGTTGTGGGATAAATATTGGCCAGGACACTGAAAGCTTCCCTCTCTTCAAATAGTGCCATGGGATCTTTTACATCCATTTCAACAGGCAGATGGGACCTCAGTTTGATGTCTCATCCTAAAGATAGCACCTCTCACAATCTAGCACTCCCTCATTATTGCACTGAAGTGTTGGCCTTGATTTATGCGCTCAAGTTCTGGAGGTGAGAGTACTGCCACTTAGTGAGGTTGACACTGTAGCAGTCGGAGGGTATAATTGGCTTCGTTGCACCTGGGCTAGAGGAGGTAAAATTAGCCAGGGTTCCTGCTCCTGGGTATGTTCCAGTAAGCTTTGGTGCAAAAGTGTACATATGTTAAACCTTGGAGGAGAACTGGGGCAGGCTCGGCTGTGTAGCCCTCTGCAGTTGAGTTTCCTAATGGTGCTCATTATCTGGCCTTGCTCGTGAAGAATGGCAATTGAGTGAAGTAAAGGAGGGTGTCCAACACTGGTGGAGCCATAATGTAATCCAGTTTTTAAACAATTGCATCCTTTTGGATGGAGAGAGTGTGAATGGCTACCTGCTGGTCTTGTATCCTTTAACCGATTAATTGCCAGGTCAACCAGCCTGGCTTGATTGTTGTAGGCCACCTTATCTTGACATTCTCCTAATAAATAACAAGGTGAGAAAGCTTCCACCCCCTATAGCTGTCTATGGACAACCATATTTTCCTCAAAAATACATAGAGACATCAGAAGAAAAGGAACTCAAGTCATCATATTCAAATGGCTATGGTGGGTGTTCTGGTCTAAGTAATATGTGTATTCTATCTGGACTAGTTGCTCCCAGCTGCACAGAACCAATTTAAAATGATCACAACACACTCCCACAATGAAGTATTAAACCTTTTTTAAGAACATAACATAAGAATTAGGAGCAGGAGTAGGCCATACAGCCCATTCGAGCCTGCTCCGCCATTCAATAAGATCATGGCTGATCTTCGACCTCAACTCCACTTTCCCGCCTGATCCCCATATCCCTTGATTCCCCTAGAGTCCAAAAATCTATCGATCTCAGCCTTGAATATACTCAACGACTCGGCATCCACAGCCCTGTGGGGTAGAGAATTCCAAAGATTCACAACCCTCTGAATGAGGAAATTCCTCCTCATCTCAGTCTTAAATGGCCGACCCCCTTATCCTGAGACTATGCCCCCTAGTTCTAGACTCTCCAGCCAGGGGAAACAACCTCTCTGCATCTACCCTGTCAATGCCCCTCAGAATCGGATATGTTTCAATGAGATCACCTCTCATTCTTCTAAACTCCAGCGAGTATAGGCTCAATCTTTCCTCATAGGACAACCCTGTCATCCAGTATGATTGAAATTATGATTCAAATCAAGACTAACTTCCAATATTTCACAGTAACAACCACCACATGGAATTCATCCCAGTTGGTGCAGAGGAGTTCTTCCTGGGTTTCTCCAGACCTGTACCGTCTAAAAGACCATTGCCAACATGCATTCCACACTGCTCTTAATCAGGCACAGATCTGTGTGTGTACATCGATGTACACCTCTGGGTGGCAGTAGTGCATGTTTTAAAATGGCTCAGTTTATCATGTAAAGAACCACACTACTGCAGGATAGTGTTAAATATTTAGAGAATAAATGTCCAATGTCAGAACAGCAGTTGTCTCCGATTTGGAAATTATAGTATTAAAAAAGTAATGGCTCACTAAAGGAGCTTTTGTTCCCCTTTTACTACTTACTCTAATGTTTCAGTCACAGGATGCTCTGATGTAGTGTTGTCCCATACATTAGTCACCAGCCACGTGGCTAATTTGGAATCCAGATGTCACTAATTTCATTTCTGATTAGTGAATAAAAACTGAGTGACAGTCATTGGGCATGTGCTCTCAATACTCCTCCTCACACAGCTTGCATGTGAACTGTAACCTTTTTGCGCGTTTGTTGGTAAAATGGTAAGACGAAAAGCAGAGTGTGAGAGTGTTTTTTGATCGTTGTGGCTGCTTTACTTCCTTGGATACTGAATGGTGATAGAAATTTAAGTAAATACACACATGTGACGTGCATTTACTTTTACGTGAGCGCATGTAAGGCGTTTTCTACTGAAATTAGTGCGTGTGGCCAAAATGGTGTCGCCATAGCCACACCTGTGACTAGTCAGCACTTTCTATTGGACAGCACTACATTAATGTCATTCAATTTGTAGCAAGGAACTGGTCTTCAGTGTTACCCAGAACAAAACCCTGACTCTAATTTACATCATTGACATGCATTCAGGAACGCGAAGCAAATTGGTTAAATTTGTAGATTGTACCAAACCATGAGGACAGTAGAATCTGAGAGGCAGCAGAGAACTAGAGGCTTACAGCGCAGGGGCCTATTCAGCATGTTGCGTCTGTGTTGACTCTTTGCTAGAGCAATGCAAAAAGAATCCCTCTGCCCCCACGCTCTCCCCACAGCTCTTAAAAGATGCAGTCGTCTCTGCCTTAACTTGTCTTTGTGGCAAAGCATTACACGCCCCAACAACCCCCTGTGTAAAGGAATTTCCCTTAACATGACGGAGACATTCCAGCGCTGGAGGCGATGTGGAGAAGAACAATGTGGCTGATTTCTCATAACTCAGACCTCTGTCACGAGGGAAGAGTGGAGAAACCGTTTCAGCCTTGAAAGAGGATTTTGAAGAGGCGATCATATAGAGGTATATGATAGTTAATGGTATGAAAAAAGTAAAGTCTGAAACATACATTAAAGTGAAGGAGACATAGGTTCAAACTAGGAGAAGGCATTTTATGACCCAGATCAGGGTATTCCTTTTCACCCAGAGAGTGATTTAAAACTTAGAATGGGCTTCCAGACAGAGTAGCGGAGGTAAAAACCGTGGAATTATTTATAAGCAATTGGATGCAACAATGGGGGTACTGTACGGTCTTTCAGAATGGATGAATTAAGATGGTCCAATTCCAAGATAGTCTCCCTCAGCCGTAAGGATCTTGTGAAGTGATGAGGGAGTTTAGTAAAATTGTGAGCAAAGTCAATTGGGATCGGGGGCGGGGGGGGAAACTCTCCAGTGGCTGGTTGTACCTGGCACAAAGGAAGATGATTGTGGTTGTTGGAGGCCAATCATCTCAGCCCCAGGGCATCGCTACAAGAGTTCAGCAGGGCAGCCTCCTCGGCAACTATCTCCAGCTGCTTTATCGATGACTTTCCCTCCATCATAAGGTCAGAAGTGGGGTCTCATTTGCTGATGATTGCACTGTGTTCAGTTCCATTCACAATTCCTCAGATAATGAAGCAGTCCATGTCTGCATACTGCAAGACCTGGACAACATCTAGGCTTGGGCTAATATGTGGCAAGTAACATTTGTGTCACACAAGTGCTAGGCAATAATCATCTTCAACAAGAGAGAGCCTAACCACCTCCCCTTGACTGACTGACTGTTTCATTGGATTAATTCACTTCAATTAATTGTGACTGGGATTAGGAGGTGTGTGTGATACTGCCACATGTACTCCTTTCATACAGTGGCACCCATCAACTCTACATCTGTTCTTTTTGTCTGTAAACCACCTTTTGCCTTGTTATTAAAGTATGTAGTAACTTTTTCATTTTTCCTTCTATCTCTAACTTTCTCGCTCTCAACATCTCCCTCTCCCTGCCCCAAGTGCCCCATTTTGTGCAAGGCTGGATAGTTGGTGAAGGTAAGTTGTCCGATCATTGGGACATCATATCTGATCCCTGACCCTGTCATCACCTGATGTCCAGGTCTGTGCACTTTACAGGGGTGGTAACTGGCTATTGACCAGGAGTTGGGACCAGGTATTTCCACCCCCCCCCCCCCCCCCCCCCCGCCCCAAATCAGCAAATTTAACCAGGGATTGGATTTGGGACTTTATTGCACGGGTCACTGCCATGGTCGAGGGTGGATTTACCCAGTAAGCTCAGGAGGAAGCCGTGTTAACATTTTTAACATCATCTAATCAACGATTCTAAAATGTAACCTCATTTTTGCAATTGAACGTTTGGTTCAGTTTCTAAATTTGCTTGCAGTGTTATAAATAACTTACTTATGCACTTGTTTCTCAAGTAAGTTTAAAAATGTCTTCACAGTACTGTTCTTGGTGAAAATCATTGTTCTGTCAGATTTATTTTTCTGAAAACCGTGGTGTATCAAACATTCCAGTGAAGTGCAATGGTGGGCGTATGAATTTTTGTGCTGCTGTACTGAAGGCATTTGTTTCCCCGCTAGAATTCCAGTAAAGCAGGTGTTTGATATTCTTGTACTGTGTCAACTTGAGCTGTGGGAAAACACCCAGCAGTACGTTTACTGATTTTTGGACTTCAAAACTTGAATTGTGTCTGGGAGAGAGGCACATGAAGAGAATATTTTGATCTGTACAACTCTTGGGTGAAGTGCTGATGGCTGCGGATTGATCACTTGCTGGAAGTGATGAATTAAGAGTCTCGCACAGGGAAAACGTTTAACCATGTTACGCAGTGTACCTGTGAGGGAGAAAGGAGTAGAGGGATATGGGGGCAGGGCGGAAGAAGGTAACGAGAGTGGGAGGAGGCTCGTGTAGAGTATAAACACTGGTGTAGCCCACTTGGGCCGAATGGCCTGTTTCTGTGCTGTAGGTTCTATGTAATTTTAATATTGTATTGGGATCGGTGTGCTAAATAATAAATAAATAAGTGATGGTAACACTGGGGCATAATGTACCTCTCTCTCCCCTTACTGCTAATGCCTTAGTTGGCTAAATGTATTACCTGGAGTGGTATAAGCCACACACACAAGGAAGGTTCCAGAATATACAAATCAACAGAGTCTCCTTATTTGGGCAGAACAGCACATTGTACAACGTGAAGATGGCCAGACCCAAAATGATGGAGGTGCGCTGACTGCCCCCAATAGCTGCTGTTTGCACCAGTGGCATCCCCTCACCTGTCAGAGGTACCAAGGGAACCCCTTCACAATGGGAATCCATTTGTGTTAATAACTTTACCGACCCACGCAACAGCTCCTTTGCTACCCTTTTTAATGTCCCATTCATACCAACAGGATCACGGTTTATCTTACCCCGCCACTTCCTTCCCCCCCACCCCCGCCATCTCCCCATCCCACCCCAGGGACAACCTCCTGCTGTTGCCGAGTGCAGGTATCACCTCTGCATTATCAAGCTTGAAGGTCCCAGACTGAAGCACACCTAGTGCATAACTGGCCTGGTCATACTGCCAGATAATGCTTGTCTAACAATGTTGTACCTCCCTTTCCAAATCTTTCTCCGAGGGACTTTTGCATCTCAAAATTGAGTCTATCTGCGTGGTCGCCTTCGCCACCGCCAGTTTTTCCTCTTCCCCCAACCTATATCAGTTTTTAACTTCTCCCCAACCTGTGTTCCAGCCCTTCCTAGGCTCATATCCTTTGAGACTCAGTTCCTGCTCTCATGATACCCTCCTCACCCAGCATACCCACTCGAGTAACCTCGCCTTGCTCCCATGTTTGGTCGCATTGTTAATGATGCCCTTTGCATTGGAATCATTACCATCCCCTTAAATAATGTCGTCATTACCTCCTAAAACTCATGCTCGACTCCTCCATATTTTTCCAGCTATAGTATAGTGTCTAACTGCCCTTTTTCTTTCCCAGATCCTTAAACGCATCATTGCCACCCAGCTTCCTGCACATCTCTCCCAGTATTCCCTATTCAAGTCCTATCATTATAGCATCCAGCCTTCCCACAGCCCCAAGATTTCTCTGCTCAAAGTCACCAATGACTTCCTATGTGCATCATTTGCAACCATGCTGGGTTATCCCTTCTGACACACAAGACCATGCTAGCCTTCTTCACTGCTTCTCCTCTGGCTCACATCCGCAAGACCATCTTGGTTCCTTCAACTTCTACCAGGAGTACATCACACCCAGTTCTAATCTCTACCATCACCCTGACTGCAACCACCGCTGTGCTGTCATGGTGGTGAGCCATAGGAACATTGGGAAGACCACCGCCCAGCTTATTTGGTTCCCAGCAGCAACTCTGTGCCCTTTCCCCTGACTACATCATCCTTCTTCCTAGCTGCTCAGTCGAGCTGAATCAGATGGCCCATGACTTATTTGTCCTCTTTAATCCTGAGCTGAGCTTCTAACCACATATTATATTCGCCACCAAGATTGCTTATTTTCACCTCCGTAAAACCACCCACCTTTGCCCTTACCTCACCCAGCTGTCGGTGAGATCCTTCTCTGTGTTCTCTCCCAAGCTCAAATTCTCCAATGTCCTCCTCTGCTGGCTTCTTGAGTTCCACTCTACACAGACTCCAACTCATCCAAAGCTCAGCTGCATTTATCACATCTTCCATTCACCATCCACGCCTCTCCCTGCTGACTTCTACTGACTCCCAGTGTCCCAACGCATCGCGTTCAAAATCCTTGTCCTTGTTTACAATTCCCTCCATTTCTATTTCTGCAATCTCTTAGTCTTGTGTCCCTACCCATTCCCTTCAGTCCTATGACTCTGACCTCCTTCCACGCCACTACTAGTGTGCAGGCCTTCAGTTGTCTTGGCCCGAGCCTCTCTTTGAACCCCTCTGTCTTGCTACTTCTCTCCTTTCCTCTAATTTTCTTCTCAAAACTCATCTTTTTTAACCATGCTTTTGGTCATCACTCCTAACTCTTCCAATATCGCTCAGTTTGTGCTTTTCCTCTGAAGCTATAGTTGGTCTCGGCACCACTAAACTAGGGGAATAGTAAAACAAAATCAGCCCAGTTTCCGACTCCTAGTTAGGATTGAGTAAACTTATCCAAGATAAGACTTGTCAGCAGGTGTTAGTGCACTATTACAGTGTCATCGCCTCCTGATTCTTGGGCCTTGCACAATTAATGGTACTATCAAGTAGAAACCTACTGATCTGTGTTCAATTACATAGAAGTACATAGAATTTACAGCACAGAAACAGACCATTCAGTCCAACTGGTCTATGCCGGTGTTCATGCTCCACACGAGCCTCCTCCCACTCTTATTTACTTCATCTCACCCTATCAACATATCCTTCTATTCCTTTCTCCTCCATGTACTTAGCTAGCTTCCACTTAAATGCTTCTACGCTAGTTGCCTCAGGGTGGACAATAGACTGATGGAGATGAGAGTTTTTTTCTGGGTCTGTCAATCTTTCATCAGTACTTGGAGCTCCGTTTGCTGACTTATAATCCAGCTGAGCTAGTTTAGTGTATCAGTGTGTGTATGTCATAACTCAAGTATGCTTATGCCGAATCTGGGTTCAGCGTCACATTGCTAGGCAGGACTGTCCATTTGCGCAGTGCCCAAAAAGCCCAGTGTGCCTGCAAAAGGAACCCGTGCACACATGGAAAAACAGGTTTTCATTTGGGAACTCGTCCTACACGTAAGCAGCTACATTTTTACTCCGTAAATACGGAGAGTGGTTGGTGCCTGTAGGCTGCTCTTCCGAGCCTCAGACCCAGTGAAAACATAAAAAGCTCCTTTATTGTACATTACGGAAGGAGAGGGCTTCATAAACGATATGGCCATCACTCATTCCACGCTTTCTTCCAGTTGTGCTATAAATGGACTGTATTGAAATTTTAACACAATCACTGTATCCAACAGCAGTTAATAGTTGTCGTAGGAGCCTGTAATTTACTGTAATTGAGACTATGGTCAGAATCCAAACACTAATTCTCCCAGTGCTCTTGTATGCAAGAGGTAGTATTTTATGTGGGACCCTTTATCGGCATGGGTTAACTAGCCAAACCTTGAACCTGTCTTTCCTCTGATGTTGGCTGACCTGCTTTGTATTTTCTAGTATTATTTCGGATTTTCAGTTTTTTCTTTTAACCTACAATTATTTCATTGTGCTATATGTTAACTTCTGTGCTGAATTATTATAGTTTAGTGGCGTGCACCCTTGCAATTAATGCATTACTGGCTATCTTCGGTTTTCACTTATCAAACCGGAGTGCTTCCTGAACTTCTGGACAAATCGGCACCTAACTATATACGCCCAGTGTTTTCAGAGCTGCATAATATTCTGTGACGTTTTGCCATGCAACTTGATTTGAATGCTGCAAACTGAAGTTTGTTTTCTTTACAGTGAATGGCGGCCTCAATGGTGACATGCTGCCCGTGCTTCAAGTGCCAGTCCCCTGGGAATGTTTATAGGTGTTAAGTGTCCAAGCCAGTACAGTGTCAGGACTGTGTAATTTTAGCAGATTGACTGCAGCAAATGTGCTTCGCCTTTTGTAAACAGTTGGGGGACGGCTTTGGCGTCCCTTTAAGGTCTTCCGTGGCATTGGGAATTCTTCCTAAATCGATTTCTGTGCCGCTCTGGCTGACTGAACGAGTCTGAGACAGCTGTAGTTGGAGGATGATTGAGACTGCTATCTGCCAGAACAAATATATCTAATTGGTCGCATTCTGGGAAGTTTGATAATGAAAAGTGCACCGTGGTTTTTTTGTGTCTGCATTGCTTCGGAGACTGACTCCAGCTGGTGGTTTGTGAGTGATGGTCACTTTTGGCCTGCATGGATCATGTTGCGAATTTTCTATTTAGTGAATTACCAATAGAGCTTCTACCTTAGAGCGTTGAAAGCGTAGAGTTTGGAGCTCAAGGGTTGTGCAGGGAGCATGAAACATGGCCTGGAAACCTCTGACTGCAGTGTGGTAAAGTCAGATTGCACCACTGGGATTGCACGTGAAAGAGAAAGAAAGGGAAAGACGGGGAAAAAGACCTTTTAATTCCAGAACCTCGAAGCCACAGAAGTTGGACTTTACACTTCATGCTCGTTCTAAGTGGGAAAGACCAAGTAGTCAAGTATCCTTTTTGTGTTGAGCGTCATGTTTTCATGTGTCTTAATGGTATGTTGATAAGGATTACATATCCTACAAGGAGGTACTGGACACAGAATGTAGAGTTAACGTAACACTGCGACAAGATCAGTCTCTCCAGGGAACGTGGTAGAGACTTGGCAGACCTGAGGTAACACTTTAAATCTGAAAGTATTGCTTATACTGTCCTCAGTGCAGAGGCCATGAAAATTAATGTCTGCTTTTGCAGGCCCCAGCTGCATTATTGAAAGAGTATTGATATCCAGATATACTGATGTACCATAAAATAGAAAACACGCCACAGTCTATTAAGCCTTTTTTTTCCCTCTCTCTTCCTCCTACAGCAGTGCTTTTTTTAAAACTTCATGGCCAATATAACAAGAATTATAATTGGTTATACTGGATACTTTAGCTGGATTTATACAGCATGCTTTGGGAATTCAAGCCGGTGTGAGATGGCCTCCGGAAAGGGGGTCAGGCACTTCACGGCTTTCGTGGTCAGTGGTCTTCCTGAGTTATGCTGCCACTTTTTGCATTGATGAGCATCCACTGCCACTTTGCATTGATGCAGATGTGGAATATAAACAGCTTTTGGTGAAATTGCTATTTCATTTGACAAATCTGTTTTTTGAGGTTGTACCTAGCAGAATAGATGAGGGAGAGCCAGTGGATGTGGTGTATTTGGATTTTCAGAAGCCCCACAAGAGGTTATTAAACAAAATTAGGGCTGATGGGATTGGGGTAATATAGTAGCATGGATTGAGGATTGGTTAACGGACAGAAAACAGAGAGTAGGAATAAACGGGTTTTCGGGTTGGCAGGCTGTAACTAGTGGGGTACAGTAAGGATCAGTGCTTGGGCCTCAGCTATTCACAATCTACATCAATGATTTGGGTGAGGGGACCAAATGTAATATGTCCAAGTTTGCTGATGATACAAAGCTGGGTGGGAATGTAAGTTGTGAGGAGGATGCAAGGAGGTTTCAAGGGGATATAGACAGGCTAAGTGAGTAGGCAAGAACATGGCAAATGGAATATAATGTGGAGAAATGTGAAGTTATCCACTTTGGTAGGAAAAATAGAAAAGCAGAGTATTTTTTAAATGGTGAGAGATTGGGAAATGTAGGTGTTCAGAGGGACCTGGGTGTCCTTGTACACGAATTACTGAAAGTTAACATACAGGTTACAGCAATCAATTAGGAAAGCAAATGGTGTGTTGGCCTTTATTACAAGAGGATTTGAGTATAAGAGTAAAGATGTCTTACTGCAATTATATAGGGCCCTGGTGAGACCACACCTGGGGTATTGTGTACAGTTTTGGTCTCCTTACCCAAGGAAAGATATACTTACTGTAGAGGGAGTGCAACAAAGGTTCACCAGACTGGTTCCTGGGATGGGGGGATTGTCCTATGAGGAGAGATTAAGTAGACTAGGCCTATATTCTCTCGAGTTTAGAAGAATGAGGTGTGATCTCATTGAAACGTACAAAATTCTTACAGGACTTGACAGGGTAGATGCAGGGAGGAGGTTTCCCCTGGTTGGGGAGTCTAGAACCAGGGGTCACAGTCTCAGAATAAGGGTTGGCCATTTAGGACTGAGATGAGGAGAAATTTCTTCACTCAGAGGGTGGTGAATCTTTGGAATTCTCTACCCCAGAGGGCTGTGGAGGCTGAGGTGGTTGAGTATATTCAAGACAGAGATCGATAGATTTTTGAATATTAAGGGAATCGAGGGATATGGGAATAGTGCAGGAAAGTGGAGATGAGGTAGCAGATCAGCCATGATCTTATTGAATGGCGGAGCAGGCTCGAAGGGCAAATGGCCTACTCCTGCTCCTGTTTCTTATGTTCTTATGCTCATTCTTCAGAATGGTTACTGTGGACCTCTAACCACTGTTAGACTTAATTGGGGGCAAGTTGACTGTGGAGAATGGAAAAACTGTGCAGATTTAATCCCATCAGCAAGAGCTGACTACCTTCAGGCTGCTAAAGATCTACTGAATCAGAGAAAATGTTTCCCTTCCCCACACCTCTCTCCCCTACGGGCCTGACCTGAGCAGCAATAATCAAGGAACCTGAAGCGCGTGAATTGATACTGATTCTAATCTTCCCAGCTTATTTATATAATACTATTCGATTTTATTTATATATATACATACATACATGCATGTGTTAGATTTTACACACTTAATCTATCATTTATTATACATCCATCATATATATCTTGTATACATAATACCCATACACATATACGTACTCATTTGCTCCAGATTGACAGTGACTTGGTCAAACCTGGTGGTTTCACACAGTTTCTCAATTAAATTAATTGGATGTTCTCTCACCATAAAAAGGCATGTGTTACAATCCTAACATAACTTACTTTGTTTTTATGGAAAGGACTGTAGAAAAAAAAAATGTAAGTTATTGAGCATTCCTTTACTCACAGTATATTCTTTGCATATGCTAAAAATCTGTGATCATTTTTACCTAGTTTTGCGTTGTAGCAATGCTACTGTTGTGATCGTGGTGAATGAGATTAGGTGTTGAGGTAGTGAAATAGAATGCTAGCTTAAATCGTGCACCTACTGTAAATGTCGCCTTTTGTAGATTTATAGTGAGAGACGCTGTAGTTAAAGACTCGGTCTGTGCAGTTCGTCAAGCATTGCAAATGGTTCTATTGAAACCAGCAGGAACCGGTTTCTATCGGCTCTTGTGCTGCAGCATTCGGGAGAAGCAGCCTCTTTTATTTTCCTTAACCACTGCTGGCAGAAGGGATTCCTCGTGTTGAGGGCTTTCCACTCTAGCAGTGACGATGAGGATCACAGCCCAGCTATTTACTTGATCCATTTTTTGTACTTTGTGACACACGGGATGCGCAGATGGACCATTCCTCTGCAGGTGGAAGAATTTTCCTGCTTAATTCGTTGCTGGGAACGTTTGTGAGTACTACATACCGTATTGGTTTATGCATGGGTTTAAACAAAAGCGCCCTGATTTGGTGTCTCCGTGTAGCAGTGATGCTGATCTGAGCAATGAGTGCTGACTGTCAGTTTCTAAGTAATGATTTAGAGTCACACCGTTGGAAATTTCCACTACACTGCTAGCTTGAAATAAGATTGACAGTGAAATATGTGGTTAACGTCCAGTGCATTCTGCCATCACTATTAATATTCTGTCAACACTATTGATATAATTCTAGGTCACTAATTGCAGCTTTGTGCATTTTTCAGTGGATTATGGTACCATAAAATATCTAATAAACTGGAGTGATTGAAAGGACTGGTTTAGTTAGTGTCGGTCAGTTGTCACAATTCCTGGTCATTGTGTCCAATGTTCAGCAAATTCTCAAACAGTAATATTAAGTCAATTCTCTTCATACTGCTGTATCCCGTCACCAGTCTATTCTCCAGGTCTTCCTGCTTCTATCCATGCTGCCATGTTCAGTGCAGATAGTTCCTTTGTTTAAAAATAAATTAGTAAAATATCCAAAGTGTTGAAAATTCAATCTCCGATGCTCTGCATTTGGAAATGGCTCCATCAGTTTAGAGTGCCATGGGGAATCCTTGGGTTGAATTCCAGTTTTGTTATTAACTCTCAGATGATTGCTCTATATTTAGTGCTGTCTATCCTCCCATTGTGCTTTTTTTTTAATCAAATGTTAGTACACCCTAGTTTGAAAGGTGCTGAAACTATTGATGCTCACTTAATCTGGTCCCCCTTCTTAACTGTTATTTTGACATAATATATTTGTTTTTAGATATGTTAGCTGCCTGGATGCAAGTGTGCATTACTAATTGTGAGTTAATTCCAGTAAAATACTTGTTTATTCATTGCTCTCAATGTAGTTTAAAATTAATAGGTGTCAGAGATTAAAATCTGGCTATTTTACAACAGGTCAGTGACGTTGTGAACCATTTCAATCAACGATCGATTAACTAAAATAGTGCTTGCTTTGGCGCGCTATCCTAACTAGAAAGCTTCGTGTGTTGACTTTGTATAAGCCCTCTTCAACAGGTGTGCGTACGTGTGTCTTAAAAGATGCACAAATTCATGTTTAACTATTACGTTGATGAATTTGCAGTCTTGTGAGCTAGTGCTAGTCATTTTTCCAGTGAAATCACAGACTTAATGGAAGAGCCATATTCCAGTAGAACAGTAGAGTACAGTAGTGTAGTGGTTATGCACTACCAACCCAGATGTAAAAAAGAAAAAAAAGAAAGACTTGCATTTATATAGCACCTTGCATGACCACCAGACTTCCCAAAGCGCTTTGCAGCCAATTAAGTACATTTTGAGTGTAGTTACTGCTGTAATGTAGGAAACGCGGCAGCCAATTTGCGCACAGCAAGCTCCCACAAACAGCAATGCGATAATGACCAGATAATCTGTTTTAGTGATGTTGGTTGAGGGATAAATATTGGCCAGGACACCAGGGGTAACTCCCCAACTTCTCTTCGAAATAGTGCCATGGGATCTTTCACGTCCACCTGAGAGAGCAGACGGGTTTAACGTCTCATCCGAAAGATAGCACCGACGGTGCAGCACTCCCTCAGTACTGTACTGGAGTGTCAGTCTAGATTTTTGTGCTCAAGTCTCTGGCGTGGGACTTGAACCCACAACCTTCTGACTCAGAGGTGAGGGTGCTACCAACTGAGCCACAGCTGACACTAGAGCTGAGTTCAGATCCCACCATGCCAAGTTGTGAAATTGAATTAAATAAATTGTCTGAGATCTTATTGAGGTATATAAGATAGTTAATGGTATGGACAGAAAAGTTTATCTGAAATGCTACTTTAACTTAAATTGTGGGACACGTTGGAGTAATAGTGTAAATGCAGCGTAAATCCAGAGTCCGGGCCTGGCCTGACACTTGATTGAAACAGAGGAACACTCCCTGAGGGAGTCTCAATCTGTTCTGCTCTGGAGTCAGCTCGATCCTCAAATGTGCATTTATTCATCCAAGTTTACCACTGTTGTGAAGCAGTAACTATTTGCACCAATGCTGCAATCATAGTGTAATGCACCTCTGCACTTTAAGCCTAGCTCCTTCACCTCGGATTTCCAACTAAAGACAAAAAAAATAAGCTAATTCTTTGTGCAAGTACAATCTTTGACAAATATTCACATATTCCCTACCTCCATGACTTTTCCTAAAAAGGGAAACAGTATATTTTTATATATCTGTAATTGCAGGGTCTCTTGTGGAATTCTGTATTCTTCGACTGCAGTAATACTGTTTGAACCTAACCTATTTGGTGAAGGATATCCTTGCAAAAGAAAGAAGGACTTGCATTTATATAGTGACTTTCATGACCATGGGACATCCCAAAGCGCTTCACAGTTATTTAGTAAAAAGTGGAAAGAAAATTGCACTGTGCCCCAACAATACACTTTAAGCACTGCTGCAGTAGAGCACCCTTTGCTGCATCAGTCTCAAATTTTAGTTTTCCATCTAAGATATACTTATGCCTCTCTGTGTGGGGCTGTCAATCACTGACATATTCTGTGTGTATTTTCTAGCCAGGAGGGTAGAATGGGACTATTCTCTCTAGAGTTTAGAAGAATGAGCGGTGATCTCATTGAATCATGTAAGATTCTTAGAAGGCTTGACAGGGTAGATGCTTTGAGGCTGTTTCCCCTCGCTGGAGAGTCTAGAACTAGGGGTCATAGTCTCAGGATAAGGGCTTGGCCATTTTAGGACCGAGATGAGAAATTTGTTCACTCAGACGGTTGTGAATCTTTGGCATTCTCTACCGCAGAGTGCTGTGGGTGCTCAGTCGTCGAGTATATTCAAGTCAGAGATCGATAGATTTTTGGACTCTAGGGGAATCAAGGGGTATGGAGGTCGGGCGGGAAAGTGGAGTTGAGGTTGAGGATCAGCCATGATCTTATTGAATGGCGGAGCAGGCTCGAAGGGCCGTGTGGCCTACTCCTGCTCCTATTTCTTATGTTCTTCTGAGTAAGCAAGCTGGCTATCTCAAGCCTATGCCTATGCTGTTGAGTTTATTGGCACTTTGTAAGAATAGTAGTTGGTAACTTGGGCACCCGTTTTCTCTGCTTTACAATGGGCGAGTACCTTGACTCTGCTCACCACCTCTTTCTGGCATCCCAGCCGAAATCTGAAAGATGTATGAAGGACCACAGGTGCAAATATGACACTCAGACACTGTGTTCCTGCATCAGTGTAAAATACGCCACTGGCCACAGGAGTGTTAAAATGGAATGAATCTAATTTTCATAAATAGAAAATCAGACAGGAAACATGCATTCACTTTTGCAGAGGCTGGGACATTGGCATCATGTGGCACAGTCTAATGATGAGGTCCCAAGTTCACACTTGTGAACTAATCCATACCAAGCATGTTGCACATCTTGAGGGCCACTTTCTCACCGTACAATGAGAATTCCACTGCCTGTGTGCTGTGCAATTCCTATTAAAATTCAAGCCTCGATATTCTTAGCAACATAGTGATATACTGTGACGCACCTGCAGGTTTATTTTGAAGTGTTCTATTTTGAGCCAGAAGTTGCATCAGGCCTTAACCATAAAACTGACAATTCTAGTCAATTACACACATTGTCAGTCCAACTTTAAAGCAAAATTTAAACCATTTACAAGATCAGTTTCTCTTGGCAAGTGAGGAACAGTGTGCTCATGATTTTTGTACAATGAGTCAGGTTTTCTTTTTAATGATTTACGTTTTATCTTGAAGTATGTTTTTCCCAGAAATTACTTTTTAAGTTGTTTTTGATGTCACCCAGTCACGATTAGATTTACGAATCTCTGCTACTCATTTCACCCTCGTTGGTGATCTGCAATACAGCCTTGACTTTTCACCTAGGTTTTTCACTTTTTAAAGAAGTTAACGTGACAAATTTGGAATATTTGTGTGTATTTTTAATGTTTATTGTGTTACTTAGTTTAAAGTAGGTTCTATTTAAAAACACAAAATGAAAACTAGTTCATTAAAAGCTCCACATGTTGACTCCATGGTATAGTGGGCTACAGAAACTCTTGCGATCAAAGAAAGCACGCTTGCTATGCTAATGTTTTAATTATAAAAATGTTAGAGTTGATCGGGTATGGGGAGGCGTATCTTCGAGCAGGTCGGAGAGAGATTAAGAAGCCTAGTGAGGAAAAGAATAAGGGGGGGAAAAAAACAAAGTGAAAAGAACAGAAGAACAGAAGGAATAGGAGCAGGAGGAAGACAATTGGCCCCTCGCGCTTGCTCCGCCATTGAGTAAGATCATGGCTGATCTTCGACCTCAACTCCACTTCCCTGCCCGATCCCCATATACATTGATTCCCTTAGTTCTCAAAACTCTATCGATCTCAGCTTTGAATATACTCAACGATTCAGCATCCACAGCCCTCTGGGGTAGAGAATTCCAAAGATTTACAACCCCCTGAGTGAAGAAAGTTCTCCTCATCTCAGTCCTAAATGGCCGACCTCTTATCTTGAGACTATGCCCCCTAGTTCTAGACTCTCCAGCCAGGGGAAACATCCTCCCAGCATCTACCCTGTCAATCCCCCTCAGAGATTCAATGAGATCATCTCTCATTCTTCTAAACTCCAGAGAGTGTAGGCCCATTCTGCTCAATCTCTCTTCAAAGGACAACCCTGTCATCCCAGGAATCAATCCAGTGAACCTTTGTTGCACCCCATCTCAGGCAAGTATATCCTTCCTTGGGTACAGAGACCAAAACTCTACACAGTACTCCAGGTGTGGTCTCGCCAAAGCCCTGTACAATTGCAGCAAGACTTCCTTACTCTTGTACTCCAAACCCCTTGCAATAAAGGCCAACATACCATTTGCCTTCCTAATTGCTTGCTGTACCTGCATGTTAACTTTCTGTGTTTCATACTGTATCCTTTCTAAGGGAAAAGGGTGCTGAGGAGTATAAGTTGGTCAGGGTTCAGTGCAAGGAATTAGAAGTAAAGTTGTTAACTAAGTTATACTAATTAGAATTTACAGTGTTATAGTTTTGCCCGAAACGTGGCTTGAGCCAGGCCAGAGTCATTCTGGAAAGAAAATCTTGCTGGCTGGAACATCTTCGCGAGATTAAGAACAGAAAAAATGTAGGCTTATCAATTAAGCAGATGATGACAGCCATAGCAAGGAAAGATTTTATTGATGGTGGTGTTCAGACACTCCCTTTTGGGTTGAGTAAAGAAATAAGTAATCTGTGACTATATTGAGGGTAACTTATAGATGACTAAAGAGTGGGAAAGAAGTTGAGGCTGAGATTTATAGGCAATTTAGAGACATTTGCAGTAATATTTTTTGTATTCGTTTATGGGATGTGGGCGTCACTGGCAAGGCCAGCATTTATTGCCCATCCTTAATTGCCCTTGAGAAGGTGGTGAGCCACCTTCTGAAACCACTGCAGTCCGTGTGGTGAAGGTACTCCCACAGTGCTGTTAGGTAGGGAGTGCCAGGATTTTGATCCAGCGACAATGAAGAATCGGCAATATACTTCTAAGTCCGGATGGTGTGAGACTTGGAGGGGAACTTGGATGTGGTGATGTTCCCATGCGCCTGCTGCCCTTGTCCTTCAAGGTGGAAGAGGTCGCGGGTTTGGGAGGTGCTGCCGAAGAAGCCTTGGCGAGTTGCTGCAGTGCATCTTGTAGATGGTGCACACTGCAGCCACGGTACGCCGGTGGTGGAGGGAGTGAATGTTTAAGGTGGTGGATGGGGTGCCAATGGAGCGGGCTGCTTTGTCCTGGATGGTGTCGAGCTTCTTGAGTGTTATTGGAGCTGCACTCATCCAGGCAAGTGGAGAGTATTCCATCACACTCCTTACTTGTGCCTTGTAGATGGTGGAAAGGCTTTGGGGAGTCAAGAGATGAGACACTCGCCGCAGAATACCTAGCCTTTGACCAACTCTTGTTGCCACAGTATTTATGTGGCTGGTCCAGTTAAGTTTCTGGTCAATGGTGACCCCCAGGATGTCGATGGTGGGCGATTCGGCAATGGTAATTCCGTTGAATGGGAGGTGGTTAGACTCTCGCTTGTTGGAGATGGTCATTGCCTGGTACTTCTGTGGCGCTAATGTTACCTGCCACTTATCAGCCCAAGCCTGAACATCGTCCAGGCAATAATGAGGGACTTAATCTTGAGATAGACTGAGATAAGACTTTGGTTAAAAATGGGGAGGTGTTAATATAAGAACATAAGAACATAAGAAATAGGAGCAGGAGTAGGCCAATCGGCCCTTCGAGCCTGCTCCGCCATTCAATAAGATCATGGCTGATCTGATCCTCACCTCAAATCTAAAGAACACAAGAAGTAGGAGCAGGACCCGGCCACTCAGCCCCTGGGCCCGCTACGCCACCCACAGGGCCTCGACTGATCCGAACTCAGCCTCATGTCCAATTTCCTGCCCGCTCCCCGTAACCCCTAATTCCCCTTACTTCAAGGAAACTGTCTATTTCTGTTTTAAATTTATTTAATGATGTAGCTTCCACAGCTTCCTGTGGCAGCAAATTCCACAGACCTACTACCCTCTGAGTGAAGAAGTTTCTCCTCATCTCAGTTTTGAAAGAGCAGCCCCTTATTCTAAGATTATGCCCCCTAGTTCTAGTTTCACCCATCCTTGGGAACATCCTTACCGCATCCACCCGATCAAGCCCCTTCACAATCTTATATGTTTCAATAAGATCGCCTCTCATTCTTCTGAACTCCAATGAGTAGAGTCCCAATCTACTCAACCTCTCCTCGTATGTCCACCCCCTCATCCCGGGGATTAACCGAGTGAACCTTCTTTGTTCTTAAAATGGATCCAGAATTGTTTCCTTTTTTGATATTTTTATAGTTTTAATGGGACTAAAATTGAAACATTACCATGCCCAAATGCTATGCATCCCAGAATATTTAAGGAGGTTGGAGAGGAGATAGCAGAGTTGCTAGCCATAATTCTCCAAAATTCTTTGGGAATTGTGCCAAGCATTGGAGGTTGGCAAATATTACGTCCTTGTTCAAGAAAGAGGAAAAGGATAAGCCAGGAAATTATAGAACAGTTAGTCTTGCCTTGTTTGTGGATAAATACTAAAAATCCGTAAAGCAGGATGAAATTAATTAATATTTAGAAAGGTTTGGACTCGCCAAGCATAGTCAGCATGAATGTGCTTGACTAATTTAGCTGATTTTTTTTTAAAGAGAATGCAGTGCATGTTGCACTGATGCGGTGTTAATAAAGTGCCACATAAGAGACTTGTTATGAAAATTAAGGCGGTGGTATTAAACAGAATATAGCTGTATGGATACTGATCAGAAGTAGAAATGCTTAGTTATTTTCTCTCCTCCTGAGCTCCGGACATAGACGGCAGTTGTAGCAGTCTCTCCACCCAGTGCCATTGCTACCCCAGCTAATGATGCGGAGATACCAGTGTTGGACTGGGGTGGACAAAAATGAGAAGTTGCACAACACCAGGTTATAGTCCAACAGTTTTATTTAAAATTACGAGCTTTCGGAGTTGTTGCCCCTTCGTCAGGTAAAGTTACAATGAGTGAATCTACAATATATCACCGTTTATAAACACAGAAACTGCAGAGATACAATCTTTCAGGGAAGGTGTCCTTACATCAAAGACACACCAAAAGCACAGCCAAGACAATGAGATGTGTCACAGGGGGTCCAACGTGTCAAATCCTGCTGTCTGCAGTTTTTTTTGGGGGGTTTGTATTTTTTTTTTAAAAACTGGAAAGACAGACAACGATGTCGAGTCACGTTCTGTAGCGTGACATGCACCCGAGATCCCTATTGAGGCCGTCCTCATGGGTGCGGAACTTGGCTATCAGTTTCTGCTCGATGATTTTGCGTTGTCGTGTGTCTCGATACGGCCTTCAAGACACACGACAACGCAAAATCATCGAGCAGAAACTGATAGCCAAGTTCCGCAACCATGAGGACGGCCTCAATAGGGATCTCGAGTTCATGTCACGCTACAGAACGTGACTCGACATCGTTGTCTGTCTTTCCAGTTTTAAAAAAAAACACAAAAAAAAAGTTAAAAGCTCAACTGCAGACGGCAGGATTTGACACGTTGGACCCCCTGTGACCCATCTCATTGTCTTAGCTGTACTCTGTTGTGTCTTTGATGTAATGCCTCCCTAAAAGATTGTATCTCTGCAGACAAATTGCTTTCTGTGTGTATATACTGTGTAATAGATTCCCTCATTGTACCTTTACCTGACGAAGGGGCAACAGCTCCGAAAGCTCGTAATTTTAAATAAAACTGTTGGACTATAACCTGGTGTTGTGCGACTTCTCATTTTTACCCCAGCTAAGTTAGTGCAGACCAAAGTTAATCTGGCAATTCATTGAGCCCGTGGCTCAGTGTGATACAGCACGCTGCAGATGCTCATTGACCTATTGATTTGCTGTGAGACGCTCATTAAAGATATGCTTCAGATTAGAGTTTCTTGCCCAAAACGAGGCCAATTGAAGTGTCACCTATAGCGCTGCCCAGGCTGAGGCTAGCTAACTCACCACAGATTGAACCTCGGAGCGTCCTACTGCATGCAGCTCAGCTACTTACTGGGTAAACCCACTGAGACATTGAGCGATACTCTGAAGATAAGGTTATCAATGAATTTTTAATTGCAGCTTTCCATTAACAGGTGAAATACCAATGGTGATGACCCCATCCCGTTAATAGCACAGCTGTCCCTGATGCTGATCCCAGGCCAGAACTTGTCCCAATTAAATTCTCTTTGCTCCAGTTCTGATGCAAATCGTGTGCAGACAAATAGTAAAAGGATTTTGGAAATGGGCTGAACCATTGAATCTATGGCTCATTGATACTACTGTTTGCTACAGGCCTCTGAAATAGTACTGTAATTGGCTTAGACTTTTTTGAAGTTGGGGAGAGGAGGGGTTAGAGTTTGATCACACCATGCTGTTACTAGATATCGTGAGTCCATATTTAATTACAAAGTGTGATAAACTCGTGTAGCGGAACAATAGAAAGGCATTATATTCCCTGATGTAGGTTCTACCAGTAGCAGTTGCAGTGCTTTTGGGACTGTTGCTACCATGGCAGCTAGGACCAGATGAATGTGTCCGAGTGCCAGGTTTCAAATCCGAACATGCTCAACTATCATTTTTTCCCCATCATAAGCAAACAAAGACAGGTAGCAATTTCAGTTCCGCCCAGGTTTTAAGGTTTCATAATAACATGCATTAAAGATGTTTCGTTGCCACCTGTACAGCTGGATTTAAACAATGTCCCTTGAACAAAAGTTATTTTTGTGAAAAAACTCTCGTAATATCCAATTTGCTGGCTGAATTCATGCTATCAAACAGGCTTAGGTGGACTTACAGAAGCAAATTGCTACAGTGACTACTCTTCAACAGTACTTCATTGGCTGTAAAGCGCTTTTGGACGTCCTGATGTTGTGAAAGGCGCTATAGAACTGCAAGTCTTTCTTTTTTTTCCAAATTGAAGCTTAGAAACACGACTGAAAAACTCGAGCAGCTGGACTGGCACCAATCTCTAGCAAAGCCTGCCTCTTGAGTTTTTTTTTATTATGCACACTCTCGTACTGCATATGGGTATGGCTGTCTCTCCGACTTCATAGGATTCTGGTGATGTGCTCCCAGCTCTTTATGTTCAAGACTTCGGATGGCATTCCCTTCACTTTGCTCCACTACATTTTCATGTTACACAAAGATGTGACTGTTTCAGGTGAAATGCCCAGGCTCCAGAGGCTGAATGGCCAACTCCTCTTCCTATTAGAGTGTCATCTTTTGCTGGTAGTGCACTAAGATATTACAAAGTTAGCATTTTATTCTTTTCTTATTTTCCCCATTTCACTTTTTTTTTAAAACGACGCACCTTTTAAAGTACAGTGTCTAAACGTCGGATTCTTTAGCTCGCTACACGTGCAGTGTTTTTTAAAAACCGATTTGAACTTATTTTTGTAAATTCTGTGCTCGTCAATTTGAAATATGTTGCAGCTAGAGAATGGAACATTTTGTATTTTGAGCAACTGGTGTCAAAAGCAAGCTCTCTAAGTCAGGTATTGCACAGTTAGATGCAGAGTAATAGTCCTGATCTATCCGAACAATGTGGCTCAGCTGCAGTGCAAGAGCACCTCTGCTGCTCATGTGTGACATTTTTATATTTCCCCACGTCTGTACCCTCTCTGAGTGAGATTGCCGATTATTGCTGAATTTGGAGCACTTTTGTGTTGTGGCCATGCTCTCTGGGAACTGAATTGAGATTGCCAAACTCATTCCATGTGGGAACTGCTTTGGAATTGAAGCCAGGTCCCAGGATTAAAGGCCCGTGTCTAACCCATGGCGCCACACACTTCCCCCACCGAGTTCAGCCATTTTAAAGGAGCAGTGTCCTCTATTGCATTGTCTGTATTTTAAGTCTTAACGAAAACAAACTGAAGATTGTGTTGAAGTGGGCCTAGAGGATTGTTCCAAGATTCATCCCCCACTGCAGCTGTAATCTCTTAGACTTGATCTCAGTGAGGACATGAAGAAAGACTTGCATTTCTATACCGCCTTTCACGACCACCGGACGTCCCAAGGTGCTTTACAACCAACAAAGTAATTTTTGAAGTGTAGTCACTGTTGTAATGTCTGAAGCGTGGCAGCCAATTTGCACACAGCAAGCTCCCACAAACAGCAATGTGATAATGACCAGATAATCTGTTTTCAGTGATGTTGATTGAGGGGTAAATGTTGGCCAGGACACCGGGGAGAACTCCCCTGCTCGTCTTCAAAATAGTGCCATAGGATCTTTTACGTCCACCTGAGAGAACAGATGGGGCCTCGGTTTAATGTCTCATTCGAAAGACTGCACCTCCGACAGTGCACTCTCTCTCAGTACTGCACTGAAGTGTCAGCCTGGATTATGTGCTCAAGTCTCTGGTTCACTAGTACTAGTTTACCGTTCACTACTGCCAGCTTCTATCTAACTGATGCGCCTTCAGTAGTTACACAGGTGTGTGTACAGTAATGTAGAACACCTCCTTTGGAAATGTGGAAATTGAGATCGCACACTAGTAGAACTGGGTGAATCATGGATTAGACCCAGGAAGATAACTTAGTCCTACTTGTAGTAAAAGGTGAGAAAGTATAATAAAAGAAGAAAGAGTGCCTTTTTTCAAATTGAGAAACCAAGGAGAAGGACCAAGACTCTCAGTGCCGGACACCACCAATATTGAAGATAGGAGTGAAGAGGTAAATCAAAAGATGGTTCGATCTGAGCAGAATCAGGGACCTGCAACCTCAAAGAAGAACAACACTTGTATCAGATGACAAGTCTGTGAGATGTTTTCTGGAATAACAACAGAAAACGCTGGAAAAACTCAGCAGGCCAGGCAGCATCCATGGAGAGAGAAACAGAGTTAACGTTTCAGGTCGAAGACCTTTCGTCAGAACTGGAAAAAAGCAGGAAATGGAACAGATTTTAAAGCAAGTTTAGGGGCTGGGAAATGGGGGAGGGGATGAAAGAACAAAAGGGAAGGTCTGTGATAGGTTGTATTAGATGTTTTCTGGTATCTTGTTGCGTCAGTATGCAGCAGATATTTGTTTGCTGTCACTGTCCCTGAGCTATCTGGATTGTGCAATTAATCCTGAAGAGGTGCAAAACAAAACAGAAGAATTTCTCCAAAAGGGAGATGTGGGAAATTGGAGGAAGAGTGAACCTTGTTGCTTTTGCTCATGTCATTGTGGTCGAATGCAGACAAGATTAGCAGAAGCCCTGGGAGTGAGTAAAGGTATTGATCACTTGGAAAAACTGTACATTGCATGAGCAATTTAAAAATGGGGTAGGAGAAGTGTTAGTGTCATTGATCATTTGTGAAATGGTTGAGAAGCCATCAAGATTAAAGGAAGAACTTGCATTTATGTGGTGCCTTTCATTAACTCAGGATGTCCAAAAGCACTTCATAGCCCCTGAAGTACTTTTTGAAGTGTTGTCACTGTTATTAATTCCGATGTGGAGGCTGGTATTTGGCAGAGGATTCGGTTCTCCTGCGTCTCGGACCCTTTTTAAGTGGTGAAGTTATGGCAGAGAGGTGGGTCAGCAATTCTTCTGCCTGCTCCATTCTGTTGTGGTGGCATTTTTTTTATATGAAAGCTTGTGTGGCTGCAATGGCCTGATAGAGCAGCAAGGCGCCGCTGTGAAATTCCTGGCCCACTTTGCATCACCTTAAATGATGTGGGAGTCTTTTTGTTAACAGCTAAAATCTAGGCTGACACTCCCAGTGCAGTACTGAGGGAGTACTGCATTATCGGAGGTGCCGTCTTTCGGATGAGACGTTAAACCGAGGCCCTGTCTGCCCTTTCAGTTGGATGTAAAAGATCCCATGGCACTATTTCGAAGACCAGCAGGGGAGTTATCCCTGGTGTCCTGGCTGATATTTATCCCTCAATCAATATCACTAAAACAGATTATCTGGTCATTTTCACGTTGCTGTTTGTGGGAGCTTGCTGTGTGCAAATTGGCTGCCACGGTTCCTACGTTGCAACAGTGACTACACTTCAAAAAAAAAAGTACTTCATTTGCTGTAAAGTTCTTCGGGACGTCCGGTGGTCGTGAAAGGTGCTATATAAATGCAAGTCCTATTCTTTTTAACGCCGTTCCCAGGGTCAGTGACAGCCAGAGGTCCTGACCTGCCACACTCCTGGTGGCAGAGATGGGGCGCCCTGTGGTTCCTGTAGCCAATACTATAGGGTCACGTCTTAGCATAGAAATTCAAAAGAAGAAAGAAGATAACTGACCAACTTTCTGGTTTTTCCTCTCGTCTTCAGCATTGCTTTCTCTGTATTCCTGCGCCCTTCATTCCTTTGTGACTGGTTGCATCACTTCCTTCCTCTCCGCTTAGCTCTATATCAAAGATGCATGTATTTTTGGGATTCACATCATGGCCCAGAAATTAAAGACGGAGCCTTCCTGCGGGGGTAAGGCTACCCCGCGATATCTCACTGCGCGCCTGCCTTTTCCTTCCGAGCTCACACGAACTTTAGTTTCAAGGCTGCAGCTGTGCAGTGTGTGCGTATCCCACAGACGCAGTTAATTCGTGCGAGCTGTGGGATCACGTGATTCAGTTAGAGCCAATGGCAGCACACCATCTTTCATTCATAGTTTTGACAGCAAGGGCTGTCAAAGCTATGAATCTATACCCCCCCAAAAGAACAGCTAAACCTCAATTAAATTTAAAAAAAAGCCATCACATCAATAAAATAAGTATAGTTAAATAAATTAACCACTTTAAACAAAAAATTAAATTTTTGAAAAAATTTAAAATCTTTTTAAAAGTTATAAAAATAAACTTACCTTTCTTTAAAGTCTCTAAAAAAGATAAACCTGTTGAAAAAATTTAAAATAATACTTAATTAACTACTTACCTTGTTAAAAGAGGGTCTTACGCCTCCTTTCTTTATGTGCAAAATCTTCCATGCTTACCTGCGCGGTCAAAGCACTAAGTGCACTGCGTGCGCGCAGCCTGTAGCACACACGCGGTTCACTTAGGAACCGCCCCCTTTTGAGTTCACCAAGTGCCGGTTTCCCGCGCATGCAGAAAACCGGCAATTGGAGACAGAATACGCGAGAGTACACAGTGCGTACTCTCGCGTACTAAGACTAATTTTTGGGCCAATATTCAATTTTGAGTGACAGGAAAGAGGTTACATAATTTTTTTAAATCTGAGAATGAAAGCACATTAATCCTTGGCGTATCTTGGAAATAAAAGAATGTAACGGAGAGAGAGTGGGCGGGAACGGTAGCATTGTGGTTATGTTCCTGGACTAGTAATCCAGAGGCCTGGACTAATGATCCAGAGATGTGAGTTCAAATCCCACCATGGCAGCTGGGGAATTTCAATTCAGTTAATTAAATAAATCTAGAATAAAAAGCTAGTAATGGTGACCATGAAACTATCTGATTGTCGTAAAAACCCATCTGGCTTACTTGGACAAGGCACAGGTGAGTTGCTCCAGCCTGTGAATCTACGCAGCATGTTATTGTGCATCAAAAATGTTTTAATTTGAGACAGCTGTGGGGCACTGCAATTATAAGTAGGATAGAATTCCTCATTGTAAAATCTGACAGCATGCGATGTCAGATTACAAACTGGAATTATAAATAAAATGCTGAGTTTTCTTGTAATTACCTGCCAATGTTATGATTTACATGATCCAACAACCTTATGGTTGCACATATACATGGCAGGAAATATTTTCAAAGTTGCTGCATCAAACAATTACACAGCTAGAGCACAGCTAAAAGAAAAACTATTTTGAGAGCAATAACAAATAAACCTTGGCAAATTTAAAGCACATGCAGCTCGGGCTTTAAACAGTTCAAAAGTTTTTCTTTTGTTAACTAGGACATCAACGAGTCGATTAATTGATAGTCTTTCGGATGAGACATTAAACCGAGGCCCCGTCTGCTCTCTCAGGTGGACGTAAAATATCCCACGACACACTTTTTTGAAGAAGAGCAGGGGAGTTCTCCCCGATGTCCTGGGCCAATATTTGTATCCCTCAATTAACATCATTAAAACAGATTATCTGGTCATTATCACATTGCTGTTTGTGGGAGCTTGCTGTGCGCAAATTGGCTGCTGTGTTTCCTACATTACAACAGTGACTACACTTCAAAAAGTACTTCATTGGCTGTAAAGTGCTTTGGGAAGTCCTGAGATCGTGAAAGGCGCTATATAAATACAAGTCTTTCTTTTAATAAGAAAATAACTACAAATCTGAAATAAAAAATAGAAAACGATGGAAATGCACAACCGGTCCATCAGCATCTGTTAAAAGAAAAGGCAGATTAACATTGCAGGTGAAGAGCCTTTGCCAGACATTAGCTTGCCCTTTGTCCACAAAGGCAGACTGACCAAATGCTGTGCATTTCCAGCATTTTGTTTTCATTTCCCGAGTAATTCATTTAAAGCTACCCACAATATTTCTTTTGATACTGATCAGTGATCCACCTTACCAACTGAAGGTTTACTTTGTAAACACCTTTAATTAGAGTACGACAGTTCCCTAGCGCCTTTCATCTTTCAATCACTCCATTTATAACTGTCTGCTCCCAATACTGACTATCAGCAAAATGACAGGTGCCACATAACACCATCTCCCAATAGTGCTGTAAAATACAGTGAACAGTCAGAACTCGACCAATCGACATCACAAATTAACCTGCAATAACAATGTTTCGAAAGTTTGCTTTTGATCAGTTTTATGCGGAGCTGATGACGTGATATTAAAAATTATGTACTAATATTGACTTAAAACAACAAGCTGTTTTATTCCGGTGCAGCCATCACTGGGTGAAGTTAATGCTATACACAGTAGGCCTCGGATTGAATTAGTGAAAATCCACCCATAAAGCAAAATGCTTCCTCTTTGTTTGATATTGAATCTGTTGCTGATTTCAGCAGTAATGCAGACTGGACTAAGCAAAAACCAAGACTCCAATACATTATCCTTTTGAGACACTGGAATTGAAAATCTGCTGATTTTAGTTTAAAGCATTTATTTATTAATTCTATGCTGCTCATGTTCCTGTCTCACGTTGCACACTAGAAAAAATCAAATTCTGCAACTATTATAGAATCTTACAGCACAGGAGGCGGCCATTCGGCCCTTTGTGCCTGTGCCACCTTTTTGAAAGAGATATCCAATTAGTCCTACCCCTCTGCTCTTTCCCCATAGCCCTGCAATTTTTTTTTAACAAGTATCTATCCAGTTTCCTTATTTAAGTTACTGTTGAATCTGCTTCTACAACGTGCATTCCAGATCATATAAACACGCAGTGTAAAAACAATTCTCCTCATCTCCCATCTGATTCTTTTGCCAATTATCTTTAATCTGTGTCCTCTAGTTACCGACCCACCCGCCAGTATGAACAGTTTCTCCCTATTTACCCCTCATCATTTTGAACACCTCTATTAAATCTCCCCATAACTTTCTCTGCTCTAAAGAGAACAATCCCAGCTTCTCTAGTCTCTCCACATAACTGAAGTCAGTCATTTCTGGTATCATTCGAGTAAATCTCCTCTGCACCAGAATTGGACGTAATACTCTAGCTGAGGCCTATGGAGTTATAAAGGCTTAGCTACTTTATAAAAGTTTTACGTACTCGAAAAATTGTTCACTTTTTCGATCTGTCCTTATTTGTTACCCAACAAGTTGACATTTGCACATACCATGAAAAAACCAGGGGGGGAAAATTCGGTATCGCCCATTTTGGGGCGCTAATATCGGCCGGGTGCAAAGTTTAGCGCCTGGCGCTAATTATTGCCTCCAACTGCAAAGTTCGTCTCTATCGCCCCTGGAGGTGATTTGGCGCTAAATCAGGCGCTACACACCTCTCGAGGCACAAACGTCAGGGAGCGAGGCGCTACCTCAGAACGCTACCGAAGCTCAGGCGATGCCAATTACCATGGAAGCCAAACAGACTGGCGCCGTCCAGTTCTTAAAGAGGAGGGGCCATCTTGCTGGCCAGCCACTCCCTGCTCAGAGCAGCCTTCAATCTCTACCTGGAGAGACCTCAAAAGCAAATTGTGTTGGAAGCACTAATGGACAGGCCCAGGGAAAGAGCTCGGCGCTTAGGAACCTCAAAAGTGGTGCTGAGGGCAAAAGCTCCTTAGGACAGCGTTAAAACCAAAAATTTTGCCGACACGAAAAGGCAGGAAGCGCCCGCCTTTAAATAGCGCTCCCCCAGCCCCCTCCCGACTTGAAAACGTTCCCCTTTACCTGTCGTTCCTAGCGGCAGGAGCCAAGGCAGGGGGCGCTACCGGGGTGTTGCACGCTTGACTGACGTCACGATCTGCGGGCACAGGAGATCGTGGCGGTAGTGTTTAGTGCCGCCGCAAAACGACTGGTTAATTTTGCGAGCGGCGCTAAAATCGCCGCGCTCGGGCGCTAAGTTCCTAGCGCCCCCCTGGAGGCGCTAACCAACCGAATTTTTCCCCCTAGAGGTCTGTCTTCTTTTAGTTTTGAAATAATATTCAGCTTCCAACTTCTAATGTCTAAGCATTCAAAGAAGAGAAATGTCATCTGGCTGCATCGTTTTAAAGAGCTGATCAATTTATTTTTGCCTCATTAAGATATTGTATAAATCTGTTCTTTATATGTTGCTGATGCTGTCCTCATTAAATGGCTGTGGTACAGCCGAGTGGTTGTGCAGCGCAGCCTCAAGTAGCTTTCAGCCATCAATGCAATGAGTACAGAATTTTTTTTTAATTCATTCATGGGATGTGGGCGTCGCTGGCAAGGCCAGCATTTATTGCCCATCCCTAGTTGCCCTTGAGAAGGTGGTGGTGAGCCGCCTTCTTGAACCGCTGCAGTCCGTGTGGTGAAGGTACTCCCACAGTGCTGTTCGGCAGGGAGTTCCAGGATTTTGACTCAGCGACGATAAAGGAACGGCGATATACTTCCAAGTCAGGATGGTGTGTAACTTGGAGGTAGTGGTGTTCCCATGCGCCTGCTGCCCTTGTCCTTCTAGGTGGAACAGGTCGCGGGTTTGGGAGGTGCTGCCGAAGAAGCCTTGGCGAGTTGCTGCAGTGTACCTTGTAGATGGTACTCACTGCAGCCACGGTACGCCGGTGGTGGAGGGAGTGAATGTTTAAGGTGGTGGATAGGGTGCCAATCAAGCGGGCTGCTTTGTCCTGGATGGTTTCGAGCTTCTTGTGTGTTGTTGGAGCTGCACTCCTCCAGACAAGCGGAGAGTATTCCATCACACTCCTGACTTGTGACTTGTAGATGGTGGAAAGGCTTTGGGGAGTCAGGAGGTGAGACAATTGCCACAGAATACCCAGCCTCTGACCTGCTCTTGTTGCCACAGTATTTATTTGGCTGGTCCAGTTAAGTTTCTGGTCAATGGTGACCCCCAGGATATTGATGGTGGGGGATTTGACGATGGTAATGCCGTTGAATGTCAAGGGGCGGTGGTTAGACGCTCGCTTGTTGGAGATAGTCATTGCCTGGCACTTGTGTGGCGCGAATGTTACCTGCCACTTATCAGCCCAAGCCTGAATGTCGTCCAGGTCTTGCTGCATGCGGACATGGACTGCTTCATTATCTGAGGAGTTGCGAATGGCACTGAACACCGTGCAGTCATCAGCGAACATCCCCACTTCTGACCTTTTGATGGAGGGAAGGTCATTGATGAAGCAGCTGAAGATGGTTGGGCCTAGGACACTGCCCCGAGGAACTCCTGCAGCGATGTCCTGGGGCTGTGATGATTGACCTCCAACCACCACAACCATCTTCCTTTGTGCTAGGTATGACTCCAGGCAGTGCAGAGTTCCCCCCCCCCCCCCCCCCCTCCCGATTCCCATTGACTTCAGTTTTACTAGGGCTCCTTGATGCCAGACTCGGTCAAATGCTGCTTTGATGTCAAGGGCAGTCACTCTCGCCTCACCGCTGGAATTCAACTCCTTTGTCCATGTTTGGACCAAGGCTGGAATGAGGTCGGGAGCCGAGTGGTCTTGGCGGAACCCAAACTGGGCATGAGTGAGCAGGTTATTGGTGAGTAAGTGCTGCTTGATAGCACTGTCGACGATACTTTCCATCACTTTGCTGATGATTGAGAGTAGACTGATGGGGCGGTAATTGGCCGGGTTGGATTCGTCCTGCTTTTTGTGGACAGGACACACCTAGGCAGTTTTCCACATTGTCTGATAGATGCCAGTGTTACAGCTGTACTAGAACAGCTAGTTCTGGAGCACAAGTCTTCAGCACGACAGCCGGGATGTTGTCGGGGCCCACAGCCTTTGCTGTATCCAGTGCACTCAGCCATTCCTTGATATCACATAGAGTGAATCGAATTGGCTGAAGACTGGCTTCTGTGGTGGTGGGGACCTCAGGAGGAGGCCGATATGGATCATCCACTCGGCACTTCTGGCTGAAGATGGTTGCAAACGCTTCACCTTTGCACTCACGTGCTGGGCTCCACCATCATTGAGGATGGGGATATTCATGGAGCCTCCTCCTCCCGTTAGTTGTTTAATGGTCTACCACCATTCACGACTGGATGTGGCAGGACTGCAGATCTTTGATCTGATCCGTTGATTGTGGGATCGCTTAGCTCTGTCTATTGGGTGCTGCTTCTGCTTTTTAGCATGCATGTAGTCTTGTGTTGCAGCTTCCCCAGGTTGGCACCGCATTTTTAGGTACGCCTAGTGGTGCTCCTGGCATGCTCTTCTCCACTCCTTATTGAACCAGGGTTGGTCCCCTGGCTTGCTGGTAATGGTAGAGTGAGGGATATGCTAGACCATGAGGTTACAGATTGTGGTGGAATACAATTCTGCTGCTGTTGACGGCCCACAGCGCCTCATGGATGCCCAGTTTTGAGCTGCTACATCTGTTCTGAATCTCTCCCGATGGAGGATGTCCTCAGTGTGAAGACGGGACTTCGTCTCCACAATGACTGTGCGGTGATCACTGCTACCAGTGCTGTCATGGACAGATGCATCTGCGACAGGTAGATTGGTGAGGACGAGATCAAGTAGGTTTTTCCCTCGTGTTGGTTCTCTCACCACTTGACGCAGGCCCAGACTGGCAGCTGTGTCCTTCAGGACTCAGCCATCTCGGTCAGTAGTGGTGCTACCGAGCCACTCTTGGTGATGGACATTGACGTCCCCCACCCTGAGTACATTCTGTGCCCTTGCTACTCTCAGTGCTTCTTCCAAGTGGTGTTCAACATGGAGGAGTACTGATTAATCAGCTGAGGGAGGGTGGTAGGTGGTAATCAGCAGGAGGTTTCCTTGCCCATGCTTGACCTGAAGCCATGAGACTTCATGTGGTCCGGAGTCAATGTTGACGACTCCCAGGGCCACTCCTTCCTGACTGTATACCACTGTGCCGCCACCCCTGATGGGTCTGTCCTGCCAGTTGGGACAGGACATACCCAGGGATGGTGATAGAGGAGTTTGGGACATTGGCTGAAAGGTATGATTCTGTGAGTATGACTATGTCAGGCTGTTGCTTGACTAGTCTGTGGGACAGCTCTCCCAATTTTGGCACAAGTTCCCAGGTGTTGGTGAGGAGGACTCTGCAGGGTCGACTGGGCTGGGTGTGCCGTTGTCGTGTCCGTAGCCGGTGCCGAGGTTGATGCCGGGTGGTCCATCCGGCTTTATTATTCTTGTTTTTCGTAGCAGTTTTTTACAACTGAGTGGCTTGCTAGGCCATTTCAGAGGGCAGTTACGAGTCAACCACATTGCTGTGGATCTGGAGTCACATATAAGCTAGACCAGGTAAGGACGGCAGATTTCCTTCCCTAAAGGACATTAGTGAACCAGATGGGTTCAAAACATTTTTGATGCACAATAACATGCTGCGTAGTTTCACAGGCTGGAGCAACTCATCTGTGCCTTGCCCAAGTAAGCCACTGTTCATGTGTGATTCTCGACAGTAACTGATTTAAAAATGGTGCCACCGTCTTGACAGGAAGATATTCATGGTTGCTCTACAGGGATCAGTTTCAGAAATGCATTGTTTGTGTGATGATGCTTATAGGTTACTGCAGATCGCAATATTGGATCCCAGTATTAAGCATGGAGGTGCGAATCCACAAATCATGTGTTTCTGAAAACTCATTATTGTAGAAACTTGTTTCTTTTTCCATTTTTCCTTCCCCATTCTAGATATTTGTGTACCATATCCCACTCCCAAGCAGAGAGGGCAGGTCGGCAACTCGTTCCTAGATCTGTCCCAATGCCAGACTGTAACTGAGGTTCCCGGAAAGGGTGTGAGCACGGGATGACCTGTGGTTTGATTTTTGTTCTCTCTCTCTCTCTTCCCTGTCGGACTGCACCTGGCTTTTAGTCTGCATCTGCTGCGAATGAGTGGGATTTCATTGTCTGGTTATATGATGTGAGCTCACAATTTTCCATTCTGGGGTCCAGCTTGTTGGTGTTGCAATACCTGGCCAGTATGCTTGCACAAAATCAACGAAGAACTTGTAAAAAGAAACTTTTTAAAGTATGCCCTAGAGCTCCCCCAGTGGTGCAGTTGGTAATAACTTGAGTCAGACAGAGCGGGACGGTAACCAATGTTCCCTCTAATTTTTTTTTTGTTCGCATGGCCCCTTCAACTGGCTGCGCAGGCCATTCAAAATTCCGTGCATGTGCGGTTTTTCTATTTAAAAGCCGGCTCACCGGCTGCGCGGAACCTTCAGAGAGCTGCATGTCCGAGCAGCTTAAAGGGAACATTGACTGTAACAGAATAAAAACAGAAAATGCTGGAGATACTCAGCAGGTCAGGCAGCATCTGTGAAGAGAGAAACAGAGTTAACGTTTCAGGTCGATGACCTTTCGTCAGAACTGGAAAAGAGCAGGAAATGGAACAGATTTTTAAGCAAGTTTTAGGGGCTGGGAAAGGGGGGATGGGATGAAAGAACAAAAGGGAAGGTCTGTGATAGGATAGAAGGCAGGAGAGATTAAGAGACATTAAGAGATATTCAAGGCAAAAGGAGATGGTAATGGGACAGGTTAAGAAACAAAGGATGGCTCTAGATGAAGTGTAAATTGCGCTGGCAGAATGAAAGACAGCTGCCACGTGGGAGAGAAGAACAGAAGGCACAAACAAAAAGTGTGGATAAAAAAAAATATATATGATAGGGGCCAGGTTATGATCTGAAATTGTTGAACTCTATGTTGAGTCCAGAGGGCTGTAAGGTGCCTAATCGAAAGATGAGGTGCTGTTCCTCGAGCTTACGCTGCGCTTCCGTGGAACAATGCAAGAGGCCGAGGACGGTGAGGTGGGAGTGGAGTGGTGAATTAAAGTGACAGGCGACCGGAAGCTCAAGGTCCCCCTTACGGACTGAACGGAGGTGTTCCGCAAAGCGGTCACCCAATCTGCGTTTGGTCTCCCCAATGTAGAGGAGACCACATCGTGAGCAGCGAATACAGTATACCAAATTGCAAGTAGTACAAGTAAATCGCTCTTTCACCTGGAAGGGGTGTTTGGGGCCCTGGACAGTGGGAAGCGGGGAGGTATAAGGGCATGTGTTGACTGTAACAGATTCGATCTTGATCTGTGCTGAGTGAAATTGGCAGTAGGAGAACTACAATTGGCCTTGGTGTCTTTGACCTAGCAAGGGGAAAAATCAGCCCAGGGTACCCACTCCTGATCTCCATCCAGTGAGCTTTGTGGGAAGTACCCATTAGTGAATGTCCAGTCAGGATTGGGCTTGGCTGAGATGCTTTCCACGGCCTGGTAACACTTGCTGTCAAGAATCACACATGGTTACTTGGAGAAGGCACAGGTGAGTTGCTCCAGCCTGTGAAACTACACAGCATGAATTAGTGCTTTCAGGAGAAGGAGAGCGCAAATAAATATGCTCTTTAACTCCTACATCTACAATGAAAAAAATACTGAAGTAGAACATAACATAAGACTTAGGAGCAGGAGTAGGCCATATGGCCCCTCGAGCCTGCTCCGCCATTCAGTAAGATCATGGCTGATCTTCGACCTCAAATCCACTTTCCTGCCTGATCCCCATATCCCTTGATTTCCCCTAGAGTCCAAAAATCTATCGATCTCAACCTTGAATATACTCAACGACTCAGCCTCCACAGCCCTTTGGGGTAGAGAATTCCAAAGATTCACAACCCTCTGAGTGAAGAAATTCCACCTCATCTCAGTCCTAAATGGCCGACCCCTTATCCTGAGGCTATGACCCCTAGTTCTCGGCTCTCTAGCCAGGGGAAACAACCTCTCAGTATCTACCCAGTCAATTGTGCTGCATTGTGACTGTAATTTTTACCTCTTGACACATAAAATGACTTCCTTAAATATTGTTTGATTGTGCAAATGTAATTGTTGCAGTCTTTTTTTATATATAGCATGACAGACCAATGAACGTAGAAGTTATCTATTTTCATGAGTTTATTTCAGGTTCCAGTTAGCAGAACTTCCTTTTTGTTTCCCCTTTCTTGTGTTAAAGTAGCTTTGCTATTTTTGTGAGGATCTGCTTTTTAAGTCTGTCTTTAATTGCTGTATTGTCAGTTCAAGAAACTAGAAAAGATCAGCTGCAGTTGAGCAGTGTGCAGATGCAGCACAGTGGAACTCTCTGCAAGGCATTGAGTTTGTGCCTGAGATTCTCCACATGGTGGGTTCCCAATCTCCACTGTGCTACTGGGGAAGGTGCTGGGCTTTTCCATTTAATGAGGGGTAGGGAGGTGGGGTGAGATGAGGATAATTGGTACATCATTCTCAAGTGGCCTTTGCAGAGGTTAGGTGAGGGTAGGATTGGGCTCAGCTGTGATGGCCTCTGCACTTCAATGGCTTGGCAGCACTCGTTGACACATGAATAATGGCCGATCAGGCGGGCTCTCAGCAGGCTCCTGGTGGAACTATTCTTCAGCGTGGGTCACCACCTGCAAGAGAGGAAAGGAGGAAATGGAGCATAAAGCTGTGGCTTCTGCCATTGATGGCCACTTGCTCATCAGGCTTTGTGAAGGCAGGGGAATTTATGGGCTAAGTGTAATGGTGAGGATTGTGTGGAAGGAACATAGAACATAAGAAGTAAGAGCAGGAGTAAGAACATAAGAAGTAAGAGCAGGAGTAAGCCATACGGCCCCTCGAGCCTGCTCCGCCATTCAATAAGATCATGGCTGATCATCGACCTCAACTCTACTTTCCTGCCCGATCTCCATAGCCCTTGATTCCCCTCGAGTCCAAAAATCTAACTATTTCAGCATTGAATATTCACAAAGACTCAGCATTCACAGCCCTCTGGGGCAGAGAATTCCAAAAATTCACAACCCTCTGCGTGAAGAAATTCTTCCTCATCTCAGTCTTAAATGGCTTACCCCTTATCCTGAGACTATGCCCCCCTAGTTCTAGACACTTCAGCCAGGGGAAACAACCTCTCAGCATCTACCCTGTCAGTCCCCTTCAGAATCTTGTATGTTTCAATGAGATCAATGTATAGGCCCATTCTACACAATCTCTCATCATAGGACAGCCCTCTCATCCCAGGAATCCATCCAGTGAACCTTCGTTGCACCGCCTCCAAGGCAAGTATATCCTTCCTTCGATAAGGAGACCAAAACTGTGCACAGTACTCCAGGTGTGGTCTCACCAAGGCCCTGTACAATTGTAGCAAGACTTCCTTACTCTTATACTCCAACCCCTTTGCAATAAAGGCCAACATGCCATTTGCCTTCCTTATTGCTTGCTGTACCTGCATGCTAGCTTTCTGTGTTTCTTGCACGAGGACACACAAATCTCTCTGAACACCAACATTTGAAAGTTTCTCACCATTTAAAAAATATTCTGTTTTTCTATTCTTCCTACCAAAGTGAATAACCTCATATTTCCCTACATTATACTCCATCTGCCACCTTACTGCCCACTCACTTAGTCTATCTATATCCCTTTGCAGACTCTTTGTGTTTTCCTCACAGCTTACTGTCCCACCTAGCTTTGTATCATCAGCAAACTTGGATACATTACACTCGGTCCCTTCATCTCAGTCATTAATATAGATTGTAATTAGCTGAGGCCCAAGCACTGATCCTTGCAGCACCCCACTAGTTACAGCCTGCCAACCTGAAAAAGATCCATTTATCCCTACTCTCTGTTTTCTGTCCGTTAACCAATCCTCTATCCATGCTACTATATTACCACCAACCCCATGAGCCCTAATCTTGTGTAATAACCTTTTATGTGGCACCTTATCGAATGCTTTTTGGAAATCCAAATATCCTACATCTACTGGTTCCCCTTTATCTACCCTGCTAGTTACATCCTGAAAAAACTCTAATAAATTTGTCAAACACGATTTCCCTTTCATAAAACCATGTTGACTCTGCCTAATCATGTTATGATTTTCTAAGTGACTTGATACCACTTCCTTAACATTGGATTCCAGCATTTTCCCGATGACTGATGTCAGGCTAACTGGCCTGTAGTTCCCTGTTTTTTTCTCTATCTCCTTTCTTGAATAGCAGTGTTACATTTGCGACCTTCCAATCCGCTGGGACCATTCCAGAATCTAGGGAATTTTGGAAGATCAAAACCATTGCATCCACTTTCTCTTCAGCCACCTCTTTTAGAGCCCTAGGATGTAGGCCGTCAGGTCCAGGGGATTTGTTGGCTTTTAGTCCCATTAGTTTCTCTAGTACTTTTTCTCTACTTATATTAATTACGTTAAGTTCCTCACCCTCATTAGACCCTTGGTTCCCCACCATTTTGGGTATGCTTTTTGTGTCTTCTACTGTGAAGACAGATACAAAATATTTGTTTAACGTTTCTGCCATTTCCTTATTCCACATAATAATTTCTCCTGTCTCAGCCTCTAAGGGACCAACGCTTACTTTTGCTGCTCTTTTCCTTTTTACATACTTGTAGAAGCTCTTACAATCTGCTTTTATATTTCTTGCTAGTTTTCTCTCATTCTATTTTTTCCCTTTTTATCAATTTTTTGGTCATGTTGTTAATTTGAATGTGGTCAGTGACAATTTTAAAAGAAATCGGTGTTAGGAAAACTCAGTCTGAATTAAGAACACAAGCATATCCAAAAGAGAAACGTCCCTCAGCTTATTCCATTTGCTTCATCAACCAAGTCCTCTTTTATGAGATAATTTCCTACCCTAAATCCATATCTCTCCACTCTTTCGTAGAATCAGAAATTGATCCAATTTTCTTTTGTATGCTTCAATTGAGCCAGCATCCAGTGCTCTACGTAACAGTCTCTTTCCTAAGTCGACAACTCTGGCTATTTAAGTATAGCTCCTAATCATAGCCTTTGCTTGTACTTTTCTGTGTTTCCACAGACTATCTCTCCACATCTACTTTATTCGCCCGCTTCCCATCCCACCTCCTCTCTTATAAATGGTATTATATTCCTTAATCTTTCTTCACACCTCAGATTTATATCTGTTTGATGCACATGATCAGATTCACAACGCTCGTCCCCTGGGGGAAAGAGTTGTAAGTTTTTAATCTGTTACCTGATAGGAGTAAGTAGCTGAGTAAGTGACTCTACACCATTTATACTGAACTGGTTGATGCAATTTCTTTTTTGTATTCACAATGAACTTGAGCTTGCAATGAAAGTTACCCACGACGTGTGTAGGGACCTGTTCTCGGGTAATTCGCTGTCATGCAATTTCTGGTTTGCTCAAATTTTACATTTCAGTTTTTCTTTAAAAATTCTCCCCTCCTCCATCTGACTCATGCTGGTCCATGGTTACGTGGGTGGCAGTAGGTGTAACTGGATAGCAATCAGGAGCAGCATCCATGCTGATTTTTTTTTTTTTCCTCCTCTTTCTAGCCTAAGGGAGCTGAGACCAATTGTAGTGCTTCCAACTGCTTCCCCGTTGGGAATATTCTGCATTTGTGTTCTGTGCTATAACCTCACCTTACCCAAGACTTTAAAAGGCAAATATACTGTATTTGTGTTGAAAGGTGACGAATAGAAGCAAATGGTTGCGGTTCTTGCTTACCTCTTGTTTGGAAGACCCAAAGAAACTTGACCAGATTTCAGAAAGCAGCTTGTATCTGTTTTGAACAGTAGCCTGAGTCAGGATGAGTGCAATAAGTTGTTTAAAAAAAGAGCATAAAGGCAAAATTCATCCATTGGTATTTATCCCAGAGCGCTGAGAGAGACGAGGAAGGAGATTTGTGAAGCATTGACGACCATTATGAGGGAGTCACTGAATATTTGTGAGTTAGCAGTAGATTGGGAACAGGCTAATGTGGTGCTTATATTCAGAAAGGGTGACACAGGCAACTACAGGCCCATCAGTCTTTCTTTAATTCCGTGTAAATACTGTAATGGAACTGATTATAAAGAGTGAACTTGAAGGTTATTTGTATAATGGCAATCTAGTAAACAGCAGTCAAACGGCTTTAGAAGGGGATGTTCCTGCCTGACCAACATCCTTGATATTTTTAAGGAAGTGACTAGCAATGTTCCCTTTAGGCTGCGCAGTATTTTGAATGGGCCGTGCACCCCCTTAACGTGGCCGCGCACCCCCAAAAAATTTAAAGGGAACATTGGTGACAACTCGTATGTACTGTGGTAAAGCCTATTGCATTATGTACTTAAACTTCCAAAAGGCTTTTGAAAAGGTTCCACATAAAAGGCTACTAGTTAAGCTCAAAACCATGGGGATTCAAGATAAAACTTGGGAATGCCTAAGAAATTGGCAGAAGGGTAGAAAACGAGGGCTACTTGTTGGGGAAGTCCTATCAAAGCTGAGTGGAGGAAAATACTGAGTTGGGTGCCTTGGTGTTAGGACCATTACTGTTTCTAATTGACAGTAATGACTTGGACTTAGAAATTCAATGCAAATTGGAACAAAAAATGTCACGTGTATTCCATAAAAATATTGAATCCAGGGCTGCTGTTTACAGCTGCTGGGATTTGAGAAATCACTGATCTGCTGTGTTAAACGATAAAGGACGGTAATTTGTAAATGGAATATTTCAGATCTTGCGTTACTCTTTGGGAATGAAGAATTATGATACAGAAAAAATTCCATTCTACAGAGGATAATAACCACATCAAGAATTTTTTTTTAAATGTATTCTCAGGAGGAACGTCGTGTTATTTTCTGTTTTTCGCTAATTTAAATCGTTGACAATAGAATGAAATATTTCTGTATCAGGTATTTAAACCTGTGAAAGGACAGAAGATAACTACATCAGCAAATATCGCCATTAACAATGAACCAAATTTGCGCAATGCATTTAGGTGATTGAATTACCTGACCAGAACATTAAAAGAATTGGCCTTTTAATTCCAAGTCTACTGAATGATGCTTTTAAATTCTGTCCTGATACGGAAACCCCATCCCATCCTTATTTTGTTTTGTTAAAATATGTGCTGTAGCTATTTCTGTTGCCAGCATTTGCATCCATCTGTACAGTAGTCTAAGTAGTGCAGCTCCCAAGAGAGAAGGAGCCATTCAGATTGCAGGTTCTTGGTCTGAACCACTAAAGTGAAGCTGGATTTGACAGGGGAGTGGAACGAAGGAGGAAGCTCAGAGAAATGTAGAGCATTAATCGTTACAAACACTGCTGCTGTTGCCTTTAATGATGTACAGCTTTTGCAAAACAAATCAAATGCATAAAACATCAGCCTCCGTGTTCATTTGAAGTTGCAGGCCAGCCCTTGAAGATAATAGATAAATCAAGTTCAAAGCAGCTCCTTTTTCTATCTTATTTCACTCCATGCTAAGTGATATCTTTAAAGAATTGTGTTGACGCTCTGACAGGCAGCAAGCAGAGCAGTTCACTGGCTTCCTGCGGTGATCTTCTCATCCACACAAAGAACGTGCCTCGGGAGCTGGCCGGATCACAGATAGCTGGCATGAGGGGCAAGACACAGGAAGAGAGAAGTGGCTTTTGAGACAATTAGCCATGCCAGGGAATGAAGCGGTGCCATCAACAGCAGACCGATGTCACCTGGAGACAGTTAATGCTCTTGCTTTTCACAGCAATACGGTAAAACCAGATTATCACTGGCATAGTTAAAGATATTTTTATCTACTGCTGTAAATCTCCGGAATCGGGAAAGTATATTTTGAGTGGTGGAAGGAGAAATTCAGATTTTAACTCGATTTGAATGGTTCTTTTTTTATTTTGTTGTCTTGACGACCACTTCCCACACTCTCGGTAGTTTACACTTGTGCCCTTCGGGTTGTAAAATGGAAAGATGCTTTCGATGAGCAATTTTACAAAGTTTTCACCGTGATTCTTCAGATTTGCAATTTCCCTGCATTTCATTCCCGCCTGGAACTGTAGAAATGAAGTGATAACGCAGACACGCTGAAACTATTTTAAGGGCTTAAAACAAATCAGGTGTATGTGCGTGTTGGGGGAATGTTGCGTGGAAGAGAATCAAGGTAACCCCATCAAAAAAAGCTTCTGCCCCTCTCTGAGCTTGTCGGCTATCCATTCTTGGCCCAAGCAGTGGGGTTGCGATTTTGTCAAAGGCTTATCCTTGAATGTAAAAAATATGCTGTGAACTTCAAATTTTCAGAAATCTCCTGCATCAGCACAGTTGAGCATTCAAAATATCAGTGCTCCTAAAATAATTGCACACTGGATTTTTCTTCTTGGGAAAGAGGTGGGGGGCAGCTGCTAACATGTTAGCATTTAATCCTCTCTCTTTTTCATTTTCTGAAGGCCATTCTTCTAGTGTGAAAGATTTGATTATTGCAGAAAGGGAAGGAATTGTACACAATAGAGCCGTTCACTGGAAAAATTCGTAGTGGGTGGAAACAGGAAACCCATGAACAGTAGAAACCTAGAATACAAATTACACGGTGATTATCTCTTTTGTCTGTGGAATTTCGAGGCTTTTTGTGAATGATGTACTTGAGGAAATGGATAAATATTACAACAGCTTTATAAAATCAAAGTAAACTAAACTTAATATGAATACAAAGATAAACTTCAAATGCTGAAAATCTGAAATTAAAACCGAATATGCTGGAAATACGCGCTGCACGTTCAACAAGCTGAAGTTTTGGGTGGACACCATTTGTGTTCTGATGAGTCTGCACCTGAAATATTACCTCATCTGGGTGTACCCTGTAAACAGTTCTTTAAGCCTGATCCTAACTTTTATTTGTATTATTGTGTGGGACCATCTGGATTGTCTCAACTGCTATTGTGCCACAAATGTGTTTCATGCTGTTTGGGAAAACTGTCCCACCTTCCTAAGGCTATTGCTTGTGCAGCCATTATCAGCGGATGTGTGATTCTTGTATATCTCTCGCTTTCCCCCCAGCCTCGGCTGGTCTTTACCTAAAATGATCCTGTTGAATTTTAGATTATCTAAATCTCAGTGGAGACTTTAAAAAAGAAATCATAAGATTGGAATTTTTTTGCTAAATATAAAATAAATATCCCCTTTGTTACTATTTAGTTATTTTACACGGGAAATCACCATCCTTCTGTAATATGCACTCCTCATCACACGGTGTCAGCCATGGCTCAGTGGTAGCAATCTCGTCTCTGGGTCAGGAAGTCATGGGTTCAAGCCTCGCTCTAGGCTGACACTCCAGAGCAGTACTGAGGGAGTGCCACACTGTCAGATGTGCCATCTTTTGGATGAGACATTAAACTGAGGTCCCATCTGCCCTCAAGTGGACGTAAAAGATCCCATTCACTATTCAAAGAAGAGCAGGGGAGTTTTCCCAGGTGTCCTGGCCAATATTTATCCCTCAACCAACATCACGAAAAACAGATTATCTGGTCGTTATCTCATTGCTGTTTGTGGGAGCTTGCTGTGCGCAAATTGGCTGCTTCATTTCCTACATTACAACGGTGACTGCACTTCATAAGTACTTCATTGGCTTTGGAACATTCCAAGGTCATGAAAGGGACACCTCACGGACTGCAGTCGTTCAAGAAGGTGGCTTACCACCACCACCTTGAGGGCAATTGGGGATGGGCAATAAATGCTGGTCTTGCTGACAACGCCCAGTTCCCATGAATAAAAATTGCCCAATACTTCTGCAGCTGATGATCTGCTCAATCGCTCTCTCACCTAATGGCATAAAATGTGGGAAATGAATATCTATCCATACAAAAGTCTTGAAATGCTTCATCACCCTTCAGTAGTTCATACTTCATATTGTTATGCTTCAAATTGTCAGAATTTCACGCCTGTGATCCCCTTGTCCCCAGTAAAAACCTTCTTTATCTCCCACCTTGATTGTTCCCTCTGGTATGGGCTCCATCTTTCTCTCTGGTATGGGCTGGCTCCATATTTGTCCCCTCAAGGAGCACAGACGTGAACATGTCTGGCGCACAACTAATTTAGCCTTCCATCACCAGATCTGTCTAGACCGTATTGAGCACTATTGGGCCTTGCTATCTTCTGCCCAAACTGCTCAGTACGCCAGCATCATCCTGGAATGCCGAAAGAACCTCAGCCTCTTCTCCACTACACCCCGTCTCCTTAAGCCCCTCTCCCTTGCCTCTACTGCCCTTGCCACCAACAACATGCGAGGAGTGTGACTTCTTTGTCGCCAAGATTGAAACCATATGTTCAGCTGCCTCTGCTGCATCATCCCTTCCCTTTACCCAGCAAGCCAAGCTCACTCCTGCCCTAGTCCTGAACCTGTGTCTTTCTCTGGCTGCTCTCCTATTTCCCCTCATCCCCCTCTGAGCTCATCTTGTCCATTAGACCCACGTCCTGCTCTCTCGACCCCCATTCCCACTAAACTGCTGACTACCCAACTTCCTGGCCCCCATACTAATTGATGCAAATAGTTTCCTCTCCAAGTACTATTCCCTTCCTTCTCAAAACTGCCGTCATCGCCCCCTCCTCAAAAAAAAAAAAAACCCCTATCCTCGAACAATGTTCCCTGTAACTTTTGTTTGGGCCGGGTGGCCCCTTTAACGGGCAGCGCGGCCCATTCAAAATTCCGTGCGTGCGCGTTTTTTTCAATTTAAAAGCCGGCTCACCGGCTGCGCAGGACCTCGAGAAAAGGGAACATTGCCCTCGGCCCCTCTGTCCTTGCAAACTACCGCGCTATCCCCAGGCTCCCTTTCCCCTCCAATGTCCTTGAATGTGTTGTCTTCTTCAACCCTGCAGTCTTTTATACTCGCATGTCTTCCCTTCAATTGTCTCTTCTCCTGGAGGCAGTGCCCTGAAGTTGGGCGCAGTTGCACAAGTGCCAGCAGCCCTCTGGTCTGTACGTTGCTTGTTTTATGCACGTGCCAAAACTGTCTGTCTTGACAGGCTAATCAGTTTGTGTTTGAGGGACGGGGGACGGGAGGTGGTGGGGGCACTCATCCAATGTCCACACAATGCACTTCCAGTAAGAATCATCAGGAATCCTGTTTAGCCCTGGAATACTGAGGCCAATTGTAGCATCCCCAGCGTCTCCCTGGCTAAGATCAACAAAGTCAGCACAGAGCACAGTTTGAACCTGAGCCCTTCTTGGCCATCACAATATGCATTTACTCACTGAGCTGTTGATAGCTCTGGCTATCAATGAGGACATACCATATTTTATATGCAGTTATGTTCCTTTTGGTTACATTTATGTATTGCTTGTGGATGCACCTTGCGATGTATCAGAGTAACAGTTGATGGTTCTGACCAACGTTCCCTCTAAGCTGCGCAGCTGTCTGCCGGTCCCGCGCAGTCCGGGACCGGCTTTTCCAATGTTAAATTTCGCGCGACTACGAATGGGCCGTTCAGCCCCTTAAAGGGGCCGCGCACCCAAAAAGAAGTTAGGGGGAACGTTGGTTCTGACTTGTCTGATTTTTGCATTTACGGGTTGAGGCAGTTAATTATGAGATCGTTTTTTATCTGCAAAAAATGAAACTAACGTAGAGCAAAATGATATCAACCTTAGAGATGCTTGGCTGATTTGTCAAACTAATCAGTCTTTGACTCTCCCTTGGTTCTGTGGACCTATCTGCTTGGTGCTCCTTGGTGTGTGGGAGAGACTCTTGACAGATAGACTTTAAATACTCTGGTTTTCAGGGTTATATATCTGCATATATTTCCTCTTGCTCGTGCTGACATGCACGCTTCATTCTCATTATCACTGCATTTATTTACACTTTGCCTCTCATTCTCTTCATCTTTTATTTTGTCTATCAATTTTTTTTAGTCTGTTTTTTAATTTATGTAGTTCCTATTGGCATAAAATGTGGGAAATGAATATCTATCCATACGAAAGTCTTGAAATGCTTCATCACCCTTCAGTAGTTCACACTTCATATTGTTATGCTTCAAATTGTCAGAATTTCACACTAGGTCGATTACAGTTTGACTTCTGTCGGTGAGTTAAGTTTCTAGAATTTTGCAAGCACCTGGCAATCAGTAAACTTCCCTCACTAACCCCAATTAACCTGTAGCTAACCTCAGGATCTACTTGGACCGCTTGCCCACAAGGAGCACCTGAGCAGCGGCATTAGAGGGACAAACCAGGTTAGTCGCCAAACATCACAACTGTGCTTCCCCTGAGAGCAATGTGATGGGGGATAAACTATTCTGAAAGTGAGAAGTCGCACAGCACCAGGTTTTCGTCCAACAGCTTTATTTGAAATCACAAGCTTTCGGAGCGCTGCTCCTTCGTCAGGTGAAGTGAAGAAATACATATGGGCACAGCATATATAGTCAGAGAACAATGCCAGACGACTACAGTTAATCTTTCTAACTGCCCTTTATCACACCTCGGCAGAGAGACAATCACGGCAATCAAAGGTGTGGATGGTGTCCAACCAGGCCAGTCAGGAAGATATTACATCAAAGACGATAGCAAAATACAACAAAGACAATGAGGTGGGGTCACAAGGGGTCAAATATGGCAGATGCTGGAGTCTGGACTATAACCTGGTGTTGTGCGACTTCTCACTTTTGTCCACCCCAGTCCAACACCGGCATCTCCGCACAGACTCCAGCATCTGCCACATTTGACCCCTTGTGACCCCACCTCATTGTCTTTGATGTAATGTTTTCCTGACTGACCTGGTTGGACACCATCCACACCTTTGATTGCCGTGATTGTCTCTCTGCCGAGGTGTGATAAAGGGCAGTTAGAAAGATTAACTGTAGTCATCTGGCAGTGTTCTCTGACTATATATGCTGTGCCCATATGTATTTCTTCACTTCACCTGACGAAGGAGCAGCGCTCCGAAAGCTTGTGATTTCAAATAAAGCTGTTGGACTATAACCTGGTGTTGTGCGACTTCTCACTTTTGTCCACCCCAGTCCAACACCGGCATCTCCGCATCATATTCTGAAAGTGATAGATGGGCCTTTCACCAGAATTGTTCTGACAAAGGTTTTTCTCAAAACTATTAAGCTGTCTCTTCTGTTTTCAGATTCCGAGACCTGTGGTGCGTTTCAAGCATTTATTATTTTTATGTCAGAATTCCAGTTTTTCTCATTAGCTAGTTCCTAATGTTGTTGCGCTTGCTGTAAGTGAAGCGGATATCACTATGCCGCAATCCTATTTTTTTTTGCTGAACAGGAACTGATGTACAGTTCACACAACAAATGATAAAATAGTTGCTTTAATGCTTCAGTTATAACATGTTTGCCTCTGCAATATTTTGTGCTAGACCAGTGCCAAATGTGCAGTATGATGCTGAAATTCACAGAATCCCATGCCAAGATACTCTTGATTGGAAAGTGCTGACTGTCCCATCAACTACTAATGAAATTGAAATTGAAACACACAGCTAACTGAAAAACACCAATATAAAGATTTCCTTGCATTTTAGTTGTGTGATGATGTGTAATATAAAAAAAAGGTCACTTCTGTTCGGTTGAAGAAAGAAAGACTTGCATTTATATAACGCCTTTCATGACCACCGGACATCCCAAAGCACTTTACAGCCAATGAAGTACATTTTGAAGTGTAGTCACTGTTGTAATGTAGGAAACGCGGCAGCCAATTTGCGCACAGCAAGCTCCCACAAACAGCAATGTGATAATGACCAGATAATCTGTTTTTAGTGATGTTGATTGAGGGATAAATATTGGCCACGACACTGGGGATAACTCGCGTGCTCTTCGTCGAAATAGTGGCCGTGGGATCTTTTACGTCCACCTGAGAGAGCAGACGGGGCCTCGGTTTAATGTCTCATCTGAAAGAGGGGACCTCCAACACTCCCTCAGTACTGCACTGGAGTGTCAGCCTAAATTTTTGTGCTCAAGTCCCTGGAGTGGAACTTGAGCCCGCAACCTTCGGACTCGGAGGCAAGGGTGCTACCCACTGAGCCACGGCTGAGCCAGTTGGCAAATTTACTGCCCTGTGGAGCTGAGATGTACAGGAACATATCAGATTTGATCCCTGATGTCTCCTGGAGCCGCTTTAGGAGTGCCACAATTGAACTCTCTGTTCGTAGGTTAGAAATGGGGTTACGGGGGGTCGAGTGAAATCAACCAGAGTTACTACTCCTGAGCTTTATCCAGAGATTCTTGCTGGCTGTGATGCTTTCTGTGGTTGAATAAGTAGTTGTTACTTACTGTCTCAGCTCACAGTTGAAGGATCGCCATTTGGGCATCAGAGTGCTGCCAAAGCCCATCGAACAAAACCCCATCAAGGAGTCAGCACCTTCAGAAAAGGGGCAAAGAGAATTGGTGGGGGTAAACTATGTAGCACTTGTTTATCTATATCTCATTCATTGTATAAATAGAAGCCATGTTAATGACTCACTAGCTACAATATGTATTCAATGAATGGACCCGGTGACTAGTCTGGGCAGCTGGAGACATTTATCCAGTCATTCCCCAATGGGTATCTTCTATTCAGCAGTTTCAAAAATGTTTAATTGTTTCTTTTTTCCTCTATCTGTTCTTTTTTTTGTCTCCTCCTCCTCAGTATTCACACCATTCTCACATGAGAGTTTGGGACAGTTCAGACTATGGGTTACTGTAATTGGTGCTTTATGTAGTGGGAGGGGAAAAAAAACATTTATACAGTGCCTTATCACATTTCTCAGAAACATCTCAAAGCATTTATAGAATCATAGAAATTTATGGCACAGAAGGAGGCCATTCGGCCCATTGTGTCTGTGCCAGCCGAAAAAGAGCTATCCAGCCTAATCCCACTTTCCAGCTCTTGTTCCATAGCCCTGTAGGTTACAGCACTTTGCGTGCATATCCCAACTACTTTTTAAATGTGATGAGGGTTTCTGCCTCTACACCCTTGCAGGCAGTGAGTTCCAGACCCCCACCACCTTCTGGGTGAAAAAAGTTCTCCTCAACTCCCCTCTAATCCTTCGACCAATTACTTTAAATCTCTGCCCCCTGGTTACTGACCTCCCTGCTAAGGGAAATAGGTCATAGAAACATAGAAAATAGGTACAGGAGTAGACCATTCGGTCCTTCGAGCCTGCACCGCCATTCAATGCGTTCATGGCTGAACATGCTACCTCAGTACCCCATTCCTGCTTTCTCGCCATACCCCTTGATCCCCTTAGTTGTGAGTGTTATATCTAACTCCCTTTTGAATATATTTAGCGAACTGGCCTCAACAACCTTCTGTGGAAGAGAATTCCATAGATTCACCACTCTCTGGGTGAAGAAGTTCCTCCTCAGCTCAGTCCTAAATGGCTTCCCCTTAATCCTTAGACTGTGTCCCCTGGTTCTAGTTTTCCCTACCATTGGGAACATTCTGCCCGCATCTAATTTGTCTAAACCAGTCAGGATTTTAAATGTCTCTATAAGATCCCCCCTCATTCTTCTGAACTCCAGAGGATACAAGTTCAGTTGACCCAATCTTTCTTGATATGTCAGTCCGGCCATCCCAGGAATCAATCTAGTGAACCTTCGCTGCACTCCCTCAATAGCAAGAATGTCCTTCCTTAAGTTAGGAGACCAAAACTGCGCACAATACTCCAGGTGTGGCCTCACCAAGGCCCTGTACAACTGCAGCATCACCTCCCTACTCCTGTACTCAAATCCCCTTACTATGAAGGCCATCATTCCGTTTGCTTTCTTGACTGCCTGCTGCACTTGCATTCCCACCTTCAGTGACTGATGTACCATGATGCCCAGGTCTCGTTGCACCTCCCCTTTCCCTAATCTGCCACCATTCAGGTAATATTCCGCCTCTCTATTTTTACCACCAAAGTGGATAACCTCACATTTATCCACATTGTACTTCATCTGCCATACATTTGCCCATTCACCCAACCTGTCCAAGTCACTCTATAGCCTCCTAGCATCCTCCTCATTGTTCACACTGCCTCCCAATTTAGTGTCATCCGCAAATTTGGAGATATTACATTTAATCCCTTCGTCCAAATCATTAATATATAATGTAAACAGCTGGGGTCCCAGCACCGAACCCTGCGGTACCCCGCTGGTCACTGCCTGCCATTCTGAAAAGTACCCATTTACTCCTACTCTTTGTTTCCTGTGTGCCAACCAGTTCTCAATCCACGTCAACACATTACCCCCAATCCCATGTGCTTTAACTTTGCTCACCAATCTCTTGTGTGGGACCTTGTCGAAGGCCTTCTGAAAGTCCAAATACACCACATCTACTGGTTCCCCCCTGTCCACCCTATTGGAAACATCCTCAAAAAATTCCAGAAGATTTGTCAAGCATGATTTCCCTTTCACAAATCCATGCTGACTTGGACCTATCATGTCGCCACTTTCCAAATGGTCTGTTATGACATCTTTAATAATTGCTTCCATCATTTTACCCACGACCGATGTCAGGCTATCATTCCCTGCTTTCTCCCTCCCTCCTTTTTTAAAAAGAGGGGTTACATTGGCCACCCTCCACTCCATCGGAACTGATCCAGAGTCTAAGGAATGTTGGAAAATGATCGTCAATGCATCCACTATTTCCAAGGCCACCTCCTTAAGTACTCTGGGATGCAGACCATCAGGCCCCGGGGATTTTTCAGCCTTCAGTCCCATCAATTTCACCAATGCCTTTTCCCGACTAATAAGGATTTCCCTCAGCTCCTCCCTCTTACCAGATCCTCTGACCCCTTTTATTTCCGGCAGGTTGTGTGTGTCCTCCACAGTAAACACCGAACCAAAGTACTTGTTCAATTGATCTGCCATTTCCTTGTTCCCCATTACGACTTCCCCTGTTTCCGACTGCAGGGGACCTACGTTTGTTTTTACTAACCTCTTTCTTTTTACATATTTATAGAAGCTTTTGCAGTCCATTTTAATGTTCTCTGCAAGCTTCCTTTCATATTTTATTTTCCCTGCCCTAATCAAACCCTTCGTCCTCCTCTGCTGAGTTTTGAAGTTCTCCCAGTCCCCGGGTTTGCTGCTACTTCTGGCCAATTTGTATGCAACTTCCTTGGTTTTAATACTATCCCTGATTTCCCTTGTTAGCCATGGTTGAGCCACCTTCCCTTTTTTATTTTTACGCCAGACCGGGATGTACAATTGTTGTAGTTCATCCATGCGATCTCTAAATGTCTGCCATTGCCCTTCCACTGATAGCCCCTTAAATATCGCTTGCCAATTTAACCTCGCCAATTCACGCCTCATACCCTCAAAGTTGCCCTTATTTAAGTTCTGGACCATGGTCTCTGACTTAACTGTTTCCTTCTCCATCCTAATGTAGAACTCCACCATACTATGGTCACTCTTCCCCAGGGGGCCTCGTACCACAAGATTGCTGATTAGTCCTTCCTCATTACACAACACCCAGTCCAGGATGGCCTCCCCTCGAGTTGGTTCCTCAACATATTGGTTTAGGAAACCATCCCTTAAACACTCCAGGAAATCCTCCTCCACCGTATTGCTTCCAGTTTGAGTAGCCCAATCTATATGCATATTAAAGTCACCCATGATAACTGCCGTGCCTTTTTTGCACGCACCTCTGATTTCCTGTTTCATACCCTCCCCCACCTCACTACTGCTGTTTGGAGGTCTGTACACAACTCCCACTAACGTTTTCTAGGTCCTTCCTATCCACTCTATCTAGGCCCCTCATAATTTTATACACCTCAATCAAGTCTCCCCTCAGCCTCCTCTACTCCAAAGAAAACAACCCCAACCTATTCAATCTTTCCTCAGAGCTAAAATTCTCCAGTCCTGCCAACATCCTCGTAAATCTCCTCTGTACGCTCTCCAGTGCAATCACATATTTTCTGTAATGTGGTGACCAGAAATGTACGCAGTACTCTAGCTGTGCTATGTTTTATTGGCCCAGAAATTGATCTCGCTCTGTTCCCGCGGGGGTAAGCCTTCCCCGCGATGTCTCACCTCGCTTATGCTTTTTCAGATCCAGCTCGCACGAACTTGATGTTCCAGACATCAGCTGTGCTGGGCTTGCGTATCCCAGCGGCGTAGTGAATTCGTGCGAGCTGTGGGATCACGTGACTCAGTTAGAGCCAATGGCAGCACACCATCTTCCATTCATAAGTCTCACAGCATGGCTGTGAAATCTATGAATCTTACACCCCCCCCAAAATAACAGCTAAACCTCAATTAAATTTTTTAAAAAAACCATCACATTAATAAAATAAGTATAGTTAATTAAATTAACCATTTTAAATAAAAAATTAAATTTTTGAAAAAATTTAAAATCTTTTAAAAAGTTATAAAAATAAACTTACCTGTCTTTAAAGTCTCTAAAAAAGATATACCTGTAAAAAAAAATTCAAAAAAATACTTAATTCACTACTTAACTTCTTAAAAGCGGGTCTTACTCCTCCTTTTTACATTTCCAAAATCTTCAGTACTTACCTGCGCGTCCAAAGCATGAAGTGCACAGCGTGCGCGCAGCCTGTAGCGCGCACGCGATGCACCAAGGCCCCGCCCCCTTTTCAGAAGAGCAATTGCCGGTTTTCAGCGCATGCGCAGGGCATGCAGAAAACCGGCAATTGGAGTGGGAATACGCGAGAGTACGCAGTGCGTACTCTCGCGTCCTGGGATCAATTTTCGGCCCATTATTTCACGTACAATGAATGACTTTGAAGTGCAGTGACTATTACTACTTAGACAAATGCGAAAGCTATTTTGCACAAAGCAAATCGCTCAAACAACTAAGATGATAGACCAGACGGTCTGTTTTTGGTAGTAGCAGATAAGGAAGGAATGTTATCTCTGACAATCCCCCTTGTCTTTGAATAGTGTTTTGGAATTTTTAACATCCACTTGAACAGGCAAACAAGACCTCAATTTAACATCTCAGTTGAAGTATGGCACCTTGAGCAATTTAGCACTGCCTCAGTACTGCACTGCTGAACAAGCTTAGATTGTGAGTTCAAACTCCGGCCTTCTGAACTGGAGGCATGAGTGGTATAAACTGAGTCTAGCTCTCACAATTAATAGACTCGCTGGTGGTAGTGAGGCTGTCAGAAATCCTGTCCAGGGCAAGCTTGAGATTTGAGCTGGAAGTCCTGTAGTCTCCTGGCTCAAAGTACACTTTTAAAATAAAATTTCAAATAATTTTCTGTAGCAATCATATTTTATAAAGTTATGTACAAATAAACAGATGTTTTTGTTTTACTTGGCACAGTGTAGTGTAAGAGTATGAGGCCTTGATGGTTTAGGGCATGGCCGCCACTGATGGAGTACAAGGAGGGGGGATACACAAGAGGAAATGGAGAATTCTGGGACATATTGTAACACTGAATGAGATTACATTGATAGGGAGGGGCAAGGTCCTGGGAGGATTTAAACACAAGGATAAGAATTTTAAATTTGAGGCATTGGGAGTCCAGGAGAAAATGTAGGTCAGCAAGGACAGCTGGACTTAGTGTGGGATAAGATATGGCAGCAAAATTTTGGATGAGCTGAAATTTATGGAAGGTGCAGAATGGGAGGCCGGTCAGAAGAGAATTGAAATAGTCGAGCCTGGAGGTGACTACGGCATGGATGAGGATTTCAGAGGCAGGTGGGCTGAGGTAGGGTCAGACGCGGGTGATGTTACAGAAGTGGAAGTAGGTGGTCTTTGTGATGGAGAGGAGATTGGGTCGGAAGTTCAGCTTGGTCTTGAATAGGACGCAGAGGTTTCTAGCAGTCTGGTTCAGCCTGAGAAAATGGCCAGGGAGGGGGATGCAGTCAGTGGTGAGGGTGCCGAGTTTGTGACTGGGCTGAAGATGATGGCATTGTTTTTTCTGATGTTTAGCTGGAAGAAGTGAAGGCTGACCCAAAATTGGTGAGTATTAAATTGTGTATTTTTATATATAGCTTTTTTTTTTTAAGTAGTGAGTGTGATTGTGTCGAAGGCTGTCCCAGAGGTCTGGAACTTGAATACCTGTTTGAAAGAAAAAGAAAGACTTGCATTTATAGAGCGCCTTTCATGACCTCAGGCTGTCCCAAAGCGCTTTGCAGCCAATGAAGTACTTTTTGAAGTGTAGTCACTGTTGTAATGTAGGAAATTGACGTGCGGTGAAGATCATTACAAGAGAAATGCAGGGAACAGCACCAACCGCTGTACATGGCCGCCTTTGATCTCACAAAGGCCTTCGACGCTGTCAACCGTGAGGGATTATGGAGTGTCCTCCTCAAATTCGGCTGCCCTCAAAAGTTTGTCACCATCCTCCGCCTGCTTCACGACGACATGCAAGCCGTGATCCTGACCAACGGTTCCACCACAGACCCAATTCACGTACGAACCGGGGTCAAGCAAGGCTGTGTCATCGCACCAATGCTCTTCTCGATCTTCCTTGCTGCAATGCTCCATCTCGCTCTCGGTAAGCTCCCCGCTGGAGTGGAGCTAATTTACAGAACAAACGGGAAACTGTTCAACCTCCGTCGCCTCCAGTCCAGATCCAAGGTCGTCCCATCCTCTGTCATCGAATTACAGTATGCAGACAATGCTTGCATCTGCGCTCACTCGGAGGTCGAACTCCAAACCATCGTCAACACCTTCACCGAAGCGTACGAGAGCATGGGCCTTACACTAAACATCCGTAAGACAAAGGTCCTCTACCAACCTGCCCCCGCCACACAGTACTGCCCCCCCCCCCCGATTATCAAAATCCACGACAAGGCCTTGGACAACGTGGACCACTTTCCATACCTCCGGAGCCTACTGTCAACAAGGGCAGACGTCGACGACGAAGTCCAACACCGCCTTCAGTGTGCCAGTGCAGCCTTCGGTCACCTGAGGAAGAGAGTGTTTGAAGACCAGGACCTCAAACCCAGCACTAAGCTCATGGTCTACAGAGCAGCAGTGATACCCGCCCTGCTGTATGCCTCAGAGACATGGACCGTGTACAGCAGGCACCTCAAAGCAGTGGAGAGGTACCACCAACGCTGCCTCCGCAAGATCCTGCAAATCCATTGGCAGGATAGACGCACCAACGTCCGTGTTCTTGCTCAGGTCAACATCCCCAGCATCGAAGCTTTGACTACGCTCGATCAGCTCCGATGGACGGGTCACATTGTCCGCATTCCCAATACGAGACTCCCAAAACAAGCGCTCTACTCGGAACTCCGGCACGGCAAGAGAGCCCCAGGTGGGCAGAGGAAACGCTTCAAGGACACCCTCAAAGCCTCCTTGAAAAAGTGTAACATCCCCACCGACACCTGGGAATCCCTGGCCCAAGACCGCACAAAGTGGAGGAGAAGCATCCGGGAAGGCGCCGAACACCAAGTCTCTTCGCTGGGAGCAAGCAGAAGCGAAGCGCAGGCAGCGCAAGGAGCGCACGTCAACCCAAGCACCCCACCCACCCGCCCCTTCAACCACCGTCTGCCCCACCTGTGACAGACTGTAGGTCCCGCATTGGACTCATCAGTCACCTGAGAACTCATTTTTAGTGTGGAAGCAAGTCATCCTCGGTTCCGAGGGACTGCTTAAGAAGGAGAATGAAGAAGAGAAGAATGTAGGAAATGCAGCAGCCAATTTGCACACAGCAAGCTCCCACAAACAGCAATGAGATAATCTGTTTTAGTGATGTTGATTGTGGGATAAATATTGACCCAGGACACCGGGGATAACTCCCCTGCTGCTCTTCGAAATCGTGCTGTGGGATCTTTTACGTCCACCTGAGAGAGCAGACGGAGCCTTGGTTTAACGTCTCATCCGAAAGACGTTTGCAGCATTATCTGAACCCCTTGAGTATATTACGCCCTTAAAACACTTTCGAGGCCGTTGATTTTTACTCCGTGTTCACTGTGTAATATGGACCATTAACTAAGAGAGTCCCAAAGGTATAGTCGACGTTTACAGGGTTCGTGGTATTTACAATGATTGCATCACCCCGCTTATGGTGCAACATTTCTAAACCAGAACAGGCACAAATGAATCCTCAGCGTCCTGTCACAGGATCACAATAAGAGAGTGAAAAACACTCTTTACAAAGCACAGTGCTGATGTAAAGCGATACAGTAATGTGAGCCTTCTGAAGCCTTACCTCAGAGCTTGCATTCAAAAAAAACTGTCTCCGTGCTAACAATAAGGAATGTGGTGAAAGGAAACACTCCAAAAGTTAGTTGGGCCCACTGTAAGTCTCATTGCTTCAATTTACATGAAGTGGCACATGTTTTGTAAATATTTGAAATTCAGCAAAATAGGAAAGGAAACCATTTCTGATGCAACCACTGTTTGCTTTAATATGAATCATTTAGCAAACGTGTGATCTGGATATTGGGAAATTCAACTAATTTCAGCTGTCTGGTATAAAAATAGTAGTTCTGTGTTCAGCGTAGTTTCTACCTTGTCCATTTTCGGCAGGCAATATTTACTGTATCTCATTTCTCAGATTATGTAATAGAGAAAAGATCTACATGCCACAGCTAAACCGCTAGATGTGACAAAGGGGCCGGTCTGATTTGGTGGAGAGGGTGGATCCTATGCCGGAGACAGTGATGTAACTGTACTGCATACTGTTAGTAATGGGCATGCTGTGTTATGAGCCGCACTGACCAGTTCACCACACCGCCACTCCTCCTGTGTGGAGCTTCTGAGTATGAACACCACCAACTTTTTCCTACCATGTGGAGAGAGAAATTTCATGGGAGTAAACCGAAGGTATAGTAACCCTTTCTGCGCTGAATTCTTTGGGAGATGCATCTTCTGCAGGAACTGCCTGAGGATTCCTGTTGCCTTTCCTGTGTCAGAAAACACACTTGTGCTAAAAATAATTGGTCTCTTGGCACTCTGCTTTTCTGCAATTTCATTAGCTTTAGAAATTTGCTGCTAATAATTTTTATGGACTTCTTGTGATGTTTAGAAAATCCCATGGATTTCAACAGAATTGAACTGCAAAATATGTTTTTAAAGCACCCATTAAAACGTGTCGGAGGGTTCACTATCAATTGTGTCACTGCCTGAATTGAAGTGAAACAGTTGATCTCAATGCATAGAATATCCTTCAGGTGCAGTGGTGTTATAGACTGGAAAGATTGGTGGTGCTTGAGAAAATTCTGATTTTTAAAAATAAGTTTTTAAAAATTTCACTGTTGGCATTGTCAGTTTTATCCTGGTCAGTAGTTTTCTACTCAAGTGGTCAATGAAAGGTGTAATCGGTTTTGCTTGTGATACCTTACAGCAAAACCTTGTCTGAAGATCCAACCTTTTGTTGAAAGATTGCTGTAATGAAAGGTAATTTATGACAGATGTAGTTTGGGTGTTGAGGTAAAATCTCATAAGGATCTTAAACTAAGTCTTTATAAATGTGCTTTTATTACCACGTGCTCCCAACATGCAGGGCTCGCTCTGCTAGTATCAATTACCAAAGATAAACATATCCTGGATTTCTAACTGTGGAGGCAGAAGTGATCCAATTTATTGGGTGTCTCATCTGCCATCCGTTCCCAAAGCCCCTGAGACTGACCTTTAAAGCCTATTAGTCCGACTTAGGGTGTCTGTGGCCTTGCCACCCAAGACATGAATCCTTGGACATTATGGGTGTCAAGAAGTCAGCCATTTACTGATGTCTTCCCAACAGTAGTGTCACAGCCGCTCGTTCCGGTGCAGGAGTCAGTCCACACACAGACCAACTCCACTTCTATAGACACCAGAGAGTGGTGTACTTACCTTGCTCTCTCAGGACCTGGACTTCCATCTGTAAGCACCTTAACTCACCCAGTTAGATGTCTTGTACAGACGAGAATGCTGCATTTTTTGTTGACTGTTTTCTCCCCTCCCTTAGGCTTAGCCAAAAATGTTTTTCTTTCAAATCGCCTTTTCTTCTCTCATATTTTCTTCTCATTAAAGCAACTGGATTGCAATTGCTCATGCAAATATTATCTTACTCCTGCGATGTCTTTTTCCAGTGCTCCTGTCATTTGTCAATGAGGAAGCTTGTCAGGGTGTGCTGTAAGATTTTTTCCCCATTTTCTCCTCTTTGCTCCTGCTATCTCCTGGTCACTGCTGCTGGGGTACCATTCCATGCCACTGGCAATTTCTGGTACCTTGCCTAAACAGGCACTCTCTACATGCAAGTTTAGACCAAAATTGATCAATTAGAACAGAGAAGTCTAAGAGGAGATTTAATAGTGTTTAAAATCATGAAGGGTTTAGATAGAGTAAATAAAGAGAAACTGTTTCCAATGGCTGAAGGGTCGATAACCAGAGGGCACAGATTTAAGGTGATTGGCAAAAGAGCCAGAGGCTACATGAGGAAAAACTTTTTTACACAAGAAGTGGTTGGGATTTGGAATGCGCTGCCTGATAGGGTAGTGGATACAGATTGAATAGTAGCCTTCAAAAGGGAATTGGATAAATACTTGAAGGAGAAAAAATTGCAGGGATATGGGGGGCAAGAGCTGGGGGAGTGGGACAAGCTGGATTGCTCTTCGAAAGAGCCGACGCAGACACGATGGCCAGAATGGCCTCCGTCTGTGCTGTGCTATTCTATGATTGTCCGCAAGCTATTTGAATAACACATCCTATCCACCCGTGCACTTTATAGCAGGAGTCACCGGACAGTGACCAGCATTGGAAACGCTGAGTTAATCTTTTTACCTTTCTTCAGCCTAATGTCCCCAAGACCAATTGTAAGGTACTCCATTGCATCTCACTAAGTGAGATTAATTGGCTCAGCGCAGACCAAGGTTCAAACCTGGCACACATGAAACTATACCCAAGCAAGACTTGGCGCTTTCAAGACAGGACAGGGGGGGAAAAAAAGAGTAAATTGTGATTTAGAAGGAGGCAGCGAGTGTCTCAGTCACACAAGACCACAGAATGATTACAGCTGACCTTCTTCATCACAGTAATGTGAATCAGAACAGTGGGTTTTATTTAAACCAATATTGAAATCCAAAACAGTATATCTTCATGGAGGCATTCCTCCTCATGAGATTATTCTGACCACTGGGTTTGTTGCCCGTCTCAGCCCTTGCCTCAGCTCATCCGCTGCTGAAACCCTCATCCATGCCTTTGTTACCTCTAGACTTGACTACCCTCCGTAAACTTGAGGTCATCCAAAACTTGACTGCTCGTATCCTAAATCGCACCAAGTCCCGTTCACCTATCACCCCTGTGCTCGCTGACCTACATTAGTTCCCAGTTAAGCAACGCCTCAATTTCAAAATTTTCATCCTGGTTTTCAAATCCCTCCATGGCCTCGCCCCTCCCTATCTCTGTAATCTCCTCCAGCCTCACAACCCCCCTCAGATATCTGCGCTCCTCTAATTCTGCCCTCTTGAACAGAACCTCTCCACCTCTCTAACTCTCTTTCCTCCTTTAAGACGCTCCTTAAAACCTACCTCTTTTGATCAAGCTTTTGGTCACCTGCCCTTATTTTTCCTTATATGGCTCGGGGTCAAATTTTTTATCTTACAAAACTCCTGTGAAATGCCTTGGGACGTTTTACTACATTAAAGGCGCTATATAAATACAAATTATTGTTGTTGACTGTTACTAGATCGGTCTTGCTTGTGGAAATGGAAGGCCCTCTTTCTTTGACCTTTTAAATGTTGAGTTTTCATACATAAATTGTAACCGTATCCTCAATGATGCTGGAGCCCAGCACCTGAGTGCAAAAGACAAAGCTGAAGCATTTGCAACCATCTTCAGCCAGAAGTGCTGAGTGGATGATCCATATCGGCCTCCTCCTGAGGTCCCGACCACTACAGAAGCCAGTCTTCAGCCAATTCGATTCACTCCATGTGATATCAAGAAACGGCTGAGTGCACTGGATACAGCAAAAGCTGTGGACTCCAGCAACATCCCGGCTGTCGTGCTGAAGACTTGTGCTCCAGAACTAGCCGCGGCTCTAGCCAAGATGTTCCAGTACAGCTATAACATTGGCATCTATCCGACAATGTGGAAAACTGCCCAGGTATGTCCTGTCCACCAAAAGCAGGACAAATCCAATCCGGCCAATTACCGCCCCATCAGTCTACTTTTAATCATCAGCAAAGTGATGGAAGGTGTCGTCGACAGTGCTATCAAGCAGAACTTATTCACCAATAACCTGCTCACTGATGCCCAGTTTGACCACTCGGCCCCAGACCTCATTACAGCCTTGGTCCAAACATGGACAAAAGAGCTGAATTCCAGAGGTGAGGTGAGAGTGACTGCCCTTGACATCAAAGGCAGCATTTGACCGAGTGTGGCATCAAGGAGCCCTAGTAAAACTGAAGTCAATGGGAATTGGGGGGGAAAACTCTCCATTGGCTGGAGTCATACCTAGCACAAAGGAAGATGGTTGTGGTGGTTGGAGGTCAATCATCACAGCCCCAGGACATCGCTGCAGCAGTTCCTCAGGGCAGTGTCCTAGGCCCAACCATCTTCAGCTGCTTCATCAATGACCTTCCCTGGATCATAAGGTCAGAAGTGGGGATGTTCACTGGTTACAGCACAGTGTTCAGTGCCATTCGCAACTCCTCAGATAATGAAGCAGTCCATGCCCACATGCAGCAAGACCTGGACGACATTCAGGCTTGGGCTGATAAGTGGCAGGTAACATTCGCGCCACACAGTGCCAAGCGATGACTGTCTCCAACAAGCGAGCGTCTAACCACTGCCCCTTGACATTCAACGGCATTACCATCGCCGAATCCCTTACCATCAATATCCTGGGCGTCACCATTGACCAGAAACTTAACTGGACCAGTCACATAAATACTGTGGCAACAAGAGCAGGTCAGAGGCTGGATATTCTGCGGCGAGTGTCTCACCTCCTGACTCCCCAAAGCCTTTCCACCATCTACAAGGCACAAGTCAGGAGTGTGATGGAATATTCTCCCCTTGCCTGGATGAGTGCAGCTCCAACAACATTCAAGAAGCTCGACACCATCCAAGACAAAGCAGTCCGCTTGATTGGCAGCCCATCCACCACCTTAAACATTCACTCCCTCCACCACCGGCGTACCGTGGCTGCAGTGTGTACCATCTGCAAGATGCACTGCAGCAACTCGCCAAAGGCTTCTTCAGCAGTACCTCTCTAACCTGCGACCTCTACCACCTAGAAGGACAAGGGCAGCAGGCGTATGGGAACACCACCACCTCCAAGTTCCCCTCCAAGTCGCACACCATCCTGACTTGCCGATTCTTCATCGTTGCTGGGTCAAAATCCTGGAACTCCCTCCCTAACAGCACTGTTGGGAGTACCTTCACCACCCGGACTGCAACTGTTCAAGAAGGCAACTCACCACCACCTTCTCAAGGACAACTAGGGATGGGCAATAAATGCTGGCCTTGCCAGCGATGCCCAAAAAATTTATTCACAGCGGAAATTCTCGAAACTTAAAATTCATAGTTTTACATATTTAAAAAAAAAACACTGAGCCTGTATTTCTCACTTTCTCTGCCCATTCTTCACACAAGACATCTCACTGTATTTGATCTAAAAATATTTACAACTTTTTTTAACTCAAGTTTTACAATCTAATCACAAAAGTTAATACACTGCACAATACCGCATCTACAAACCAGATACAAAACAGCCGTGGATTATCAAACGTAACAAATCAAGAGCAGTCACAAAATTTAGTCAAACACACCAGGGAGATAATATTTCCCAACCTAAACACTAAAGTGCTCATGAGGCAACGTGACCGTACTGAGGTTCCTACAATAAGGCTGTATCAGGCCTACAAAGGATCCTCACCAACCGTACAACAACAACTTGCATTTATACAAGAAGAACTTGCATTTATATAGCACCTTTAATGTAATAAAACATCCCAAGGCACTTCACAGGAGCGTTATCAAACAAAATTTGACACCGATCCACATGAGATATTAGAACAGATGACCAAAAACTTGGTCTAAGAGGTAGGTTTTAAGGAACATCTTAAAGGAGGAGAGAGGAGGAGAGAGAGGCGGAGAGGTTTAGGGAGGGAATTCCAGAGCTTAGGGCCTCCGCAACAGAAGGCACGGCCGCCAATGGTGGAGTGATTAAAATTGGGGATGCTCAAGAGGCCACAGTTGAAGCAGTGCAGAGATCTCGGAAGGTTGTAGGACTGGAGGAGGTTACAGAGATAGGAAGGGGAACGAGGCCATGGAGGGATTTGAAAACAAGGATGAGAATTTTAAAATTGAGGTGTTCCCGGACCAGAAAGAAAGAAAAAAAGAAAGAACTTGCATTTATATAGCGCTTTACAGCCACTTTTGAAGTGTAGTCACTGTTGTAATGTAGGAAACCTGGCAGCCAATTTGTGCACAGCAAGTTCCCACAAGCAGCAGTGAGAAAATGACCAGATAATCTGTCTTAGTGATGTTGGTAGAGGAAGAAGTATTGGCCAGGGCACCAGGGAGAACGCCCCTACTCTTCAAAATAGTGCCGTGGGATCTTTTACGTCCACCTGAGAGGGCAGCTTGGTTTAACATCTCGTCTGAAAGACGGATAAGGGCGGCATAGACCACTGGAGATCAGGGCAAGCAATTTGAAATAACTTGCATCTGAAGTAAAGAATTGGCTTGAGATTTGTATTGTGTCAGGAAATTGAAAGTAATCCATTTGATCTGAAGGGGAAAAAAAACTCAAGTTGACTCCTTTAGTCAGGCTTTTACCTTTTGATCACATTTTCTGCTATTATTTAAGCCACTATTTTGTGGTACTCGGCAGATTTAAAAATTCCTTTGCCCGAGAGCAGGTTGAGCAACAGAGAGCTCTCCGTTCCTGTTGACACGATGAACTGGTTGATTTATACCTTCTCATCTGTTTGAGCATCTTACACGCGTATCTTCAATGAAACCCAACTGTCCCCCCGTTTAGTGTTCAGCTGGATGAAACTCTGTATTTCCTAATACTGTGAACAATCACAAAATATTATTTCATGTTAATTTTGTGCGACTCAGTGATTAATGAGGGGTAATTGGAGGTTGTCATTCAGTGCTCAGCAGGCAGATCAAAATTAATATTGGCCAGCTTCCTGAATTCTTTGGAGAGTCACGGTATGGTATGGGGAAACTGAAGGGAAGGGAGAGGAAAAAGTCACCAAAAAAATTCCTTTCTGACGCTAATAATTGTTGGATTAAAGTTTAAATTGCCAGCTTAGTGGGGAAGCAGCCTGCTATGATACTGAGTACTGCGTGTAGTTCTGGTCGCCATATTATAAAAAGGATATAGAGGCACTGGAGAGGGTGCAGAGAAGATTTACAAGGATGATACCAGGAATGCGAGGGTATACATATCAGGAAAGGATGAACAGGCTGGGTCTCTTTTCTCTTGAAAATAGAAGGCTGAGGGGTGACCTAATAGAGATCTATAAAATTATGAAAGGTTTTGATAGAGTGGATATAGAGAGAATGTTTCCACTTGTGGGGAAAAGCAAAACTAGAGGCCATCAATATAAGAGAGTCACCAAGAAATCCAATAGGGAATTCAGAAGAAACTTCTTTACCCAAAGAGTGGTGAGAATGTGGAACCCGCTACCACAGGGAGTGGTTGAAGCAAATAGTATAGATGCATTTAAGGGGAGACTGGACAAACATATGAGGGAGAAGGGAATAGAGGATTATGCTGATAGATTTAGATGAGGAAGGATGGGAGGAGGCTCATGTGGAGCACAAACGCCGGCATAGACTGGTTGGGCCGAATGGCCTGTTTCTGTGCCGTATATCCTGTGTAATGTAATCCTATGTAATGTGATACTGAGAGCCACAGAGACCACGACACATCCCTGGTGCAATCTGCTGACCTTAACTGGGCAACAGTTGCAGGTACCTCCAATTGGTTTCGACGTCCTTGGGCTGAGGGAGGTTAAAAATCAGTCACCATCTCATCACTGGCCGGGAGCACCTGCTGGAAAGAGTGTGGATGCTGGGTGGGGGAACATAATCGGACTCCACTGTCGTGCCAGCCTAACAGCTGACACATGAAGAACGGCCTTTCGGCTGCTGGCACCTGTGGGACCATAGCCCAACGAGAGTCTGTGTCTTCAGGAGAAGAGGGGAGAAAATTGACAGTAAATCAGTTAACTTGTCATGAGTGGATGCTCCTCGGCATACAGAATAGCTAGTACAAATCAGTGGCTCTGTGCAGATCTACAGCGAGGAAGCACACTCTGCACTTTAAACAGAAGGGAGCTCTTACATTCATAATGCGTGGCTACCACTGCAGTTGACTGTGGGCCTGATTGAAACAAACCATAAAAATTCTGAAATGCAATTAAGTTTTCTAAATTACAAAGGGGAATTGACAAAGCTGATGAACGCAAGTTTCTCTCTCCGGGGACGAATTGATGTACTCAAAAATGCAAGTCAGAAATTGGGAAGTTAAAAGTAACAAGGGAAGTCTGGCAGAATATTTTTACTAATCTGTAATCAACGTAAGTTACCAGGGCAGGCCACCGAAACTGAGAACATAAATGGGTTTCGGCAACTAGACGTGTTTCTGGGGAAAAAAGGGATTCTGGGCTATGTGGAGAAGACAAGTCACTGGGGTTGGGGTTGAGGTTAAGCAAAACAAAACAAGACAAGACCTTTTGAGCCTAATGGCCTTTTTCTGTTCATAAAAACTATATTTTTGTTTTCTTATCTAATTCTTTGAGGGTTGTAGCATTCTTTTAAGAATACAGAATGTTTTTAGGTGACCGTTTTTCTATCATCTTTAACATAAAAATAAGCCCTCCTCTTCTGTTGTCTCGTAATGCCCCATACCTTCCCTCGCCGGATTTTAATACAGTGCTATATTTGTGCCGTCAAAACATAGTATCTGGTCGTTTATTTGCTGTTGTTGGAACCTTTCCCTGTGCAAATTGGCTGCTGCATTTGTCTACATAAGATAACCACCTTTCAAAAGTAATCTATTGATTGTACCGCGCTTTGGGATGTCCTGAGGACATGATAATAAGGTACTGTATAAATACGCGTTCGTTCTGTCTGTACACATAACATTTTATGCTGTCCGATTACTTTTCTTGAATCTTGTCTCATCTGAAAGCTGCAGTGACGACTTTTTAGGAGCACATGGGTTGATTGTTCTCTAAGGGTATAGTTGTACTGCTACTCCTACTTTGTAGCAATATAAAAGGGGCGCTATAAGGCTGGGTTTAGTTCGTCACTGACTCCATCACTCACTTCAGCCTGAGCGAGTCAAACCCCTGGCAGTCAAGGTTTCAGACCAGAATTTGAATTGTGCAGGATTGTCATGAGGAAATTTTAGACAAACTTAAGCTGTTCAATCTTGAAAGCAGTCGAATGAGAAGGGGCCTCCTAGAGGGCATGTAAGAGACTAAGGGGAACAGGAACGGTTACTGTTGAGCACTATTGACTGCAAGACAAGAGGACGTAGATACAAATTGGTAAAAGGCAAGTTCAGGACTGATATTAGGGAGCAGTCCTTTACACAGAATTAAATAGAATTTACAGCACAGGAACAGGCCGTTCAGTCCAACTGGCCTATGCCAGTGTTTATGCTCCACACGAGCCTCCTTCCTCCTTACTTCATCTCACCCTATCAGCATATCCTTCTATTTCTTTCTCCCTCATATACTTAGGTTGCTTCCCCTTGAATCATCTATGCTATTCGCTTCAACGACTCCATATGGTAGTGACTCCACATTCTCACTGCTCTCTGGGTAAAGAAGTTTCTCCCAAATTCCTTACTGGATTTATTAGTGACTAGAGTGATGGTAGTGGAGGCCTAAAGCAGGGAAAAAGTGAACAATAAATGATTCATTTGTAATAAGGATATGTAAGTGAACTGGCAGCAATAAATTAATTAAATGACAGCTTGATACAAACCATAGGTTTGTTGTGCAGTTTCACATGGTAGAATGTGTGCGCGCATAACTAAAAACCTTGTAAATTGTGAAAGTCCATGGATACCAAAGGCGGCAAGAGAAATGCAAGGGAATTTTTGAAGGTTTGTTAATCAAATTGAAATGTCGCAGTCAGCCAGGCTTTTTGTTGTGCACTACTGAGATAGGAGCAGAGGAACATAGCCCCTCGAGCCTGTAGCGCAAGGTGGGCTCATAGGAAATCGGCAAACTTGTTTTACGCTGTGTGAATTCAATGGAAAGTAAAATCAGGCACGGTGTAAAACAGGCTGCTGAACCGCAAGTGCTTCTGGGCTGGGGTGAGGGGAGTGAAATCAGTCTGGGTTCCTCCTCCTGATTCAATCCAGTCGCCCCTGCTGGAAAGTGCATCTGTATGGACAAGTGAGAACAAGATCGGGCTTGGCTGTGATACTCATTGCCCCTGCTGATGCTCACTGACTAGACTCACACATGAATGGCCATTGTCACCGGGTTAGCTGCAGATGCCTGGGGAATTGTACTCCAGCATGAGTCAGCACCTTCAAGAGAAGAGGAGAGAGATTTGTAAGGGAAAAAAAGGATATGCATGTTACAAATTGTCTTAACAAAGTTTAACTTTTTCTGCATCTTTCAGCTTGAAAAGGGAGATGTGAGTACACTCGGCCTGCCAGCAAACATCAGCCATGGGGGCTCGGACACCAACATCAGCCTCGACGTGCCCGACGGGACTCCAGATCCTCATAAGACGAAAGCCGCCATAGACCACCTTCACCAGAAGATCCTGAAAATCACAGAGCAGATAAAAATTGAGCAGACTGCACGGGATGATAATGTAGCAGAGTACTTGAAGCTGGCCAACAATGCAGACAAACAGCAAGCCTCCCGTATCAAGCAGGTCTTTGAGAAGAAGAACCAGAAATCGGCACAGACCATTGCACAATTGTACAAGAAGCTAGAACACTACCACAAAAAACTAAAAGGTAACATTGAGAACTGGAGTTGAACATAAGAACATAAGAAATAGGAGCAGGAGTAGGCCAATTGGCCCCTCGAGCCTGCTCCGCCATTCAATAAGATCATGGCTGATCTGATCCTAACCGCCAATCTACTATCACAGAACCATCTCCTAAACCGAACAGAATTGGACACACGAAATAGGAGCAGGATCAGGCTACACGGCCCCTGGGCCCGCTGCGCTACCCACAGGGCCATGACCGATCCGAACCTAGACTCATGTCCAAATTCCTGCCCGCTCCCCGTAACCCTTAATTCCCTTTACTTCTAGGAAACTGTCTCTTTCTGTTTTAAATTTATGTAATGATGTAGCTTCTACAGCTTTTTGGGGCAGCATATTCCATGGACCTACCACCCTCTGAGTGAAGTAGTTCCTTCTCATCTCAGTTTTGAAAGAGCAGCCCCTTATTCTAAGACTATGCCCCCTAGTTCTAGTTTCACCCATCATTGGGAACATCCTCCCCGCATCCACCCGATCCAACCCCTTCATAATCTTATATGTTTCAATAAGATCGCCTCTCATTCTTCTGAACTCCAATGAGTAGAGTCCCAATCCACCCAACCTCTCCTCATATGTCCATCCCCTCATCCCCGGGATTAACCGAGTGAACCTTCTTTGTACTGACTCGAGAGCAAGTATGTCTTTTCTTAAGTATGGACACCAAAACTGTATGCAGTATTCCAGGTGCGGTCTCACCAATACCTTGTACAACTGAAGCAATACCTCCCTATTTTTATATTCTATCCCCTTAGCAATGAAAGCCAACATTCCATTGGCCTTCTTAATCACTTGCTGCACCTGCATACTAACCTTTTGAGTTTCGTGCACCAGGACCCCCAGATCCCTTTGTACTTCAGTACTTTCCAGTTTCTTGCCATTTAGATAATAACTTGCTCTACTATTTTTCCTGCCAAAGTGCATAACCTCACACTTTCCAGTATTGTATTCCATCTGCCAAATCTCTGCCCACTTACTTAGCCTGTCTATGTCCCCTTGCAGATTTTTTATGTCCTCCTCACTCACTACTTTCCCTCCCATCTTAGTATCATCTGCAAACTTTGATATGTTACACTCGGTCCCCTCCTCCAAATCGTTAATATAGATTGTAAAGAGTTGGGGACCCAGCACTGACCCCTGCGGTACACCACTAGTTACTGATTGCCAGTCTGAGAATGAACCATTTATCCCAACTCTCTGCCTTCTGTTAGATAGCCAATCCTCTATCCATGCCAGAATATTACCCCCAATCCCGTGATTTTTTATCTTAAGCAGTAATCTTTTGTGTGGCACCTTGTCAAATGCCTTTTGGAAGTCTAAATACACCACATCCACTGGTTCCCCTTTATCCACCCTGTATGTTACTTCCTCAAAGAACTCCAGCAAATTTGTCAAACATGACTTCCCCTTCATAAAACCATGCTGACTTTGTCCTATTAAATTATGATTATCCAAATGTCCCGTTACTGTCTCCTTAATAATGGACTCCAAAATTTTACCTACCACAGATTTTAAGCTATAGTTTCCAGCCTTCTGGCTACTGCCCTTTTTAAATAAGGGTGTTACATTAGCAGTTTTCCAGTCTGCTGGGATCTTTGCTGAGTCCAGGGAGTTTTGGAAAATTATTACCAATGCATCCACAATCCCTACCGCCACTTCCCTCAAGACCCTAGGATGTAAGCCATCAGGTCCAGGTGATTTATCCGCCTTGAGTCCCATTATTTTACCGAGTACCACTTCCTCAGTGATTTTGATCGTGTTTAGCTCCTCCCCCCTATAGCCCCCTGTTTGTCCAGTGTTGGGATATTCTTAGTGTCCTCTACTGTAAAGACTGATACAAAATATTCATTCAGTGTATTTGCCATCTCCATATTTCCCACCATTAATTTCCTGGTCTCATCCTCTAAGGGACCAACATTTACTTTAGCCAACCTTTTTCTTTTTATATAACTATAAAAACTCGTACTATCTGTTTTTATTTTTTTTGCTAATTTACTTTCATAATCTATCTTCCCTTTCTTAATCAATCTTTTTGTTATTTTTTGCTGTCTTTTAAAGTTTTCCCAATCCTCTATCCTCCCACTAGATTTGGCTACATTATAAGCCCTTGTTTTTAGTCGAATACTATCCTTAATTTCTTTACTTAGCCACGGATGACTGTCTTTTCTTTTACACCCTTTTCTTCTCAGTGGAATATATATTTTTTGGAAGTTGTAAAATAACTCCTTAAATGTACACCACTGATCATGTATCGTCTTACCCTTTAATCTATTTTCCCAATCCACTCTACTCAATTCCGCTCGCATACCTTCATAGTCTCCTTTATTCAAGCTTAGCACGCTTGTTTGAGATCCAACCTTCTCACCCTCTAATTGAATATGGAATTCAACCATGTTATGGTCACTCATTCCAAGGGGATCCTTTACTCGGACATTTTTAATTAATCCTGTCTCGTTACACAGGACCAGATCTAAGGTTGCTTGCCCCCTGGTCGGTTCAGTTACATACTGCTCAAGAAACCCATCCCTAATACACTCAATGAACTCATCCTCAAGGCAGCCCTGCCCAATTTGATTTGTCCAATTAATATGATAGTTAAAATCCCCCATAATTATAGATGTTCCCTTATTACAAGCCTCAACTATTTCCCGATTGATACTCCGTCCAACAGAGTTGCAACTATTCGGAGGCCTATAGAGTACGCCCACTCGTGTTTTTTTCCCCTTATTATTCCTTATCTCCACCCAAACTGTTTCATTATCCTGATCTTTTGACCCAATATCATTTCTCTGTATTACAGTGATTCCTTCCTTTATTAACATAGCCACCCCACCTCCCCTTCCTTCCCGCCTGTCCTTCCTGATCGTTAAATAACCTGGTATGTTTAATTCCCAGGCATTGTCACCCTGCAGCCATGTTTCTGTAATGGCCACAAGATCATACCCATATGTAGTTATTTGTGCCATTAACTCGTCTATTTTGTTACGAATGCTACGTGCATTCAGATAGAGAACTTTCAAATATGTTTTGTGACACTTAGTTCCTGCTTTTGCCCTTTTTATTACTTTACCTTTTACTCCATACCTTCTGCCCCTTCCTGACACACTCTGGTTTTTAATTTCCCCACTGCTACCTAAGTCTATGACCTTCTCTGTTGTCATCTTTATTATTTGCTCTCTAGGAACCTCCCCTCCACTAGTTAGTTTAAAGCCCTCTCTACAGCCCTAGTTATATGATCCGTCAGGACTCTAGTCCCAGCACTGGCCAAGTGAAGCCCGTCCCAACGGAACAGCTCCCTCCTGCCCCAGTACTGGTGCCAGTGTCCCAGGAAGCAAAACCCATTTCTCCCACACCAGTCTTTGAGCCACTCATTTAACTCTCTAATTTTATTTGTCCTAGCCAAATTCGCTCGTGGCTCAGGTAATAATCCAGAGATTATTACCCTTGAGGTTCTGTTTTTTAATTTGACCCCTAGCTGCTCATACTCCTTTAACAGAACCGGCTTCCTTGTCCTATCTACGTCGTTTGTACCAACATGGACCACGACAACTGGATCCACCCCCTCCCACTGCAAGTTTCTTTCCAGCCCAGAGGAGATGTCCTTAACCCTGGCAACACAGCCTATGGGACTCTCGCTCTCGGCTGCAGAGAACTCTATCTATCCCCCTAATAATACTATCCCCTACCACTACAACATTTCTATTTACTCCCCCCTCTTGAATGGCCCCCCGTTCCACGGTGCTGTGGCCAGGTTGCTCATCCTCCCTGCAGTCCCTGCTCCTGTCCCCACGGAGTAAGAACCTCGAACCTGTTGGACAAGAGCAAGGGCTGCGGCTCCTCCAACACTACCTCCTGGATCCCCATACCTGCCTCACTCGTAGTCACACCGTCCTGTCCCTGACCATGGGCTACATCTGAATTAATTAACTTAATCGGTGTGACCACCTCCTGAAACACAGAGTCCAGGTACTTCTCCCCCTCCCTGATGTGTCGCAGTGTCTGAAGCTCAGACTCCAGCTCATCAACACGGAGCTGGAGTTCCTGTAGCAGCAGACACTTGTCACAGATGTAATCACCGTGAGCCTCAATGGGGTCCACCGGCTCCCGCATCTCGCAACAGTAACATATCACCTGCTCCATTCTATGTAATTAATTAAATTTTTTATTGTTAGTTATGGACACTCTGCCCGATTATAGATGCTAGTATCCCCTCTAATTAATTGGATTTAAATTAAATCAATCCCTCTAAATTACACCAGTTAAATGGTTTACCAACAGTCACTCTGCACCAGAAAGGCCTTATTAACTACAACCCACAGACTTTAAGTTTAAAAAGAGAGAAATACTCACCAACCAATTACTTACCTGCTTTCTGGTGACGTCACACCTCGATTATTTTTACCTCTCTCCCTCCCTCCGAGTTCGGAGACTGGTCCCGCCTTACCTGGTCTCTGGAGCCTTTTAAACCCTCTGCCACCGCCTCGCCGCACTAGGAAGCTGACAAAGATGGAAAAAGGAAGGCACACCCCCCTCCCCGAACTCCCTCACTCACCAAAATCGCAGCTTAGCACTCTGTTCCAATCTGCACTCCGTGAAACTAATCTTGAAACTAGTTCACCAGATTGATTCCTGGGATGAGGGGGCTACCCTATGAGGATAGATTGTGTAGAATGGGCCTGTACTCTCTGGAGTTTAGAAGAATGAGAGGTGATCTCATTGAAACATACAAGATTCTGAGAGGGCTTCACAGTTTAGATGCCGAGAGGCTGTTTCCCCTGGCTTTAGTGCCTAGAACTATGGAGCATAGTCTCAGGATAAGGGGTTGACCATTTAGGACTGAGCTGAGAAATTTCTTCACTCAGAGGGTTGTGAATCTTTGGAATTCTGGAGGGGTCGTTGAATATATTCAAGGCTGAGATCAATAGATTTTGGACTCTAAGGGAATCAAGGGATAATGGAGGTCGGGCGGGAAAGTGGAGCTAAGGTCGAAGATCAGCCATGGTCTTATTGAATGACAGAGCAGTATGGCCTACTCCTGCTCCTATTTCTTATATTATATTCTGATGGTGTGGGAGCCACAGTATTAAGGGGGCAAGGGTTAATCTTGGTAACTATTCCCTTAAAGAGGGGTTTATGTTGTCAGGTGCATTTTTTTTAAAGTTTCATTAAGAAAATGTTTTCTTTTTTAATTCACCCGTTTACTCTTTTTTGTTCTACCGATTCTCTTACATCCTCTCTTGAAGATGTGAAGCACATTTACCAGGTAGTTGCACCAGTCCTCATTAAAAAAAAAACAGTGAGTCGACAGGCTTTTACTGATGTGCAGGACATTACTGATGGGCCAGATCATGTCCTCTCCCAAAGTTTACACACACGGACTTGCCAGGATGGGTCACTGATCAATGTAGGAGACCTGGCTACGTCTACCCTAGCTAGCTCAGTTTGACTTTTAACACAGGAGAAATTGAGAGAAATAATAAGTCAGAATTAAGGGTGAATTTTTCCAGCGACGAGGAGGATTCTTCCGAAGTTAAAAGCAAATGCTTTAGTTTGTGTGGGACTAGTGGAACTTTAGTTCAGCTTGTTCTATCTTACTCCTGCCTGAACCGATCATAGAAACATAGAAACATAGAAACTAGGAGCAGGAGTAGGCCATTCGGCCCGTCGAGCCTGCGCCACCATTCAATACGATCATGGCTGATCATCCAATTCCAGTACCCTATCCCTGCTTTCTCACACAGAATCCCCACATCGAGCCTGCACCTATCCCACCCTATCCCCGTAACCCCACGTATTTAATTCCCCCTAACATATCCCATCCTATCCCCATAACCCCACATATTTAATCCCCCCCTAACACTAAGGGTCAATTTATCATAGCCAAATCAACCTAACCCGCACATTTTTGGACTGTGGGAGGAAACCGGAGCACCCGGAGGAAACCCACGCAGACACGGGGAGAATGTGCAAACTCCACACAGAGACACACACACTCCACACATCTCTCTTCGTCATCTCTTTCTGTCTCACAAAGTGCCTTGGAAACCAACTCAAGGCACAGGTGGGTAAGAACACGTAGCTCCAGTTTGCTCAGCGCCCCCTCCATCATTGGAAGTGGATCATTAGGGATTTCTGGCCAATCCAAATTTAGGATTCTAGCTACTTTAAACAAGAAAGATCAGTAACCTGTTCTGGAGTATCTTTGAAATGCCTTCACCTAGATAAATGCTGCGGATGCTGGAAATCTGAAATAAAAACTGAAACTGCTGGGACCTGCTGAGTGTTTTACCAGCATTTTCTGCTTTTACTTCACCCGAGCAATACTGCTTTTTAATTTCTTTTGCTTCTCCTCCTGTCCTGAAGGAGCTGACTTGTACTGGGGTATGGTTCTGTGTACCCGGTACTCTTCTGATATCTTGGCCACGTGGCCACTCTTCACATCACAGAATCCCCACAGTGCAGATAGAGGCCATTTCGGCCCATCGAGCCTGCACCGACACATATCCCACCCTATCCCCGTAACCCCACGTATTTAATCCCCCTTACACTAAGGGTCAATTTATCATAGCCAAATCAACCTAACCCGCCACATGTCGGTGAGTGTTGACTGACTGTTCTAGCGTGGGAGACCATAAACTGAGCTTAATTCAGTCCTCACTCCATGCCCGGACAAATGCACATTCCACAAAAGGTCACTTGTTTGCCATTAGGAATGGGAACCCAGGTTGATTTAAGTGCCACCCACCCCAGGGTCGCCACGGCTATTTGGAATGCCCTACTGTGCACTGGGCAAGATCACCTAACTTAGCACAGACCAGGAATCAAACCTAGGATATTCTGCTTTTAATGGCTGTATTATACCAGATGGTTTCCTTGTAGGTCCGACTTGCCTGTATGATTTCCCCATCTCCCCCCCCACCCCCCCCCCCCCCGCCCTTGTTGGGTTCAAACAAATGCATGAAATTCTGTGCTCACGGTTCTGTAATGTGCTACGCTCAGGACAGGGTCATAAGAAAACTTTTCCTCGGAACCCAGCAAACCAGTGAATACAAGGACTGAAATTCGGATTAGTGGAGTGGGCCAATTCCGCTCGAAATGTTTTTGATATGCATTTTGTTTTTGCCGACGCCAACAATTCTGTGGAAACAGAAAGTGAAAGAAATAAAGGGAATGAAACCCGAGGCCAGGGTGGATAAATTCCCCCACCCGAAATAGAAAGTGAAACAGAGAAATAGAAACTGGGACTAGGAATGGAAATTGAAGATTTTAGGCAAGTTTTAAAACGTTTTTGATTTCCAGATAAGTAGGCAGAAGAAAATCTCTGGGGGGTTTTTAGTGCTTACACTGCCAACAATACGGAATTTCAAAAAGGCTAGATAAATATTTTGTTAGGAAATTGGGAAAATAAAATTCTAAGAATAAATATATTTGATAATGTATTCCCGAAGAATAAATGGTGCCCATCCCTGCTGGGGTGAGAACGAGTGGCAGGATATCTGTGGCGGTCAGCAAGCCAGTGTTGAATAGTCCAGATGCGAGGATCAAGATTCAGAAATTTTGCATGATTTATCTTTGGGGATCAGGCAGCATTTATCTGGACATGTTCCTACGGAGAGAGAGATGGTGTCCACAAAAGGATAAATTGTATACGTTCTGTGGAAGGAATACACTTGATGGGGCCCATTGACATTTGCTTCCATGCTTTCATATCTGGATTTGCAGTGCTCCAGCTGTACTGAGTGAGTTCTACAGAAAAATACTTGTGACCCCTGTGCCCTTGTTCACCATTAATATTTAGGGTTTAATCATTTGAAATCTAATTGCCACTTAGATTTTAAAAAAATACAGTATTGCAGGTGAGAGGTGGTGAGTTAAAAGCCTGAAATTCATTTGAAAAGGTTAGTTGATAACATAAATTAGCTAACCGTTCTTCATTTAATCTATAGTGTAAGGCGCAGAAACTGAAGGAATAGCTCCCTCACTAACCTCATGGGAGAACAACACACAGCAGAAGGTCTGAGCTTTAATCCTCAGTCTGTGCTGAGTTAGTGTTAGAGCAGCAGCTGGGGCACCACAATTTGCATCTGAGCTAAGGATGGTAACATCATTCGGGGTTTCCGTTCCCGCTAGGTATCCAGTGATCTGGACTGCAAGGTGCCTGTGTGTGTGGCTGTCAGCTGAGGACAGTTAATAGTTTCACACTTTAGACTTGTACGTGAAATGGCGACTTGAACAAGGCATTGGAGGGATGCTGACCCCCCTCCCCCCTGTGTAACTGCACCCAAGTATCAGCCGCAGACTTCAAAAGAGATGGGGGGGGGGAAAGAAAAGTGAAAACTAAATGAATGGATAACTTCTCGGCTTCATACGTGATGATGAGATCTAGTCAATTATTACAGCAGTAATTTAAAATGGATTATAATCTGTGCTTCTGTTTACAGCTATTCTGGATTACCACCGTTTTATTGGGGAGGTATAGAACCAGTGTTGGGTGCTTCATCGTGGGGCTGGGAAATTACAAGGATGAGTTAATCTAGACTCTGTTGCATACTTCTAAGTGCCAAATTGCAGATTGATGAGTGCCTGGGAGCAGGTTGCCTGAAAGTCCCTTTACTGTGCAACAGAGCACTTGAAGATCTAAAAGAGGAAAAGGGAGCATTTATGAAGCATTGCATATTTAACAGTGATTTTTAAAAAAAGGTTAAATTGTACAAACATCGTTTCATTCGTAATATAAATTTTTTAATGAACTTTTACAGAGATTGAACAAAATGGTCTTTCGAGGCAGCCAAAGGATGTTCTACGGGACATGCAGCAAGGTCTAAAGGATGTGGGCGCCAACGTCCGAGCTGGAATTAGTGGATTTGGCGGAGGTGTAGTGGAAGGTGTGAAGGGCGGCCTGTCCGGTCTCTCTCAAGTCACTCACACTGCTGTAGTTTCCAAACCGCGGGAGTTTGCCAGCCTGATACGAAACAAGTTTGGCAGCGCCGACAACATTGCCCACTTGAAAGATACGTTGGATGAGTCGCACCAGGAGGAGACTGCCAGGACTCTGGGCGGTAGCGCTACACTGGTGCCCAGCCTCAAGTATGGAAGTGAGGACGAATGTTCCAGTGCAACTTCCGGCTCTGCAGGTGGGAGTAACTCTGGGGCAGGGGCTGGAGGCATGGGGAGCCCCAAATCCAATACACTGGACAGCCATCATAACAATTTCGATACTATCCTGGATGAGCTTCGCGAAATTAAAGATAGCCAATCGCATCTGGAGGACGCAATGGAAGATTTGAAAGGACAGCTACAAAGAGACTATGCCTACATGACACAGTGTTTGCAAGAAGAACGATACAGGTATCTAGCTTACAGTTGCTCTATATTGGCTTGAGGAGCAGGGAAACGGATGTCCACACAGGTCATGAAGTACAAGTATGGGCCTGTCCCAGCAAACTTTCTCCTCCTTCCCCTTTCTTACCCCAATTCCCATCAGCATTACGTATAGGAGAAAGAAGGTTTACAAACCCCAAATTGAAGCAAGATATGGTAGTTATGTGTCAACATGCTGAATCCCATTCCTAAAACTACAGCATTGGTCCGTTCAGGCTTCACTGATAGCTATGAAATAATATAGTCCATGGCGAAAGGTCCCATTTCACCTCGGTCAGTAAGCACTCTCCTCCAATGCAATCTTTGTCCAGCTGCATTTTAGATGATATCTGACCCCCTCTGGTGACTTTACGGCCTTGTGATCACTCCAATATGTTGCGCTCAGAATATGTGACGTTCACCGTTTTGAAGAGCCCCTTTCATTTCAGAACCAGCAAGTCGGCACTACTGGAGACAAAGAAGCCTGTTTCGTCAAATTGCTTTTCAGGTGCACCAGGGCTACCTGGGGTTCATTTCAGCTGGGGCTGCAGTTGGTGTGTGCTACATTGAGTCTAAGCACCCCTAAGCTAGGCAGGGGGAAAGGTTAGCCTGGGTTTCCCCTCCTGATCGTTATCTGGTGACTCCAACTAAATCATGCATGTGTGTGGGTGCCAGGTGAGGACTCGGCGCTGATGCCCTCCATGCTCGAATAGCTGACTTACACGCGAGGGACCAGAGGGTAACTGGTGTTTGAAACAGTAACCCTGCATCAATCTCAGCCATCAGGAGGGGGGAGGGAGAAAGATTGGACAAAAAAAACTATCTGGGATCTAGCAGCCCGATGACTCGATGCGTTCATGCATGGTCCTGTTAGACTGCTAACGTCATACCATGGAGTGGCAGCACAGTTCCTGACTTGACAAGTGCCCTGATAGGCAAGGGCTGGTGTGGAAGAGAACTTCACAGAAGGGGAAGAAAGCAACTTAGAAATAATCCTGACTTGACCAAAGCCACCACCAGCACACCCCCGCCACTGCCCCAACCAAGGAATGACCCTGGTCCTTCAACATGCTATTAAAACATGGAGAACACTGGTAAAATGTACAGAGCCTCACTACATGGATCTGTAAGAACCATGTAGCCTGAGGTAGTGTTAAAACTCTGGCCAGTTGAAATTTAAATAGTAAACTGTTTGGCAGACACAAAGCTCTGGAGTCCTATTAATGTTACCTGTCCAGAATTGCACTTCCAAATTAGTGCAGAGTGAGAAGTGAACAGGATTGGAAAAAAAAGAAAGACTTGTATTTCTATAGCGCCTTTCCCATCCACCGAACGTCCCAAAGCCCTTTCCAGCCAATGAAGTACTTTTTGAAGTGTAGTCACTGTTGTAATGTAGGAAACGCAGCAGCCAATTCGCGCACAGCAAGCTCCCACAAACAGCAATGTGATAATGACCAAATAGTCTGTATTTTAGTGGATGTTGATTGAGGGATAAATATTGGCCAGGACACTGGGGATAACTCCCCTGCTCTTCTTCAAAATAGTACCATGGGATATTTTACGTCCACCTGAGAGAGCGTATGTTTAATGGTTTAATGGCCCAGAAATTAAAGACGGAGCGTTCCTGCGGGGGTAAGGCTTCCCCGCGATATCTCACTGTGCGCCTACCTTTTCCCTCTGAGCTCACACGAACTTTAGTTTCAAGGCTGCAGCTGTGCAGTGTGTGCGTATCCCAGAGACGGAGTTAGTTCGTGCGAGCTCTGGGATCACGTGATTCAGTTAGAGCCAATGGCAGCACACCATCTTTCATTCATAGTTTTGACAGGACAACTGTCAAAGCTATGAATACAACTTACCCCCAAAAGAACAGCTAAACCTCAATTAAATTAAAAAAAAAAAGCCATCACATTAATAAAATAAGTATAGTTAAATAAATTAACCACTTTAAACAAAAAATTAAATTTTTGAAAAAATTTAAAATCTTTTTAAGTTATAAAAATAAACTTACCTTTCTTTAAAGTCTCTAAAAAAGATAAACCTGTTGAAAAAAATTTAAAATAATACTTAATTAACTACTTACCTTGTTAAAAGAGGGTCTTACTCCTCCTTTCTTTATGTGTAAAATCTTCCATGCTTACCTGCGCATTCAAAGCACTAAGTGCACTGCGTGCGCGCAGCCTGTAGCGCGCACGCGGTTCACTTAGGAACCGCCCCCTTTTGAGTTCACGAAGTGCCGGTTTCCCGCGCATGCGCAGTGCATGCTGAAAACCAGCAATTGGAGACCGAAAACGCGAGAGTACACAGTGCGTACTCTCGCGTATTAGGTCTAATTTTCGGGCCATTGTCTCATCCGAAAGACGGCACCTCCGACAGTGCAGCACTCCCTCAGTACTGCACTGGAGTGTCGGCCTAGATTTTTGTGCTCAAGTCTCTGGAGTGGGACTTGAACCCACAACCTTCTGACTCAGAGGCGAGGATGCTACCAACTTAGCCATGTTGATGTAAATGTAGTGGTATCAAGCAGCTGGTTGGAACAAAACAGTTGTGCTGGTCTCAAATAGAAGTGAAGCACTGGAGCAGAAAGATGGGAAGACGAGACAAAGTAAATTTTAAAAAATGGTGAAGGGAGCCTCTACCCCTATACAGGGCCAGCTGGCGATCAACCGAGGGCTGCAGCTAAAAGCTGGGTCTGTCCATCCCGACCTCCTGGTAGAAGAGGTTCGCCGGTGTACAAAAGGCTTGGTTGCGGCTGTGGTTTTGGCAGGGGTGGGGTGGTGAGAGAAGAATGCGGAGAATCTGAAGGGGGCAGTAAGTGATTGAGTCGCCAGGATTGCAGTACCTTGAAATGGCTGGTGGTGGTGCTGCCTACCACGGACTTTTACAAGTACAAGAATGCCACCAGCTGTTTAGATGTGGTGCACCTGCTGCCAATGTGCATGGAAAGCTAAATGCGCACAATATATTTATTTTCCAAATCTGTCATTTAGCTACGTAAATTATTTGGGGGAGGGGGCTATAATAAAGCAAATTGTCAAATTTTTTAATCTAATTTGAAGAGGAAAAGTGTCACTGGTGCAGTAAACTTGTTTTGGTTTCCAAGAGGAAAGCATGTCTACATAACTGTCTCTTATTTATTTTTCTCCCTCTTTCTCTCTTTGTGGAAGCATCTGCCACATTGAAACTTTTGTGTGTTGCAGCCAAGTATCCCAGCACTAATCAAAATCAGGTTAACAATATAACGAGTTCTAGTTAGTATAAGATTATTAAACTTCTTTCCCCCCTCCCCACCATTATTGTTTTCCCCTTCTTGCCCTGCAGGCAGAGATTTGTACTGGAATATGGTTTCAAGGAAGCCTAGATGACAAATGTTGCCAATAGCATTCCTGCCAAGTCTGCTCCTGACTTTACCTGATGTCCAAATACATGCACTTCACAGCAATTGGGAGTGGGACCCCCTGGTGACTTTTATCTTTATTCTCTCCTTAACCCAGGGAATTGTAGCGCTCCTGACTGCTGCCTTGGTTGTGGTCAACTAACTCTATTTTAACAAGAGCAAAAGACTGTAGATGCTGGAAATCGGAAATAAAAACAGAAAATGCTGGAAACATTCAGCAGGTCAGGCAGCAACTGTGGGGAGAGAAACAGAGTTAATGTTTCAGGTCGATGACCTTTCATCCGAACTGGATGATAAGAGATGGAACAGCATTTCAGCAAGTACAAGAGGCAGAAAAAAGGGGGCAGGAAGACGAGGTGTAAATGGTACGGGACCTGCCGATCTGTACCCCTGGGGTCTTCCTGCCTTCCCTCTGTCACATTCCCGGGCCATGGGAGCCGCCTTCTCTTCGCCAGATTGTCCATGCTTCCCTCCCCCTCTGCTATTCTTCTGTAACCATTTACACCTCCTCTGGACCCATCTTTTATTTCTACACTTGCCAACTTTTGCTTTGCACCATTATCACGTTTGTCATTTAATCACTCCTGCCCTCCACCCTATCACCGACCTCTCCCTTTTATTCTTTTCCTTCCCTCTTTTTCCTTTTGCCGCCCTCCCCAACCCATGTTTAACATCTTCCAGTTTCGATGAAACATCACCGACCTGAAACGTTAACTCTGTTTCTCTCCCCACAGATGCTGCCTGACCTGCTGAGTATATCGAGCATTTTCTGTAACTATATTTGAATCCCTCCTGCATCTCTCCCGCGTGATATATCATCTATCCATAGGTGTAGCGCGGTTTCCTGTCTCACACATCCAGTCTCAAACTTATCTGTCACACTTCTCTTCAGGCAACTGTATTACTCAGGCAAATTTCTTCAGCTTATTAGCTCATGTAGAAAATTCTTAATTTTCGTAAAACACCATTATTGGCATTTGTTATATTATAAATGTATGAAAACTTAATCAAAGTCAATTAAATCCTCATTGCCACTTGTACACTTGCATGTTTCACACCCTGAAAAATGTCTTCTCTGAGGCCTACACCCAAATCTTAATTTACGGTTGTTTCCAGATCCTGTCTCCCCTCACTGTCCACTTTCCGGCTGTCCTGACTCCTTCCCTGCCTAGATCCCAAATTATGTTCCGCCCGTCCATGCTCTAATGCCAGGCTCCAACCTCTCCTCTTGCTCACTCCATCATATCAACTCCTGAGCCCTACCTTTCCTGCCCCTGCCTGTTGCTCCCAACTCCAACCTTCCCAAATACCAGCCCCAAATCCTTTCCTGCCAGCTTCAAGTCTCATGTAATACCCACCGATGGAAAACCATCTGCCGCATCAGCCAAAAATCCCCAAAACAGGTCTGCTACATACACTCTTCCTCAGTACATCATCTCAGTTATATTACAAAATGAGCAGCTGAGGGCCACCTAGCAACAGTACAAGCAAGGCACACAGTAACTCCTGTAATCTGTTGAACACTAAAGGCTGGATTTTATCAATGGAGGCGAGCCTCCCACTTTTGGGGTTGTAGTCCCGCCTCCATCGAGTTGTGGCCAACCCACTCGATTTTTCCCTTGATTGACCTTGTTAAGCCCACCCAGCGGGCTCAGCAGGCCAATTAAGGGCCACCCGGCAACAGGTGATGTCACAGATTGACATTTCATCTGTCAAGAGCTTTTGACAGATGAAATATCAGCGTTTGACAGCTCCTTGAAGCTGTCAAACACTGACAATCTGTCCTCTAAGTTAATTCCTTCCTCTCAGGCTGATTTAGAGATCTCTGCAGAACAAAAAGCAGAGGCTGCAGCTTTTGACAGCTCAACGGCCATTCTGCTTTCTGTGCCGGTGAGATTTCTGACTCCCGAGACCTGAAGGGCTGACACCTGCAGGAGGAAGTTAAGGTAAGTAAAACTTTTTTCCACACTTTACACTTGCCTTACACACATACCTCTGCACATATGCACCCATCACTCACCTGCCCACCGGACATATCGACCCCTCCAACCCCTGCAGACCCACAGTCTGCCTCGCTAAAACGGCGTGGTTCGGACCGGTCGGGAAGCCCACACTTCAGGGCTAAAAATAGGGATTAGGCAAAAAACTGCCTGTTAACTACCTGTTAACAGGCAGTTTATTGGCACTAATCCCCTTCCCGCCTCGGGGAGGCGAGTCCCAGCACAGGTCGGGTACCCGCCTCCTGTGAAACTGGCATGGGGGCGGGATGGGTTCGGGACCCCCCAAATCTGCTATTTTCCCACCCCACACGCCTCCAAACCCGCCTCCACGGGTCAATGAAAATTCTGCCCTAAGCCTCCAATCCAGTAGGAGCTTAATAAATTAATAAAAAAGCTCACTAAATTTTACTTACTAAATGTTATTCTTTCATGGCATATTTGATTGCTACAATTTAAAGATTAACATCGATCGCTTAAATTGATCATACAATTTCTGTCACAATACTTCACCAATACTTTTATTATAAATGTGCCCATTTTGTTGATGAGCAGCAGCATGGCTGTGTGTGTCTGGGTGCGGGTGTCTGTCTATGTGCGGCTGTCTGTCTGTCTGTGCGGCTGTCTGTCTGTCTGTGCGGGTGTCTCTGTCTGTGCGGGTATCTGTCTGTATGTGTCTGATTTGTGTGGCATCACAGTAGATGTCACAATTTATTATAGATGCAAAACAAGCTTGTTTTTTTGTTCAGCCAATTAATGCTGGGTGTTCTGACAAATTTACAAGCATAGTCCAATCTGCACAGTTGCTCACTAAACAATTAAACTCAGATCTAACAACAATTGAAGGGCCATTAAAGGATGCTATTCCACCTTAACGGCAGAATAATAGATTGAATTATATAACACTAGTCCTTACCACAACAGCATAATCATCATTCTACTGTAAATAATGCCATGGGTGATGCAGGGTAGATATAGCGAGCATCCATTATATTCTGGCTCTTACACTTCAAAGTGTTGCACTTTTTCAGATGTAAAGCAATCTTTAAACATGGGAGAACATGGGAACAGGAGTAGGGCATTCAGCCCCTCGGGCCTGTTCAACTCCATTTACCCACTTTTTGTGGTCATTAACCTGGAGGCTGAAATTAATAAGCACCTTCAAATCTGCAATTTACTCTGACCTTGTTTGTACTTAACAACAATTAGACTGTGTGGCAATAAAGGGCCAAAGGTCTATATTAACAGCACAATAATACATGGTCTAAAACAGCATATCTTCCGACTTACAGGAAATCTATTAGTCTTCCAAATAAGTACATGATAATATGTACTTAACAATAATTAAGTATTAATCGCTGTATGTGGAGAAATGCTTCCTGATATCAGTCCAGACTTGTCCCAATTTGTACTTTTGTCCCCTTGTCCAGCAGTTGCAGTTTAATTTGAAATAGTGCTAGAGATTAACCTTTTCTATCCCACACTAGTTTCTTGTATACTTCTACAGATCACCTCTGATTTGCCTCCTTTCAAGGCTGAAGAGATCAACTTTTTCTAACCTTTCTTCAGTCCTCTTAACACTGAAAATCCTGTCTCTACCTTATTCTCAAAGTATCAGCCCTCGCTCAGTTGGTAGCACCCTCGCCTCCGAGTCCGAAGGTTATGGGTTCAAGTCCCACTCCAGAGACTTGAGCACAAAAATCTAGGCTGACACTTCAGTGCAGTACTGAGCGAGTGCTGCACTGTCGGAGATGCCGTCTTTCGGATGAGACGTTAAACCGAGGCGCCGTCTGCTCTCTCAGCTGGATGTAAAAAATCCTATGGCACTATTACGAAAAAGAGCAGGGGAGTTATCCCTGGTGTCCTGGCCAATATTTATCCCTCAATCAACATAACAAACAGATTATCTGGTCATTATCACATTGCTGTTTGTGGGAGCTTGCTGTGCGCAAATTGGCTGCCGCGTTTCCTACATTACAACAGTGACTACATTTCAAAAAAGAAAATTGGTTGTAAAACGCTTTGGGACGTCCGGTGGTCGAGAAAGGTGCTGTATAAATGCAAGTCTTTTTTCTTTCAAAGCGAACAGTGTGCCAGCAGAGTAATGCCCCTGATGAGTTCATCGATTTCAGTGGAGGTGCCAAGTCGTGGCCAGGATGCATCACCTACTGGACAGTTAGTGACAAAGGCATAGCCTAGAAGTGCATTGATTATCCGTGGTCCGATTTTTAAGAATGCAAGAAAAAGACCCTGAAACCACTATATACTCCGTTCCTCTTCCATTCCTGGTAATGGTTCAACCAACACTGAGCGAAGGACAGGGACCAATTTAAGAAAGCTGTTTGTTGCTTTGTGCTATCATTGTTTTCATAGTAGTTTTGTAATTCTCTGTACAGGTTCGAGCGTCTGGAGGAGCAGCTGAATGATCTGACCGAGCTTCATCAAAATGAAATGTCTAACTTGAAACAGGAACTCGCCAGTATGGAGGAAAAAGTGGCATACCAGTCAGATGAGAGGGCCAGAGATATCCAGGTACATGCGCTGCTAAGAAATGAATTGCTTTGGTTGGCCAACATGCCTGCAATTTCCCTGGGTGCAGATTTCAGCTGTGTTTCCAAGGGTTGAGGCACTTCCTAACAGGAGTGGAGTTCATACTGTTGGACGAATAACCTTAGACTGCCCTCGTGCACCTTTTATTAGCAAGCTACAGAATGGCATTGACGGAAGCAACCTAATTGGGAGCTACAGGGTAACTCCTGCGGTTTGATCTTCCAATAATTATAACTCAACTTACCGATCTCAATGTCTGTTTGCTCCCCCCTCCCCATGTATGTAGATCAACTGAAGCAGTGTTACAGTTATCCTGAATATATTACTTAAATCTATTCGATTAGACCTGTATGAGAATTTAACCTTCATGGGTTATTGGTAGACTTTGGCATTAAAGCGTATTGGCAGTGTTGGAAAAATCACACTTAAGCTGACGTGCTTTAATGTGGTGCAACATACTTTCTGTGCAATCTTCACTCCTCCCCTCTTCCACCAGCACCACTAACAGTGACAGACCTGCTCTCTGCAGCCATAATCCTTGTTTGGACATGGTTTGAAGCTATCACAAACCCAATGTTACGCTTTGATGAAATCTTAGTAGCGGTGATTACTTATATAAACTGTTAGAAGTTATTTCTTTTGTTCATGTAACTGTTTCCCTTTTTCTTTTGATTGCTTTCCGTTGCATTCCCTTTTGTTCACCGTCTCGCATAGACATCTCTCTCTCTCTCTTTCTCTCTCTGCATGCATGCGCGCGCACACAAACTTATTTTCTCTCTTCTCCCTCTTTCCTGTTTTTCTTTCCTTGCTTTGGTGCTTTTTAAACGTGCTCTTATCCTTCTGTTTGGGAGTATTCTTTTTCTTCCACCCTTTCCTGAAGGTGCCGACTCCTGTGGTGATGCAAATCCACGAGCACGAGAAGTTCTTCGCAACCTTGCCCAAATGATTAATCTTCAAATATGAACCTGGACAGTGAATGTCAGCAGGCTGTTTGACCATGGGAGCATTGCAGTTGAGCCAGATCCAACGTTATTGCATGTGTGCAGGTGTACTTTCCAGCAGGAGCCACAGGAACATAACACAAGAAAAGGAGCAGGAGTAGGCCCTTTGGCCCTTCAAGCCTGCTCTGCCATTCAATAAGATCATGGCTGACCTTCTACCTCAACTCCACTTTCCCACACTATCCCCATATCCCTTGGTTCCCTTAGTGTCCAAAAATCTATCTATCTCAGCCTTGAATATACTCAACTACTCAACATCCACAGCCCTCTGGGGTAGAGAATTCCAAAGATTCACAACCCTCTGAGTGAAGAAATTGCTCCTCATCTCCGTCCTAAATGGCCGACCCCTTATTCTGGGACTATGACCCCTAGTTCTAGACTCCCCAGCCATGAGAAACATCCTCCCATCATCTACCCTGTCGAGCCCCTTAAAAATGTTATGTGTTTCAATGCGATCCGCTTTCATTCTTCTAAACTCTAGGGAATATAGTCTATTCAGCCTCTCCTCATAAAACAATCACTTCATCCCAGGAATCAGTCTAGTGAACCTTTGTGGCACTCCTTCTAAGGCAATTATATCCTTCCTTAGGTAAGGAGAGCAAAAGTGCACACAGTACTCCAGGTGTGGTCTAACCAAGACCCTATATAATTGTAGTAAGACTTCTTGTACTCCAATCCCTTTATAATAAAGGCTAACATACCATTTGTTTTCCTAATTGCTTGCTGTACCTGCATGTTAAATTTCTGTGATTTGTGTACAAGGACACCCAGGTCCCTCTGAATACCAACACTTCCCAGTTTCTCACCATTTAAAAGAAATTCTGCTTCTCTCTCTTCCTATCAAAGTGGGTAACTTCACAGTTCTCCACATTATATTCCATCTGCCATGTTCTTGTCCACTCACTTAACCTGTCTATACCCCTTTGCAGCCTCTTTGTGTCCTCCTCACATCTTACTTTCTCACCTAACTTTGTGTCATCAACAAACTTGGATACATTACACTCAGTCCCCTCATCTAAGTCATCAATGTAGATTGTAAATAGCGGTACCCCACTAGTTACAGCCTGCCAACCTGAAAATGTCCCGTTTATTCCTACTCTCTTTTCTCTCTGTTGACCATTCCTCAATCCATGCTAATACATAGAGCTCATGGGATTGGGGTAATAATCTCTTGTGTGGCACCTTGTCAAATGCTTTTTGAAAATCCAAACACACTACATCCACTAGTTCCTCTTTATCTACCCTGCTAATTACAACCTCAAAAATCTCTAACAGATTTGACAAACATGATTTCCCTTTCATAGAATCATGTTGACTCTGCCTAATCATATTGTGATTTTCCAAGTGCCCTGTTACCACATCCATAATAATAGATTCTAGCTTTATCCCTACTAGGGATGCTGATCATGCCAGTTCTAGTGCCCTTACTATTACCATGGTTGAGATCAGTTAACTCTGCACAAATTGGGAACTGAACCTGGTATTAAGTGCCGCATCATCAGAGCTAAAAGGGTTAAATTAAGATGGCAGGTTGCATAGCCAAGAACATAAGAAGTAAGAGCAGGAGTAGGCCATATGGCCCCTTGAGCCTGCTCCGCCATTCAATAAGATCATGGCTGATCATCGACCTCATCTCCACTTTCCTGCCTGATCTCCATATCCCTTGATTTCCCCTAAAGTCCAAAAATCTATCTATCTCAGCCTTGAATATACTCAATGACTCAGAATTCACAGCTCTCTGGGGCAGAGAATTCCAAAGATTCACAACCCTCTGAGTGAAGAAATTCCTCCTCATCTCAGTCTTAAATGGCCTACCCCTTATCCTGAGACTATGCCCCCTAGTTCTAAACACTCCAGCCAGGGGAAACAACCTCTCAGCATCTACCCTGTCAAATCCCCTTCAGAATCTTGTGTGTTTCAATGAGATCACCTCTCATTCTTCTAAACTCCAGAGAGTATAGGCCCATTCTACACAATCTCTCATCATAGGACAGTCCTCTCATCCCAGGAATCAATCTAGTGAACCTTGAAGGCAAGGATATTCTTCCTTGGATAAGGAGACTAAAACTGCACAGTACTCCAGGTGTGGTCTCACCAAGGCCCTGTACAATTGTAGCAAGACTTCCTCACTCTTATACCCTAACCCCTTTGCAATAAAGGCCAACATGCCATATGCCTTCCTTATTGCTTGCTGTACCTGCATGCTAGCTTTCTGTGTTTCTTGCACGAGGACACCCAAATCTCTCTGAACACCAACATTTGAAAGTTTCTCACCATTTAAAAAATATTCTGTTTTTCTATTCTTCCTACCAAAGTGAATAACCTCACATTTCCCTATATTATGCTCGAACTGCCACCTTACTGCCCACTCATTTGTATTCCCTTGGGTATAGAAGATTAAGGGGTGATCCAATTGAGATGTTTAAGATGATTAAAGGAGTTGATGGGGTAGATAGAGAGAAACTATTTCCTCTAGTGGGGAGTCCAGAACAAGGGAGTATAACTTTAAAATTAGAGCTAGGCCGTTCAGGGGTGATGTCAGGAAGCACTGCTTCACACAAAGGGGAGTGGAAATCTGGAAAACTCTCCAACAAAAAGTTGTTGAGGTTGGTGGTCAATTGAAAATTTCAAAAGTGACATTGCTAGATTTTTGTTAGGCAAGTGTCTTAAGGGTTAAGGAACCATGGCGGGTAGATGGAGTTAAGATACAGATCAGCCAAATTGAATGACAGTTCAGGCTCAAGGGTCTGAATGGCCTCTTCCTGTTCCTATGTTCTGGTAAACCATGGTGGAAAGCTCAGAAGTATTGTGCTGTGGAGTCTCGAGATGCAGATTCCCAACCCTGTAATTTCCTGTGTGGTAAATTCTCGAGCATAGCTATGTCCTCTGCAGGAGGGCAGAGTGCAGGTAGAATTGCTGCTCATTTGCTATTATGCACTTTGCATGGCCACACGAAGCTTGGCATTGGCAGGGGGCTGTGAGCAAGGCACCTTCTCGGTCAGGATGTGGTGCGTGGGGCAGTTAGGCATGAGAAAATAGGCAAAGAAAGGGACATTCTGCAGAGCTGAGGAATGCCTGTGGTTTGTAGATGCATGGGTGTGTGGGAGGTTCAGGATGCTCCCATCAGTCGTTGCTCAAGTAGGCTTTGATGCGGTACGTCCAAGATAATCTCACACTAAATGTATTGTACAGAGAAGGATGTTCCTGATAAGTGCGAGAGTGCCTGAGCAGACACATTCCTGAACTGTGATCCAGTTCTGACTCATTTCCAGCCACACTCTGCATTGTCTGCTGACCACACAGCACTGCAGCTGCGACATCATTTGCTCTGTGTTCTTTAACCTTTCAAAGGACTGAAGGTCCTTTGCATCTTCCGCAAATCCCAGATGTGTAACAGCTGCAAAAGTAATTTTCTTTCATTGTTTTTCTTTTGGTTTTCTCCGCCCTTAAGTATCCTTTTCCATCCCTACTTCCTCTTCTAGTTTTGATTTGCTGTCAGTTCCTTCTGCCAAATGCACACCATGGTTTCTATCACAGACTTTTCTTTTTTTTTTTAAATCCGTGTCTTAATATTTTTATGTAGACTTTGAGAAATGGAGCCAAGCAACAGTAATCTGAATAATCTAGAAAAGTTACCCATTTTGCTGCAGCAATCCCCTCATTGACTGCCAGGCGTTTGAAGATTATAAAGATCGTTTTTTTTAATTTTGTTTTCAGCAGATGTAAGTTGTGGAGCTTGCTGTTCCTTAAAATAGGGGATCAACATATGATGGCGTTGGAGGGCACAGAAGGGAGCATCTAATAGACTTATTAATAACGCTTTAATAACCTTAGAGCAGCGAAGATTATGGGGAGATTTAATAAAGGTGTTCAAAATGATGAGGGATTCTGATAGAGTAGATAGGGAGAAACTATTTGCACTGGCAGGAGGGTCGATAATCAGAGGACACAGATTTAAGGAAATTGGCAAAAGAACCAGAGGGGAAATGAAGAGAATTTTTTTTACTAAGCGAGTTGTTGTGATCTGGAATGCGCTGCCTGAAAGGGTGGTGGAAGCAGATTCAGTCGTAACTTACAAAAAGGAATTGGATAAATACATAATAAGGAAGAATTTGCAGGGTTATTGGGAAAGAGCAGGAGAGTGGGACTAATTGGATAGCACGATGAGAGAATAGATGGAGTGTGCTGGATGGGTTGAATGGCCTTTTTTCACTTTGGACTTGATTTTCTTGTTATAACTGCTAGGTGCGGTTGTGCCATGTTTCAGCAACGTTGCCGAGATTGATTGGAGTGCAAAGATGTTTCTAAAGTAGGTGCGATGGATTCAATCCGTGCAGCTGGTCACATGTCTCGAAGAAGCATTTTATCACCCTGACAGTAATGAAACATTTTAGTGGATTTTCACTTGAACTTAATAAATTAATATAATATAAAATAACAACAGAAAATGCTGGAAAAACTCAGCAGGTCAGGCAGCATCTGTGGAGAGAGATAGGCTCTGACAAAAGGTCATCGACCTGAAACGTTAACTCTGTTTCTCGCTCCACAGATGCTGCCTGACCTGCTGAGTGTTTGCAGCATTTCCTGTTTTTATTTCAGATTTCCAGCATCTGCAGTATTTTGCTTTAATAAAGTAATATCCTGGAGTAATCTCTTCACTTTTTTTTTCTTTGTCATTTTTATTGTTTTCTGCCTTCTATCCTCTTCCCCCCCGTCTTCCCCCACAGTGCCCAAGAGTCCTTGGGTTTTTGCCAATGGCATTCTTCTCTCCCAGTGTTACATTTCCATTTTACAGTCTACTCTAGAGTCTTTTAGAATGAGATTGCTTGGTTAGCATTGTATTGGTAAGCAGTTCCGTAAGTGCTTGCTGTTTTTGACAATCTACACTGGATGTTTTATTTTTATTGCAGCTTTTGTTCTTGTGAATTTTCTGCTGGTTAAGGTATTCGTGCTGGGAATAGAACACTTTCAATTTGGGCATCCAGTGTTACCAAGTCGAGCATTACATGGTTGTATGTTCCTCGACTCTGCCCCAATAATGTACCTCAGCTCCAACCTTAGAGCACTCCATACAGCAACAATGTTTTCCACAGCAGCCATCTTCTCTGGAGCGGGATTGCCAATCTGCTGTCTGTTGCTGACTGTTTCGTCTAGTAATCAGATTGAGACTGCCCTCGTGCTGGTTTTGAGAGCCGACTTGAGATGTGCTGTAAGGAAACTAACGCCTCACTCACTTCACTGGTTCCTCTTCTGTGTTTACCCCCTTGCAGGAGGCTCTGGAGTCGTGTCTCACCCGGATCACCAAATTGGAGCTCCAGCAGCAGCAGCAGCAGGTGGTGCAACTGGAGGGGGTGGAGAACGCTAATGCGCGGGCACTGCTGGGCAAATTCATCAACGTCATCTTGGCGCTCATGGCTGTCATCCTGGTCTTCGTCTCCACCATAGCCAACTTCATCACTCCTCTCATGAAGACCCGCTTCCGGGTGCTCAGCACACTGCTGCTGGTGCTGTTCCTCGTCTCCCTGTGGAAGCAATGGGAAAATATTGTGTACTTCTCAGAACAGATCCGCTTGCCCAGCTGATCTGGACGTTTTTGGCAGCTGACAGATCGGCGTGTTTTTTTTTTAAAACAAGGTTTCCGAACCTCTTGTTTTTCTCCTCCCCTCTTCCCCCCCCCCCCTCCACCACCACTCATCAATACCGATGACATCATCAGTTTGGCGGGCAAGCGCAGCAGCGCGATACACGATGAGATGCGGCCCGATTAGAAGGAAGGTTACTGGCAGAGCTGATCGAACGACTTTTCCCTTTTTAAAAGGTTTTAGCAGAACAGGCTCTGAGAAACTGGTTGCACGCACACTGAGGCGAGCAATGAAGGACGACACTGTTCATAACGAATTGTACCATTTCAGTATTTTTTTTTGTTGTTTTCTTGTTAACTTATAACAAATATTTAAGTTTTTTGTGGGGGGGGCAGGGAGAGAATCGGTATTGTTTGTGTGACTGCCTATATATTTATTTATAACTAATATACATTCGATGATATAGCACAAATGGTTTGCAAGATCCCCTAAGCTTAATCACATTGCACATTCCGGTTTATGTGAAAACAGTCCTTGAACCTAGTAGAAATTAATTCTTTCTTTCTTAAGGCGCTCGGTGGAGTGGGGGTGTGTCAGAGATATTTCTGTTGGACAGCTTAAGCAGGCGGTGAAGGAAATTTCGCTTGTCCCAGCTGAGAATATTTGCAATTGAAGAAATGGGTAGAACGTCGGAAGAAAATTTGGCGATGCTCTCGGCAACAGAAAGCTTGCCGCCACGCTGGACCGTTTTAAAAAAAAAAATATATATTTTAATTTTTCCAGTCTTGCATCTTTCCCAATGGTTTCATTCGCTGCTACAGCATCAGTAAATGGTTCCAGGCGCTTGTCGGCCAGCCACCACAGACGTGAAATGCACTGCCGATGTCTTGGTGACTGAGATACTGTGGATTGTGACACATGACCTGTAAGGTGGGGGTGGGGGTTGATTAAAAAAAAATCTTTTAAGTCGTAGTAGGATCCATCAGTGCAATCGAAAATAGATGCATTATAACCTGTTCAAAAATTTCAATTGAGAGTGTTATTTGGAATTAAGACCATCATGATATGTGTTGCTAGTTAGATTTTCTACAATTTGTTCTTTTTTTAAAAAAAATGCATTTAAGCGTGATAGGTTATTCCACTTTGCTCTCCGCCATACCTTGCAACCACTTGACTTGTTAACCGGGCAGTGGACACTCCTCTCCGAGTGCGAGGGAGTTTTAGGTCTACACGTTGGGTTTGGTGTGAAGCTTTTAAGTCTTAAAATTAAATGAGTAGATTTTTCCCAGCTGCTGCACAGTTGAGTTCTTGCAGGGTATGTATCAGCTATGTGTGGGTAAGTAATGCTTGAAATAAGTTTGCTTCATCAGAACACGTGGCTTTTTGTTGTGTGTTTTCTTCACTTTTTTTAAAATATTTTTATTTATAAGCAGCATTTGGTGAAACAACATGGGAATATTTTTCAGCCAGGTGCCAGTTAAACGGTGCCTGGTAGAACAGGAGATGATCTTCATGTTTCCCCTCTTCTCCCCCCCCCCCCCCCCACCATTCAGTTCCAAAGAGCATTGTGAACTAACCGAGAACAAATGCCTCATTGGAAAGAACAAATCGGGTGTTTTACCATCCGTAGATCTGAAATAAGCAGCACAATACAGCAGCAATAGGAGAGAGATTGTGGCAGAAGCTCACACTGCAAGCAGAGCTCATAATGTGCTTAAGATTTGGAGTCACAAAATGCTCCACACATCAAGTTTCCCATAAAATCCAGATTCCAAATCACTCCTCATACCACGGATTCAGATGAAGAAGGCCCTACTGCCTATTTGATCTCATCCATCCAGAATACCAACCATGTGTAAGTCCCACTTTTTAAACATTTTTTGTTGCCTTATTTCCTCTCCTCCTGCATTAGCTACCGGGGGGAATGTGTGCTTTCATTGTTCCTGACAATTACTACTGAATAAGGTTGTAATTCCAATTTGTAGACTGTCCAAGCAAATGCTGATTATATCGGGGAACAATCTGGGGGCGGGGGGTGGTGACGGGAAAGCAGCAATAAAAAGCCCCCACACATAAAGGTGATTTGGGATAGAACTTCAGATACTTAGTGGAGGAAATACTGGAAAAAACATTCCCAAAGAGTACAGAATGCTCGATGTTTTCTTTTTTCCTGTTTTAATCAGAGAACTGCCGTCTCTTTTGGTACTCATTTAGGAAGCATTGTCAGATTGTTAAGTACTGATTTGAAAATCTGTGTACAATTAAATGGGGTTCAGAGTTGGTGAGCCTGCGCTTAGAGGAAAGCCTTTGCATGAGTGACCTAAAAACAAGTTAGAAATGGGAATGGCAGTGTTGTAGTTGTATGAAATTTGCTAGGACCATGGTTATAGCTGCCTTGATGGCTTAGTGAGTAAATGTACCACACAGTGCAACTCTAAGTCACACAGACCAGAAGGTCCCTGGTTCAGTTCCCGGGTTGCACTGAATTTCTGGGCTCATGCACAAGAATGGTTGCTTGAACAAGGTAGAGAGAAACTGTATCACAGGCCTTTGGAATAGGTGGGAGGGAAGGCGAGTAAGTGGAAAAGGAGAAAGATTAAAGCAAAATACATCAGAATATATAATATGGCCACTCAGTTAGTTGGGAGTTAAATAATCTTCGCCCAATTGTACTGCAAAAACATAGTCGCAGGACGTGTGGGGCTAGCACAATACCATGTAAGGATGTGGTGTCAGTGGGGCCACACTAACACATCAATAATACGCTGCAGCACGTATAACAGGAAGGGCGATAATGCAAGGTAACGCAATGAAAGTTCTCGCCATTTAGGAAGGGATGTGCTTTCCTGTGTAGGTGCAGCACGAGAAAAAGGGAGGGTACAGTATGAAGGTCAATTTGTAATCTCCAGTTTAACAAGGCTGAGGCAATTTCTTTTTATATAAAGTACTTTTAGTTGAAACTTTATTTTCTTTAAAGTAATTTTTTTTCCCTGTTTTGAGAAGAATAACTGCTGCAGCCTTTGCAGCAATTGTGCTTGGTTGTTCAGAATTATAGATCTGGAGCATTATGAGGATTGATGATGGAGGAGCATTACTGTCCTAATTTGTTTAATGCAGGAATTTAATATATTAAAAATCTTAAATCTGTGTGCGCTTCCTGTTTAGTTTTCCAGTATTAATTCCTGGGTCCACATTTACGATAGAAAGTGCCTTTGTAAACTTGTCTTGCTGCAATGGTACTCTCCCGCCAATGATGGGGCTGCAGCACCTCCACCAGCGAGAGAGGGTGCAATTATAGTGGGACAAGTTTACATTGGTGTTTCCATTAATGAAGTGGGCATAGGAATTTATAATGGAAACATAAAGACAAATTTAAAAATGGGCATTGAATTATGTTTGCACGCCCTGGTCCATTTATCCCCACCTTCTAACCCTGGTTTAACTGACCTTGACACTCTGTGCAACACCATGGGGCATTGACTAGTATAATATTTATATATTGCACTAGTCATTCAAAATAATGTTCTAAGGAAACCGATTCCTGGAACTGGGACGATTTCAAGAGAGGTACTTGAGTACACATAAGCAATGCTGATCCCTGTCCCACTTGTTCCAGTAACATCAGTGATTACTGCTCCCTGTGAGTCAGGGTTTAAGACTCGAGCACTCAGATCCCTACCCAAATACTTGCTGGATTTTGTTAGTTTGCAATTGTATAGCAAGCTTCTCCTCTCACCTCACTGCTCTTAAAGTCTGTAGTCCACCACATTGATTACACTTGCACCGATCAACTAGTCATGTGGGTAGAAACTAAAATACTGCAGATGCTAAAAACAGAAATAGAGAATTCTGATAACCTGCAGCAGACCAGTCAGCTTCTGTGAAGGGAACAGACAAGCTAACGTTTAAAGTGCAGACCCTTCAAAGCTGAAAAATAAGAGGCGAGCAGGCATATTAATGCAATCTGAAAAGGGAGAGGGAGAAAATATACACATAGGCAAGCCTAAAGAGGAGTCATGCTTGGAATGATGAAACAGATGTGTTTTATCATTGCATTCATGATTTGTATGTGTGATATCCTTCCCTTTTTCTGATTGTATTACCATGCTTGTCCGCCTCTTTTTTCAGTTTTGAAGACGGGTCTACATGCTAAACGTTAACCTGTCCGTTCTCTCCACAGAGACTGACTGACTGACCTGCTGTGTGTTTCCAGCATTCTCTGTTTCAGCTAGTCCTGTGGTGTGGGCCTTGGGTCTTGCAGCGGACATTGATGCCTGGCTAAGCCGAGGGCAAATGAGTTGCAGCATACTGCAATGAATCCTGCAAATTATCTACACTGAACTGCGTGATTTGCTGCCCGGGTACTGTAATTTTGCACAAGGAGTCCAGGTGAAAGTGAATATGCCAGTTCCCGAGCAGATCTGCATGATAGCAAATGATTTGCCGCAAAAATTGCCCTAGTTCTGGCCATGTGACTACGTGACTGGCTGACAGCTGTACATGAGGCAACTGAGTAGAACAAAGCTAACATTGCAAATCAAGATACTTTCACATGGACTTTATTTTCACAACTTTTGTATTTTCCATTTTGTCACAAAACATTCAATCATTACAAATATTGCTAGCAAAGGTAGTCGGACACACAATTAAAACCAAACACAGTTTTATTGCAGAAATCACCCAATATTGGGAAAGATTTCTGCTCTCGCAAGAGTAAAATTGTAAAGATTTTCTTTTCGTGATTTGACAATTTCATTGTAAGTAGCGGGATTCATTCCTCGTGTGCGTCAGCAGCTAAACAATGAATTGATTATTCTCCTTTACCACTTTAACAGTATTGTAGTTTGAAGACTTACTGCCATTTTCCAATTGGAGCTCTCCCTGGGGGTCGTGCAGCTCCTGCACCATCAAGCACTTTATGCAGGCACAGTAGACCTTCATAGTAAGGCTGTCAAAAAGGCGCTTTTAACCTGACGCTTAAACACGGGAGATAAGAGGTCCTGTTTTGGGAGAGTTACCTCAGTACCGCTGTACTATGCTGCACTGTATTACTGTAGGTGCACTAGGCTTTGCTGTGAAATACAGGGGCTGAAAGAGCGAACACACAGGACCCGGTGCTCCTCCATTTACTGAAACAGGCAGCCATAATCCGGTGGCAGGTTTGTGGACCGACATTTTTGTGGGTCCGCAACGCTGTTGGTTCCCTGAACGTCGGGCTATTTACATTAAAGAGTGTCGCTGACAGAGGAAGAACAGCACACCTGCACTCTTGTGTTATTTAAAAAGTTACCTTAATATATCGAGAATGTTGTGGAAAGCAATCTAATCCCTAGTTTATCTCATTAGTGGGGATAATCTGGTAACTCACTAGTGACAAAGTTATTTATGAGTGTATGAAGGGCATTCTGACAACTGAAACAAAAGGATAGTTCCCTGTTTTATTTTTTAAAAAGCAATGATAGACTGTTTTATTTTCTAAGTCTTAATCGTGTTACAAATGCTTTAATACTTCCCGTTCTGCCATGTGAGCTAGTTCCCTCTTCTCCTGAGCTGCCACTTTGAAAGTTGTCAAAAGTGGCATTAAAGGGGAAGTCGGGTTGAGAGGGCGGAGTACTTTTTATTTGAGGTAACCCCCCATTTTATAGTAAAAAAAAATATATCGGTGAAATGTGGTTTGATTTATTGTAATGGCCATTTCTGACATGCGGGGAGGTATGACGGGCTGATCCTCCCTGCTGAGTTGCTGTGTGGCTGAGATTCGACTGTGCTTGCTCAGTGCTCTGTTGGCCTGGCGCTGTGGCTCGCTTGTGGTTTGAGATAGGGGCACTCCCCATCATGGAGAAGTGTACAGGGAGAATGGGCCGCTCTATACCTCTCTGCCGCCAAAAAAAATCAGTGTCTTTAAATCAGAGAAAAAGCTTTTAACCAAGTGTTTCTTTCACCATCAATTGGGCGAGTACTTAGAATAAAAAGTATTCCCTCCTTGACTTCTCTCCCGCTTTAAGTGCTCAACTGAGTCCCCAAACACACTCCATTGTTTCACTAATGAGACAAGGAGACAGCATGAAAGCTGATTCCGTGCAAAGACAAAGTATGTATTTAAAAAAAATCTGTTTTCTGTTTGCTTAGATCTATAAGACGACGCCACTTCAGTTGCATATGAAGCTGGGTGCTACTACTGTATCTGCCTTGAATGAGCGGATTTGGCAGTATATCTTTCATCTCCACGCAACAAAACTAGCAATACTTCCCTAGTTTTGGATACTTGAGGGTTCAAAGATACAAAAAGGGGTTAGAGCTAGTGAACATTCAGAAAAACGCAGCTATCCGTTCAAGCGTGCAACATGATCCTAGAACAAGCAGTCTAGTTGTAATGCTGTATAAACAATTGCCTCTGCTTATGGTCCTTTCCCTTAACAGAGAACATGTGCGAAACACTCCCTTTATAGCACACACTGCATTGTTCCCAAAGACAGCCTTATTGATTGGAGGGAGAGGTTTATTGTGTTACAGTAGAGAATATAGAAACCTCTCTCATGGGGTGTGTGTGTGTGTGTGTGTGTGTGTTTCAGACGCTAAGCCCGTCTGGGTCATCCAAGTCCTCCAATTGTTGAAATGAATGTAAAACTACTTACAATCCTTGTTGTATGCGCAAGGTCCAAAGTTTATTGTATCAGTTATTTAATGCGATACCGGAAGTTAAGTTATGATATGTTTTTATTATTGACGAGTTATTTAAGTTGCTGTTCTTGCTGGCGCGCCATTAACATGTCTTGCTTGACTCCTGACACACTTTTTCAAGCTACCTGCTTTCTCTCATATGGATATCAGATCAGTTTTACTGGGGAACAACTTTGTGCGACCCACGGGCTGTTTCTGTGGCATTTCTAGACAGTGTAAACGTTGATATTGTTCAGCGAGTGGATTAATTTCCAGTTCCATTATTTCAAGATTATCCATACTTTTTTTTAAAATTGTTTTTCTTCCATTTACGTGTTGCAATATATTTATTTATTACTCGAAAGCAATGACTTTTTACAGATTTCTTCCACAAGCACTACAATGGAAGGTGCTTATTTGCAGGTGGCAAATATGTTTATTGTTTTTTTTAAAGAAGAGCTTTGCTGTGCTGCAGAGTCTGTCTGGAAGAATTTTGTGCTTGTATTAAATATACACCTCTTGTCATAAGTTGCATCGCAAGGATGGGAGAGGCCATTCGGCCCACCTGGAAGTCCATTCCACATGCAGCTCACTCCTTGTGTGAAGAAGTTGTTCCTGATATCAGTCCTAAAATTACCCTTTAACCGTTTGAACCTATTGGACACCACAGATGGCTTCCTTGTGTCCTATGTATGTATCGATGTATTAGAATATGTTAAGATATCTGGAAATTATAACAACCCCCTACCTCAGCATTTCAAAGTCTCCGTTCTCTTCCCCCCCCCCCCCCCCATATGAATCAAATTGGTCGATGCACATCCAGTGCAGTGCTAGCACCACGCAGAATACGTTTGATTCCTGGTCTGCGCTGTTAGAGTTGAGCATCTTTTGGGGCACGACACTAGACAGGGACAAAAACGAGGTTAAGTTCCCACTCCTAAATCGCTATTTAGTGATGACCGGCTGGAAAGTGCGGCCATCAGGCAGAGGTGTGAGTGCAATGTTCTTCCGCAGTTGAATAAGCTGAGGGTGCTCCGAATAGCCACTGGGAGGATGCGGGGCGGAGATACCAGAGGGCTGCTGACGCCCTTGGAACTATTACAAGAGGAGTCTGTGTTCAGGAAACAATGTGTGTGGGGGAGGGGGGGGGGGGTGGCTGGAGAGGGAGAAAAATTAAAAACCTCAGTGCATGTCTGGCAGACTCTGCTAATACTTGGATTCCACTGGGAACTTAACGAAGTTATGTAGATGGTTTGTTCGAACCTGAATTTCAATGCCAGTTGCTTTGGCCCTCAAGGTGCTTAAATAACCATGTGGCTGAATTACTTTGCCATGCAAAGCACACCCCCATGCCAAAGAATGTGATACCGGCTCTGTGTCATTGAGATGTTTTATTCGGGTGGACGAAGAATCATGGAAGGAGTTATACATTTTTTGGGTGTAGAAAGCTAATGGCAACATTATTGGATTAACATTGTCCTGTATAATGGCAAAAATGGTCAGGATGAAGTACTACTTGGTTACTGAGCCCCTGGGGAACTTCACCTGTCTGCTCCTCGTTATCCATACGTGCTCACCATAAAGATTTGGGCACAAGAGTTTTAAAATATATACACTTTATATCGGAATGTCCCATCATTCATTCATTGTCTTTTATTTTCTGGACGAATAAATGTTCTGAATAAATGTATACTTCTGCATACAATCGAAACAAAAACCTGAAATAAAATTGTCAAAAAATAAACCAATTTTTCAATAAATTTATTCAACAGTTTGTTTGTTTTTTGCTCCAAGAGGATGTTGAAGGTGGTTCGGTTTACTTGAATTCAGTTTGTCTCTCCAACTCCTGACCCCCATCGATTAGGCCATTGCGTTGATCCGGATCTGTTCAAGGGATCCCTGGGTATGTGCACCGTGTTGTAAATCTGGAGGTGGTTCTAAAATGGTCAGTAGGTGGGGTGATTTGGCTTTTTGACCATTCCTCTCCTGAAGACACTGGCTGGGTGGTCACATCTAAGTCATCTCCCGACAGCCACACATGCACATTCCCCAGCAGGGGTCACTGGATAGCAACAACAACAACTTACATTTATATAGTGCCTTTAATGTAGTAAAACGTCCCAAGGTGCTTCACGGAAGCATTACCAAACAAAATTTGGCACTGAGCCACATGCGATATCAGGGCAGGTGACCAAAAGCTTGGTCAAAGCGGTAGGTTTTAAGGAGCTTCTTAAAAGGAGGAGAGACTGAGAGGTTGCGGGAGGAAATTCCAGAGCTTGGGGCCTAGGTTGCTCAAGGCACGACCGCCAATGGTGGAGCAATGAAAATCGAGGCTGCGCAAGAGGCCAGAAATGGAGGAGCACAGAGATCTCGTAGGGATGGAGGAGGTTGCAGAGCTAGGGAGAGGGCAAGGCCATGGAGCGATTTGAAAACAAAGATGAGAATTTTAAAATCAGAAGGAGGAACCGTGGCTGTTTTGTGCTCTTCACCGCCTCTCAAGATCAGCGCCAATGAAGCCCCCTCCTCGCTACTATTCCGGAGATTGTAGGGGGGGGGGGTGCAGAATCGAGCCTAGCGCCTTTCAGCATGTACAGTTGGTTCTTTAACAGCAGAAATAAAGCACATCATTAATGAACGTCGTCGTCTCCAGCAAGCCAGGAGTACACCCAGGCCACAGGAAGTTTCAGATACTTTCTGGCAGGAGGTTATGGGACGAACCCAGGCCTTTTGCTTCTGCTGGTGCTGTCTGCCAGTGCATTGGAGAGGCCACCCTTCACTCTGCAAACAGTCCAGGGTGTGTCTTCTCTGCTTCCCACAGTTTCTGAGGGTCACAGCTGCAAGATTTTATTTTCACACGTATTTCCACGGCAAAAAAAAAACATTTTGATTGCAGCTGTACCGCAGACCACCTACTGCATAAAATAGTTTATAATTTATTCTGAAGGATTTTAGCCAAGAATCCTACTGAAGCTTACCCCCGCCCCTAGTTTCTCCCCTCCTCCTAACGCAGTAACCGAGGTATGGTACCACAGGTACTGATAGTCCTTCAGTATATCACCCAAAGCCGCCTTTATGCTGTTGCTCCTCTAGTTTGGATTATGGGAGACCAATGTTCACTCGATGTCTCCTGACATTTAGACTGTATTCCAGCTCCCTCGTCACAACAGCACAATTGTAGATCCCAGTTTTCTTGAGGGACTGTGATTCTGCCACTGGGAAAAGGGAGCCACATTTGGTAGTGCAAAAACGTAGGAGACTGTCCTGGAATCTGAACTTCATGAATGGTCATGTGAAAGTGGCTTAATTGGTTGCTCTTCATGTGTGAACTTCTTGTGGATAGCATTGCGAATGATTCCAATTCTGTCTTAACCAACATCCATGTACAAATGGGATTTTGTTTAATCCTAGCTTGGGGTTACTGATGCCAGTTATAGCTCCCCTGGCTGAGGCTGTCAAGGCCTTGGGGAGGATGCAGAGGAGATTCACTAGAATGGTGGCAGGGATGAGGGATTTCAGTTATGTGGAGGGACTAAAGAAACTGGGGTTGCAGATTCAATAGTAACCTTCAAAAAGGCAATTAGATCTACACATGAAAAGGAAAAATTTGCAGGGTTGTGGAGAAAGGGCAGGGGAGTGGGACTAATCGGATAGCTTTTTCGACGATGGGCCGAATGGCCTCCTGCGCTGTATCATTCTAACTAAATGGCGGTTTCCTTAGGACAGCTATGAGCTAATCAGATGTAGAGATTAGATGTATGTTCGGTGTGATGTTGACGAGGTGACTATGCTCAATTAGATTTTTTCAGCCAGAGCAACAGGTGGGAAACTATAATTGGCCTCAACACCCCTGGCCGAGGGAGGGGAAAATCAAACCAAGACTCCCACACTTGGTTGCTATCCAGTGCTCCTTAGAGGAAGGATAAGGTTAAACAGAACCTTCTTCACCAATTCACGAGCCACGTAATAAATAGCACAGAAGCAACTGGCAGCATCTCCCTTAATTATTATTCTCTGTAATTAATGACACACTAATGCAAACCTATTCTCAGAAATCACCTTTCTGAAGCCGTGCACTCTGGTGATTTCATATTGGCCTTGTGCAATTGACCTTTTAACCCTTGGCGGTTGTAGCTTCAGAGCCTGCAATGCTGTGATTAAAACACAAAGTTACTGAGGTATTTTTGAGTAACTTCAAAGCAATTTGGGTGGTGTCCAACACAATATTATACATTGCAAAATGAGTGCACTATAATTCCATAAATCACAACTTCAAGAAAAAACGTTTGAAACTATTCGCTGATTCAACTTTTCCACCACCCCCCCCCCACCCCCAGCCACAGAGCAGATTACGTAACGTAAACACCCTGACGCTGAATGTACAGTCTGGCCTTCTATTCCCGTACTCCATGCCGCAAGAATTTTAAAGAGAGTTTTTGTCTGGTGATTTTCCTTTCCTAGTAGTGTCACAGATAGCGATTCCGGTGTCAGCCGTGGCTCAGTGGGTAGCACTCTTGCCTCTTGACTCAGAAGAGCGTGGATTCAAGCCCCACTCCAGAGAATTGAGCACGAAATCTAGGCTGACACTTTCAGTGCAGTACTGAGGGAAGTGCTGCACTATTGGAGGTGCCGTCTTTCGAATGAGACATTAAACCTTCTCGGGTGGACGTGCTCAGATCCTGTGCCGCTATTCGAAGAACAGCAGCAGAGTTCTTCCCAGTGTCCTGGCCAATATTTATCCCTCAACCAACAACTAAAACCAATCATTTGGCAATATCTCATTGCTGTTTGTGGGACCTTGCTGTGTGCAAATTGGCTACGTTACAACAGTGACTACACTTCAACAGTGCTTCATTGGCTGTAAAGCACTTGGGGACGTCCTGAGGTCGTGAAAGGCGCTCTATAAATGCAAGTTCGTTCTTTCTCTCTTGCTGCCAAGTTCTGTTCCCTTGCTGAGAACGGCTAACTCGATCAATCAAACATGGTATCTTCTGCTCTGCATCGAAAGAAAGAACTTGCACTTATATAGCGCCTTTCGCAACTTCAGGATGTCCAAAGCGCTTTACAGCCAGTGAAGTATTTTTGAAGTATAATCACTGCTGTAATGTAGGAAACACAGCAGCCAAATTGTGCACAGCAAGCTCCCACAAACAACAATGAGATAAATGACCAGATCATCTAGTTTTTGGTCTCCCTGTCTACTCTCTCAAAGCCCCTCATAATTTTGAACAGCTGACTTTAAATCTCCCCTGATAGACAGTTTTTTGAAAGGTAAGGGAGTCGAGGGTTATGGGGAGCGGGCAGGAAAGTGGAATTGAGGCCAAGATCAGATCAGCCATGATCTTATTGAATGGCGGAACAGGCTCGAGGGGCCGAATGACCTGCTCCTGCTCCTACGTCTTATGTTAACCTTCTCTGCTCTAGGGAGAACAATCCCTGCGTCTCCAGTCTCTCCACATAACTGAAGTCCCTCATCCCTCATACCATTCTAGTAAATCTCCTCTGCAGCCTCTCCCAGGCCTCGACAACATTCCATAAGTGTGGTTCCCAGAATTGGACACAATGGACTGGAAATTGCGGTTGGAGGCTTCCCGCTGACGAATGCCTCCGAACCGCAACTAAACTCTGCACCTACCTGGTGCCTCCGTACCTTCGAAGACTTGCGCTCCTGGGCCTGCAGGCGTGGGCCTGCGTGGAGGCCGACTCATCCCAGGGGCGTACACGGTTCGCAAGCGTCCCTGGGATCACGTGGGCCAGCCCAACCAATCACAAAGGGGGATTCCCATTATGCTTATTCCATTTGGAATCCCCGTAAGCATAATAGGAATCCCCTAAAAAAAACACACTATCACAGCACTTAAATAAAAATAAATCATCAAATTAATTAAAATACAATTTAATTAAACATTTAAAACAAAAATGTAATTTTTTTGAAAAATAAATGTAAACGTTTTTCAAGGGGCCAAAAATAATCTAAACTAATTTTAAAGGTTTTTGTATGGTTAAGTCATTGAAAAAATGTTATTTTAATATTTATTTAAACCCTTACGCTGGTAAAAGAAGGCCTTACACCTGCTGGGCAGTAGTCTGCGCCAGCGAATGTCCATTTCTTGCGGATTCGTACGAAACTTGACATCGCAAGTTCCGGGTTTTCGTGCCTGCGCATCGCAGGCGGAAACCCGGAACTTGAGGGGCACTTATGGTCGCGTACGCTGTCATATGCCCCGGAAAATCCGGGCCAATACTTCAGCTGAGGCCTATCCTGTGCCATGACTCTAATGCAGCATGACTCTCTTACACCACTAGGAGTCACTGTCTGCAGACTTTAAAAAGCACAACTGCGTCCACAGGAGGTGCAATTTAACTCGAGCAGGAGAACGTTTCTTGTTCTCTATAATTAACGGCCCAGTAATAAAATTGCATTCTTAGAGATTGCTACTTTGAAGTCATGCATTCTTGCCATTCTGCTAGTGGGTTAATTATAGAGGAAAACCTCCTGTTTTTCGTTAACGAGCGGAATTTTGTGACCTTATGCGCTGAAATTGTTTCAAGACTAAGCTTTCATCACTTGTCAGGAACAGTTCCTGAACAGGAAGTCGCATTGCGTGTGTGACATTGGCAACCCGGCTCAGAAAATTCTAATCGGAGTTTTGCTGAATGAAGCCCAGCCTCAAACCTGTCTCTTAGGCAGTCAATAAATAGAAACATTAGGAACAGGAGGAGGCCATTCAGCCCCTCGAGCCTGTTCCGCCGTTCAATGAGATCATGGCCGATCTGTACCTCGACTCCACTTGCCTGCCTTTGCTCCATATCCATCGATATCCTTGTCCAACAATAATCTATCGCTCTCAGTCTTGAAAGCTCCAATTGTACCCCCAGCATCCACAGACTTTTGGGGGAGAGAGTCCCTTATTTCTACTACCCTTTGTGTGAGAAAGTGCTTCCTGATTTCACTCCTGAATGGCCTGGCTCTAATTTTAAGATTATGTCCTCTCGTTCTTGATTCTCCCCACCGAAGGAAATAGTTTCTCCCAACCTACCCTATCCAATCCTTTTAACATTTTAAACTCCTCGATCGGATCACCCAAGGGAATAAAAGTCAAGTTTGTGTAACCTGTCCTCATAATCTAAGCCTCTAGATGGAACTCCATGTACCTGCAATCAGGCCAGCAGCAAGGAGAAACGACGTTTAAATAAAAATAGGATGGTGCACCTCCTCCCAAGCTACTTACAAATTCAGCAAAAACTCAATTAAAGATTGTCACTTCAAACTTATCCCCTTTTTCAGCATAAAGGATCACCCAGCACAAAATGTTGAAGTGGATTTTTATTTTGAGAACACCGCTTAAAACGCAAAAGAAATATGGGGGGGGAAAAATTAAATTCTCACCTTTTGCTGGATCTCCACGTATGTGAGCATCAAGAGCTCTCTCCATTGGTATAATTTTTTTTTTTATTCGTTTATGGGATCTGGGCGTCGCTGGCAAGGCCAGCATTTATTGCCCATCCCTAGTTGCCCTCGAGATGGTGGTGGTGAGCCGCCTTCTTGAACCGCTGCAGTCCGTGTGGTGATGGTACTCCCAACAGTGCTGTTAGGGAGGGAGTTCCAGGATTTTGACCCAGCGACGATGAAGGAGCGGCGATATACTTCTAAATCAGGATGGTGTGTGACTTGGAGCGGAACGTGGAAGTGGTGGTGTTCCCATGCGCCTGCTGCCCTTGTCCTTCTAGGTGGAAGAGGTCGTGGGTTTGGGAGGTGCTGCCGAAGAAGCCTTGGCGAGTTGCTGTAGTGCATCTTGTAGATGGTACACACTGCAGCCACGGTACACCGGTGGTGGAGGAAGTGAATGTTTAAGGTGGTGGATGGGGTGTCAATCAAGCGGGCTGCTTTGTCCTGGATGGTGTCGAGCTTCTTGAGTGTTGTTGGAGCTGCACTCATCCAGGCAAGTGGAGAGTGTTCCATCACACCCCTGACTTGTGCCTTGTAGATGTTTAAATAGAGATGAACAACTCCTTGGTAGGCTGGTCAAACCTGCTGGGGATTAGTGCAGTATTACAGTTGTCACTAAACCAAAGGTTTACAGGAATTGCTAGATGGAAAAGACCCAGGGTCCATCGAGTTCGACCTCTAACATCCTGGTAGTCCCACGATACAACAGAAATGGAGTTGTTGAGCAATCACAGCGATCAATCGCGATCAATGAGTCTACAACAGACCCAGACATGAGGTGAGGAAAACCCCCAGTGCTGGAGAGCTTTGAGAACCACCTGTCCAAGTCACCCGTTCCTCCCGAGCACGCCACACTCGCCACACGTCAGGTCTCAAATTACTCACAGACTGTGTCCCAAAATGGTATTTTCTGAAATAAATTGATCTAATTTGCATTTGAATTAATCAATACTAACTCTTTCCACCGTCTCCCTCGGGAGTCTGTTCCATAGATTGACCGCTCGCTCACTGAAATAATGTTTCCACAGGTTAGTTTTGAATTTACCCCCCCTTCAAGTGCAGGCTGTGTCATCTGGTCCTACTGTGCTGGACAAGGTGAATCGGCCTGTCGTGGTCTACATTATCTAATCCCTTTAGAATTCTAAAATCAACAATCATATCAGGCAGGTGTGCTTACCAGGACATATAAGGTAGCCAAAGTTAGTGGGAGGATAAAAGATTGGGAAGTCTTCAAAAGACAACAAAAAGTAACTAAAGGATTGATTAAGAAAGGGAAAATAGACTATGAAAATAAATTAGCAAAAAATATAAAAACAGATAGCAAGAGTTTCTATACTTATATAAAAAGAAAAAGGGTGGCTAAGGCAAACGTAGGTCCCTTAGAGGATGAGACCGGGAAATTAATGGTGGGAAACATGGAGATGGCAAAAATGCTGAACAAATATTTTGTTTCAGTCTTTACGGTAGAGGACACTAAGAATATCCCAACACTGGACAAACAGGGGGCTCTAGTGGGGGAGGAGCTAAATACGATTAAAATCACTAAGGAATTGGTACTCAGTAAAATAATGGGACTCAAGGCGGATAAATCCCCTGGACCTGATGGCTTACATCCTAGGGTCTTGAGGGAAGTGGCAGTAGGAATTGTGGATGCTTTGGTAATAACTTTCCAAAACTCCCTGAACTCAGCAAAGGTCCCGGCAGATTGGAAAACTGCTAATGTAACACACTTATTTAAAAAGGGTTGTAGGCAGAAGGCTGGAAATTATAGATCAGTTAGCCTAACATCTGTGGTGGGTAAAATTTTGGAGTCTATTATTAAGGAGACAGTAACAGAACATTTAGATAAACATAATTTAATAGGACAAAGTCAGCATAGCTTTATGAAGGGGAAGTCATGTCTGACAAATTTGCTCGAGTTCTTTGAGGACATAATGTACAGGGTGGATAAAGGGGAACCAGTGGATGTAGTGTATTTAGACTTCCAGAAGGCATTCGACAAGGTGCCACATAAAAGATTATTACTCAAGATAAAAAATCACTGGATTGGGGGTAATATTCTGGCATGGGTGGAGGATTGGTTATCTAACAGGAAGCAGAGAGTTGGGATAAATGGTTCATTCTCGGACTGGCAACCAGTAGCCAATGGTGTTCCGCAGGGGTCGGTGCTGGGTCCCCAACTCTTTACAATCTATATTAATGATTTGGAGGAGGGGACCGAGTGTAACATATCAAAGTTTGCAGATGATACAAAGATGGGAGGGAAAGTAGAGAGTGAGGAGGACATAAAAAACCTACAAGGGGATATAGACAGGCTGGGTGAGTGGGCAGAGATTTGGCAGATGCAATACAATATTGGAAAATGTGAGGTTATGCACTTTGGCAGGAAAAATCAGAGAGCAAGTTATTATCTTAATGGCGAGAACCTGGAAAGTACTGCAGTACAAAGGGATCTGGGGGTCTTGGTGCAAGGAAATCAAAAAGTTAGTATGCAGGTACAGCAGGTGATCAAGAAAGCCAATGGAATGTTGGCTTTTATTGCTAGGGGGATAGAATATAAAAACAGGGAGGTATTGCTTCAGTTGTACAAGGTATTGGTGAGACCGCACCTGGAGTACTGCATACAGTTTTGGTGTCCATACTTAAGAAAAGACATACTTGCTCTCGAGGCAGTATAAAGAAGGTTCACTCGGTTAATTCCGGGGATGAGGGGGTGGACATACGAGGAGAGGTTGAGTAGATTGGGACTCTACTCATTGGAGTTCAGAAGAATGAGAGGCGATCTTATTGAAACATATAAGATTGTGAAGGGGCTTGATCGGGTGGACGCGGTGAGGATGTTCCCAATGATGGGTGAAACTAGAACTAGGGGACATAATCTTAGAATAAGGGGCTCCTCTTTCAAAACTGAGATGAGGAGAAACATTTTCACTCAGAGGGTAGTGGGTCTGTGGAATTTGCTACCCCAGGAAGCTGTGGAAGCTACTTCATTAAATAAATTTAAAACAGAAATAGACCGTTTCCTAGAAGTAAAGGGAATCAAGGGTTACGGGGAGCGGGCTGGAAATTGGACATGAGTTTGAGTTCGGATCGGTCAAGGCCCTGTGGGTAGCGGAGCGGGCCCAGGGGCCGAGTGGCCTGGTCCTGCTCCTACTTCTTGTGTTCTTTAGAGTTGAGGTTGGATCAGATCAGCCATGATCTCATTGAATGGCGGAGCAAGCTCGAGGGGCCGATTGGTCTACTCCTGCTCATATTTCTTATGTTCTTATGTTCCTGTATGGATGTGAAACGTGGACACTCTATAGTAAGGCACACTAGAAAGAAAGAAAGACTTGCATTTCTATAGCGCCTTTCACGACCACCAGACATCCCAAAGTGCTTTACAGCCAATGAGGTACTTTTTGAAGTGCAGTCACTGTTGTAATGTAGGAAACGTGGCAGCTAATTTGCACACAGCAAGCTCCCACAAACAGCAATGTGATAATGACCAGATAATCTGGGTTTTTTTTGTGATGTTGATTGAGGGATACATATTGACCCAGGACACTGGGGATAACTCCCCTGCTCTTCTTCGAAATAGTGCCGTGGGATCTTTAACATCAGCTGAGAGAGCAGAAGGGGGCCTCGGTTTAACGTCTCATCCGAAAGACGGCACCTCCGACAGTGCAGCACTCCCTCAGCACTGCACTGGGAGTGTCAGCCTAGGTTTTTGTGCTCAAGTCCCTGGAGTGGGACTTGAACCCACAACTTTCTGACTCAGAGGCGAGTGTACTACCAACTGAGCCACTGGATAGGCTTCACCAGAGGCACCTTACTCTGTATTGTGGGAGCTTGCTGTGCGCAAATTGGCTGCCGCGTTTCCTACATTACAACGGCGTCTATACTTCAAAAGTACTTAATTGGCTGTAAAGCGCTTTGTGACGTCCTGAGATCGTGAAAGGCGCTATATAAATGCAAGTCTTTCTTTTAGGTGGCAGGACAAGATCACTAACAACAAAGTATTGGAGCATGCTGACAGCATCAGCATTGAGGCGATGATAATCATTGCTCAGCTCTGTTGGGCTGGACATGTTAAGATGGACAGCATACGGTTGCTGCAGCAGGTGCTTTATGGGGAACTGGCGGACAGCAAAGGTGCTACAAGGACACACTGACGATTCATTTGCAGCAGCTCGACATGGTCATCGAGCAAAGGGATTGAAGTGCATGTGCACAAATTACTAAAGGCTAGTGCACAGGTAATCAAAAAAAGGCTAATGGAATGGTGGCCTTTAACTCAACAATAGCTTGCATTTCACATTGTAAAACATTCCAAGGCGCTTCACAGGAGCGTTATTAAACAAAATTTGACACCTATGTAGCGGGCTCAAGAGATAGAATGGTCTCCTGCTTTTCCTGTGTAACAGGCTCGAGGGGCTGCATGGCCTCCTCCTTTTCCTATGTAACAGGCTCAAGAGGCTGAATGGCCTCCTCCTGTTCCTGTGTAACAGGCTCGAGAGGCTGAATGGCCTCCTCCTGTTCCTATGTAACAGGCTCGAGAGGCTGAATGGCCTCCTCCTGTTCCTATTTAACAGGCTCGAGAGGCTGAATGGCCTCCTCCTGTTCCTATGTAACAGGCTCGAGAGGCTGAATGGCCCCCTCCTGTTCCTGTGTAACAGGCTCGAGAGGCTGAATGGCCTCCTCCTGTTCCTATGTAACAGGCTCGAGAGGCTGAATGGCTTCCTCCTTTTCCTGTGTAACAGGCTCGAGAGGCTGAATGGCCTCCTCCTGTTCCTAATGTAACAGGCTCAAGAGGCTGAATGGCTTCCTCCTGTTCCTATGTAACAGGCTCGAGAGGCTGAATGGCTTCCTCCTGTTCCTATGTAACAGGCTCGAGAGGCTGAATGGCCTCCTCCTGTTCCTAATGTAACAGGCTCAAGGGGCTGAATGGCCTCCTCCTGTTCCTAATGTTCTTACAACTCAAAAGGAGATATTACGACAGGTGACCAAATGCTTGGCCAAAGAGGTGAGTTTAAAGGAGGAGAGAGAGGTAGAGATGCAGAGAGGTTTAGGGAGGCCATTCCAAAGCTCAGGGCCTAGACGGCCGAAGGCATGGCCACCAATGGTGGAGCAAAAGAAATCGGGGATGCGTAAGAGGCCAGAATTGGAGGAGCGCAGAGATCTCGGAGGGCTGGAGGAGGTCCTAGAAATAGTGAGGGGTGAGGCCATGGAGGGATTTGAACACAAGATCCAATCACTTAAAGGCATTTAAGTGTTCATGTGCACAAATCAATAAAAGCTTGTGCACAGGTAAACAAAGTAATCAAAAAGGCTAATGGAATGTTGGCCTTTATCTCGAGGGGGTTGGAATTCGAAAGTGAGGAATGGATGCTTCAGTTGTACAAAGCCTTGGTCTGACCCCATCTGGAGTACTGCGTTCAGTTTTGGAAAGATATATTGGCCTTGGAAGGGTACAGCGCATATTCACCAGAATTATGCCAAGACCTCAAGGGTTAAATTATGAAGGCAGGTTCCATAAGCTTGGTTTGTATTGCGTTGAGTTTAGAAGGTTGAATGAGAGTGATCTAATCAAGGTGTTTATAATGATTAAGGAATTCGCTAAGTTAGATACAGAGAAACTATTTCCTCCAGTGGGGAAATCCAGAACAAGAGGGCACAATCTTAAAACTGGACCTAGGTCATTTAGGAATGGAATCAGGAAGCATTTTTTCACACAAAGGGTAGTGGAAATCTGAAATTCTCTCCCCCAAAAGGCTGTGGATCCTGAGGGTCAATTGAAATTTTCAAGACTGATTTTTGTTAGGTAAGGGTATCGAAGGACATGGAACAAAGGCAGGTAAATGGAATTAAGGTACAGATCAGCCATGATCCAATTGAAGAGCGGAGCAGGCTCAAGGGGCTGAATGGCCTCCTCCTGTTCCTGTGTAACAGGCTCGAGGGGCGGAATGGCCTCCTCCTGTTCCTGTGTAACAGGCTCGAGGGGCTGAATGGCCTCCTCCTGTTCCTGTGTAACAGGCTCGAGGGGCTGAATGGCCTCCTCCTGTTCCTAATGTAACAGGCTCAAGGGGCTGAATGGCCTCCTCCTGTTCCTGTGTAACAGGCTCGAGGGGCGGAATGGCCTCCTCCTGTTCCTGTGTAACAGGCTCGAGGGGCTGAATAGCCTCCTCCTGTTCCTGTGTAACAGGCTCGAGGGGCTGAATGGCCTCCTCCTGTTCCTAATGTAACAGGCTCAAGGGGCTGAATGACCTCCTCCTGTTCCTGTGTAACAGGCTCGAGGGGCTGAATGGCCTCCTCCTGTTCCTGTGTAACAGGCTCGACGGGCTGAATGGCCTCCTCCTGTTCCTAATGTAACAGGCTCAAGGGGCTGAATGGTCTCCTCCTGTTCCTAACGTAACTGGCTCGAAGGGCTGAATAGCCTCCTCCTGTTCCTAATGTAACTGGCTCGAGAGGCTGAATGGCCTCCTCCTGTTCCTATGTAACCGTCTCGAGGGACAGAATGGCCTTCTCCTGTTCCCATGTATTGGGCTTGAGAGATAGAATGGCCTCCTCCTGTTCCTATGTATCGGGCTTGAGGGGCTGAATGGACTCCTCCTGTTCCTATGTAACAGGCTCGAGGGGCAGAACGGCCTCCTCCTGTTCCTATGTAACAGGCTCGAGGGATAGAATGGCCTCCTCCTGTTCCTATGTATTGGGCTCGAGGGGCTGAATAGCCTTCTCCTGTTCCTAATGTAACAGGCTTGAGGGACTGAATGGCCTCCTCCTGTTCCTAATGTATCGGGCTTGAGGGGCTGAATGGCCTCCTCCTGTTCCTAATGTATCGGGCTTGAGGGGCTGAATGGCCTCCTCCTGTTCCTATGTAACAGTCTCGAGGGACAGAATGGCCTTCTCCTGTTCCTATGTATCGGGCTCGAGGGGCTGAATATCCTCCACCTGTTCCTAATGTAATAGGCTCGAGGGACTGAATGGCCTCCTCCTGTTCCTATGTATCGGGCTCGAGAGATAGAATGGCCTCCTCCTGTTCCTATGTATCGGGCTTGAGGGGCTGAATGGCCTCCTCCTGTTCCTAATGTAACAGGCTCGAGGGACTGAATGGCCTCCTCCTGTTCCTATGTAACAGGCTCGAGGGATAGAATGGCCTCCTCCTGTTCCGATGTATTGGGCTCGAGGGGCTGAATAGCCTTCTCCTGTTCCTAATGTAACAGGCTTGAGGGACTGAATGGCCTCCTCCTGTTCCTATGTATCGGGCTCGAGAGATAGAATAGCCTCCTCCTGTTCCTAATGTATCGGGTTTGAGGGGCTGAATGGCCTCCTCCTGTTCCTATGTTACAGTCTCGAGGGACAGAATGGCCTTCTCCTGTTCCTATGTATTGGGCTCGAGGGGCTGAATAGCCTCCTCCTGTTCCTAATGTAATAGGCTCGAGGGGCTGAATGGCCTCCTCCTGTTCCTAATGTAACAGGCTCGAGGGGCTGAATGGCCTCCTCCTGTTCCTAATGTAACAGGCTCGAGGGACTGAATGGCCTTCTCCTGTTCCTATGTATCGGGCTCGAGAGATAGAAAGGCCTCCTCTTGTTCCTATGTATCGGGCTTGAGGGGCTGAATGGACTCCTCCTGTTCCTATGTAACAGGCTTGAGGGGCTGAATGGCCTCCTCCTGTTCCTGTGTAACAGGCTCGAGGGATAGAATGGCCTCCTCCTGTTCCTATATATTGAGCTCGAGGGGCTGAATAGCCTTCTCCTGTTCCTAATGTAACAGGCTTGAGGGACTGAATGGCCTCTTCCTGTTCTTATTTAACAGGCTCGAGGGACTGAATGGCCTCCTCCTGTTCCTATTTAACAGGCTCGAGAGGCTGAATGGCCTCCTCCTGTTCCTATGTAACAGGCTCGAGGGGCTGAATGGCCTCCTCCTGTTCCTATTTAACAGGCTCGATGGGCTGAATGGCCTCCTCCTGTTCCTATTTAACAGGCTCGAGGGGCTGAATGGCCTCCTCCTGTTCCTATTTAACAGGCTCGAGGGGCTGAATGGCCTCCTCCTGTTCCTATTTAACAGGCTCGAGGGGCTGAATGGCTTCCTCCTGTTCCTAATGTTCTTATGACTCTTGGGTAACCCTGGCTACTGACAGGTACCAATGATGTGCTGAAGTCATTCAGCTGCTAGGCCCTAAGCGCTGGAATTGCCTCCCTAAGCTTTTCCGCCGCTCCATCTCGCTCTCCACCTTTAAGTCGCTCCTTAAAACCTACTTCTTTGACCAAACACTTTTATTACATGCAGTGCACCTTAATGAGGTGCGAACTAGTGAGTAAATGCAGCTGTTTCTGCCCAAAATAAATGGAGCACTTAAGACGGTCTAGCCGTCATCTTTGAATTTGATGTTAATGCAAATGGGTAATGATTATCACTTAATGGCCAATATAAACTACTACCCGTTTTAAACGTGAGTGTTTTAAGCGTTGGGGACTGTAGCTAGATTCAAGAGTTACCTACCAATACTGAGCAGTGCTAACTATAGCCTACGCCAAACCTGGAGGATCCATGAAGATCAAACAAGGCCAACCAGCCATTAAACAACATTAAGCGCAAAGAGGCTGAGTTGCCTGGGCTTTGTGGCTTTGATTGCCAAGGCCTGGCGGGTCACATGTAGCCCAAGGGCTACAGATTGTGCACCCTAGGGGAAGAGCTCTCTGAGCTTGGGCCTGCTATCTGTACATACTTTGCAACAAGCCCCACTCCACAGAATCTAGGCTGATGCTCCCAGCGCCAGTACTGAGGGAGTGCTGCACTGTCGGAGGTGCCGTCCTTCGGATAAGACATTAAACCGAGGCACCGTCTGCTCTCTCAGGTGGACGCAAAAGATCCCACGGCACTATTTTGAAGAAGAGCAGGGGAGTTCTCCCTAGTGTCCTGGCCAACATTTATACCTCAACCAACATCAAAAAAAGTAGGTGATCTGGTCATATATATCTGTCCACAAATTAGCTGCCGATTTTGCCTCCATTACACCACTGACTACATTTCAAAAGTAATTAATTGGCTGTAAAGCGCTTTGGGATGTTCTGAAGTCGTGAAAGGCGCTACATTAATGCAAGTTATTTCTTTCTTTAACTTAGAAGGGAATGCAATGGATGTTGTCTACATGGATTTTCGGAAGGCGTTTGACAAAGTACCACATAGAAGACTGGTTCACAAAATTGAATAGGTGGGTCAGTGGCAGCTTGGATAAGGAATTGGCTTAAGGACAGAAAACAGTAAGTTGTGGTAAATGGCTGTTTTTCAGACTGGAGGATGGTAGACAGTGGTGTTCCCCAAGGGTCAGTGCTGGGGCCACTGCTTTTTTTGATATATATAAATGACCTGGATATTGGAATACAGAGTAAAATTTCTAAATTTGCCGATGACACCAAACTTGGGGGTGACGATACCAATCGACTCCAACAGGACATAGAAAGGCTAGCAGAATGGGCAGACAAGTGGCAGATGGAATTTAATACAGAGAAGTGTGAGGTGATGCATTTTGGCAGAAGTAACAGGGAGAGGCAATATACACTTAATGGCAATGTTTTAAAGAGTGTGCAGGGACAGAGGGACCTGGGTGTTAATATGCATAGGTCCCTGAAGGTGGCAGGACATATTGAGAGAGTGGTTAACAAAGCATATGGGAACTTGGGCTTCATAAATAGAGGTATTGAATACAAAAGTAGAGAAGTTATGCTGAGCCTTTATAAAGCGCTGGTTAGGCCACAACTGGAGTATTGCGTCCAGTTCTGGTCACCACACTTAAGGGCAACACGGTGGTATAGTGGTTAGCACTGTTGCCTCACAGCGCCAGGGACCCGGGTTCGAATCCGGCCTCGGGTGACTGTCTGTGTGGAGTTTGCACATTCTCCCCGTGTCTGCTGTGGGTTTCCTCCGGGTGCTCCGGTTTCCTCCCACAGTCCAAAGATGTGTGGGTTAGGTTGATTTAGCTATGATAAATTGACCCTTAGTGTTAGGGGGGATTAAATACGTGGGGTTACGGGGATAGGGTGGGATATGTGTCGGTGCAGGCTCGATGGGCCGAAATGGCCTCTATCTGCACTGTGGGGATTCTGTGATTCTGTGAAGGATGTGAAGGCACTTGAGAGGGTGCAGAGGAGATTTACCAGAATGGTTCCGGGGATGGGGGATCTTAGCTACAAGGACAGGTTGGAGAAGCTGGATTTGTTTTCATTAGAGCAAAGGAGGTTGAGGGGTGATTTGATAGAGGTGTACAAGATTATGACGGGTTTGGATAGGCTAGACGGGGAAAGGCTGTTCCCACTAGTTGATGGTACAAGGACTAGGGGACACAGATTTAAGGTTTTGGGCAAGAGATACAGGGGGGAATGTGAGGAAAATCTTTTTTCATAGAAACTTACAGCACGGAAGGAGGCCATTTCGGCCCATCGTGTCCACGCCGGCCAACAAAGAGCTATCCAGCCTAATCCCACTTCCCAGCTCTTGGTCCGTAGCCCTGCAGGTTAGAGCATCCCAAGTGAACATCCAAGTACTTTTTAAATGTGGTTAGTGTTCCTGCCTCTACCACCCTTTCAGGCAATGAGTTCCAGACCCCCACAACCCTCTGGGTGAAGAAATTTCCCCTCAAAGCCCCTCTAAACCTTCCCCCAATTACTTTAAATCTGTGCCCCCTGGTTTTTGACCCCTCTGCTAAGGGAAATAGATCCTTTCTATCCACTTTATCTATGCCCCTCATAATTTTATACACCTCAATAAGGTCTCCCC